>NW_024121599.1:4350336-5071440 GCF_016745375.1 Pimephales promelas
GCGTAGTAGGTGCTCAGGTAAGTAATGGGCATGAGCTGAGGCAGACGATGGCTAAATGTCGCCCCAGGTACAGCTTCGCCAGAAAGTTACTCTGCCCTCTGCGCTCAAGATACTTTCAAACAGGTTCTGCTCTGGGCTCTTCTCCTTCTCTGCATTCTCGATGATCTCCCGTCGCTCACGTTCTGTAATCCCCGGCCCCTTAGACTGGATCTGCTTTCAATCTTAGGCGCTCTGCCCTCGGCCGCCCTGTGGTAGCAGTTGTCGATCTCTTGTAGGAGGAAGTTGAGCTCGGAGGTGAGACGAGTGGAGGCCAGGAACTCCCATCCAAGGGCAGGTATGTACATGATGCCTGCGAAGGCCAGCAGAGCGTAGGGCAGAAACTTGTGCTCGAACAGGGAGGGCCGAAGATCGGGGTCGACACCAGGAACAGCATCCCGAAGCTCTGTCCAGCAGTAACCTCTGGCATACAGAGCCTGGTCTCGGGTGAAGTTGTGTGGGGTGTAGCAATATATAGATTCCTCTAAAAGAGGAGATAGAAAATCATAAGAATTCCACTTCACAAAATAATCGGGATTTTGGCATAACAATTAATTAGATACCACTAGTGTTACCATCATGCTGTACCAACACAAACGAAGATATTTTTGCCCAGAAAGTCATTGAAGAAAATGTTTAAATATTCCATGTGACTACAGTGGCTCAAGTATAAGTTTATCTAGCGACGAGAATACTTTTTGTGCGAAAAAACAAACAAAAATAACGACTTTATTCGACTATTCCTTTTCTTCCTTGTAGTCCTGAGACGAGAGTTCAAGAGATTTTTACGACGCATGCGCGAGAATTGCGAACTCCTTAAACTACTTCAGTTCAGTTCTCGCACATGCGTCGTGAAAATTATTCAAATTAATACTGTATATCAATCACAACTGACTCTGTCCAGGAAAATCTGTCTTATCCCGCAGGATTTGTTTCTTGTAATGAGCTTTCATCAGGTTTCTATAAAGTAGAATGGGCTTACTGCATAGTGTAAGGCAGCACAGGCCAATCTATTGATGAATCAGTGATGAAAACAAATGCTACATTTGTCTGTGCCAGCTGGACAAAGTCTGAGGTAATTCTTTCGCAGCTACTGTAACTCCTATAGACGCCTCCACCTTACTCTGGGTCTCAGATTACACTCCTGCACAGAATCGATAGTGTAAGTTAAGCAAGATAATAGGTTATAGTCGGTGTGTCTAGATGGGAAAGATCTCTTAATGGTTACAGGCTCAACTTTTTCTTTCAGTACTTTCAAGTTTCAGACTATTCACTCGAGGGCTTGGAGCCAGAGAGGGGGTAAGTGGCATTTTGGGCGAATATGAGTTTTTTATATCAAAAATAAAGGTCTCGATGAGCTCTATCCAATGGTGCCAAAATATACCTGTCTGAGATCAAAATGTATTGAATAAACAACAAAAAAAGGCTTATCTGACGTATTTGATTATTTTTTTTTTTTTTTGAAAATGTTTTAGAACATGTTCATTGTTTTATATATGCCATACATTTTTCTTACTTAAATAGTCATTCATGTAAGTATGCCTGTGGTTGCATTGTTTGTGATTCAAGGTTAATAATACAGGTAATTGAAGTATGGTCAAATTTTTGTTTTGTCTCTCCTGTACAGTTTGTTAAAAGCCACTTACGTCCCTCTGGCTCCAAGCCCTCGCACTGTTCTTGCATTTTATCCTATAAACACCTCAGCCAACATGACAATGAGGGTTTGACCTTCACTAATCCTCCTTTCTGATATAATAAGTGTTCCTAATGAAAAATATTGTAATGTAGTAACGCTCAAATGATGTGAAAAGGCAATTTAAAGTGCAGTCTCACAATTGTTCGAAGTGTAAATGTTTGTATATCGCCAACAGATCTAACTATACTGCATGTTTTTGCCCAGCAGGGTTCTCGTTCAGTTCACAGCCAGTTGGTGCTGCTATGCAGTAAGACTGACTCAGCGTTTAGCGTAACCCGCCTCCCTCCTACCACAACCCCTCTTTATCTCTCTCTCTCTCTCTCTCTCTCTCTCTCTCTCTCTCTCTCTCTCTCTCTCTCTCTTCCTACTTAATCACCCTACAATCTATCTAGAAACAATCTTTTAACCACTCCTCTGCTGTATACTAGCGGACAACAGGAATATAGAAAGTCTTATAGAACTATTAACAATGGGTCAACTTAAAAACTTGGCAAAAATCTGGCACTCTCACCAGTGCCATCCAAGTGTAAATCCAAAATATTTCTAATTTAGAGTGTAATACCATATCACAAAAAATGTCCATAAGTATTAAGTGCATTCCTCAATCTAAGCATGTTTCCTTCCATACATTTTTACGAAAATGGTAGGATTTTGCATAAAAAATGCTGGACGGAGACACAAGATAAAGAATAAAATGCCAAAATGTTCACACTCAAATGAAGTGTATAAATGGTTTAATGGAAAAGAAGCACATAAAGTATTAAGGAGACACATTCACCAAATAAATCCCTTTAAGTGCATGTGACTGAATAATTTGCTCAGATTGTAGGTTATCATCACCGTTTCGTTGCTCATTTGCTCAAGTCTGCAGTAGCTCAAGTCTTCAGAAATCCCTAACTCTTTATAAAAACAAATGGCTTTCAGAACTCTTGTCACTGAATATTGTAAGGTGTTCATAATGTACGTTTGTCCAAATAATGCGTAACACCACTAACCTGCAAAGTTCCGTGTGAAAACTAATGTAACCAGCAGAATAGGGATGATGACAGTCCCTATGGTGACGACCCGGTCAAAGGGCAACTCTAGTTTGAGTTGCACCATGAGACCTGCGAGAACCCGCCTTTCTCATCCTGTGTGGAACCTGGCAGGATCAACTCCTTCAGCTTCTCACCCGCAAGCAGAGCCGTGGCCATGTCCAAGTTCTGCTCGAAGATGTTCTGCATCCGGTCCCAGCAGAATGCTCGCCACTAACCTCACAACAACTCCTGATGGGAATCGAAGCTCCTCCTCCTACTCCTAACCCGTCAGCCAACGGATTGGCTGCGGGCTTTTCCCTGCAACAATATAATGAGTTATGTGTAAGAGGTGTTGACTTTGAAAGTGGATCTTATAAGACTCACAAAGGAATCTTTGTGATCAGCCTGAGTCGATGGGTTATTGATGGCTGATCTTGTCAGAGGTAGATTGAAGAGATCAGATGATTTGTTGTTGCGCTTATATTGACAGCTGGGATGAATTTGTCATCCTATCTATTCCATTCCTCAAAAACCTGTAAATGATCAAGAGAGTTCATTCAGAATCGGAGTTAACAGATATAGATTAAAGGGATAGTTCACTCAAAAATGAAAATTTTGTCATAATTCACTCACCCTCATTTTGTTTCAAACAGATTCTTTCTTCTGTTGAACACAAAATACAATATTTTAAAGAATGTTGGTAACCAGACAGTTGACAGTAGCCATTGTCTTTATGTAACCCCTACACCCGGGTCCCACTCGACCCGCTCCGAGCGGGCCTCGAACCCGTGTTTCCGGCATGAGCGTCAGGCACTCCAACAAGGAGGCTAAAGACTGCAAAGCAGGCTAAAGTCCGTTACATTTACCAAATTACCAAAATTCTAAAAAATATGTATTCTTTGTTTAAGAATCTCCAACAGGTTTGGAACAACTTGAGGGTAAAAAAGTGGTCAACATTTCTTTTTGGGTAAACTATCCTTTTCACAAGAAAAACTTCCAAACATATTCTTGATGTTGGCAACGTCCCAGATAGCAAACTGACATTGAATCAACGTGGAAATATGACATCGAAACAACGTTGATCTGACATAGTTTTGCTCATCGAATTAACGTTGAACCAACGTCAGACGCGTCATTCTTTCAAAACTAACGGAAAATCAACTTGAAATCAACACGTTTCAACGTTATGAAAGCAAATCAATTTTCGATTTTCATTTAGCTTTGAAGAATGCTGCGTCTGACGTTGGTTCAACATTAATTCGATGAGCAAAATCAACGTTGTTTCAATGTCATGAGAGACGTCGTTTCCACGTTGATTCAATGTCAGTTTGCTGTCTGGGGTAGTATCTATAACCATAAAATAATTCTATAAACATAAAAGTAGCCTATATTGCTTTTACTGCTGCACGTTCAGACTCTAGTGCATATTCCTTCAGAAACCAATGGAGTGTGCCAGGTGTGGCTCTGCAGAGTCCTTCGAGAGCATAGTGTGACAAGGACAAAAGGACACAATGACATCCCTGAGGCTTAATCATTCAAGACAGTCTAGATTAGATATGCTTTTTTGGTCTTAAACTCATTGGAAAGTTTTATTGTATACTTCTGACCTACAGATGGAAACTTGATATGTTGCATTGTGTCTTTGCCAATGGCATAAAAACACAGACAAGGAGCTGTAGTACATTTTGAAATCATTACATCTCGCTTTGAGCTCAAGAAATCAATAAGGAACAGCTTTCTAAGAAATGGAAAGCACAACAAAAAACAGCAGGAATTCCAAATTTGTAAGTTAACTTAAATACAAATTTATTTGGGGGATGAAGTCAATCAGATTTTCAAATTAATGCATTAAACATGATTTATGTTAATCTAAAAATGTAAACTAAGCAATGTCTTAATGGTCAGAGCTGTTGTGTAAATGATTTACTTATGCAAATATATAATAATATTAATATAATGAATGCAAAAAGTAAATAAAAATGTAGTAAACGCAGAAATGTTTTTAAAAGAATTAAATAAATATTCAACCTGCAAAATAAATAATAGTTTGTTTAAAATGTGGGAATAAATACTGTATTTCATGGGATGGATCATAGAAGTATTCAGCACTCTTGGGGACTTTGGGACAATTATGGACAATTATCCTAGTTATGGACAATTTGTTCCTCTATGAGACACTTAAACTGCAGGTTTAGAAGTCAAAGAAGTTGATAGTGATACGAATGTGTCATGCAAACTTAAAGCAACAGAAGTGATGTAGTAGGCTATCTTTTAACATAACACAGCCTCAGACACAATCTAGTTTTATCGACTATATGCTGTAACGAAACTGCCCGACATATTGACAATGTTTAGGTGCAAAGGTGATGCACATATCACTTACGCTCAGTCGAGGAGCTGTCCATCACCGGATCATCAGGCTATCCGGCATCATCACTGGCTAGAAAGACATATAGCGACTTAAGACAAAGATATGATAAAATACATGATAATATACGGCATGAGTGAAAGAGATGGGCTGCATTGACTATCATCGTCATGATGTCACATACCTGTCAGATTACACGATTATATTGAGGAGCACGCAGAGCCTGAATCCCATGCTAAAATCAACAACACCTGGACAGATCTCTTTCTCTTCACAACAACCACCAGATCTCCAAAAAAAAAAAAAAAAAAAAAGAAAGAAAAGAAAAGAAAAAAAAACGGACGCGGATGCATTGACTTGTGCTTTACTGTTGAGCATCCCCGGCGTCAGTAGAGTTAATCTGCAGTGCGGGCGAGCCGTTTCAGCGTGTATCCGGGCACACACACCGGTTTGTTCCGCCTCTCGCCATTCCTCTCACTGACAAACCTCATACACTTCTCCAGTTCACACGATCATCTTCACACAGACCATCAGTTAACATGGGCATCGCTTGTTCTGCCTTGCACAATATCGTTAGTTCCATAGTGTATGGAAACGCATACGATAAAATAGACAATATGCTTAACCAAAAGGAAACAGAAACCATAAGGGTTATTTTGGCTGTAGCCTAGTTGCTGTGCATAAAAAATCCACCAGCACTGTTTCTATTCTATTCTATTCTATTCTATTCTATTCTATGTTCTATAGGCTATATCTCATGTATTATTTTTAATGTTCACTGTAGAGTTAAATTTGGGAAGATGTTTTGGGTATTGTGCAGTAGCTTTTATTTATTAATATATATATATATATATATATATATATATATATATATATATATATATATATATATATATATATATATATAAAGACCATTAAAGAGATAAATGAAAATTCTGTTATCATTTACTAAAATTATTTAAAATATTTTCCTTTGTGTTCAGCAAAAGAAAGAAACGCATACAGGTTTGCAACAACTTAAAGGTACGGAAGAGGATAGGGCCAAGCAATAATAAAAAAAATAAAACCATCTCGAGATTAAAGTCACCATAATGCAAAATTATGGGTTTGCTATGTGGGGAAATGTGCTGGTTACATTTGTTAGACATCCGCTGATTACTATTATTATATTATATATTAAGACCCTTGATTCTCACCTGACTATGGCTTTGTAAACTCTATCCATGATGTGGTTTATAATGGACTGTGATACAGAAACAGTGACAATGCTACACACTCTTGGCTTACTCTGGTTATTATCTGCTGTCTCAGATAACACAGTCTCATCCCAAAGAGTCATATAACTGACGTTTTGGGACGTATTTTGACCATACGTCAATATCCGCCTTTTTAGGGCCCCCTTAAACGTCGGTAGATGGCGATCCCGGGCCGTCATACAACTGACGCTTTACCTTTAACGTCAGTTAGGGCCGTTACATAGTCAACGCGAGCTACGCGAGAAAGCAACGCGAGTGACGCGAGCGACGCGCTTCCTTTCATAGTGTTAAAGCAGACGCAAGCGTCACGGGCGATGCGTAAAATGCAATACACCGGTCACGCAACAGGGGGTAGTAGATTTTTCACTGCAAACCTGAAAAAGCGATGAAGCTCGTGAAGGCGTGCGTGGCTCTCCACAACTTTCTGGCATCCACTGAACGTGCCAGATGCCCGCCACCTTTGTGGATGCGACGCCTGACACCGGAGAGGTCCAGCCTGGAGAGTGGAGTGGAGGCAGCACGTTGTTGGGGACCAGAACATGGTCGACGGACCACGGTTTTCGGTCGGCAGCAGCAGACCCTCCCGGAGAGCGGCACTTGTCAGGGAGCAGCTGGCTGATTACTTTTTATCAGATGCTGGCGTGTTTCCCCACCAATACAGTGTGCTACGATTGGGTAGCACTGACAAATAAATTGATAAAAGTTCGATTTGAAGCATGAGTTTTTATTATTATTTAACACTTTACACATTTTAACTTATTTGGTATTATGTGAAAACCATTACACATTTTTTATTATTTGGTATTATTTAAATTATGTAAAAACCATTACACATTTTAACTAATTTGGTATTTTAATTCATTAATTCATATCCATAAATCATTAATTCATATAACCAGGCTGGTAAATTTGTCACGGGCACTTTTCCCGTCCGTTTTCACCTGATTCTGTCTTTCCCATCGCGATTGCAACCTCTCTCCAGGCATTTTCCAACACAATTTTATTTGAGTGTACTAATTGTGGTGAACTGTCGTATAAATGCGGATGATATTAAATGCTGGTATAAGCTCGTATAATTATTCCTCCTCGCACGCCATTGTATTCAAACCTTCTTCTTCTGTTAACATGATATATTTGAATTAATGTACAATTCTTGCAATGTCGCCCCCACCGATAACGCATAGTATTGCGTGCGTCAGTGCGTCGCGTATCAAAAACAGGGACGACACATTTGGCTACGCATCGACGCATAATGGCGGCCAAAGCGTAGCGATGCATAGCCATGCGGACGCGTATGCGTACCGATGCGTTGACTATGTAACGGCCCTTAGGTGACGGGTTAGGTTTAGGGTTAAGTTTAGGTATGGGGTAGAGTTAGGATCCCATAACCTCATCTACCGACGTTTAAGGGGGCCCTAAAAAGGCGAATATTGACGTATGGTCAAAAGACGTCCCAAAACGTCAGTTATATGACGATTTGGGATGAGACCGGGTTGTCTCAGACGACGATATGTTCCTCCCGTTTTAGCCACCGTAGCTTCTACGAAAGAGATGGGTGAGCAGTGGGCTGAGCCCTTAGTGCAACTCGCAACCGAACCGCTAGATGCCGCAAAAAAATCACACACTGCACCTTTAAAAAAAGTTGCTGCCTTTCACAAGTACAATCAACTAGAATGTGTAAGTCTTTCAACTTAAATTACATTAAATGGACTTAAAAATAAGTTGAATATTGTATAACAAAAAAAGTTGGAAATACTTTTGATAGGCTATATTATAGCTATATAGTACTAAGACACCCGCAGTACTAAGATGTTTATTAATCCCTTTGGTCTTCATATTCGCTAAATGTGAAAAATAAAAAGCTCAACCAAAAATCTCATTATTTACACAACAATTCGAAAAAGTCATACAGATTTAAAACAAATTAGGGTGAGTAAATTAAGATTTGATTTTTGACGTGAACTAGGTTAAATCCATGTCAGTGTTGTCTATTTTGCTCTTTTTATTCAAGACTCCATCTGCACTTGGACTAAAACCTGAACAAACATATCAAGCTGTAACGTCACTATCTGGAATAATTTATATTCACATTTCACATAAACAGCCTTTAAAATTTTATTGATCTACAACAACATCAAAAGATGCACATTGTTTATACAAAAATAAAATCTAACATAGTAAAAAGGGTTGCACGCAACAAGGTAGTGAACAGCATATGGTCCATTAAAGTGTGTTAGAATTATTGAATGCATCATATATTAGGTCCCCTACCCTTTCAACATCCAACCTATGGGATTTCTAAATAATGCATTAAAGTGCTGTGGATTGTACAAGCATGGTGTGTTCACCATTTATTTGCATATAAACTTGCTCAGTCGTTCGACCATCAAATATGATTCTATTTTCAAACTGGAAATGTAGGCTACAGTATATTCATGATTGTGAGACACAAGTTTAAGGATTTTTACAATGGACTTTCAAAACCGATCCCTCATTTTGACTTTATTAAACTGTCATTCAATAATCTTTGACAGACACTACATTTTAAAAATCTGGGGTTGTTAATTAATTTATGTTTTTTTAAGGATGTCTTTTAAACTCAGTGGCATTTATTTGATTAAAAATACAGTAAAAACAGTAACATTGTGAAATATTATTACAATTTAAAATAACTGTTTTCTATTTCCATATATTTTAAAATACATTTATTCCTGTGATAGCAAAGGTGAATTTTCATCAGCAATATCTTTGCCACATGATCCTTCAGAAATCATTCTATTGATTTGGTGCTCAAGAAACATTTATCATCACTATCAATTTTGAAAACACTTGTGTTGCTTAATATTTTTGTAGAAACTGTGATACTTTTAAAAAAAAAATGTTCTAAAAAGTTCAAATAAACAGCATGTTTTTGAAATAGACATATCTACTAGTTTTATATAAAAATGTGAATGTCTTTCCTTTTATTTCAGATCAATTTATATATCTTTGCTAAATAAAAGTATAAATTTCTTAAAAAAAATAATAATAATAAATTCTTACTATAAAATCCCAACCCCAAACTTTTAACCGGTGGTGTCCGACTCTTAAATGTAGCAGATGACAGAACTCTTAAGTTTAATACCCCGAAAAGTGATGCTCTTCCAACTGACATTCTCATATCTTCCATATTTGTACATTGACTTTTTTTCTCAGTGTACTGTGTTTCCTTCTGTTGCCTGTATCTTTGGTCACTGGGCCATTTGGACCACCACTGCTTTCCAGGCCTTTTCTTTGTCAAAATCCCTTAGTGTGCCATTTGATGTGTGTTGCTGTAAGAAAAGAATGAGATGGTGGAAAAGAAATGGTCCAACAACCACCTTGAGATCTTTCTTTGTTAATTACAACATCCCCCACGTGTGTTTTCACAGAATAAAAGGAGCGAAACAACTCTACCATACCATTCCAGTGTGATTGTGTTTCATGCTACATTTGGCACCGTACAGTACCGTTTTCCTCTATTATTATTTTTTTGCTAACATCATCAGCAGTTATAGTCACATATAACAACATTTCATGTATTCTTAAACTGACCCATCAGTCATAGGGTGTATGTTTGTTTGTGTGTTTACCTCGCAGTGCTTTTTCTGTAGCGTGTCCCATTCAGTACGTCCCATGCGGAGCTGGCTCTTGTAGGAAGCACACTTTATTACGGTGGCTAACATCAGCACCGCCTGCACCAGCAGCAGTCCCATCAGGACAAGCAGCAGTATGTCATATGTCTGCTGCATCAACAACATACATTCACATACTTAGCACGCTTCAAACGACCTTCAAGATGGGTGTGAAGGTGAACATGTATCTGAATTCCAGAGTTTAAAGGGATGGTTCACCCAGCCAAAACCTGTATGCTTTTTTTATTCTGAACTCAGCAGTGTTGTTATTGTAAATAATTAAAAATGTTTTTCTGTAAGATGAAAAAAAAAGAAGATTTTTTAAAGAAATTAAAAAAAAAATCTAAATGTTGCCTTGGCAACTAAATTAAATAAACAAGTTGAAGTTGTAGTATTAGAATGACTAAAATAAAAAATAAAGAAATGGAAATAGATTTAAAAATAAAGAACAGCTCTCAATTAAAATACTGTTTGGTCACAAAACACGTCAGAAACAATGATGTTCGATGATGTCATTGATACCCAACATGATTTCACAACTGCAGCGCAGAAGAATATTTTCATTACAGAGTAATATTTTCAATATTTAATGAATTTTCCCTCTCAGGGAACCAGGGTTACATACGTAACCTGAGACTTTTTTCATAGAAGAATAACATCATATTTTGGAGAACAAGAGGGCAATGTTATTTTGTTATTATTTATCTATTTATTATTTTGAATTACCTTTATTTTTTTTATTTTGAGTTCATTTTAATTTTAATACATTTATTACTGTTACATTTGTCTTTTTTTTTCTATAAGTATCTTTAATTAATTTTCATTTCAGTTTTAGGTTTAGTAAATTTAGTACTTCAGTGTAAATATATTTATTTCAATTAGCTGCCAAGGCAACATTCTAATTTTCATTTAAGCCTTCAAGTTTTTCATCCAATATTTTTATTTTATTTTATTTCAATTACCAATTTTTTTAAAAAAAATTCTTAGTTTAGTTTGGGATTGTCAGTAGTTTGGCTCATTTGACTGACAAGAACAGGATTCACAGAAACCTCTGTTTAACAGAATCATAAATCTGATATAATCATCTTACCCTTAAATGCTAAATACAATGGACTTCACCTTAGTTTGTCATGTGATTTTATGTCAGGATGTAGAATCAGCAGAGCTTATACAGATTCTTAAATTTGTAATCCCACACAACACAGCATTAGGGCGAATAAATAATTCTCATTTTTGAGTGAGCTATTCCCTTAAGGCGTCAAAAAGGTCATATTGAAACTAATTTGATTTGATGCACAGAAATGACTCACCTTGACTAATGTCACTTCATGCATAAAGATCTCAATAAAATTAATCACACTGCTGGACAAGAATCCAGAAGCAGAGAAAAGCAGTGGTGATGTCACACTACTTATAGCAATCAGCATCTCCACCTACAGCAGTGGAAAGAAAGAGAAAAAAAAAATAATGAGAGAGAGAATCACTCTAAAGAGAAAGCATGCAGGCAGCTAAATGAATGAGAATAGCGAATGTCCTTTAGGGATGTTTGATTGCATTGCTTTAATGCTGTAGAGACCCTGATGGTGACTCACCAGACTCTTGCTGGGGTATTCTGCCACCACATGGCTGGCAATGGCACTGGGGAAACACTGCAGAGGGATCACATAAACAACCATCAAGAACCGAACGGAAACATTCATAATCTGAAATTAAATAATATTTTATATAATAAGCTGAACTCACAGCTACCAGGATCCAGAAGAAAGTGACAGAAAGGTATGGCTCTGGGAGGAGAGCACCCAAATTGAGAGCAATAATTCCTCCGAATACAGCAGCGATGCCCAGTATAACCTCAATTACCTGCACCAAAGAAAGAGCAGCAGATCTACAGTGTTCTTTGTGTTGATGTACAGCAGATACACTCACATATGATCTAATTTGTAAGCAACTCACGGCATAGGCCTTGAGAAGACGTGTGGGGAACGAAGCTGGGGTCACAACCACAGGGCCATCAGACACTGGCTGGAGGAAAGAGATGGATGATAGCAATGAGGAAAAGAAAAAGAGCAGAGAGACATGAGCACATATAAAATGTAAATCACATAAGCTAGAGACAAATACAGAAAGTCATAGACATATCACATGGTGATAATAGCTTCCAGGGATTTAGCATAAAAGGATTTCAGTTATTTTGCATTAAGGCAAATTTTATCTCAAGAAAAGTCTGTAAAAATAGGACCCAAAGTACTGCATTAATTTTTCACAGGTGTTAAACCTGTACTTTTGAATTACACGTTGCACTGAGTTTAGGGATTTAAGGAAATGTCCATAAAAGTTAATATGTTAATTACCAGAATGAGCCAAAGCCTTGCATTTAAACTTCCAGATAATGTGACAGGTACACTAATATGCATTAATACATGATTAATTATTTCATTGTTAGTGCAAATTCATGTGCAAATAACTACAATTACTAAATGACTAGTTAATAATGATGTACCCCAACAAGTAAAGTCATAAGCTAGAGACAGATACAGTAAGTCAAAGACATATCACATGGTGATAATAGCTTCCAGGGATTTAGCATAAAAGGATTTTGCAGTTATTTTGCATTAAGGCAAATTTTATCTCAAGAAAAGTCTGTAAAAATAGGACCCAAAGTACTGCATTAATTTTTCACAGGTGTTAAACCTGTACTTTTGAATTACGCGTTGCACTGAGTTTAGGGTTTTAAGGAAATGTCCATAAACGTAATGGTTAATGTTCTGGCAGAAAATGACCAGTAGCTTTACAATTTCCTATATGCAGATTTATTTAAGAGTGTGTCTCAGTCAGATAGAAACTGAATCTCAATTTCCACTAAGCAAGCATAATTCATAATGCAATATCATAGATCATTTTTTGAATCATTGCACAATTTGCATAAACACAGGCCAAAAATGATGATATACTGCAGTCAGTCGATATACATAAAAGGTCAGAAACTCTTTATACACACCTTGCAGTGTCTGCAACAGTCCTCCGCTGAGCGAGCTGATAGGATAACAGTACTA
Organism: Pimephales promelas; assembly: GCF_016745375.1. The sequence continues at coordinate 4,363,415 of NW_024121599.1, forward strand.
GCCGTGAGCACTTCCAGCACAATAAGCAGGAGCAGGTTAAAGTTAATCTTTAGAATGACAGATAGCAGTAACTGTTTTAATTGTATATATTTTTACATGAACATCATAGCTAACTGTCTGTAGAGCACTGTAACATGTGTTAACATGCAGTTTATTTAATAAATAAATTTAAGAAACCTTATTTCTTCCAAATTCTTGAAAATGACTTTTGCTTTGCCATTGTCATATTATAAAATATACTAGGCATGCGCAAAACCATTTCATTTGGATATTACCACATGAAACACATATTTTTTAGGTTACCTGACAAACATTTTAGGGGTATTAGAGTTGTGATGTTCTCACATTGATGGCTGAGGGATTGATGGCGAGTTTACAGCCGAACCACACCAGACACGTGGTTGTCACAGCAAAGGAGGACACATAGACCAATTGAAAGTCTGAGACCTGTAAACATAATAAAATGTGAATAGAAAATGTAAATAATCTGCCAAAACTCAATCAGGGGGATTAATACATCATGATTTATAGCCACATGCTGCCAAAAACTTGCTGCCGGAAACTTGATTGATGAACAGTGTTTGACTTAATACTATATTGATTGATAGAAATTGATGTAATAAATATTATAAAGTTATACTGATACAGTAACACTTTACAATACGGGTGCACTGATAAGGATTAAGTCATGCTTAACTAATGCACAGATAATACTGAATTAATTTGTAACTAATGATTATCTAAGCTATTCATTAATGATTACCACATTAGGAACTAATTAAGAGTATGTATGTTAATGTTAATGTATTAGTTCATACATGAATTGTTATTAATTTAATATGTAATTGTGGATTAATTCCATAATAACTCATTTTTTTAACTAATAGTATTAATTAATATGTTAATTACCAGAATGAGCCAAAGCCTTGTATTTCAACTTCCAGATAATTTGACAGGTACACTAATATGCATTAATACATGATCAATTACTTCATTGTTAGTGCAAATTCATGTGCAAATGACTACAATTACTAAATGACTAGTTAATAATGATGTGCCCCAACAAGTAAAGTCATAACAATGTGATGCCTTTGCAAATCGTTAGCTAATGATTAATTAAAGCAGACAAGTGGAAGTTGAAGTGCATAGCTTTGACTAATTGTGGTAATTAACACATTAATTTACACTATTAGTTCATAAAATATGTTATTAAGGAATTAATACACAATGACACATCGAATTAATAGCAATTCATGTACTGCTTAATCTATTAATCATATAGACTCTTTATTAGTTGCTGATGCAGTAATCATTCATTAATGGTTCTTTATGAGTTATACATTAACTCAAGATTATCTGTGCATTAAGCATACATTGATGATTATTAGTGCACCCGTATTGTAAAGTGTTACTGCAGATATTCCAATAAAGACGAGTAAATAGAGATTTTTGATGAGTGTGTTTGATACTTGTGTTCACCTAAGCTGTGCAATATAATACTACAGAAAACATTGTCATGATAGCCTTATACTCATAAAAAGTAACTATCTTACCAATATAATCTACATTGAAAAATATCCACTTACTGCAACTTGTCTGTTCTTGGCAATAGCAAAGCTCACCACTGCAGCTGGAATACTCTACAAGCCAGAAACAAAACAAATATCAATGTCAAACTGACCAGCGGCCTCATCCATGAGTAGAAGAGACACTCACAGATCCAGCAGTACAACGCAGGTAGTCCATTGCAGCTGGAAACACATTACCCATATAGAGAGAGAAAGCTGCCGCTATCAGCAAGCTGCTCTGGGGGTTAGAAACAGGTGGATTTAAGAAAAACAGTGTTTTAAGTCCGTTAGCCACAGGAGTGAAAATCTGCTCTGAGCCAAAGCTCTTACCCCTATGACAACGCTGTACAGCCAGATTCTGTAGCTAAAGCAGGGATGTAATGGCCCAGGCCGATCCAGCTGCAGGTCACTGGCCCTCACATCCACCGTGTAGCTGTCTCTCTCCAACCTCTCCCGCTCCAGATGCCGACTTAGAGTCCCTACCCCACTGTTTCGCTCCAGGGTGGACATCTGGGCGTAGCTGAACACTTCCTGGGCTGATGCCTCGTCTCGTTGCATCCTGATATCCATGACCCCTAGAGAGCCTGCATATAAATCATATATTGACTAGGCAAGAAAAAAAAAAGCACCGAGTGCAAACATTTACAGAAGCAGGTAAAGCATAGGCTTACATACTATTGACAGATTGCCATGTGATCCTTTCAATAACACTTAAACTTACCTCATCCCTATTGCCTTGGGTGGCATTCAATACATAAAAACTTTTTACTTTTCTAAGTGCATTTGAAGGTCAACCAATCACAAACCTACCTCTTTGAAGCATTAAACATAGTATTAAACATTGGATTGCATTCTTGTAGCTCATTTAATCCACTGCATTTAATATTCAACTATATTAGTGATCTGCCTTACTTAAAGGCACACTATGCAGGAATTTTTTTTGTCAAACAGCGACCTCTAGAGTCAGTGTGGAGTTCTTAATGTTACAAATACCACTCATGGAGAGTGCTCTGCCATAGAGTGGTCTGTGCACTCACAGGCTGATACCCATTTGAAGCTGTTATATTAAGGTACAAATCTTGCATAATGTGCACTTTTTGCATTAAATAAGAGATAAAATGTGTTTTTGAACTTGTGTCTGCTGCTATCAGTGTCATGGACACATATTGTCTCTTGTGGCGGCACACGTGCAGTCTTCACTCGTACGCGCTCTTCAATCTATCACAGTTGCGGAGACTTCGCCTTCGTGCTTCATATTGTGGTTGACGTGTGTGACGTCGTTGCCGTAAAGCATGTCGGGATTCTCGCGAGATTTGTTGGGGGCGCTCCTCTCAAACTTGCATTGCACAGCAGCGTCCCCCCCAAGCTTTACTACCCGGATGATTCGCCCTACCATGTGTTTGTTTACCACCGAAATGACTTTGAAGCTGTTGCATAGTGTGCGTTTAAGGTGGACGACAATGTAATTTTCTTCTAGAAACAAAATTTTTTTTTTGTTCATGTTATCACTGTAAAGCTGCTTTGATATGATCTGTTTTGTAAAAAGCGTTATATGAATAAAAGTGACTTGACTTGACTTGGCTAGCAACACCATGAGTTTGATTGAACTCTGATGAACTGATAAAATGTGTATCTTAAATGCAATGCAAGTAGCTTTGGATAAGCGTCTACCAAACACATGAATGTAAATATATTGGCCCATATTCTATATTTAACATTAATGGTACTCTCCATCATTTCTGTAAAAAAAAAGACTACAATTTTCAAACATTATCCAAATCATTGTTCCACATGTTAGGTCTGAGTTTTGTTTATTGGATTTTTTTTAACAATAAACACAATATACAATGTAACAAAACTACTGAAATACATGAAAAACCCATTACCATAGCCCGGTTTAAATGAAACTCACCCAGAATTGAAGGAATGAATTAATGAATGTATAGGGCAAATTTTAATGTGAGCCATAACATGGAAATAATTATCTGCAAAATGATATTGGTCAGATTTTTAATATAATCCCAAGCCATTCTGAACAACAACAACAACAACAAAAACAGCTAATGACAGTCACACACATGATCAATCTTCTACCAATTTTAAAAGTGCCAGAACAGATTTACTTTAAGCATCTTTTTTCATTAAATGCATTTTCATAAAATGTTCCTTAATTAGACACAGTAAAGAAACCATATAGTGGACCATAAAACTCTGGCTTTACAGTGACATAACCGCAGTTCTACTCTCCATGACCCGCTTTTGAAAAATCATTTTTTTCTTTTTTCAATTTAGAGACAGCAGGTCCTTGAAGGAGCTCCAAGAACACAAAACCATACTAAATACAATTTTTGCAGTGATAAAATCATAATATGTGACCTAAAATATGAGCTCTGAGTGTTTTACTAATAACTAATAATTTCTGTAGTCGGTCAGAGGTGTAATAATTTTGGTGAACAATAAAGAAATAAAATGCAATCAAACAGCTCCCTCTTGAAAACCCACACGCACAATGAATACAAAGCACTTTCTCGTTATTACGTAAACAGCCACAGCAACACAGAGCAATAAAGAGGATACAGTGCGGAGATAATGCATGAAGGCAATGATTCATAAAAAAAGTTTGAAAACACACCAACCCCTCCTCCCTCGACCTATGCTATTGCTACAGAACTTCATTCTGAGCCTCACTTTCTTTCCTCTGTTCATTCATCTTATCCCTCCAACCCTCTTTATCTTAATCTCTGCTTCCTACTCACCTGCCTCCAGCTTCGGTTATTTCGGCTTAGCACCTGTTCCCCTGTTCCTGTGGAAGTCTAAGGTTTTAGTTGCACTTTATCTTTGTCTTCTTCCTCTTGTTCTTCTCCTCTCTCCACTCTCTCTCTCTCTTTCTGTCCCCTCCACTCCAAGTCAATAAAAACTTTTGGAACGGTTCAAAGCCTGGAACAGAAAGTTGCGAGTGTTGCCCTGCCAGCCAGCTTTAGCCAGTGAATGCAAATGGAGCGGAGAGATGGGGCTCAGATCAGGGGCTGCTGAGGCCAGACTCTTACTGCTCTGTTCAACTCAATGAGAGAACTCACACATAAATCAACACCCCCTCGCTGCCATACACACAGAGAAAGAATGCACACAACATAGACCGACTTTTCTCATGTGCACACACAAACAGGCACCCACAATTGTTCTTTTCTGTGAGTACATGTACACTACCACTCAAAAAAAGTTAAAAGGTATTTTTGTGGAAACCGTGATGCACTATTTTCAGGATTCTTTGATGAATAGAAAGTTCAAATACATTTTTTTGTAACATTACAATGTCTCTAGTGTCACTTTTTAGCAATTGGATGTACCCTTGCTGAAGTGTTAATTCTTGTTTTTTTTATAATCTTACATAACCCAAACCTATGAATGGTGTATCAGAGTTTCCAAAAAACCTGCAAGCAGTGAAACTGTTTTTAACATTGATAATAATAAACGTTTCTAAAGCAACAAATCAGCGTATTAGAATGATTTCTGAAGGATCATGAATAACGTCTGCAATGGCTGCTGAAAATTCAGCTTTGCCATCAAAGAAATACAGAAAATTATATTTTAAATGGGTCATGAACTGCCTTTTTAATTTTTTATATTGTTGTCTGAGGTCAACTTCTGACGTTCGCTTGGTTTTTACATTTAAAAACATCAAAATGAATAAGTAATAGGCTATTTTCTACCCTAGTTTTGAGCCTAGCTCAAAAACTTTCGGTTTTTATGGGTGTCTCGCATTGAAGACTTGGAAGTAAATGCCCACTGCTGTGAGTGGATAACAGTTTTGCATTTGCAGTTTCACTGTCCGGTTTGTCATCACAAGGTAGGTATCTATGTTATTTAGCTATGCGTGTAATGCGCGAATCGGTGGGCGGGGCTAAACCAGCCGCGTTGAAGTAGGCGTTGATCTTCTTCTGCGGGGGTGGTGTTTTATCCTCTCTGACGTCATAGTTCCCCACTTTGAAAAACGAGTCGTTTGCTGAGCCTGGCTTCAATAAGAGCTTTTATTGGACCGTTTTCAGATCTGAAACTTACAGGATATTCTTATAATATGATGATCTCTAGATGTCAAAAGCTCAAGGAAAATTTGATTTCTCAGTTCATCACCCCTTTAAAATATTAAAATAAAATAGTAACAATTTTACTATTGTATTTACTGACCAAAAATACACGGAGCCCAAGAGCACATTAAGAGACCTATGTCAAAAACATTAAACAATTGTAATTATCCCAAACTGACATAGTATGGCAGAAAACAAGATACGCATTTACAGTTCTTTTGCATAACAAGTTCAAAGCTGTGGAGTCCTGCACTTATCTCTTGCCTCCTCCCACTTGTGGCTTTGTTTTACTGAAGCGGACAAAACAGACCAGAGAATTGGGACATCCCATGGAGCTTCTAACCAGTGGGCACATAAACAGTATTTTGTCACACATATCTTTGAAGTGATTGAATCCAATCCATTTCTTTTGAGACTCATAAATATAACTATGTACCATTGTTTGGTTTATAGGTATAAACGAGATAAATAAGAGAAGAGTGAACATATGTGTAAAAATTCTCATGGCTGTATTTGTTGCAATGCGACTGTTCAAAAGTGTCCTTGAAAGGCAGTATCCATGGAGACCATTTAAACAGCCACCTTCCAATGGCTGGCCACCACACTTCACTGCCCTCTGAATATGCTCAACAACAAGATCACACGCTCACGTGGACACATTTACACACACACACACACACCAGAGGCATGGCAAACCACTAAAAACACCCTGCAGAAGCATTATTGATTCCTAGTAACTTAGCTTTAAATAGTAATTTTAGGGGTTAATTAGGCAAGAGAGAGAGAGAGTGTAAAGTTTATGAGCTGTAGCAAAGAGAAACTTAAATGTTTCTTTTTATTTTCACCTAAATCATAAGAAAAATGTCTCTATAGTGGCCTGATGGGAAAGCTCACACGCACCATAAATGCCTAGTGGTCCTTTTAAAGGTAGGGTAGGCAATTTAAGAGAGGCTAGCAATAGCAAGCTAGCGTTGAAACCATTAAGGTGTATTCATGCCATGTAATAATTACTGCACTTACGTGATTTCAACTAATAAAAAGCATTCATGTAAGCGTTCCTCATAGCGCTTGTAATTACAATTTGTAAGATGGGAATTGTCTGAGAGCTTCTATCTGTACCACCTGACTGCTACAGATTAATTTAGGTGTTGCTAGAGGTGCCTTAGAAACGCATTATTCCCAGAATATACAGCTCAGAATATAATGTCACGTGCTCTCATTTTGAGACTATGGTAATTAAGGAGTGAATGCAGCATTAGATCCCACCCTCCCTTCAAAGAGCTCTTGAAAGCCACACCTCCTCCAAAAGTAGATTTGCAAAGCGTCACAAGAGATGGCGTTAAATCATCTCATGTCTGAATAATAATGTACGTAAACAACTTACAGAGCAGCATAATTTCATTATCTTGGTCTTGGACTGAATGCAATGTTTGGATGGACATTTTTTTGGTCCGGAGACTTCCATAGAAAATTTATGTAGTAATATATAGGCTTATATATATATATATATATATATATATATATATATATACACACACACTGCTCAAAAAAAATAAAGGGAACACTAAAATAACACATCATAGATCTGAATGAATGAAATAATATTATTAAAGGGTTAGTAACCCTTTAAATACTTTTTTCTTGTTTTTACTTTTTTACTTTTTTTTTAAGTGTTCCCTTTATTTTTTTAGCAGTATATATATATATATATATATATAGAGAGAGAGAGAGAGAGAGAGAGAGAGACTTAGACCTTCTATTATTGATTGCTATCAGGTTGTAAAGAGAGTTTTAACCAGAATAACAAAAAGTGTTTATGAAAAAGATTGCCTAGGCTACCCTACCTTTTAAAACTTTAAAATATGAAAAAAAACAAAACAAAAAAAAACTATAACAAAGTTTGTATAACAAACTAAGTCATAATGAAGGGTATCTCTAACTCACAGGCTACTCCTTTCAATATTAGCCTGCAAACTCTTCAGGACAGACCCCTTACCATTTGGTATAACCACTTCCCATAAAAGGACAATGCTTCTCTTGTTCCTTTTCCTTAAATCCCACTTTCCTTTCACTTTTCTGACTCGTACATCTCTGTCTTTTTCACAGCATTCCTTCATGTTTCTCTCCTCCCCTGCTGCCCTCTCCCTCAATCACATCTGTTGTGCCTGTAAACATTGTTTGGTTTGCTGAGATTAAGTTTTCTTTAACACAGTACAAACAACTTGAGGGCTGAATTGCGCTCCAAAGTTACAAAAACAGATTTCTAAGAAATCAAGAGAAATCAGCTAGCAGCATTAAAATTCAGCTGTTGAGGAGCGTAGCCTATGGGTTACATCTCTGTTTTGATCCTGGACATAGGCTAAGGGAGACAGCTAAATGCAAGTAATAAAACCAACCATATAGTCATGCTTGAAATAACAAAATAAATAGCATTAATAAATGTAAAAAAGTATAGGAGATTTTTTTTTTATCTCTTTGTCATTTTATTTCTTTATTGAATAAATGAAGTTGCAATTTATATATTTATTTAATACATTATAACAACTTAAATAAATAGCCAATTATTATGGAAGGCAGCTTGTTTCTATGTGAGCTTTGTTTCCGCCAAGGAAATGTAAAATATGTGACTTTCATCTCACAATAAGATGAACTCCCAATTGCGAGAAAAAAAATCGAAACCGTGAGTTTATATTTTTTAATCTGACTTTATAACTCACAATTACGAGTTCATATGACACACTGACACACACACTTACCTTTGCAATTAACATACCTTTTTTATTCAACTAAAGTATTGGTCGCCTAACATGCAACAAGACATCACGACTTTCATCCAAGGTTGTATTCCCTGTGCCATGTCCAAAGTTCCCAGGAATCTGCCGGTGGGTAAGCTAGTACCCCTGCCTGTCCCAAATAGACCTTGGTCCCACATTGGGGTTGATTTCATCATTGATCTTCCCATGTCTGAAGGTAACACCTGTATCCTAGTGGCCATCGATCGATTTTCCAAAGCATGCAGACTAATTCACCTGAAAGGTCTTCCTACGGCTTTTGTCAGCACTGAGTTGCTTATGGAACATGTCTTTCGCAATTTCGGTCTCCCAGAGGACGTTGTATCCGACAGAGGACCCAAATTCATTTCCAGAGTTTGGCGAGCTTTCTTCACTCTCATGAACGTGAATGTAAGCCTATCTTCAGGGTACCATCCACAAACAAATGGCCAAACCGAACGAATGATCCAAGATGTAGGATGATTCTTGCGTACTTTCTGCCACTCCAACCAGAACATCTGGAGCCATTATTTAATCTGGGCAGAGTAAGCACAAAACTCCCTCAGACAGTCATCCACACAGCTAACTCCTTTCCAATGTGTGCTTGGTTACCAACCCCGCCTATTTCCATGGTCCAGCGAACCATCCGAAGTACCAGTAGTTAACAAATGGTTTCAAGAAAGCAAAAGAGTCTGGAATCAAACCCATCACCACATTCAACAAGCTGTGAATCGCCAACAACATTTCGCTGATGCTCGTCGCCGTCAAACCCCTGAATATCAACCTGGACAGTTAGTCTGGCTCTCCACAAGACATTTGGCTACGTCAACCTGGTCGCAAACTCAACCACCAATTGAACCAGAGTCCATTTATTTGATAAGGGAGATTTTGGACTTTCTACGTCGAGGGGATCAACTGGAGTATCTTATAGACTGGGAGGGGTATGGACCAGAGGAAAGAAGTTGGATACCCCGAAAAGACATCCTTGAACCCAGTTTGCTCCTTGAATTCCACACTCACCATCCTGACAAGGGGGGGGGCTCAGGAGCCAATCAGAATCCACAGCATTCACCACACAACGATCACTCTCTCCAGAGTACTAATCACCTGCACCTGTTCCAAATCAGCAGCCAGCTCCAAATAAACTCCCAGTTCTCACCCAGTCATTGTCAAGTCTCCAATAGGAACAGACCCTAACCACACTCTGATTCATCCAGCACCAGTGATCTAACGTATACTCACCTGAAAATACTAACCTCTCTGTCAATGTTCTGATGTTCCCAGAATCTGCTCCTTGATCCATGTTGCTGAGTCCTTGTAATCTTCCTGAGTCTCGTTTGCTGACGGATGATCTGAAAGAGAAAGACAAGTATCACTGGACTGTGTTAGTTTGATGTTGATTACACTGAAGAGGATCTGCTCACCTGGAATCCTTCCTGGAAAGTATCTTCCTTGAGTTCACCTCTGAAACACTCACCTTTGAACTTGAAATAAAGATTTATGTTTATTCACTTACCTCTGTCTCCGGGCCTGTATCCTGACAATAATGACTTTAATCTCGAGATGGCTTTATTTTTTTTTATTATTGCTTGGCCCTAATCCTCTTCCATAGTAATTACCTGGCAAAGTAGATTTATTTATTGTAGAGTTAACTAATCATGAGAATTGTAATGTTTGAAGTGGATGTCAATACAAATGTCAGTAGTCAGATTTTAAAATGAGCAGTTCATTCATAAATCCATCAGATTCATGCTTAAAATAGAAATTGGAAGACAGAACACAACGAGACGAGAGCGTCGCTGAAAAGGGGCGGGGCTACATAAGGTCTAATAAATGGCAAAAGATATGAGAATATTCCTTACCCTTTTGACATTTTATATCTTCTTTGCCATAAATTAAATTAACATATATGTGTAACCCCTACACCCGGATCCTACTCGCCCCGCTCCGAGCGGGCCTCGAACCCGGGTCTCCGGCATGACAGTCGGGCGCTCCAACAAAAAGGCTAAAGACTGCAACCTCTAGCGTCTGTCGCTAGAGCGTCTATTGAGATAAGGTGAGTGAGGTTTACTCGCACAGCAACTACTAGATGGCCTCCATTACACTCACCCCCCCTAAACCTCACTCTCATCCGGGTCACGGCACCAACGTAACCCCTACACCCGGGTCCTACTCGCCCTGCTCCGAGCGGGCCTCGAACCCGGGTCTCCGGCATGAGAGTCGGGCGCTCTAACAAGGAGGCTAAAGCCTCTAGCGTCGGTCGCTAGAGCGTCTATTGAGATCAGGGGAGTGAGGTTTACTCACACAGCAACTACTAGCTGGCCTCCGTTACATATGTATTATTGAAAAAATGTTTTACATTTAAAAGGTAATGTAAAAAATGTGTATTATTGGTTGTAGAGAGCATCAAACCACTGACATTTAATATTCATTTAGAAACCTATTTTGTGCAATAGATAGTTCTGGTTTTGGGTCACCGCTTGATGTCTAATATAGAGTAAAATATGGGTTCTGCAACACAAGAAAGAAAGAAAAATGGACCTCCAGCCTATATATATAAAAATCCTGAATAAATGTCTCGTGTCTATAAAATAAGACGAGAAGCATAAGTATTTTGTAGTAATCTTTATAAAGAACACTGATTTAGTCACCGAGTGACTAATGTCATTAGAGACACAGCACATCAGAACGTATTGCAGGCACATTCTGAATCAGTCCTTTCAGTCAGGGATTAACAGCTACAATTCTGCAACTCCATGCTGATAATAATTCATTTTCCCCGACAAAACAGACCCCCGCACACACACGTGACACGTAAGAGTGTAAGTCAATGCAAGACATGACAACACCAACAAAACCCAAGCATGAAAATACTTACATGCTCATCTACATTTACAACAATTAACAAGACTTCAAGAACACTTCTATTGTACATTATTGTGAGTTCTCGATGGAAGTCTTACGATGATGATGTTTTATATACATCTACTTACAGCTGGAGATCAAGATTTCGATCGGATATATACATTGGCAGCCACATTCTCCGCCCACATTTTACACACATGGTTGCTGATAATAAGAGCAATATCTGTACAACTGAGAGGCATCATTTCAATGCTCGAAAATACAAATCTAGGAAGCATATTTAGTAACATCTATAATCAGTGCTGACAACGAGTTGGAGGACTAACTCTTTGCACCCCTAAGCCACGATGTCGTATACCGCTACAGAAAGTGGAACCTGCTTGCTGTAGCGATCATAACAATGCCACTTGTTTGGGTCATCACATTTGCCGCTGTATTTCTTCATATCGCTTTAATATTTCAAGGTTAGTAGAGGTACTGCATCTAACAGAACCATTATCTGTCACAAGTGTTATTCCATTTTGAGACGATTTGCAAAATGGCATTGTTTCCTTTATGGCTGTAACCTAAAAACACAGATCTAGTCTGTTGAGAAGAGATCACCACAGTCTTAGATGGAGAACTACGAGTGCATTGCTACTGCCCATGAATGAACACATTTAGATCGCACTGCTAGAGTCCTGGAGGAAGTGCACGTGTTAGGATTTCAGCATGCTTTGATGAGGTCTGGAGATTTTAGACGATGGATCCCTTTGAGGATGACAGATGAATGGAGCGAATGCGCGTGGCTAGCGTCTTCTCCAGGTCGTGCAACACGTCGAGGCAGCAGTTCTCCACCGGAGTGTTATAGAGCAACTGTTTAAATGGCTCAAGCTCTATGAGACCTGCCATGTTCTTCAGAAAGTAGCCCTCGATGTAGGCCGACAGCTCAGGTGCCTCCAGGAACTAACAGAAAAGCAGAGGAAAGAAAATACTGAGAATGTAAAGAATATTCCATGTACATGCCAGATGGGAAAATTAAATCTAAGCACATGTTACAGACGGCCATTACTTTAGCATGGTTGTAGATCTCCACACACGTTTCGGTGTTGATGTTCTTGGCGCAGATGATCTCACAGTGTCTCTGTAATGCCTCCAGCTGGAAGAACTTAGATGCAGAGAGGAGCTGGAAAGGAGAGAAGGTGAATATACAAATATAAACCTCAATATAGGGCTAATTTTATAATAGCCTAATACAACCATTAATGTCAGTAAATAAGTGTAAAAAAGTGTTTTATTTACAGTAAGGATACATTAAACGTGAGAGTCAAGACATTTATAATGCTATGAAAATAAATGTTGTTCTTTTGAATGTGTTATTCCTCAAATAATCCAGGAAAAAATGATTCATGGTTTCCACTAAAAAAATATTAAGCAGCATTAACTGTTTCAACATTGATAATAATGATTCTCGAGTAATTGCAGTAATAGCAGCTTAAATTTGATTTGGCCATTACAGGAATAAAATGGCATTTTAAAATATATTAATCACTGTACATATATTATACAAAGTAAAACCAGAAACAGTTTTTGTTATGAGTGTTATGAAAGACTCTTTACGTCCTGACAGCAATCATTAAGTTAAGTGGTCTAAATATATGTATATGTATTTATCATCTGTGGAAGGTGAAGGACCATAAAATGGGATCCTATGCATTATGATCCTATGGAGGGTGGGATCCTATGCTTTCAAAGCTAGCTCGCTATTGCTAGCCTCTCCAAAAATTGCCTACCCTACTTTTAAATACAAACATTCGAGATAACATAAGGACTGAAATGGAATTAATAATACTTACATCCATAACCTCAGTGTTTCTGATGTGAAGTGAATCCGTTCCACCAAAGTACAAATACTGCATCACCAGCTATAAGGGAAAGCATCAGTATAAGGGAATGTATGGAGTGAATTATGTGCCAAAATTAAACAGACAAATCCAGCATTTTGCAAACAAACTCGATCGCGTGCGAAATTACTAAATTAGTGATTATGTCTACACAGAACGAGTCTGTCATTCTCATATGTGTAAAATCACAGATCTATTTACCTTGTTGCATTTTGCACTTCAACAATGTTAAAGGCCCAGTGGCCTTGTAATAAAAATTTTGCAAAAGAAAACCTCAAAGAGTTTATTATAAATAAAGTAAGACAGTAATTTTTTTTTTTCAACTGTAGGCAGCGTTTCAAATCAGTGCTTCTCCCGGCAGACTAGCGCTAAATTAATCCCCTATTTTAGCGCCATCTACTGTTTTAGAATAGGAAGTTACTCATCTGCATTTATGAGAAGATCTGCCGGGTCACATTTGTGAGAAAATTGAGATGAGAGATCACACAATCATAACAGACAGATATGCATCTGTATGCACACATTTGTTCAAATGTTACATGCAATTTGTAGGATGGTTTGTACTTATTTGTGAAATATCATCAAGGATCATTTATATTTGTAAAACACAATAGTTTACTCCACTGCATTTTCACTCAATTTGACCTTTGTTTTTGGCAAATTGCTTTCTGTTTGTTTGCGAGTCGAGTTTTCCTTCGCAAAGCAGATCGAGTTTGTTTGCAAGCCAATTTTTCCTTTATAAAGCAGATCGAGTCTGTTAGTAGAATGCTGGATTTGTTTGTTTAATTTTAGCACATAATTCGCACCATAGGAATGCATCATTCAGACGCAACAGACCACAATATAAAAATGAGCTTTCACTCTCAATAAAAGTTATAAAAAAATAACAAGCCATGCTTGCATCTTTTCAGAGCATTAGTGCAGGACTTTACCTGAAATACATTGTATTTGACATGGCTGATTTCGATACAGGTGTTCTCAGCAGCTGGTCTGTTTGCTAGAAGTAATTTAAACCTTGGGTATAAGAAGAAGTTAAAATAATTATAACCATGACATACTCTATACAGAATAACCATCAAGGAAAAAAAAAAGCTGTTTTTATGCCTCATATCTGTGTTATTAATAAGGTACAGTAATTGAAAAAAACCACACAAGTTAAATGTCACTGCATGCAATTATACAGTGATTCCTTTTAGTTGGATGACTGTTGGATCAACTGACCTGTTGGAGGCAGTGAAGAGCAAAACTTTGTGAGCGTAGAATGGCTTGCCCTCCACCAGGAAGGTCACATCTGACATCTCCTTGTTGTTTAGAAAATGAGGATCTGACACACAAACATATCACCGATGCATTTTTATTAGACACAAATGTCATCTGTGGAAATCAACAGCATGCAACAGTTGCTGTCAATAAAGTTCAAAGTGTGCATCCAAAAATAAAAACTGTCATCATTTACTTCTCAAATCTCACAATGTTCCAAACCCCACATTACTTTCTTTCTGCTGTGGAACATAAAAGGAGAATGCTTCTGTGTTTTTAATCCAGTTACAAATAATAGGGAAAGAGGAATGGAGCTTTTAAAGGTGCAGAAGCACCATAAAAGTAGACGTAGTGAATTGTGCATTATAAATGCAAGTCCTTTGAGGCCAGACGACAGCTTTGTGTGAGAAACTGAAATATAAGATAGGATACACTCTCAGAAAAAAAGGTACAAAAAGTGTCACTGGGGCTGTACCTTTTCAAAAGGTAAACTTTTGTCAATTTAAGGTGCTAATATGTACATTTCAGGTGCTAATATGGACATTTTATGTGCTAATATGTACATTTCAGGTGCTAATATGTACATTTTAGGTGCTAATGAGTACATTTTAAATGTTAATAGGTACATTTTAGGTGCTAATATGTACATTTTTAGTGTTAATATGTACATTTCAGGAGCTAATATGTCCATTTTAGGTGCTAATATGTACATTTTAGGTGTTAATACATTTTAGGTGCTAATATGTGCATTTTAGGTACGTACATTTTAGGTGTTCATATGTACATTTTAGGTGCTAATATGTACCACTAAGGTACCAATATGCAGCCTTTGGGTACAAAAGTGTACTTTTTGAAAAGGTACAGCCCCAGTGACAGCTTTTGTACCTTTTTTTCTGAGAGTGTAAGAAAATGCCTTTATTTTTCTCACAAGTGAGATATTTCAAGAGGAAAAATACAGCATGACATGAGGAGAGGTGAGGAGAAAAAAGGCAACCCCCAGACTATGCTCCTGTGATGAGTACAGTGTCGATGGCGAGGAATGGGGTATGGAACGGGTGATTGCATATCTGTATAAATGTGTAAAAGTTCATGTGTGTGTAGGCCTGAAGAGTCATTATGCCTGACATCATAATCTAGGTGCCTCAATCCGCAGGATAGTCATAGCAATATATGGCAAGTTGCCATGGAGACAACCTTGATCAGGTCCCAGACAGAGTCAACAATCATCAGGTGTCTGGGGAGTCGGGCAAAGAACGCAAGAGCGGCTCACTGCAGTGCTCTTCTGGGGGAGTTGTTGTTCCTACAGCAGCCTTGGCCAAGGCCAGTGCTGGTTGAGGGCGGCCGAAAACAGATAAGATTGGCATTGTTTGGTCTTCTTAATTCCTTGATACACCAGGGCAATGCCTAATCCAATCAGCAGAAGACCTGTTATAATGGTTTCAAATAGGTAGATATCTTCAACGTCCCCCACGGAAAGAACCACCAGACACGCGACGCGCCACCTCTCCCACGCGTTCATCGTGTAGGCAAGCTGGAAACGTTCCGGCAGGGTCAGGTAACCCCGAACCCAAGCTTTTCATCGAGAAGATGTATCAATTGCGTCGAGAGACCAATTGATCAAATACATGATTTCTTGATTTAGAGAGCAGTGCTGAGACAGTAGACTAGACGTGACTTAGAGACTTAAGTCTCTATTTACTGAATATCTTTACATCAGTCCTTGATCTCCTTGAGTAAATTTTTTTCTCTGAAGAATTAATAGTTTGTTCCAGTTAACAAAAGTGGTCTCAATAATTTGTCCGTGAATCGGACTGTTGCGGCTCATCTCACTGATCGTCTGATCGTCGCTCCTTTTTTTTTTTTAATTGCAGTACATGTGCTTTTACCATTTTTTGTTTTATATATATAAATTAATTCAAATAAAAAAACTGTATTTAATTGCGGTACATCCTTTAGAATGTCTCCTTTTGTGCTCCACAAAAGAAATAAAGTCACACGGTGTGGAACGACATGAGGGTGAGAAAATTATGACAGGATTCTGATTTTTGTGTGAACAATCCCTTCAACATGCATTTAAAAATATTTTTATAATGGCAGAACCACCCACAAATGACATTTTCACTTGACATTTTATTAACAAAGAGAGTGCTCAGTTTAATTCAAAAAGATACATTTGTTCTGTCCATAAAAAACTTGCAGCTTATTGTATTTTACAGAGAGCAGGGCACAACCTGATATCTGGTGCTACATACCCAGTCTTGACGTCTGTTTCCTCTTGATCTCGGTGAGTTTGGGGATGGGATACGGCCCGTAGCACTGAGTAAATAAAACAGCCAGCTGCTGACTAATAACTTCATTCTGCAAACCATGCAAAAGAGTAAAGGGTAAGACCCCTCTCATCAAGTCCCATTAGAAAACAACACATTTTGACTTGCTTGAGGGTGTTAGCAATGCAAATGTAAGGGTTATCGTGAATATGTGTGAGCTTGCATTGCAAAATCACAGCATCTGTTATTGAGAAGTATCAATGCGTGGTGTTTTTTGGAATCAGTACTGTGTGATAGAGGCGAGACGAGTGTGTTGCGTGCAGGAAGATGCTTAAATCCCTGTCAGATCACTCCCTCTGCAGTTTGAGCGATCAGCTCCTTCTCTGAAAGATTGTTAAAGGTTCCTCATCAACCTGACATTTCTCTCAGTCGGCCTGCTTCTGTCTCGACAAATCACCTGCTGTCAGCACAGCACCACTATTTCCTCTCTCTCTCCACAGTTTCTTCTCTTGGTCTCTCTCTCTTTGTACTAACAAGCATACACATTATCTGTGAAGGTTGAGCAGGGAGCGGAATCTGTCAGTCATCCCTGCAGGGTTCAGGGGAAGGTTCCTTGACTCCACCATAGATCAACCTTGACAAACACACTCACATATTCACCTACTGTTGCCCCAATGGAAGAAACTCCACGTTTGTCTTCACTTTCTGTACTGTTTAATATGCTGTAGAGGGAGTAGATATAGATGTGTGAAGTATATATAATGGTCAGTGTCTAAGGAAGGATCCTTTTTAGCACCCTAGGTTTCAAAGCAAAGCTCACTATTACATAACACTGTGGGAGGACATCAACAGAACGCCCAATTCAAATTATGTGAGCTTCTGCCTTCACTTCCTGTTCTGGAGAACCAACGTGTTCCCCAGGGTTCTGGACTCTAAGGATTCTGAGAGAGGGAATCATATATCTCAGGCAAGCTTCTAGCAACACCAAGATCAGAGGTTTGCTTCCCAAGGATTTCACATTAATAATAAAGTGCAACATGCTCTGAATGTGTCTGTCAAATAAGGTATTATTGTTAACAAAATCAGTGTTATTTTGGCATTATAAATATAGGCTACTATCATGTGTTAAAATTTTAATTTTACTTTTACTTGAAGTTTTAGTGATTTTGTTATTTCTATAAGTTTTTTTTTTAATATTCATTTATTTTTTTGAATCAGTTGTAGTAATTTTAGTCCTTCAACTTTAACTTATTTTATTTCAGTTAGTTGACAAGAATACATGTTTAATTTTTATTTTGTTCAAGTTTTTGTTTTGTTTTTCATCTAATATGTATAAAATTAAATGCATATTGCAAATTAATTTTAGCTTTATTTCAATAAATGATTTTCAGTTGTTTTAGTTTTAAAGTTAATCATAACAACACAGAGCAAAATTGAAAATGAATTTAATTAGTTAAAATAAAAATAAAACTATAAATGTTCAATACAATACAATAGTAACTATAACTTATAACTTAATATATATATAAGCACTGCAGTTTGTGCAATATGGAAAAACCTTTGGGCTTTGTTATATTTGGGCTCAAACAAAAAATGAAATGAATGAAAAACTATTTATGAACCACTAGGTACATACTGTAAATTGAAACTGAAAACCAAAAAATTGTGAAAAGTGAAATTTTTAAAACTATAGTAACCATGTTGCAAGATGAAGAAATATGAGGTCAAATGTAGAAATTTTTGCTTAAAAGTTTTGCTTGTGTGTTAGTTCACCTTGCTGGCACGCAGGATCTGGAACATGAGTGGGAGGCCGTGTGTTATGAGTTCCTCTGTGTACTCCTCCTCTTCAATAGAGCTGAACTCTTTCAGCAGACCCTGGATCAGTGGTCGTCGGTGCTGAAGGAAACAAGTTCGCAGGGACTCCAGCCAGGTGTGCAGCGTCCAAGGCACGCCTGATACACACAAAATACATGACAATCACCTTTTTACTTTTTAACATGTAGGAATATTATGCGATCAGTAATGTGGAGTTGACTTTGAGCAATTATGGTCGGAAATATTTTTTAAAGAAGACAAAAATACGGTAAATGTAATATTATTGTGGTAATAAATTTAATAATATTATTACAAATTATATTAATATATACTAAAATGTAAATTATTCCCATGAAGGCAAATCTAAATTTCCAGCAACAGTCTTTAGTGTCACATGATGCTTCAGAAATCATTATAATATGCCGAGTTGGTGCTGAAGAAGCATTTCTTATTATTATCTATATATTTTCGAAACCACAAAACTTTTTGATAATCAAAGAAATATAAATCTTTTGTAAGGTATTAAATGTCTGTATTGTCACTTTTTTATCAATTTAACGCACCCTTGCCTAACAATTTTTTTCTTTATTAAAAAAAAAAAACACCTTTTGAATGGGAGTGTACAGTATGTACATTTTTACATTTATGAAGAAAATATCTGCAGTGCTTGCCTATGCAAATTCTTTTGGCACAAGCCAAAAGAGCCCAGATTTTCTAGTGTCCAGATATAACTTACTGTAGATCCCTCCTTCAATGCAAGTCCATGCAAATTGTGCCAATTTATTGCCAATTTTTGTCCAACATTTTTTATAAAAGCAATAACACACCTTAACCATATTCATAACCTTAAGCTATGTGTAATTAGCACTGCATTAACACTGTGTAAATTCTGATTTAAGTTCTGCAAATTCATTGTAACAGACACTATAAGAGCACTAACCTAAACTTCTGATGTCCAATGTGATGTCGACATAACCATGTTCAGAGCTGTGATACATCGCCTCTTTTAGAGCTTTGAGTTTGGCTTTCCCTGTGCGGGATGCTTCAATCTTGAGGGAATTCCTCTCTTCCATCTCTGATCCCTCAGCCAAGATCTCCTGCAGAGACAGAACATCCGCCTTCCCCTTTTCCGACTGCGACAGAAGCTTGCAGAACACGTTCCTGCAGCACGAGGATGATTTTGCAGGTTTTATTAATAAATTACGAGACTCTGTGTGTGTGTGTGTATTTGACTGATGCGTGTGTGCATGTTACCGGTGTCCATGCGCAGCAGCCAGACTGTAGGAGTTCATGTCCCCTTGTGGTGCGGTGGAGATGCCGTTGCGGTACATGGTCCCAACCATGGGGTCTGCTCCTCTCTCCAAAAGCAGACTGACCAGCTCAAAGTTTCCTACAGCAAACAAACTGCTGAGTCTTCTCTTGTGGCCTAATTCAGTAATTGGAGAAGGAAGTGGCGCTGTTGTCCGCAGTCTGCAGTGTGAGCTATCTTACCTGCAGCGGAAGCTAACTGCAAAGGCGTCTCGGTGTAGTTCTCCATCCCGTCCTGCAGAGAGCCCTCCACATTAGCTCCAGCGTCCAGCAAGAGCTGAGATAAAAGGAAGGAGAGAGTTTTAACAAGTGTGTAAACTTTTTGCTGAGATTAAAGGGTTATTTCATTAAAAAAAAAAAAAAGGGAAATTCTATCATCAAATACTCATTTTGCTCCAAACCTGTAAGACTTCTGTTCATCTTTAGAATGTTTTAATTACAGTATTTGTATATTTAAATTTGTTATATGTAATATATGTTCTATTTAATGACTGTCCCTCTATTGAAAGTCTATTCACCCAAATCCAGGGAGAGATTACTGACCGAGCATATGGGGCAAGTGTCCAGGGGCTCTTGACTACCAGAAGCCGTCACTACGTAGGCACTACGTAGGCACTACGTAGGCCAAAACGCGGAAGTGAGTTAGCATTTTAGCACTTCCGGTTCCCTTGCCCTAAAGTCTATGGGTTTTTGGAATGGGTTTTTGCTAAATCGCCTGAAATAAGGTCTGTGGTTAACAAAGCCTCAAAATATTTCACGTTATATATTATATATTTTGATCTATGACATAAAGTAAACCACACCAGTTATAACCAGATTGTGTTTTTTTTAAACTTCATTGTGTCTGCTTGTGGTTTTTTTTAACTTTAAAGAGGCTTCAAAATGTATAAATTTTGGATTAACTTGTAAAGATTATCTTGATACACAAAACGTGTAAGGGTCACAACTCTTTGTTGAACACAGATCTTATTTTTTGCGATTTTCCAAAAGTCTATAGGAAAATTAAAATGGTTTAAATTGAAGGGGTGATGAACTAAGAAATCAAATTTTCCTTCAGCTTTTGACATCTAAGAGGTCATCATATTATACGAATATCCTGTAAGTTTCAGAACTGTAAACGTCCTTGTTAGTCCAATAAAATATTTTCTTGACAACGACTCGTTTTTCAAAGTGGGGAACTATGACGACAAAGAGGATAAAACACCACCCCCGCAGAAGAAGATCAACGCCTAACTATAACACGGCCATTTAGCCCCGCCCACCGATTCGCGCATTACATGCATAGCAAATAACATAGGCCTACCTCGTGATGACAAACCGGGTCGAGAGTGAAACTCATTATAATATGCAAAACTGTTATCCACTCACAGCAGTGGGCGTTTACTTCCAAGTCTTCAATGCGAGACGCCCATAAAACCGAGCGTTTTTGAGCTGGGCTCAAAACTAGGGTAGAAAATAGCCTATTACTTATTCATTTTGATGTTTTTTCATGTAAAAACCAAGCGAACGTCATAAGTTGACCTCAGACAACAATATATAAAAAAATTTAAAAGCCAGTTCATGACCCCTTTAAAAATAAACTTCATAAAATAAACTGGTTTAATTTAGGTTTTCATACACATATAAATATAGATCTGCTAATTTACACAGAGCACTTTATACATGTATAAAAGCCTAAATTGAATCTGTTTATCATATAAAGCGATCCCCTCTGTTCATAAGACTTAAATTTCTTTTACAATCTCTTTATGAATGTTTTGGAGCATCAGTGTTATAGGTACATAGATTTTCAGTTTTGAAGATGAATGAAAGTCTATTGGGTTTAGAACGACATAAAAGTGAGTAACTGATGACAAACTTTTCATTTTTGGGCGAACTATCCCTTAAATAAAAGGCATTAGCTCAGTCAAGAGACAATGAGAGTGAAATAAGCAAACACATAATGATTCACAAGGGTTGTATGACTTGATGATAAAATGAGAGATCACCAAGCACTCCAATTCATGCACACAAGGTTTTCAGGAGAAAACTGATGCATACGCTACAGGAATTTTATTTTGGCTCAAAAATCGAAAGGTCGGGTGGGAGAGAGAGGTCACTACCTGCACCACGGGGATGTGCTGGTGAAGTATGGCGAAGGTGAGAGGCGTAGCCTGCCGGGTCTCTGGGAAGACTGAGGGGTACTTTTGCACTGTGTTTGGCACCTACGGGAGGTACAGGGGACAGAGCAGGGCACAAATGAGAGAGATGGAGACCTTTAAAAGCCTGTCCTGGGAAAAGCGCAGAGATGCTGCGCTCAGCTGAAAATATGGAGATAGGAGAGGAGCTTGACCTTTTTGCCACTTTATAGGAGCTGCTGGCACACACACACACACATATATACAGTATATGAAGAGTTCAGATGCAAAAGCCTCTAAATGCCATTTGAAATTTTCTTCTTTAATGATGATTTTTATCAAACTTGTATATTTAAGTTAATTAGTTTCACTTAAATAACAATTAATAGGTAATTATCATTGCCATTTAAGTGAAATCACTGAACTTAAATATACAAGCTTGATAAAAATGACCATTCTAGAAGAAAATTTCAAATGGCACTTAGAGGCTTTTGCATCTGAACTCTTCATATATAAACTAACTATCATTCAAAAGTTTGGGGTCTGCAAGATTTTTTATTTTTTTTTTAATTAATACATTTATTCAGCATGGATGCATTATATTGATCAAAAGATAGAATGATCATTATATTGATCAAAAGCCAGTGAAGATGTTACAGTTATAATGTTAGAAATGTTACAGTTATAATGTTGTAATGTTTTGTTCTATAGAAATTTCTATTCATGAAAAAAATGATCATAGTTTCCAAAGAAAAATTAAGCAGCAACTGTTTTTTAACACTGATAATAAGAAATGCTTCTTTATCACCAAGTCAGCATTTTAGAACAATTTCTGAAAGATCATGTGAAACACAACATTGACAATGTCAACAAGAACAGGAAGTCGACATTGATAATGTCAATAATAATATTATTGTCAATGTTAATATTATTATCAATACTGGCTGTTAAAAATTCTGCCTTACTATCACAGGAATAAATTAAACTATCAAAAAAAAAGATATTTTAAATCATAAAGGCCTATTCTCACCAAGGATGATAAAGGTATAGTTTTAAAAAATACATTTTAAAGAACAGCAGAGTTAACACCATAACTATAATGATAATGATGACACAAGAGGAATGATATCATTGCAATTCCTTTCAGAACGTTTTTTTTTCCAGCTTTTTTTTCAGCTTATAATAAACAGAATGTTATTAAAATATAATGTAACAGCTGTGCTCTACCAGGCAAACTAAAACTCTGGTGCTTTCAGTTGGTCTCAGCTTTGGTCTACCGCCCGAGGTTGCTGTGGCCACTGACTGAGTACGAGGTTTCTTTGACAACAGTGGATAAGCTGGATAAGTTCACACATCAGGAAATGGTTGGAAGTTCCATGTTGACTCAGCAGAGTGGGACTTTATAGTAAAGGAATATTGCAGCTGCCAGTCTCTGCTTTAATCGAGGAGTTTAAGTGCGCCAAGGTCAGACTGGAAATGACCTTAGTAGAGTCACACGACAAATGTGTAAGGGAGGCAGCACCAGTGTTAAAAACTGGTAGAAAGTCGTCAGCAAAGAAATCTGTGGAAGAGGCAAACCTGCCCTTCAAATTGATTATTTCCTGGGACAGGTACAGCATGGAAGAAGGGGTTTGGGCTCAGTTTAGCTCCTCCTAAATGGCACAAGGCAGGCCCAGCTCAAAGGAGGAAGCTGGTAGTCAACGAGGTGTGAAGGCAGGAGGATGAGGTGTATAAAGGCCATTTCCCAGGCCAAGCAGGGAGAGTGGATGAGATGAGAGAGTGTGGAACAATGTAAGATGGGCTGGCAAGACAATTGCTGGCAAACATCACGGAGGGGGGTGACTGTGATGGTCACTGTCGAGCCCTCTTTAGGGGATCGTGAGCTAGTCGACGAAACATTGAGGATGGAAGGTGCCACCCTAGAGATGTCCCCTACTCGGCTCAATCCAGTCAGTTGTCATGCTGGTCCACTGGGGAGACCACACTGTAGTTACAGCCGTTGTGTGTGCTGACGTTCCAAGTACACTGCAGCCATTAACGCCAGACAGAAGGAGATTCACATCACCATATGGAAGCGTAAATGGATGGAGAAGCATAGTTTACTGTAAAGCTACGTCTTAGTTTGTGCTTATCTTAGCAAAAGCCGAGTACAAATCAGAATGAAGTTTTAACGTCTACTCTCGTGTAATGGAAATCATTTGTTGGTGTGGACTCTAATATAGTTATTGTTGGTGTGAATGGGCCTTAAAGGGCACCTATTATGGAAAATTCACTTTTACATGGTGTTTGAACATAAATGTGTGTTGGCAGTGTGTGAGCAAAACCACCCTAGAATGATAAAAATCCATCCAGTAGTTTTTTTACAATCTCAATAAATCATATGCACTGCCTCAGAATGAGCTGTTCTGAGATCCAGGTCTTTGTGACGTAGAACGGGAGACAGGGGGTTGATTGACAGTGTGGCTGTGGCCTAGACCCCGCCCTCGGTGATCTGTACACACCATCCTTCATTGTTTCACGACGACAGCCGGTAATGTCTCTTGGAAACGTAAATTTATGTTCTGTCGTGGACTCGTGGGTTAATCCTGTTGTTGTGGCGTAAAAGTTAATCCTCAAGTGTGGATTGTCGTCTACTGTTTGCGATGCCACCGTCACCTCCAGTAACAGTACGTGTATTTTATGATTTTTGAGCAAATAGTCTTTTCAGTCAATGTCAGCCAATTCAATAACAAATGCGTCTAAAAGTTATTGCCGTCATAGGATGTCTGTGTTATAAATTTAAAACCTTGTTTGTATAGTGTGTAACCACACGTTTATAAATATATATATTTTTAAAGATATTGTATTAAAAACTGCATATATGTTGGTGTTCTGTAAGTTAGCCATCTTCTCACATTTGCCACAGAAGCACCTATGACAAGTAGCTAAAACATGACGCCACAGGTCCCTCGCAAAAATGTAATTTCGCTCGTACGTTGCAAACTTTATCAAGAATGTATATGTAGTTTCAAAAAATTGCGCTAGTGTCTGTGTGTGTGTGTTGGACATCCATCATTTCAAATGGGACGCGATTACAACTCTAAAGTACATAAAAGTATCAAATAACCATACCGAGACGTACTGGTCCATTCTCATTTGTTTATTCTGCCGGAGTCTCTCATACTATTTAAATATTCCGATTCAAACGTACTCTGAATGACATTCAATACGGCGCGTCTCTTCACTCTCTCAGTACCGACTGCCTGCCATAGGTATCAAGTTACGCCCTCATCCAATGGCAGGGCGGGGATATGCAGCTCATTTGTATTTAAGGTGGAATACCCCTGAAACCGCTCATTTTTAAGCAGGCCCCAAAATGACATTTTCAAATGGTTATAATAAATTAACTGTGGGGTATTTTGAGCTGAAACTTCACAAATACATTCTGGGGACACCAGAGACCAATATTACATCTTGTAAAAAGGGGCATAATAGGTGCCCTTTAAAACTATTTCACAATATTATTGTTTTCACTGTATTTTTAATCAAATAAATGCAGCCTTGGTGAGCATTTGAAAGGCAGTGTCTATATAGTGAGGTCCAAATGTAAAAAAAAAACAAAAAAACTGGGATTGTGTAAATTAAACTAGGAAATTAACACTGATGTTTGCTTTAGGATTTTGACAAATTAAAAAATAAATTAATAGGTTCAAGGAAGAAGAAATATTTATTATTCTACACTATGTTAGATCATTAATCAATTAAAGCTAGGGGTAGGGAATGATTTTCATAAAAACTGTTACTGTTACACTGTTCAACTGTATAAATCTCTCTTCACATCTCATCAGCAACCAATAATAGAAGGGGTCTTCTATGAAGGCTCAGGACCAAAAATTATTTGTCCAATCATCGCATTCGGTTCACATCAATGGCAAAATGAATCAGTAGCAGTCAGGAGGTACAAGTCAGAGCTCTGTAAGTTGTTTACGTTCATTATTATTGTAATGTTATGTGCTTTAAGACATGTTAATTTAATGGCATCTCGTGACGTTTTGCTTTGGGTGTGTGTGTCCACGTGTTTTGAAGGAGGCATGGCTTCAGAGACACTCAGGGAGGGTGGGATCCTATGCTTTCAAAGCTAGCTTGCTATTGTTAGACTTTCAGAAATTGCCTACTCTAGCATTAAGCAAAACTGTGATATTGATTCATGATTGAATCTAGCTTCCATTCAGTTTAAAAATTGAAGGTTAAGTTCATTACATCATAATGTTGCCTATACAAACCAGTCAAAGGTCTTGTGAGATGTTTCTAAATGTGTAAGGCTTTGCGAGTGGAAAAACAGCACCCGATTCATAGCAAACGTCAATAAACTCTTCACATTTTTATGACACAGTTGCAAACAATATTATGTCTCTGCTACAGGTGACTAAAACTATGACTTGTGCTAAAAAACATCTCTGACACATTGCTGGAAATAGAAAAAAATACTGAGTATTACTGAGAAATCTGTCTGTACTAGATTCTAGGGCCGTGTTTGGCAAACACAACACCTAGTGACAGTGACTTCCAACAAAAGCAGAACTCTACCCTGACAAATCCCTGATGGGTATGCAAAGCAGTCTGAGTTTTCTCCAGTTGTACCACAACACAGAAAACACAAACACTACAAATGAAACTACATGACGAGCAGGATGAGTGTACATATAAGAACACAGCAGAGATGTAGTCACAAACCTCACTGTTGATGTCAGCTCCTGCATCTAGCAGCATCTGAACCATGGCTTCGTCACCGCGGACACACGCATACATCAGAGGGGTCATGCCCTGGAAAACACACAGAGGACCACACTGACTGAGCATACGCCCGACATATCTTTTGATTGTGGAGTAATGACAGAATGCAACTTGACTATAATGTTATGCAGGATTTCATTCAAATACATAGATAACTAATCTACTGGGAAAGTACTCAAAATCAAGAGTTGGGAAATCAGATAACAAGTGAACTAGCTAAGAAACAAATGTAATGGCAAACATTTTCACTTCCCGAGGTCGAATATGGAGCAAAGCAATCAGTAATGGAAAGAGCACTGGGATACCCTGCGAATGCGATTTTTTTATGACATCATTTTACCTTCATGTGGATGCCAGCCCGAATTTAAACACTAGTTGCGTAACATTGTTTCACGATAAATTGAAAAATGCAAAATACAAAAATGCAACAATATGTTCTTTTGTCCTTTCTATGGAAACTTGTTTCTGCCACTGAATAAAAACAATAAAAAAATAATTGCGACTTTTTATCTCACAATTGCGAGATATGAAGTCAGGATTGTTAGAAATAAAGTTGCAATTGCAAGATAAAAAGTCGCAATTCTGAGAAATAAAGTCACGATTGCGAGATATATTATCGCAATTCTAAGAAATAAAGTGCCAATGGTGAGAAAAAAGACAATTGAGACTCGTTATCTCACAATTCTGAATTTTTTTCTCACAATTGGGAGTTTACATCTAGCAAATTCTGACTTTATAACACATAATTGCGAGTTTATATCTCGAAATTCTGACAACTTTTCTCGGAATTGTGAGATATAAACTCGGAATTGCAAGCTATCAGGCCAATTCTAAGGGGGAAAAAAAGACTTTTTTGCCCACAGAATAGTTTATATCTCACAATTCTGACTTTACAACATGCAATTTTGACTTTATATCACACAATTGCGACTTTATGTATCTCCCAATTCTGACTTTATAACACGCAATTGCGATTTTATATATCTCCCAATTCTGACTTTAGATCACGCAATTCTGATTTTATATCTTCGCAATTCTGACTTTATAACATGCAATTGCGCCTTTATATCAATCAAATCTGACTTTATATATTACAATTCTGAGAAATATAGAATTCTAAGATAAAAAGTCACAATTACCTTTTATTTTTCATTCTGTGGCAGAAAAAAGCTTCCATACCTTTCCTACTTGATGAAAAAATGACTTTTACCTGTTTGCAATGCCAGAATAAGTCGAACAGAAGTAAAAGTAGTGCAAATGTCGTTAGTGTAAATTCCGTAAGATCAGTATCTCTGGTCATACAATGTGTATGATGTCATTGACATTTTTATGGACACACCAAGTGAGCGAGCTGCCTGTGACAAGATGGCCACCAGGGGCAGACGTCGACCTTCATTGGCCAGCAGCGCAGACGAGACATCTAGCCTTTATTATGGATATCTATGGGTATTGCTCCAAAGACCTCCATTCATTCTGCACTTGTCCTATGAGCGCCCTCATATGGAATCAGAGTGGAACTGCAGGCAGTTCAGAACCCGGATGTTGACTGAGAGTGGAAGTTCTACCCATATTACACTTTCTGGCCCTATAGAGCAGTATCAGACTCACATTCTGACTAGAATATGAGTATGACGAAGTCAGGCTAGAATAAAAGTATTAAAAAAAACGTATCTGAAGTTTTTAAACGGTATACTGTATATTATAGGAAGGTGTTCCCACATGCACGAATCATAATATTGTGGTTATCAAGAAGCCAACAAAATGGCATAATAAACTTCATGCCATTTTGTACTTGTACTTATGAACGTGTCAGCTATCATCATTAGTGTTGAATTGAAAACATATGATACTCATTCTAACCTGTTCACTCATACTGTTGATCCCACCGGGCCCAAGTAAGTTGATGGCCTGGTTGACAAGGTCAGTGCGGCCGCAGTTCAGCATGCGGAAGCCCAAGTCCTGCAGGAACTTAGCCTCGGTGGAGGCAGCGTCCAGCTTACGTGACACGCAGAAACAGTCATCCGTCCTGCGGCACATACACAAAAACATCTTCCTAATGTCTTAACCCACTGCAAAAGTCACACATTCCAAGTTAAATATTCATCTATGTGTGAATCTTTCATTGCAACACTCGGCTTAATAGCCATAAAACAGCAGTTATGGTGCAATGAAGGGCTGGTGTGAGGTTGACTAAACTTGTTTTCCCTGTACAGACTGTTTATGAGCCATTTCCATTTCACTCATGATGGGTAGCAATAGCCTATCTGGTAGCTGGATGTTAATTTAATGGCACCACACTTACTTCAGCTGGCGGGGTTCACAGTCCACCCCGGGCAGCAGGAGTCTGGCCGCTTGCCGAACATCATCGCTATCCACTGAAAAGCTGCGGCGGTGCTCTGTGTGTGCCAAAGCCACTCTGATCCACTCCATCAGAGGAGGCAGTACTAGAAACGGCCTGCAGGGAGAGACAAAATAAGATTACTGTTCTCTAACAAACACATATTTGTTATTTTAGCATTATTTATAGATTAACATTTTTAATAAATTTTATTTTATGCAGCTTTCATTTTAGTTTTAGTTACAGTTATAATAATTTTGTTTGTGCTATTATGAACTTTTTAAAAAAAAAATATATATATATATAATTCCAAATAGTTTTATTTCAATTCCAAGTTATATTTCAGTTAGTAATTTTAGTAGCCTACTTCATCTTAAACTGATTTCTTTAGAAATGTTGCCTTGGTAACTTTATGTCGTTTAGTTTAGGTTCTTCTCTTAATATATTTTCAATTAACAAAACATGTTTCTTACCAGAAAGTTTTACTTATTGATAACAACACTGGTCTTTAAATACCTACATCTCAGAGAGACAAAAGCTAGATTTAATATCACAGCAACTGATTTAATCAGCTCAACTAGCAAAAGA
Source organism: Pimephales promelas (assembly GCF_016745375.1). The sequence continues at coordinate 4,393,053 of NW_024121599.1, forward strand.
CCTTTTCATGACCTTGGAAGATGAAAATAATCTGTTTTATTTTCTTTCTGATCTAAATCTTATTAGCAACACAATGTATCCTGATGTATTTCTATTACCAAACAAGTTAAAGATTAAGCAAATTAATTAACCAATAAATAATCACTTATTTAATATCTTTTAAAATGACATGATCCTTTTCCAGCAGATACAGGAAGTGTAATCTACTCTGCATTTTTTCACAACGTGGCATTGTTTCATTGCATTACCTTTGCCTTGCAGTCTGTTGCACTGTTTCACATTCATACTCCTCTGCATTTCATTATATGACAGTGTCAAGTTGAATAAACGACTACTTGGCTTAAGGTAAGTACCATGAGCGAATACATCAACCAGAAACCACCCAAACAAAAATACCCAGACAATTTGCAATAACTAGAGTAGGTACAATGGAAGTCCCCTCACCTCTCTGTTTGTAAGGTGACTTTGGAGGGCTCTACGTTGGGGTTCTCCCACTCCAGCTGAGGGCAGTGCATGAAGTAGCAGAGCGTATATAAAGCCTCGGGCTCCCAGTGGATCAGGCTGCTCTTCTGAGGGAGCGGGGTTCCGTTGCTGTGGTTCTTTATGCTCAGAGGCTGAAGGTGATGCATGGCTCTGGACACTAAATCACCTGCCGGGGCACAAGAGACCTTTGGTTTGCTGGGAATGATGTAAATGGTGAAGGACAGTACTGTCGTCGCATTGACGTTACAGCATAAAAAATTAGCAACTCCGTCAATCACTGTCTGCTAGTCAGCTGTTTGTAGGTCCTCGGCAGCATGTTTGTCAGAAATGAAATTCTTGGGCAGTCAATCAAAAGGAATATTACCCAAATCAGTTATGTAACATTGCCACAGCATACCTGTTGGAACCCTATATCAGTCTAATACTAACAGTTAATACTAACAGCCCCATACCATTTATCCCTCCTCCATCAAACTTTTTATTTGGCACAATGCAGGATAACACTTTATTTTGATAGTCCACTTTAGACATTCAACTAACTATAAGTAACTTTGCCGCTACATGTCAACTAACTATCATTAGAGTATCAGTAGACTGTCTGCTTAATATCTGCTAACACTTTATTTTGTTGGTCCCCCAATAGATATTCTACTGACTATAAGTAACTTAGCAACTACAAGTCAACTTGTTCTCCTAACCTGAACCCTAACACCTAACCCTAACCTGACAGTCTACTACAGCCTACTAATACTCTAATGACAGTTAGTTGACATGTAGTTGAAAAGTTACTTATAGTTAGTAGAATGTCTAAAGTGACTATCGAAATAAAGTGTAACCCAATGCAGTCAAGGCAAATGTTCTCCTGGCGTCTGCCAAACCCAGACTCGCCAATCAGACTGCCAAACAGAGAAGCGTGATTCGTCACTCCAGAGACTCTAGAGTCCAGTGGTGGCGTGCTTAACCCCACTCCATTCGACGCTTGACATTGTACTTTGTGATGTGGGGCTGCACCTGCTCGGTCATGGAAACCCATTTCACGAAGCTCCTTCAGATCCTACAGATCTCATTCCCCATTGACTACCATAGTAGGAAAAAATACATACTATGGTAGTCAATGGGGAATGAGATCTGTTTGATTAAAACATTCTTCCAGATATCTTCCTTTGTGTTCATCAGAACAAATAAACACATAGAGGTTTGGAACAACAAGAGGGTGAGTAAATACTGACAGAATTTTCATTTTTGGGTGAACTAACCCTTTAATGCCATTTCAAGTTTTGAAATCTTTAGCTTTATGGAATCAGCAGACCGTTGATGACTTTTACACACCATGTGCCTCAGCACTTGGTGACCCCGCTCTGTGACTTAACTTGGTTATCCTTGTGGTTAAGTTTCTGCTTTTCTTGATACTTCCACTTTTCAATAATACCACTTACAGTTGACCATGGAATATCTAGCAACTAAATGCATACTGCATGGCAATATTGCTTGAAATTATTTGGCAAAAAGGGGGTCATTCACAGCTACAGGTTTTATTTCACTATGCAACAGATATCATTTACATTTATTCATTTAGCTGACGCTTTTATCCAAAGTGACTTACAATTGCTACATATGTCAGAGGTCGCACGCCTCTGGAGCAAACTATAGGGGTTAAAGGAGTATTTCACTTTTTTTTTAAACCTTTTTGCTGATAATTTACTCACCCCCATGTTATCCATGTCATTCTTTCTTCAGTCGAAAAGAAATTAAGGTTAATGATGAAAACATTCCTTCAATGGGAAAATGGGACTTCATGGACTTCAATGGGAGACAAATGGTTCAATGTCCAAAAGACCGTTTCAGTGTAAACTGTTCAAAGGGCTTTAAACGATTCCAGAAGATGAATAAGGGTCTTATCAGGCGAAACGATCGCTCATTTAAAAAAAATAACAAAGTTTAAGTTTTATAAGCTCAAATGCTCGCCTTGCTCTGTTGTGTTATGCGCATTCGTGTTCGAACTCGTTCATCAAATTGAACTAATCTTTTTTTGTGTCATTTGTTTGATTCAACAAACGAAATGAAACGCTACTCCAGCTGAGTGCATGTTTGCATGAGATTTTTTGTAAAGAGCAGACTATTTGATGGATGAGAAAGAGGTCACAAACCTCTTTTTAAACAAGGTCACACAAAGCTCTGCATTCATTACACAGAACATTAAACACTCTCCCTCTCGCTCCAATGACTATTTCCTTTCACATGTGAAACTTTCAGATCATCTACGGTCTCATTTAGTCCATGAGACCTAATTCTTCTGAAAGCGTTCAACTGAACAGCAGTGTGTTCAGTACTGTCAATAACAGACTCTGAAAGGCACACTAAGAAATAGCCTCATCTATTTCGAAGTAACTGCAGCACTCGCACTTGTTCTCTCAAGAACATTTTGCATCTATGTTACTCCAAATGAATTAACAAGGCAGCCTGAGCGTGATAAGCATTCATTTAGAGAATGAACGGCTTGTTGAACTGTCGTAATTCTGATTTCCTTAGCCAAGGCAGGAGATTTAAAGGAATAGCTCCCCTAAAAATTAACATTCTCTCAACCTTATACTTTCTTTCTTCTGTGGAACATAAAAGAAGGCATTCTGAAAAAGTTCAATGTTATTTTTTCTTTTTTTCAAAGTTTTACCAAAGATTTGCATTTATATATACAAGTACAAAAATTTACTTCTTGGGTTAGAAACAACAAGAGCGTGAGTAAATAATGACAGGAAAAAGCAAGAATGGTGCCATTATAAAGAGGGAATGCTGATGAGTTTGAGAGGAAGCTATGTGGACTATATAACAGTGGAGGGCAAAGATATGCACTGTAATTATACACAGTAATTACAGGATTATGCAGAATACATTATCAGGAGCCACGAAAGTAAACACACAAAACAATAAAGCGTATAAGAATACACCTGTCAGCACAGAAACACACAGCGTTAGCAGTCAGAGGTGGTGGCAGGAGGCTTTCGAATGGAGGAGAGGGACTGGAAGCCACCTGGGGCACTTCTGTGACCGACACTCATCTCTTATTCATGATAGCGTGTGACATTTCCTCAAGTCAGAGGGGCAGCAGAGGAACTGACTGAGAGATATGCTCAAGATTAACCAGCTAAACAAACACACCAACGGCAAAAGGTCATGATCGTAAACCTCACAACCAAGAGGGCTAATCCTCTACAGGTACTGCAGGCTATTCGTACAATTAAGCATGGCAATGTAAGAAACCAACACAGCAGAACATTTTCTGTTTGCTTGAGTGTCTTGGGTTAAATATGATACTCTCAAGCGTAACAGCTGAGAAGGTGCCCTTCATCACCAGACTGAGAATGAGACGTTGGGAATGGAGGACGCAGAATGGTGTTTTACTGTGAAAACTGAGCAGAATCGATTGGCTGTCCTCCCAGAGCCAAGACATAAATTACCAAGAAAATGCCATGAGAAAGAAAGGTGCTCTGCTTAGCTTTATGTGAGAGAACAGATTTTTTAGTCTTTCCGATTCGTCAAACTGGGATTCACTGGATTAACTGTAGTTGTTTTATTTAAAATGTCTGGAAAATTGCATGTCATGAGTTTTACAAAAAAAAAAAAAAATCAATTACTTTTGTCTGATGTGTTTCAAGTGGTTTCCCCAAATTCAACTGTAAATGCAACTTTTCAAAATTATTCAACCCCCTCACCTGAATAGAATCCCTCACAAATGCACAAATCTGCAAAACAGGTGTTGTCTCAAGCACATCTGATGCAACTAATCAAGGGCTTCATTAGTTGCACCAGGTGTACTTGAGCTACAACACATGAAACATTTTACCTGGCTAGGTTTCTTTAGTGTCACTTTTGACTGCATGTTAGAAATATGAAATATAAAGTCAAAAGAATGGTCCAAAAAGTTAAGATAATATATCATCGTCACCCTTTACAGACAAGGAACAGAATACAAAAGGATAGTGAAGGCACTAAACATTCGTTTTGGGATTGTGTTATGGGAAGTGATGAAACAAATTTTATATATATTTTAATAATATTTAAAGCTGCAGTCTGCAGTTTTTCCTCTTTGTCGCCATCCCTGTTTGAAATCTGCAATTGCAGTCTTTCACGGAATTATCAACTTTACGCGAGTTGTACCTCGGCACGGCACAGCGCTGATGAATCCAATTTTCTGAGGAAAATGTGCAGCTGTCAGTCACCGCCCAGATAGCAAACTGACATTGAATCAACGTGGAAACGACGTCTCTCATGACATTGAAACAACGTTGATTTGCTCATCGAATTAACGTTGAACCAACGTCAGACGCGGCATTCTTCAAAGCTAAATAAAATCGAAAATTGGTTTGCTTTCATAACGTTGAAACAACGCGTTGATTTTATGTTGATTTTCCGTTAGTTTTGAAAGAATGACGCGTCTGACGTTGGTTCAACGTTAATTCGATGAGCAAAACAATGTCAGATCAACGTTGTTTCGATGTCATATTTCCACGTTGATTCAATGTCAGTTTGCTATCTGGGCGCGCCGGTGTCGATACTGTCATTCGGAATGACAGATTCCGAATCTACTTTTTGAAAGTATGACCAACATAAGAATTGTCACCCTAAAATGTCATCTGAACAAGTAAGTAACATCACTTTTTCTCTTCTGACCAACTAACTGAAAAAAAAGCATTGGAGTAAATCGGGCTATCTAACTATTGTTTATCATATCACTTCAAACCGTGCAAATTTCCCGCGGAAATCCACCAGTACCAGTGGAATTAAAAACATTATTACAAGCTTACATAGGTTTGAACACTGGCTGGTTATGCAGGCTACTATTGCTCAAATTTATTTTGCATAATTCTTAACCCCAAAAAGTTACGGACTGAAGCTTTAAAATTTTTAGGACCATATGAGTTTAGCTTTTTTAGATATTTTACATATATTTTAAATTGATAATGTATATTTACACTTTTCATGAGTTTCACCTATAGTTATTGTTCCGTTAAAAATACCACTAGGTCTGGGTCTCATCACACCCATATAATGCCGTTGGCTTTTCCAGACATGCCAAAGAAACATATATTCCAGCAGTCGTCAAAGCTACAGCAGTTCCTGCAACAGAAACCTCGCTGCTTAGCAGAATTACTGTATATGCTGTAAGAAAAGTGTAGATAAACAATTCAAAACCAGTCATTGGGCAACAGCGGTGCTCCAGACCAATGAAGCAATGAAATGTAATGAGCGTTTTATGGCGCAAAAGGGAATAGATGCATTAGCAGAGCTATGGGAGGAAACAGGGACTTTTAGGATAAAGGTGGAAAAAAATATTATAGACGGCATGGAAACACTCACTGATGGCAATTTCGCCACAAAGGTCTTTGATTGGTTACTGGCCAACCTAAAAAAAAAGCCCCTCCTGAGTCTGACTGTGGTGCAGGTCTCATTCAGACAGAGCCTAATATGAGACACTTAAAGAGCTATTTATTCTGCATAAGAGTTGATTCTCCTTTAGGGCTGTTTTTAGAATTGGTGCAGTCAGACTAATGCAGAAATGTACATTTCTCAATTAGCTGTTAATGGCTAAGTAACAACAGCCCAAAGTAAAGTTCTTGTATGCACACTCAAATGCTGAAAGCAGAGAATTAGTCTTATTTAGATCAACCAAACCATTACATGAACAAATGTAGTATAAGAAAAAAATCCCATAAAGTGTAAATGAGTTTAGCTCCTCTGGAGTTAATTTGTCACTTAGTTACTAGGGAGAGCTTATTTTCAATAATGGAAAACTAAATTTAAATATCCCTCACTTATCTTTTCTATACAGTCAGCAAGCAATAGTTACTTAATCTGCATTAAAATAAGCACTGTTAAAATGACCCCAGAAAGAAAATGTATTTTTCCAGGCAAATCCGGCGAGGGAGTAGGACACAATGGAATTTTGAGAGACAAATACGACAAAAAAAGGCTTCTAATGCATTGACCTTTTGGACCCTTTAGTGCTCTGCAGGGAGAGATGTATTCTAGTTAACTGGCTCATGAGTGACACATAAAAACCTATGAAATGTAATAGAAAGATTTAATCTATTGCCGTGCTCTGATGTTATGGGATTTATAAGAGTGTAATTATATTAAAATACAATTACCGTATGGAATAGGAGATATCAGATTTATCTCTGGATATGTACGGCTGTGAGAGGATTGTGACAAGCCTACAAAAGGTCATATGTGCTTCAGATAACAAGGATTTCCTGAGAGGCAGTGACTTTGACAGTCTGAATGTCTTCCATTCCAATTTAATAACTTACAGATATGAACTTCATAATAACTCTGATCCTACTGCTAATCGTGCATAATGAAAAAGTATGCTACAGTTGTAAATATACATTACGTATGAAACATTTTCTGAATACAGACTTGGTGCCTTGTTCACATTAAGTTTATAATATTTTAAAGCTTTCTGCACAGGCAAACCCTGTAAAAAAAAACAGCAACCTAAACAAAAACTTGTTTATATCATTATAAAAACAAAACTGTATAATTAGATCTACATTTTGCAAGTGCAGCTTTCTCTTAAAATAAACTCTGCCCTTTGAGTAAGAGAGTGCTCTGTTATGACTGTCCAAATGCAGAAAAACTCTCTATGTGACAGTTGTTGTTCCTGCCCTTGCTGGAGGCAGTGTACTGGATGTGTAAAGCAGAGGAGGACCGCTGTCCCTACCCAGGGTTCAAACTGCCCTAAACTTCCCCTGCAGGGTCACTGGGGACAACCATGAGAAAGAGACAGAGAGACAGAAAAGAAGAGCTGGAAATAGACTAAGCATTTTATGGAAAATCTCCATGGATACTGTCTATAAAAAAAGTACTAATGGATATTTGATATTTAAGATCTGAAGAGCACATGCATTTTTAAAGGAACAGACAGCAGCATTTTGTGCGTATCTGCTTCTTTGGGCTTGCTATGGTATGATTTCCATTTACTTTTCAGATATTAAACAGGGACATGCGTATTTGTTGTATTGGATGTGAATGATGGTGTTTGTTGTTGCCGAGTTCAAGTCAGGCATTGCGGCTAAGAAGATTTCTGTACTGCAGAACATATAGTATTGCGTTTAAAATCGATGTTCTTCTCAGGAATAGAACAAGCTTTCAGCTGTAAGATATATTGAATTACATGATAATTCTCCTAAGTAATAGAGCTTTATATCTAATCAGATTTGCCTCTCCTGATGGAAATAACAGTGCTTGCAAGGCAAGAAAAGAAAAGTGTAACAGTTTTAGGCAAGAAGGAGTTTAAGACTTTGTTTCTGTATAAATGAAATGCTGACTCAGCACGCATCATGTTTTCAGTTGACTGCGCATCACATGTCAATGTGCAGTGTACAGGCAACTATAACTGGCTAAACATGCAAGGAAGAAAAGAGCCATAACAATTCAGTTTTCGAAAATATGCAAGAAAGAAGACCAATCATAATTCAGTGTGCAAATAAATGCAGATGGAATTTTGGGCACAGCTGAGAGCTACACTTGAATGATGAACATTCCAGCAAAAATTCTATTTCAAATTTCTATTATAGTTTTATATGTCGTGGTCAGGACACTCAGCATATGCCTAAATGCATATCAATGCAAAAAAAAAAAACAAACAAACATTTTTTGCTGTATTGAAGGATGACAGAAGCATGTAGCTTAAAGAGCCCCTATCATGGAATTTTGAAAATGACTGTTCATATAGTGTGGAATACAGCTCTAAGGGAATGAAAACATCCTGCAAAGATTTATATCTGAAAGTGCACCGTATATAAAGTTATTGTCTTTCAAAAGTGAGAGTCGACTCTGAGTCTATGAAATGAATTGTTTTTGAAACGAGTCATTAGCTGTTACATCGTGACGTAGAGAGGTCATTGGCCGCTTGAAGTAAACTTGAAGTGACGCCTAGAACACATTCAAATACTTCAGCTGAATCGCATCATGTCGAGAAGACGCTGTTTTCTACATTGCAACGACAGTTCAGCCACTTGTTTCCATTGTCCAGAGATGAGCATGTGAAGAATCAGTGGTCAGAGTTCATATTTGCAACGAGTAATATTTGCAATCCAGTGTATATGGATCAGGTTCGTCTTCCTCCGAATCTGTAAGTAATATTAATAATGTTTGCTGTTATGTTTTCTGTAGCATGTACAATATAGTTATATTGTGTTGTGTGTGTTGTGTACACTCCGCGCAACTTCTAAGCGAGGTAAAGTTAGTTTTGTTTTTGATATTCACCAGACATTCATTGAAAAATGGCAATTACCTCCTAAACGACTTAGCCAAATATGACTTCGCTCTATATAATAAGCACTGTCCCTCAAAAGCCCCCGCAATGTGAGTTTTGCGGGGAAAGCTTGCTCTTGAGGGACACGCGAGTAAGGGACCGTGTGGAAAGTATACTTTTTCTGACACGTTTGTTCAAACAATATACAATTTTCAACACTTGACAAGCTATAATCCTGGTTATGGGCGTTCAGTTGCCGACAGTCTCTGCCTACGGTTTACCAATAACAACTGACTGGGTCATTTGACCAATCGCCGCAGATTCGCGTCACTCAAAGGAGGTGTTTGGGAAAATGAATCGTCGAACGAATCATTTGGGAGTCGTTGAGCAAATCAGTTAAAAATAAATGCATATTATAAGACAAATAAAGTGTTTTTTTTTTTATCCTTGCATGCACGTTTAACTGTTTTTGGGAACTCCTAAAACAAAAATAGGAACATTTCAAATGCTATGATAGGGGCTCTTTAAATGGAACAAGTTTGGAATAACTAGGGCTCTTCCTAAAGATAGCCTGCTGGACAAACTGAGCACACCTTGGTTAGAGTAGTGACTAAGAAGCTGATGGTCACTCTGGTTTAGGGAAATTTAGACAAGGAAAAACATCACTGCAACACTCCATCAATCTGGGCTTTATGGCAGCTCAATGACTCAATGCCTCTCCTCAGTGAAAACACATGAAATTTCCATTTGGAATTAGCAAAAAAAGCCCCTACATGACTATCTCAGACTGTGAGAAACAAGATTCTCTGGTCAAGCATCATGTATGGAGGAAACCAGGCACTGCTCATCACCTGCACAATACCATCCCGACGGTAAAGAATGGTGGTAGCAGCATCATGCTGTGGTGGTGTTTTTCAGCGGCAGGGACTGAGGGACTAATCAGAGTAGAAGGGATGCCCAACACAGCAAAATATAGAGTAAGCCTTAATAAAAACTTTGTCCAGTGCATTCTGACTGTGCAGAGGATTCACCTTCCAAAAGGACAGTGACCACACAGCTAAGACAATGTATATATATATTTATATATATATATATATATATATATATATATATATATATATATATATATATATATATATATAAAATATTTAAAATAGAAAAGAACAAAAAAGGGTATATATACACATGGAAGTATATTAAAAATAGTACCCAAAATTTTAACTGGTACTGTACATACAAAAGAATATATATATATATATACACACACATACATACACACACAAACACAAAAGTGTTGCCGTTGCCTAGTTAATTAATTATTTGAAATCACACTGTACTGAAGAACCAGATTGATAATGCACATATGATAAACTGCATGCGGTCTAAGTGCTCTGTTGAACATTTGACCCTTTTAAAAACAGATGTCTAAAGCACTGTATTAAATTCATGGGGGAATCAAATGCAGTGTATGGCACTTGTATGAGAGTGGATTGTGTGTATGGGATGTTGAGAGCTAAAGGCCTATTTGAGGTAAGAGAGAGAAGCCTGAATCTTGAGCAGATGGATTGCATGACTGCAACCTGGGGCTAATTCTTACTTCAAACGAAATGAATTTGCATCAAATCTATATCTCCAGCATTCCTGAACACTGAGAAAATGTGCTGTACATGCAAATCAAACAGAGAGCTGCAGATCACCCAACACAACTTCTACTAAATAAAACTCTTTAAACAGATGTGTACAAACACACATACAACAACAAGTAATAAACCAAAGAATGATGGCAGCTTCCACTTTTCTGAGCTAGGAATTATTAGTAGAATGGTGCAGAGGAGCTCAATTTAAGTTGAAAAAAAGATGTTCGGTTACTCACTGAGCTCAGCGATGCTCCCCACGCGTGTGGCCAGCAGGGACTGCTCAATAGTCCGCTGCTCGGACTGACTGTAGGCGTCTCCAGATTTATTTGAGCGCTGCTGGTTCCTGTGCAGGCTCAAACTGTCCGGCAAACTGAGGATTCCTGCACAAAAGAATTAAACAAAAATAAACAAAAATAATGTACAGTTTGATGTAATTTAACATTCATTAAAGGGTTAGATCACCCAGAAATGAAAATGAAGTCATTAATTACTCACCCCCATGCTGTACCAACCCCGTAAGACCTTCGTTCGTCTTCGGAACACAAATGAAGATAATTTTGATTAAATTTGAGAGGTGGATCACTGCTACATAAACTTGACGGCCCAGAACGTCAATGAAGAAAATGTTTCAATATTCCATGTGACAACAGTGTGCTTGAGTATAAGTTTATCAAGCAACGAGAATACTTTTTGTGCGAAAAAGCAAACAAAAATAACGACTTTATTCGACTATTCCTTTTCTTCCTTGTAGGCCTGAGAGTTCAAGAGATTTCCACGATGCATGCGCGAGAAATGCGATCTCCTTCAACTACTTCAGTTCTCGCGCATGCATCGTGGAAAACTCTTGAACTCTCGTCTCAGGCTATAGCCGAATAAAGTCATTATTTTTGTTTGTTTTTTCGCACAAAAAGTATTCTCAAGTTTCGATCCCTTAGGCAGCCAATGTAGCAGTGATCCACCTCTCAAATTTAGCCAAAAATATCTTCATTTGTGTTCCGAAGACGAACGAAGGTCTTTCGGGGATGGTAAAGCATGGGGGTGAGTAATTAATGACTTCATTTTCATTTTTGGGTGAACTAACCCTTTAATTGGGCAGAACCTTTTATCAAAAGCAACTCATAGCGCATTAAAGACATATCAAAAACACAAACCCTTCCGGAAATTAATATCTATGGGTGGGTATTTCGATCTAATAGACTAAATAAGTTCACGCACCATCACGCGGAAAAACATACGGAGAGCAGCAACTTTCGTCAGCTTACATCAAACACTGTGAGTGTGTAATCGAAATCAGGAATGGTGAGACTGTGCTTGGTACATTTTTCTTTTTCAAACCAAACTTGGGTCTTCAGGCAACGAGGTTTAAATCACGTCTGACTTGTGCACTTCCCATAATGCTAACACATAAGGTCAGTATGTGGAGAGTAGGCATCCTTTTGTAGCTGTTAATTTTTTTTTTCGATTACCTCTTGAAGTGTTCAAAAATGGACGAGCTCAAAGCATTTTAGACCCCGTTTACCAATTTAGCGACATCCACTTGTAATCTGATCTATGAAAACGCTTCTAAATACCAGGTGTGAACAGGGCCCTTTCTCCTATGGAACACAAATGAAGATATTTTGAAGAATGTTGGTAACCAGTTTCGGTTCCTATTGACTCAGTGGAAGTCATTCAGTTTAATCATTTAGTTACCAACATTCTTCAAAATATCTTCATATGACAGACTTTCATTTTTGTGTGGACTATCCCTTTAATAATACTCAGGCAAACTGCACAACAGGTCTCACAGGACTCCCTCCTGGGCGGTAACAGGTGAGAAACGTGCCCGGCCTCTTGTTTTGTCTGCTCACAAGGAGAAAGGGAGGCGTATCACCTTTCTGGACAACCAGCAATTACTTCAAAGAACTGCTGCCTTCTGTTTGTGGAACACGGATTTGCGTACAACTTAATGCTAATGTTAAATGATGATAAAAGTAAGGATTCTGCGTTGTATCAATGCAACAGACTCAATCAGCATTAGAGGGCTCACTTGTTCAGCACTACTGCACCACCACAAAGCTCTTCATCCCGGCTCACAGCCGAACCACTGAGGTGAGACTCCGCCAGTGTCTGAATCACACTGGGTATTGTTTTTAACAGGATGGTTGAGCTCCTCGAAAATTGGATTCACTCTCATCATTGTGTTTTCATCACTTCCATTGTTGCCGAACACTCCTGGAGCCGACGACATGCTAAATTATGATGTGGCTGAAACAAATGACTCAATTTTGCTGTCCACTGACAGAGCGGCTTTCGTTTGAACCGACTCATTTACTTCTGCGAGGCAAGTGTAATTTTAGGGCTCTGCCTGAGAGAGAGAATGATGTAAATCCTTAATCGATTCCACCCGGGGAGATATTACGGCAGAGTACTGCATGTTGCTTATTATAATGTATATATTGTAATATATCGCTCAACAGACTCATCATAGGTCTTTTAAAGCAAGTTATTTTTATTCCAAAAATCTACCCTTTCGTTATTACTGTGATATATATTTTGCAGTCCATCTTACAGTAAGTGTGTTTTGCTTCAAGGAGGAATAAAAAAATAAGGCGGATCCTGATAGAATTTGAAATCGGTTGCCATGGAAACAAGGCAGGGGTGGAGTGATGGTTACTTGCCTGCGGCATGGGAGGAAGTACAGGTGTTTAGCAATGCAAGACCACACCTCACTGACCTGGGCCTAGTACGCTGCTATTGTATTCATGTGTTATACAAACTAATTCACAGTCCTGCAGATGTTCATAAATGTTCATAATAAGATCCTGCTCTCCATTTCCCTTGTCTCAGCTCAATGAAGATAGACTGACAGGTGCATAAGATCCTAGATGGGAGTAAAATTCCACCTTTGTTCCCAACAATCTCTTGAGTCCAGAGCTCTTATTAAAACTCTCAGTAGGTCTCTGTGACAGATGAGTGTGTCAGGCTTATGCACAGCCAGCGTGAAACACTTAAAGCAACGGGTGGTAAGACTAGCATCTCGCTCACTTTCCTTTCAGCTCCACTTCCTCAAACATCGGTCAGGGTAAACCTTTCAAATTTCAGTAGGCTATAAAGATGCAGAGAAATGCACACACACACACACACACACACCCTTTAAAAACCTGTGGCGTCTTTCCAAGTTCTTGCCTAATTTTGTTCTGTGTGATTATGCTTCAAAAAGAAATTGTGCTAAAACATTTTATGGCAAATTTTCAGTTGGCATGAAACTGTTATTTTAAAGAAAAATAGTTCAAGGTCAAATAAAATGTTATTAGAAAATAAACCTTAAAAAAAGGTTTGGGGTCAATAAGTTTTGTTATGTTTTAAATTTTAATGTATTTAATTGATCAAAAATACTGTAAAAACAGTAATATTGTTAAATAATGTTTTAAAATAAAATTCACTCCTATGATTTTTCATCATTTCCCCAGGCTTCAGTGTCACATGACCCTCCAAAAATCATTTTAATATGCTGATCTGGTGTTCTCCTTGAGATTTTTATTATATCTTCTTATTATCAATGTTGAAAACAGTTATATTTTTATAATATTTGTTTGTGATCATTTTTCAGGTTTCTTTGGTTAATTAAAGTTCAAAAGAACAAAATACTTAGTAACATTTTAAATCTTTACTGTCACTTTTGATACATTTAAGGCACACTTGCTGAATAAAAGTAATAGTTTCTTTCAAACAAAATCAGAACACATTATGTTATGTTGTTGTCTGTTATTCAGTTGTCAGGCAAGTTGTGAGGGCAAAAATAATTACCTGCAGTTAAATAATTAAAAAGTAACTCATTGAAAAGAAGAAGAAAATCAGTATTTTTTTCAGTATTAAAGATTGCGAAATGTTTATTTTATAAAGAGCAAATAAATGAACTGATCTACTGGAACAACCGAAGCATCAGGGTGCAGGGAAAAAAGCCTAAACCCTGAACCCATACTGCGATTCATACAGCGCCTCCACCACTTAACTCGTGGCTGTAATGAGTTATGGCGATCAGTGTGAAAATGCATTTGCATAATGCTGCATAATAATAAATAAATGATCATGATACCAGGTCATGATGTGAAAAGTTTTTCCCTCAAGCTCCTTATTCGTCTTCCTCATGTGTGTAGAATCTGTGATGCCATGCCACTGCAGATTAAGACCTCACTCGCTCCAGCTCGCTATCCAAAAGGCCTGTGGGTTTGGAAACCATTAAAAGTGTGTCCAAAGTGATACCCGTTCCACAAAGTTTATGATGACATAGGAAAACTGAGAAAAATAGAGCCTCCAGCTTTCCTTTTTCAACTTATGATATACATTTTGTCCTTTTCGACTGTCTGCCGGACATCACTAGATTAATTGAAGGCATTTGATCTTTGTTTATTTACTATATGTTCATATAGTTTCAGTGCAGTATCAGTGAATCTCTTGTCTGTGTTACACACACGACTTGTGCACACTGAAAGACGCTTTAAACAGCGCTTGAACACCAAAGTATCCCAAAGTGCCCGTTTTGTCGGGTATCCTCGCGAGCACAGTCTTCAATGAGTTAAATAAAGTCTTAAAATGAACATAAGGCGATGTGAGTAAATCGGATGTGTCCGCAGGTCTAAAAGTGAATGCAGCCTAATAAATCTGTCACTGTTCTTGACTGAATTACATTTGCAGCTTTGATAAGGATAAATCTATATTTCATTTAGTATTTATGCAGCAAAGACTGTGAATGTGAGGTGTTTAATAACTTTATCCAATTTCTGTATTTAAAACCTGTTAAAACAATGACTTTTTGTGGCATTTTGGCAGAGCGAGTACAGGGCAACTGGTCTGACTTGGCCAATAGAAAAATACTTATCGCTAAGGCCTGATATATTATATTACAGACGCTAAATGTGACATTTATTACAATAATGTTGAATGGCTACAATTAATTAATACAATAATAATAAAAAAAATCAGTCTCAGTACACTCTAAAAAATGCTGGGTTGTTTTAACCCAACTATGGGTCAAATATGGACTAACCCAGCCGTTGGGTTAAATTTTTACATTACATTTTTAACCCAACATTTCGGGTTTGTCCATATTTGACCCAAAATTGGGTTAAAACAACCCAGCATTTTTTAGAGTGTATTGGTGTCAGTGATAATGGCCTTCATTCATTAAAAATATATGTCATTAAACAAATATTTAAAATATACTTTGTCTTTATGTTGTTTCTACATTAATTTGGAATGTGTATAATGTATAATTTGGAATAAATGTGAAATAATAAAAATATATTAAAAACTTTAACATTAGGTGCGATTCATTCATGATTCATTCATGTCGTGTTGCTGTTGTATCAGTCAGATCAGGGTAGAACTCAATAATCGGGACAAGAGAGGTCCCGTATGGGACAAATAAATTAGGCCCAATTATCAGGACGTCCCGGCTAATTCGGGACAGTTGGCAACCCTAGTGAAGAGTGAAAACCAATAAAAAAAACCTGGGGGTAAAACAATGTGACATTAGACTACAAGATACAGACCTCGATCCGGGGCTGTGGTTTAGAGCCCACATTACAACTGAAGTGTGTTATTATAAGAGTGATAATTCATAACATTGTGATGTAGTTTGTTTTTAAAAAAGCTTTTTGGTTGGCCTCAAATTGCCAAGGGTTTTTTCTAAACAACTGCTGAGCTTATCAAAACACCAGCAGAATCAACGTTGAAAGCTGTTACTTTTATTAAACAAACAGAGCAGATTTTAATGCAATTCAATGAAATGAGGGAACGTCTAATGAAGGCGTTTGCCAGGTCTAAACCAGCTGAGGATTGTGGGTGTAATGGTGCAATGTCAAAACCTAATGAATTCACATTGGCAACACACAACATACCATTTTTGGCCAATGGTTTGGAAAACACATCATCCATATTCCACAAGATGGCTTAGATAAGAGGCTCTATAAAATGATATGCATTTCACCTCTAGAATTGCACTACAGAACTTATCGCATGCTTCACAGTTGACCGGTCGACCAAAAGCGCTTTGACAGGCTAACAGGGGGACATTAGAAGAGCTGTGTGCTTGGGCAGTCAATGGGGAGGAACTGTTGGGACATACCAGAGTTTTCCCAGCTTTCCCATGCACGCGTGCCGAGAGTGGATACGCCACTGACCTCAGAGTCTGTATTTAAATCTATTTTAAAGGCCTGTGAAGCCCAGTTTGTTCTCTTAGCCTGAGAATGCAGATTAAAACACACACACATACACATACACACATTTTCTCTCTTTCCAAGCACAAATGTGGAAAAACAACTCCCTGGATTTCTCACAGAGCAATGCCAGAATGCAAAAGCTAGAAAGTGAGTCAAGCCACACCATGTAAACCTACACCCACAACACCTATTACACTCACGCAGCTATGTGCTTGGTCAACTCCTTTACTAACCCTCTGCTACGTTAAAACCCACACATAAGTAAAATAATAGACAGTATTTCTTGTGCAAGATGGTATTTCAGTGACACACTAGAGACTTGTGCAATGCCGTTTTATATACTACGCCCTGCATGAACACCCCCAATATCATTTTAACCATGTAGTGGACAATCGAAACAACAAGAGAGAGTTTTGTAATAGGTTCAATCACACATGCTGAATTATGGCAGCCCCATGCAGATGGAGTCCATATGTACGGCAATAAGAACCAGGAATGCTGCATTTCTGGGGAACGGAGGGAGGAGTTTGAAGAGAGATGCAGCTATGTCTACATGCGTCGTGTGACTGCACAGTATGTCTCCAGGGCTGGCTGACCGCAGAGCTTTAATGGTTTTTGAAATCATCTCCAGGGATTTGCTCTGAGTTGTTCAGTGATCAGAAAGTTGGATCTGTCCACGGATTTGTCACTGACGGCATAAGCCGTGGCCTTAACGGTTAACGAGTCTGACTGGTAGCCCAAAGGTTTTTGGTTCAATTCAAGCAGGAAATGACTGAGGTGCCCTTGAGCAAGGCAACTAACCCAACCACTCCACAGGGCACCACAGAATAACGGCTGCCCACTGCTCTGGGTGTATATCGGTTTGCAGTGTGTGTGTTCACTACTCAATACTCTGCTCCTAATGTGTGTGCACTAACTTGGTTCACTATATGGTTTTGGGAATCAGTTGAACTGGAATCAATTGACCTATGGCTAAGCCACGCCCTCAAACGCGATGAGCCAATCACAGTGCGCAGCTAATCCAATACACTCGGACATTGAAATGCATTGCAGTTAGTCAGTTTTCATTCGTTTTTTCACGTCATTTTAAGTTTAAAATGGTGTGCATGGGGTACATGCAACTCCGACAATAGGTTCCCGAGAGGCTGTGTATTTTTTTTACCCTTTCCCAAGCCACATCTCAACTGAGATAAGTGTCTGCTCTGGATTAAGTTATGCGGTAGACCACAACACCAACTAAACGTGGATAAAATAAACAATGATGTCTACATCTATTCGAAGTTAAGTCAATAACGTATTTGAATGTTATCTTTAAAATCTCTAACGTAACGTTAGGTTAGACTAACATTAGAAAACGTTAACGTTAGCTTCTAGCTGCGTTGTACATCATGTCACTTAGCTTCATTAACGTATCTGTAAATAACCCTGATAACAAATGTTGTGCTGAATGATTCATGTAAATACTGTAGCACCAAACGGTGATGGTAACGGTATGTGGTTTATCACGTTTACACTGTGACCTGTACATTTTTGCCTGGAGCTGAAGCTTTTCATCGACTTTCTCAACAATAAAATTATTGATATAACCCTCCAATGCACAGTTAAGGCCCTTTAGGTGACTTTGAGATGATATATAATCTTTCTGTCTCCAAAAATCACCAATTGCCTCCTGTGAAACGTCTCCTTCTGTGACAGCTGCCATAGTGCCTGTCCCCAAATGTTTGTTGACTGTGTGTCCGAGTGAGTGGAGGGGGCGTGGCTTAGCCATAGGTTCAATTGGTCACGCTATGGTTTTGATTCAATAAAAAGATCTGGTTCATAAGAGTTATTCATTTGGGATTCAAACTACACTGGTTGCATTATAGGTCTTAATTAACTAAAAATAACTGGTTCATAAGAGACATACATTTGGGAGTCAGACTACACTGGTGTGTGTTTTGATTCCCTTAAAAGAACTGGTTCATATAGAGTCATTCTTTGGGAATCAGACTTGTCACCCCATACGTTTCGTCATCCGGATCCAGAATATTTTAGTATTTACACTACGGCATCTTTAGAATCAGTGTTGCGTTCAAATCTGAGTTGTATGGAACTATTGTAAATTATAGACTTCCCAAATGAATAAATGTCCTATTGGAAACTCAGTAATCTTCATTGGGACCATTTGTTATTGATAAAAACTTCAAAATAGTATGATTCACACAGGCAGAAATGATATTAATCTCCGTGAAAGCTGATAATAACTGTTATCAGAAGAGATGAAAGGCACTAAAAGACAAACAAGGTTGTGTTTACATGTGGAAACATGCCCTGTGAATGGATGTTGGGTAATGACCATGCTGTGTCTGCCTGCTGCGTGCAACAAAGTGATACTGAACTAAGTGTCTGTGTCATAGCTAGCCCGGATAGCCTGTGGTACTTCCCTCTGGAAAACTCTGGAAAAAGCACCACCTCCTGCAGTGACCCCGATTACATCACCAAAACAGCACGAGTTTCGCCCCCCGCTCTCCCCTGCTGAAGTAAGCCTTGCTGTCACTAACAATCATAAACACACGTTTTTCTCTTTTCAGCAATCTGGGACAGCGTGTTATCAGCCGACCCCCACGAAGACCAATCTCCGGGCATTCATCGAGGGGCACAAGGTACACTGTTGAACAGCTCGGAGGAGATGCCAGTGAGCATTCCTCTGAGGAATTCGTATCTGAAAAATCTATTTTATTTTAATTTTAATTTTATTTTTATTTTAATTTATTAGTCCAAACCCATTACTCTTTGCATTCTTCCCGGTGTTGAGTGTTAATTTGCATGCAACTGGGCAACAAATTGCACAGTAATTGTTTGACTGGATCTGCAGGATTCATCATTTTGACTTTGTTGACAGGCACGCTGGGTAACTGGCTCTTTAACGTGGGCCGCACATGACGTCAGATAATGATTTGATTGATGCCTAATGAGGGAATTCTGAAACGGCACTGAAGAATAACCAATCCATCAAATAGTTAAAAACGCATTTGATACTTGAAATTGGCATTGGCAAGTCCACATCTTTTATGATTTCCAGTAAAAGACTGAGCATAATTACGCAACAGTTAATAGTTTCCTACAATTTTCTGATGTCACACCCACTTTTTAACAAGGTCTGCCAGATGGCAAATGGCATTTAATACGATTAAGAACAACATTCATGTGTTGTCATTCATCAGTCTATTTCTTTATCCAGTTACTGCAATCTAAGAGAGTTTTGGCCAGGGCCAAGTGAAATGTGCAGAATTTTTTACATTAGGTCAGAGGTTCTCAAACTTTTTTAGCCCAATTTTTCCCTATTGATCGGATTATTTCAGGTCTACACCACCCTTTCCAGTTCAATCAAAAATTGGAATGATTGATACGTTTACATGAAGGCTTTTCAGTCCGATTGAGTCACCAATCTGAAAACTAACGAATTGTTGGTTGCATAAACAGCTATTTTCTATGCTGATTTTGAAGGAAAAATTGGTAGTAATCTGTAAAATGGATTTAAAATGTGGTGAAATGTGAGATTAGAGAACTACACTTTTGTTTATGAAAGCCCATTTTTTTACCACAAAGTACAAAATGGAACGGTAATTGCGACTTTGTTTCTTTTAGCTGCGACTTTGTACCACGCAATACAGATCAAGTAGAACTTTGTGAATGAAGGTTAGTCCAGTTCTTTGGAAAACTTCTAAAATCTGCCAAACAGATTCCACAAGGGCATGGCTTTGACCTCTTTATTCAGTTACCCAATAACTTCTGTTCTGAACACAGGACTTCTAGGATTATCCACCAATAAAACCTGTCATACACACTGGTGAAATAAGCTTATGAGCTTTTCATAGCAAAATTATTAGACCTGTTCATTTTATGGCTTATTTCAAAGTAAAACTTTCTGTTCTTGCAAAATCAGCATCAAGAACTTCAGTCTTCATTCCAATTTGTATGCAGGTGGTCACTCACAAATGGATCTTACTTGTTATCACAGCATTCCCTCCAGGCATTATAGCATTACCATCACATTATGACGTATGCTCTCTTCATCTCATACACTAACACATAGACACGTATACTGTGTAAATACACACACAATTGCATCAAGCAATAGCAATGTGATGGGAAAATAAGGAACAGTTTTCTCAAACGTTCTCAACAGAATAGCACCTCATTCACACTTTAACGTTGCAAAAACCCTCTCATACACACAGTATGAATATAGATGTCAAGAAAGAAATTATTATTTTTTTATATGAATAAACTGTGTGGCAAGACCCGTTTGGGGCTCAGCTGGCAAAATATGCTTGTTTAATGAATTTGAATGATGGTGTGAATCAGCTCTGGTGTGTTCAGAGACACACTTTCTAACCTTTGTAAACAAACTATAAGACATTAGCTGAGCTTGCAAAACAACAGCTGGTGCTCCCCTCTAGCTACGGCAAGCAAGAGGGCTCGAAGATAATCGTATCCATTAAGACAACAGAGCCTGTGTTTATGGAACAAAAGTGTAAGTATTATTCTGTTCGACATGATCTCGGCTGAGAGGCACGCTGGAAGTGGATCTCCACTAGCGCATTCTGACTCAGTGCTCTGAGCTTGGCTGCGGCTCGCAGTCTAGCAGAAACCAGCTCCAACCCAGAGACCCGGAGTAGATGAAGCGTGTTAACTTGATTTCCAAATGTTCAACTTGCCTTATTCCTCCCCTTTGAACAAACTCCTCAAGCTGAGAGACAAAACTGGGAGAGGTTTATTCAACACATTCATGAAAAATATTATTGGAAACAGCCTCTTAACTACAGATTAAAGTTCAACATTCCCTGCTGTACCTTTTTTTTTAAATTCACATCTCAAGGTCAATGTTTCAAGGTAAAAAGTGTTTTAGGCCTCTGATCACCGATTGTGGCTTTCTTATTTGTGTTAGCCAAATACATTAAAGCCAAGCTAAAAGTGTTTCAATAGGCATATTCACATGCATTACATAATGCCGACTTGACTGCCAAAGAGGTCACAGCTAATGTTGTTTGAAAAGAGGGTGGAAACCCCCTAAGAAAATCAGACCAGTCTCCAGGAGTTGTTTCCAAATTTGAAATTTTAGTCCAATCTTGGGTGGATCAAAATAATGTTAAATTTGTGGGGGGGAAAAGTTTTGTATTAACAGCTACAGTTTAATCGCATAGCTTGAGCCAATATGAGTCATGCATTGTACTTTAGAAGGTTATTGCAAATACATTTTTTTGTAAAATTTTAAATAATCCATCACACAAGAATGACTATTTTATATATATATATATATATATATATATATATTAGGGCTGTCAAATGATTAATCACGATTACTCACATCCAAAATAAAAGTTTGTGTTTACATAATATATGTCGGAGCACTGTGTATAATTATTTTGTATATATATATATATATATATATATATATATATACACACACACACACACACACATGCATGTATATTTAAGAAAAAAAATATTATTCATATATAAAATATTTATATTTATATATAATATAAATTATATATAAATCTATATACAGTATATACATGAAAATATTTCTTAAATATATACAAGCATATGTGTGTATTTAAATATATAAATAGTTATACACAGTGCACCCCCATTTATTGTGTAAATAAAAACTTTTATTTTGGATGTGATTAATCATGATTAATCATTTGACAGCCCTAATATATATAGGTAAGATAAATACACTTTTTTTCTCAGTGTTTCAGTTTTTAGAAATATTTAATAGGACATTAAATAGTTACTTTCAAAACTGTGTGTGTTTTGTGAAATGACATTCTATATCTCTAAGAAAAATGCAAGTGCAAGGGGGAGAAGATACAACAAACCCTTCTAAACTCCCTATGATGATGTCAACAGCTATGGTAAGCACTTCCTGTGACTAAAATGTTCGTTTAGTGAACTTCTTGGATGCATTGTCCTTGACTTTGCTTATCTGGGTGGTGATCTTCCAATCCTGAGGTCCAATTTGGAATGTTTCTAAAGGCTAGACAAGTACATCCTTCAACACATTTCATGTCAAGTAACAAAACAAATTTAAAATCAATGAGATGAGTTATTTTTTATACTTCCCTGGAGTAGTCTGTACATTAACCAGCACTGCAGAAGTATTACATCATTTCCAGGTTATTCCCTATGTTTCCAATGCAATTTTGCTGTTGGGTGACACTTTTGGTATCAGTGCAGCTTCACACAACTGCTTCAAAATCCATTTACTGAAACTCTGCGGTGGCAGTGACATCATTCAACACTAAATCATAGGCTTAATTCAATTGTGCAACAGACTTTCCATCCTAAAATTGCTGTCATAAACATGTTTAAAAGAAAGATGACTAAAAAGTGTAGCACAGAAATTACAAAACGCTTCCTGAAAGAGTTAATCAACAATATTTCTAAAGGTCGTCTTAAAAAAAAACAGAGTGGTTTAGACACAAAAACCACAAAAATGGCCATTTCTTCAAAATACTAGAAGTGAACATTAAAGCTTGTTGAATTGTTGTCAACAGAAACTGACTTCACAGAAGAACACGTACGTCACCAGGAGTCAGCTTGTACCTTTCAAGCTGAAATATCGCCCTGTCATTACTTCATGTGGGTGCCACACCGCTTTGGCATTGTTTACACCCACGAGCAACAGCTTTGAAGATTAGCATGTGCAAGTGACAGCATGTGTTGCGTAAAGGACGACTTCTGCTTCGGTGACAAGCAATACCCCATTCACTTCATGTCTTCCATCCTTCTCATCTTATTGTGCCTCGTTCCCCAAAACTCCCACCTAATCAACACACACTAATAAGCTTAAAGAGAATGGTCAATAGCACACTTTTCAAAAAAAAACACGATTGCTGCAATTATGAGCAATGAAAGCTCAGTAAACAACAAGACTGAGAAAAGTTCATGCTGTAATTACAAGGTACGCGAATTGTAGAAAATGCCTGAAAAATAAAAGATGTTTTGGAGATACAGACCAGCTTAATGTCATGCCATGTTCCAGGCAGCCTGTAACCCGTGTTTTTCCAACTTTATATCCGTGAAAGTGCCCTGGAATGGCAGTCAAACCCGTGACTTCCCACCCGTGAACTCCCAGTACTCCCAGTTATGAGCTCTGATGTCACATAGCCCGCAAAACCATAAAAAAACAACAATGGCAGCCCCTACGGATGCAGTGTTTCTGCAGGCGGTACACGGTGTGAAGGACAATATAACAACTAGTTTTCAGTACATTGAGTGAAAAGATAAATTAATACCAAATACATTTCCAAATATACAAATAAATTAAAATAAAAGGTACAGCTTATCTTGCCTTATGCTCTGTTTTCCTCCTCCATTTCCCTCAAATAAACAAGGAGTAAGCACCTTTGGCGACACAAATTATTACAAATGCGCATTATCCCTGTAAGGTCCGCCATGCTGGTTTGTTTACATCTAGCTACCACAATTCCTTCCGCTCGGGTAGTTTGGCGTGACTGGCCTGGAATGCTAGAAAGTCGTAAGTCGTGGTTTGAAGTCGTGATTTACGTGCTCAAAAACCTGCTTTCTCCATGTTTCTTTGACATGTGTCTCAGTCTCACGCATGCTGCACGCGAGTTAACCATGTTCGACACACTTAACTGGGAGTGGGGCCGTCCACAGTGTTTTTATCCATTGTAAGCACCGCTCACGTTGTGTTTTCTGCTTTAGAAATGGAAAGAACACAACTCCTCTAGACAATCTCTAGAGGTGCGCCATGGGCACACCGCTTCACCATCTTGCTTGGAGTCAATGTTTGACCTGCTTACATAGTAATGGTTGCTGTGATGTGTGATTGGACAATGGCCGTTTTGGGGGAGGGGCCGGCGAAAGGTCAATTGCGAAAGCTTTGTCGATTTTTCAGAGGTGTGGAGAACGGGAAAGGTTCACCGTTACAGAACAAAGACTAGACCCATTTACCTAATCTTAATTACTAAAACACACATTTTATAGTTCACTGTAAACTTGGGACATTGAATTAATAGAAATGAGGCATTTAGATGCTTAGCTAGGGTTTGGTTAACATGCAACATTAATTTGACCAAATGTTCATATGGTTTGTTAACTTTTCTTGGCTATTTAAAGGGACAGTTCACCCAAAACTGAAAACTCCTTGTGTTGCAAAACCCCCTGAAAAGGTCACTAATCTAGCAACAAAGTCATTAAGTTGGCAAGACTGAAAAAATATATGAAAGTCAATGGCGCCCAAATAACATTGGATCCTTTAATAGCCTTTAATAGGACAAAAAATTTTTTTAGAAAAGAAAGAGTAAAGAAGAGTAAAGAAGGTTTTTGGGTGAACTAGCGACTTAAATGTCAAAACAAACTAAGTTTAGAATAGTATTATTAAACTTAATACAATTCAAAACACACCAAAAAAATTCCAAGAGGTAAACGTCTATAGTAGTTAAACATGATCGCGTTTTGACTGTGAGCCGACACATGACATCCATACATAATACTGTTCAGCGTAACAGACCTGAGTGGATTTGAACACACCGTCCGTCTCTTGGGTCTCGGTGACTGAGTGAACCTGATAGAATTACAGACTTCCTGAATTTGCAGTTGGGAGACGGCCAAAGGTAACTAAACAGATTAAAATCTATAGCTGAAAAAAAATCACTATTTTTATCCATAACAGTTTGTGAACAAGTATATGTTCTCAGCTTCAATCTCTGGCCTTAATTCCGTCTATGTACCATTTTGGCTGAAACAAAGTAAGCGCCTTGGCAATGTCACACGAGAGTGATTGTACAATGGTATTAGTGTTATCTATCCCCATATCACAAAACATCAGCCTTGGGCTAAATTGTGCCTCTCTACACTTCTGCTTTTAATTCTGTTCTTAAACTTTATTGAATGGGTTTCAACAGGAAATGTGAGATCTTGCAGTGAAGCTTCTGTTGAGAGGCCAACAGTTCATATTCAGGCTAACACACTGTCTACACTGAGACTGACATAATCAATGTTGTATGCTTGGAGCATTGACAGCTCCATTGATTCTAACGAGACTGTTTTGGTTTTGTTGCTCGCTTGGAGTGTGTAATAAAGAGCAAATGAACAAAAATGAGAAGAAACTATGACAAGCAACTATTATACAGTCAATCTGCCCTGTTCATCCTCCATGAAGTACATGGTAATGAAAAATTATTTTACACAAAGTGATGAAAGAAACAACAAACCCCTCCACTGCCAGGGAAAAACATAAATCACTTGCAGTGAAAGTGCTAGAAATAACATACTTTAAAAAAAACACTTAAAGTTCACATACTTAGAGAAACACACTTTATGTTCTCAGCATGCCAAAACAATTTGATTAATTGGAAAATAACAAGAAAAAATAATGAGAAAAAAAACGAATTAGTTCAACTATTGTGATTGTGTATGTAAATATTACCTCCTTTAAAGGGGTGGTTGATTATGATTTCACTTTTTTAACTTTAAGTAGTGTGTAATGTTGCTGTTTGAGCATAAACAACATCTGCAAAGTCACGACACTCAAAATCAAATCAAAGGGAGATATTTTATTTGAAAGAAATTGCATTTTAAGGACTACAAACGGCTAGCAGGGACTACACGACATTCCTGGTGGGTTAGTGAAATCACGAACCCTAAAATTTACATAAACCCCGCCCCCGGGAAAGCGTTTTATAGATTATCATGACAGAATATGCTAATCAATGACTAGAAGATATCTACATAAGCTACATAAATTCACCAATTTAGAAATGTTTGCTACATGTTGTCACTTTTTCTTGAGTCTCTCCTTCTTTGTTTGACTCCGGTCTGAACATAAAAGGCTAAACGTTTTTGACATTTTCAGGACACCAGCTGTTATAGCTCCGCCCCCTGTGCTGGGAGCAAGAGCTCATTTGCATTTAAAGGGAAAGACATAAAAACAGTGCAGTTTTGCTCACCCTCAAAAAGTGAACATTTTAACATGCTATATAAAATATCTGTGGGGTATTTTGAGCTAAAACTTCACATACACACTGTGGGAACATCAGATTCTTATTTTATATCTCGTGAAAAGGGCATTATACCACCCGTTTAATATATTATAATTTTATAGGCCTCAAAATAAAGTAAGATTGTCAATATCTATCCAATATTTATACAAATGATCAATACTACATAAATATAACAATTCATGTTTAACAATTTAAATGTCACAGATATTATAGAAAGAAAAGCTTTAACTACTGAAATTAAACATTTCTTATTCTGTTTTCTTTTTTTTTTTATGGGTGACCTTCAGTTGTCCTAGCATGTTTGCACTAGTAAATTCTCTACTATAAATGCAAAAAGTAATTAAGTCGAAAAGAAATTAAGGTTTTTGATGAAAACATTCCAGGATTTTTTCTCCATATAATGGACTTCAATGGGAACCAAACGGTTCAAGGTCCAAAAGACAGTTTCAGTGCAAACTGCAAACTGTTGAAGGGGCTTTAAACGATTCCAGACGATGAATAAGGGTCTTATCAAGCGAAACGATCGCTCATTTAAACGGAATGAACGAATTGACTCGGAAAAAATTAAATTAAAGATTAATAAGATAAAAACCTTAATTTCTTTTCGACCGAAGAAACAAAGACATGGACATCTTGGATGACATGGGGGTGAGTAAATTATCAGCAAAGTTTTTTGAAAAGTGAACTACTCCATTAATTTCTACGACTTTCTATTATGCACCAATAGTGCAGGTGGGTCTAGACAAATTCACAGTATGACCACCTCTTCGGTCACCAATACACCACTATACTTCAGTTATGATCTAACCATGTGAAATGTCTTGGATGATAATTTTGACCTCGATCCATGGGACAAGTACCTATGGCTACCCTTAATAGATATAAAACATAGGCACAGAATAGAGATTTTTTTTAAAAACAAGCCTGCATCTAAAGCATAAGATTTGCCTGGATCGAAAAAGCATGAGATTTGTTGCTGCAGCATATGAAATACAATCAGTCCTTTGTCAGCTAGACAGCTTGACTTCATCAGCAGTTTTCCAAACCACAAAACACAAAAACCTCCATGACCTTCACAAAACGCACTTGATCACAGAAACCTCAGGGCTATGTTAATTAATTTGATCTTCTTTAGTATTCAAATATTTCACATCCATTTATAAAGGCAAAAGTAAAATACACAGTGTAATTATTTGATCAGACATTCTATTTTTTTTTCCCAGGAAAATTATTTTCCATATTAGAAACCCTTTTCACGTGTTTGAAATTTGTCTTGATTTTAGACAACTTTCTTAAGCCAAAAAACAATGCCTGTTTACTCATCTTGTCATTCCAAAGCCAAATTACTTTCTTTCTTTCTTTTGTGGAACATGCACAAAATAATATATTTTTTTAAAGATGTCACTCATTTCATGTGTCAGTCATTTCTATCAAAACATAATGAATAGGGAGGAGTATTCCAAAGAATCATAAAGGTGCTTCATACGGAATAACTAGTTTTCCGAGACTTCTGAAGACATAACCCTTTGAGCGAGAAAAATGTACTATTCATCAATAACTTACTGTTAATCAATGCTTCCAGATCACTGAGTCAGAGAGTTGAACTTGAGAACCAAATCGGTCCAATTTGTGAATGAATCATTCAGACTGTTTTGTGAAAAGAAATAAAGATTCATTCGAAAATGACTCAAAAGAATGATTTCGTCACAAAATGGATATTGGTACTTTTCTTATTTTCTCTGTCATATGGCTTCAGAAGACAAAATAGGCAGGGCATTTTCCACAGTCTCATGACACTTTAATGGTGCTTTCTGTCATTAGAGCAAATCATTGGGTCATTGTGCTTTTTAGAGCATCTTGGTCCCCATTTTCATTGATTAAATTGACAAGAGTGGACAAGGTGTTCTTCCAAAATAAATAAATAAATAAATAAATAAACACCACAAAAAGTCAGGTTGGGAATGACATGAGGGTGTGTAATTTTTTGGGTGAATTTTGAGACTATGTTGAGAAAAACTGGACACCTTGTTGAAAACATTTAGTTTGCTGATATTCCCATGAGGTCAAGTGCATAATGGGGTTTGGCCAAGTAATGGGTAAGCCAAAAATATGGCACCCACAGCTTTGGCTGTTAATAACATGTTTGTACACTTACTAGCTGCTTTTATCACTGATGCTCCAGAATATCATACTACATAGGACCATAAACACTGAATATATGTCCTCTACATAATGTACACAGACAGCTGAGCTGACAGGTGTGCTGAGTAGAAAAGAGAACCCCTGTCAGTTACACAAAACCTCAAATGTCTAGTTAGATTATAGGGAATATTCTTATCACTTTTGGCCTCATGAGTTGCCAGGTGGATTGGTAAAATAATTTCCATTTGGCACTGACAACTGTGTGGGAAAGCAGCCTAGCACGGGCATATCTATGAGAGCAGGAACAAATTCAGTCTCTAGAGATCAAATCGCACACTCAGGATGAAGTTTGTTCAGTAACAGAGAAACCCAATGTCAGCAAGCTTCCCTGTGTGGATTGGCTCCGTCTTACAGATCTCATCAGTGCAAAACCTCTTCTCTATGTTTCTTTAATGTTTTCAAAGTATTAAAAAAAATCAGCAAAATCAGTGATAATGTCCTGGACATCTTACATTGGCCTTTCTTATGTAGCGCTTTGACAGACATCTGATACATTGAGCCATGGAGCGGTCCAAAAATGATCCAGATCCACACAACCTGGGCTTACACTATGCTCACAGGCTCACACTATATCAGGTTTGTCATAAATAAAAAAATTAAACTGCCAGCCCTAAAAACAACACGTGTACATAAACCAACAAATTATAAACAAGCAAGAAAAACAGCAATATTGCACTGTGACCTCTTCCCGACAGCTGAAGGATATTTGGGGGAAAAAAACAGCAATATTGCACTGTGACCTCTTCCCGACAGCTGAAGGATATTTGGGGGGGGAAAAACGGAGAGTGGAAGTCTATATTGGGTACCTTACATTTTTAGATACAATCCTGGCAGCGTAGATACAAACAAAGTAGCAGCGCAACTTTATCCACGCAACCCAGTGGCGTTTCGCTCATGAAAGAATCAGTGTTTCGAACAAATCAGTTGAGTAAACAATTCAATGAATTACCCAGTTCGCATACTTATACTATGCTCTAAAAGAATGCACTCTTTTTGTGAATAAAAAGTACATACTTTTGAGAGTGTAGCAAAAGAGTAGGCTTGGGGGCATTGTTTGTTTGTTCTTTTATTTGATAGGGACAATGCTCATTAATCAACAACAAATTACATGCTGTCAACAAGCCAGAGTTAGCTACGCATGCTAGTTTCCATCTGTTGTCCCTAGCCAAACTATCTCTCTATCAAACTATCATACCATCACGTCATCTTTAAAGGACATCCTGTCACCGTAAACTGCCCTGTCAATCATCTGGTCACAGTTAAAATCCTCCATTCAATCTAATTTGATTTCCTACCGTTTCAGAGAGCACATTAATCTGCCAGTCGTGGGTCTTTCGATGAATTTAAAAAGTATTCACTAAACGTTTCTTTACAAAAATTTCACAATGCCGCTGCAGATGCAATATAATGTGGACAACATTGAATAAATTCATTTTCGTTAGTTTAGATACTGATAATAAATCACTCAAAGCTCTTTATCTAAAACTCTCTACACAATCTAAACCTCGAGACTCGCGCATCCTCCATGTCTGTAGTTTTTAAACACTTTTTACTCACGTTTGTAGTTCTAACCGAATCCTCGTCCAACGCGCGATGGGTTGTGGGCAATATCAGCCGTTAGAGTG
The DNA here is from genome assembly GCF_016745375.1 of Pimephales promelas. The sequence goes on from NW_024121599.1 coordinate 4,423,479, forward strand.
TGCATCGATCAACACTTTGGATTCTTACCAGAAGTAGTAGACCATCCGGGTATCTTTGAAACACTCATTTCAACATACTACGATTTGGGATGTACTAATTCTATTTTCGAATACTATATGTAGGACGGATAGTATGCGAATTGGGACGCAGCAATGGTCTTGAATCAGTGTGTTCAAACAAATCAGTTGAATGAATCGGTTGAATTAATATAAAGACATTAATTTGCCGCCACATACTGGCGTAACAATGTAACATGCAAAAAAAAAATCACTGAAAAACCCACAACTAACACACTGACTGACAGCTTGTTTTGTATAGCCTATATTTATTCAATTAAATGATAAGCATATCAATTCTGACAATTAACAACCTCTACAGACAACCTATTTATTATATCCAGTGCGTATGTGTTTCTTTTTGCAAGCTTAAGCCACATAATGAACGTTGCCATAGAAATTAGTTATTTCAGCTCAAGAGAAGTTATCAAGTTGTAATTATGGTAATTCTGAAATGATGTGAATGCAGCACTTCCTGACATCACTATCATAGGGCCTCAGAAACCCCAAAGATGAACACTAATGAACTGCCTAATAGTGGACGATTTATCCATCGACTTATGAATCGATGATGAGGCTGTAAATTGTACAGCATTTGCAGGACATACTCTGAGCACATGGGAGTGCTTCCATGGTGGAGTAGGAAACTTTGTTTACTCTGGATATTTAAGGGATGATGTCAGTTTGCTGGGTGTTAGTAAGAGATTCTTTCAATGGTTTCCAGTCATGTAGAGAGTTGTGGCCACAGAAATGAAATGTTCCATGCTGTGTTTCTGTTCCTATAGGAGGGGTGACTAGAGACACAGTAAAAGCTTAGCGGAATATGTCGTATGTTAATCATAAATACAGGCCCAGGACTGGTATAAGAGCATTTCCTTTACCCAAATCCAATGCATTTAATTTTTTAGGCAAATGTAAACTGAAATATATGCTTGTTTTATCTGACCACAAATAAATAATCTCTTTTTATTCAACAGTAAATGAAGCAATTATGACAAAAGGAGGATAATCTTAATAGCTCTTCACGCTGCTGAAATGGAGTTTAAATGTTTCTGACGCTCTCCCACTGGCACCGAATGACTAACATTAGACTTAAACGACAAGACAATGAAATGAACGAACCAATCAAGCATGTCTTCATTGTCCCTTATCAAATAATGGAAATTATCCTCTCTGACTCATTCCATACCCTCTGGCCAAAAGACAAAAGTTGCTCACAAACTAACTTTCACTTTATGTATCAAAAATTATATTTAATTATCAGTAGTTATTAGGCCACACCGGATAACAGCACAGCCAAACTTCACATCACATGTATTAAATCACACATACACTGTGAACTGAGCAGTAGGGGGGGAACTGTCTGCTGCTGGTTTATTTTTAGAGCACGCACTATGTGGTCAAACAAACAGGGATCATGGCAGATGTTAACCCAGGTCAGGGAATAATGACCCTGGCTACAAATCAGTCACTACATAGGAAAGACCAAAACTGGGGTTCAGTGCAGCTATATACCATAGGCATTTGAAGTGTTAAAGGGATAGTTAATCAAAACAAAACAAAACAAAAAAAGAAAAAAGAAAATTACCCTATGATTTACTCATCCTCAAGTTATTCTAGGTGTAAATGACATTCTTCTTTCAGACGAATACAATCAGAGTTATAGTAAAAATGTCCTGGCTCTTCTAAGCTTTATAATAGCAGTGAATGGCCATTTATGTTTTGATGTAAATAAAAGTGCATCCATTCATGCATAAACGAAGGTCTTACGCGTTTGGAATAATGTGAGGGTGAGTAATTAATGACAGAATTGTAATTTTTGGGTGAACTAACACTTGAACATACACTTATGCACTTTAAAACATAAACAGCCATTCAAAGCCTTTATAAAGCTTGGAAGAGCCAAGACATTTTTTTTATATAACTCTGCTTCTATTCGTCTGAAAGAAGAATGTCATATACACCCAGGATGACTAAATTTACTAGGATGAGTAGATCATGGGGTAATTTTAATTTTAAACGTAATGTCGCAATGTTCTGTGGAACAGGTACATTTTGAGAATTGGTGGGTTGAGTACAGGAAATGAGAAAATAAAATGGAGAAATAAATAGATAATGACCATCTATTTTTTGTTTTTCTTTGAACCAACAAAAATCTGTATTATTCCTTGTGAAAAATCTGTATTTTGTTACAGACTGCTGCCAGAACACATCCATCAGACATGGAAGAGCAGCAGTGGCATAACCCCTCATGCAGAACGTAATTCAAACAAGCTTGTTCTTTTCTTCTGCGTAATGCATCCTAAGGCGATAGGCCACCATGTCAAAGACAGCATGTAAGAAACTGATGTTAAACAACAATATCAATGCAAGAATTACAGTTGACAGACACTGATTCCTCTTGCACAAGAACCTCAGTTGGAGAGAGTTCGTTCTTGCATTTTTATTACGATTGCAGAATCCCTTCACATGCGCTCTATACCAAATAAAGCACCTGTCATGAGGTTCAAAAGTAAATAGCCTGTTATATGTAGGCATACCTGCCTTAAAAGCATCTCACTTCAGAGCTGGAGATGAAGTATCACAAAGGCCTTTTGCGTGGTTCATTATTAGCATACACACAACACATTTTTCCAATCTACAGTGCAACTCTACCAAAGGGAATTGCTGCGCTTGGCAGGAAGATTCATATAAAAAGGGAGCCAGGCAGGAGCGTTTCAGAGGGAGCATCTCAGGACAGATGGGCTGGTTGCATGAGATCTGAACAAAAGCCAGAGGGATTGGCAGGGGCACAGCTTTATTGTTCGCTGATTTCTTTTGACACGCGGACCCTTTAGCATGTTAAGTTATTTTTGTGTAAACATCTATCGACCTACTCTAAATAGAGACTCAAAAGTCTCCAGAGAGGCAAGCGAGAGATGAACTCTGGCAAGGATCCCAAAAAACAACTGTCAAATCACCAAAAACTGACCTTTTTTAAACTCTAGCAAGGTTTGACGACTTAATTTGGTGATGGTGTAACAGTGTGAAATGTAGTTTATAATCTTATATAACTTTGATATGTACTACCATTAAAAACTGTGTGATGTTTAAATATTTTTGAAAGAAGTCTCTTGTGCTCACCAAGGCTGCATTTATTTGACCAAAAATACACTACATTTTAAAAAGTAATTTATTTTCAGTGTCACGTGATCCTTTAGAAGTTCAGAAATTATCCTAATGGTGATTTGGTGCACAAGAAACATTTCTTTGTTGATTCATATTTTCGCACATTTTTAAAGAACAGCATTTATTTCAAATAGAAATATTTTGTAACAACGTAAAAGCCTTTACTGTCACTATCTATCAATTGAATCCATCCTTGCTGAATAAAATCATTAATTTCTCTCTTTTTTTTAAAGTACTGACCCCATACTTATGAACGGTAGTGTATGTATTGTTTTCTTATGTATGCTTTGCGCATTATATTGCAGTATAACTGTGGTAAGATTCACATTCATTCATCAATTTCGAAACTGATCTGATATTATTACAGACACTAGTTTGTGTTTTGGATGAAGAAGCCAATTATGCTGCAAAGTCGTGGAACATTCAATCATCGGATAGATTATTTCTCATTGGAATCCATTTGATCCAGTGATTTTAAATGACAGTGATGCATCCTTAGATCACCTCAGGTTCGAACCATCTAAATATTTTTTTTGCCACATATCCGAAAACCAATATTTGTTAAATATGAACCAGTTCTGTCATGATCCCTTGAAACATATTGCTTAAATATGGACTGCTGACAGAAAAGACAAGCATCTCACTGAATGTACTGCAGTTTTTATTCTGACAAGACATAAAACCTTGATTCTAAACCACAATGTTCCTACTGTATATATTATTCAAAATAAACCTCTACTTCTTCTTTTAAAGAAATTTCCTTCAAATGGTTTCAATAAAAATATAGGTCATATGATAAACACAAGTTGATTTCTAAATGAGTCAGATCTTCCTTTAAAATTATATATATATTTTTTTTTTGTTTAAATCTAAGATATTTTGAGATCAGTGAATTGGTACAGAATCACTCGATCATCTGATGTCCTATTTTTTTTAGACGACGTGGTTTAAAACAATAGGAAAGGATTGACAGATCTTGCGCAACCCTGGAATTTTCTTTTGCAACGGATTATAACTTCTCTTGAGAAATAAAGAAACTGAAATGAGCACGTTTGTCACCTCTGAATGCCTGTTAGAGTGGGAGGATAGTGTTGTATATGAGTCACTGATAAGATGCTTCAACCCTCTACAATTAACCAAAACTGCTCTTTAATTTCCTTACTATTTTCACTCTTAACTTAAAATATTAAAACATAATTCCTGAGCTTATCTGACCATTGTCCACCCTATCTGACCTGTGGAATTAAAACAAGAGTTCAGGCAAAAATTTAAAGGGGTCATGACATGAGAAGGTCAAGGAGGTGTTTGGTCGCTTCTCAGCTTGGCCCATATTGAATGAACTGGGCTAGTTAAGTGCGATTGAGTACATGCACTCAGATGAGAGAGGTAGAGATCAACTCGTCTTAGTTAAGGGAATAACATTTAATATGAAAAAATGGTGTGGAGTACCCCTTTAAGGTATTATTTCCAAATGAATAAATTCAGTGCTTTTAATGCTTTTTAAGACACCTGCTCATGAACAACAGTCATTTTTATTTCATTTGAATGCTGCGGTGCCTTTAAGACTTTAATGTGAACCCCCTTTTGTTTTGACATAAAATCAGTGATAGAACTTTGGGTTTTCTGTCAGCTCTAATACAGTTTCTAACAGCAGTTTTCTCAAAAACAGCTCATTCGCCAAGTCACGTTTACATTTTGACAGTTTTAAATGACAATCCGTGATAGAACTTTGAGTTTTCTGTCAGCTCTAATACAGTTTCTAACAGCAGTTTTCTCAAAAACAGTTAATTCGCCAAGTCACGTTTACATTTTGACAGTTTTAAATGACAACCCGTGCTGAAACAAAGTTTCAAGTTTTGAAAGCTGCAGCACGTTTTTATAATTCGTAGCACATCAAATTATTTTATTTCAGAAGATGACGAATTCATCATATAACTTCTTTAAAGTCGAGCAAAGCTTGGTAGTGTGCTCCTGAGCTGATGCAGAGAGGAAAAGTTCAACATTTTATGACATACTCCATCCAATAGTTTGTTTTCCAGATGGTCACTCTTTTTGACAGCGCTATTAAAGAATGCGGTCTGGTGCATGTGAAGCTATGGTGAGTGGATTTTCAGTGCGTATGTGTGATTAGACTATACGTCACTATGCTTTCCAGTTCGAAACGACTGCCAGCTTCCGCCCTATCGTTCCATTCGCATAAAGGCTTACTCAGGCAGCTCAGCGTTTAGCCATTGGCTGCCCTACTTTCAGCCTCGGCTGTGAGAGTGAATGGACTAAATTGGATGGAAATGTTTTTACGCTGGGAACTCTGACCGTTCACCACAAGGCTTTTGGTTGGTCAGGCAGACACACGGGAAGATTACTTCTTTCTTATGTGATGCAGGCGCTTACAACCCACTTCCTAAAGAAAATGCACAAGACACAACTGGGAGCATACTTTCTGAAGACAAATAGAAAATGGCAGGCTAGTTTTTTTTTTCTGGATATACTGAAGTAGAAACCTATTTATAGCTTTATAGCTTTAGATAGCAAGGAGAGTGAGTAACTTGATACCTTTCTGAAAAATTGCAGCTATAACCACATCAGGGCTGTATTTTGATGTGGAGATAAGAGCTAATCTCAGATGTGCAGTGAGTTAGCACAGTCAGCATGATCCATGGCACTTCATTTTGCAATGAAACACATAAGGCGGTATGTAAACAGTAATTAATTGTGTTCCAGTGGCCCAGCAGACAGTGTAAAACATGGGTCACCAAACTAAGGCCCGCGGGCCGAATCAGGCCCGCCACACCCCTTTGACTGGCCCCCCAACCCCTCTGCCCCCCACTACTTGAACCGGCAATCCCCAAAAGTCGTCATGGCCTATTTTTTTAAATTGCTTTTTGGAAAATAATAACATGTCTGCATTTGGTATTTTGTTGTTTATTGAGCATGCTCACCTGGATAGGCATAAGAGCTGACTAGTTCTATTACTCATGTTGTTGTTATAATTTCAATGTTTATTTATTTATTTTATAGGCCTATTTATTTGACCTTTATTAAGTGCTGTACACAATTATTATAAATAGTAACAGGCCTACCTATAATTTATAATTTTTCATTCATCCTTACCAGTGCCACTCACCTCAACTAGGCAGATGTTTCTTACCTTGACAGGTTTGATGTTATTTGTATTCGAAAATAAATAAATGGAAAATCTGTGGTATTTCAAATTAAAACAAAGTGTGAAGACTCGATTACTACTTTTGCAAACAACTATTAATGATAAACAAATATGGCTCTGCCAGGCTAGTAATCTCTACTATGAGGCCTGCTGGTGGTCAGTTTGGTCTTGGTCACACAATTCTATTTTATATAGCCCCGGCCCCCCATCACAGTCAGGAACGATAATGTGGCCCCCAGAGAAAAAAGTTTGGTGACCCCTGGTGTAAAAGATAAGACCACAGCATGCAGGTCAGAATTTACGAGTTTTTGCATCTCTGATGCCATATATTAGCAAACGTGCTACATAGTGCTTATTTATTAACATGCCTGGGCATGTAGTGTTTTTATTTTGTGTGCGCCCTTGTTAGGTTCTTTCTCATGGTGGCATTGTAAACTAAATTCTAGGAGAGTGAGATACCTAAAGCTGAGACTATATATCAAGTATTACATAACTGAAGAAATGAAAACCATCAGTCATACTTTCAAACAACTGGTTATCATCATTAGCGTTCAGGCATGATGCCCATGTGCATGTGATTAATGGTCACAACATGATACATCTGCTTGTGGACCACTTCCCTTAATTACATCAAAGACAAGTCACCTGAAACCAGTACAAATTATGCAAACTTCTCTGAAAATGTTTATAACAGTTTAGGGGGACTTCCTTAAAGACGTCCTGAAAGAGAACTACAATAGCAAAATTCTAAAAAGGGGGAACTTTTGATGAAACAGAAAGAGAGCAGACTAATAAGTTACTAGAAGCAGATGACAGGATGGGTCATGAAAGTTAAGCATGTGATATAACAAAAATTCAACACGATACCATTTAAAAAAATGTTTTTAAATGGTTATTATTGCTGGCCAGTATTTTGACTATTCAAGGAAGATAAATTCAAAATAATTTTGCTGGTGATATAAAATTTTATTTTAATATATATATATATATATATATATATATATATATATATATATATATATATATATACAGTATACATATATTCAGAAATTCTAATATGAACTCTTTTGTAACATTATAAATGTCTTTACTGTCAATTTTGATCAATTTAATGTTTCCTTTCTGAATAAAAGTATTAATTTCTATAAAACGTCTTACCGACCCAAAACATTTAAACATATAGAGATTGATTTTTAGATATCTGACCAGATTGACTAGGATGCCATTTTGAAAAGGTCAAAGGTCACAAAAAGTCCTTTCTATGTCCAAACACCTCACAATAAACTTAGGCTGTGATCCAGATGTGTTTGAAATCTCAAACACTGCATCACAATATTTTAGTCATAACTTAATTCTTTGTTTGGATAACCCACACCCTCTCTGTCATCCATCACCTTAATCACAGACACCAGGCCAGCCAGGATTCCATGACTGGGGCATAAGGTATGAATATTCTAATGACTCAGTTACAAAACTTTCCCAATGGCTAAGATTCACACACAAATAAATAAACACAAAGTGCAAGAACAGAATGACCAATATGCACAAATACAGATCTTCAGATAACCTTAATCTGAACAGACTAAAATATTGGAAAAATACAATAAATACTAAAATGCTCGTCTTCAATGCAACATTGGTTAACTCCTAATTCTAGCTTCGTGGATGCAACCTTAATTCTATTAAGCGACGAGAATAATTTTTGTGCTAAAAAATAAAATAAAGACTACCTTCAACATTTTCTTCTATTCCTTGCCAGTTTCTGATGCTGTCAAGTGAAGAGAACTTCAACTAGTTCATGCTCGGGAGTAGGGCGCAGTAAACACTGGGTAGGCAACCTGTCAGTTGGCATGCACCCGAGTTCATGGAGCTCTCTTCTAATGAGCTGATGTTCTGAATCAGGTGTTTCATATAATAGAGGCATAAAAACTGTGCAGATCGGGGAGGCGCGAGGACTGGAATTGGCAACCCCTGGTTTACTCCACAGGACCAAAATCTGTACATCTAATAAAAACTATTTGTTAAATTGGTATGTTTTTACTAAAATCCAGGTGGGAACTTGGTTCCATTCCATCAGATTTAAAATTGTGAGTAGAAGTCACTTTGGAAAAAAGCATTTGCAAAAAAGATAAATGTGAATGTAAATTTGCCAGTTTGAACTGATGTGCAATAAGCAAGAGGTCTTGAGATACTAAACCCAAATTTGGTCAGAACGCTTTCAGCTTTTTAAAAACGTTGCTAGATTTCCTAAATGTCTCAACCTACAGTATGTCTAAATGTAACATTGAGGCAGAAATGAAGCGGAAAGCGAATCCAAATACAAGCAGCACTATTTTAATACAAAAAGGTAATCCAGGGTAAAAAAAGAAACTCAGAACAGGAACTCAGATGAAGAACAAGGAGACAGCTACAAGCAACAGCAAACAATGGCTGACAAACAGCTGAAGCACAGGGATTTAAATACACAGGCAAACAAGATAACAAGGGGGTGGGGCTAATTAGAAACACCTGGAGAGATTAATAAACAAGAAAAACAAAGGACTACAAAACATGGGACAACTACAAAACATGGGACAGGAAAGGAAATAAACAAATCCACACAAGACAGACAATGAAAACGTAAGACGGGAATTGTGGCATAGTCCCCCGGAGCGAATTCCAGACGGTCCTCATGAAATTTGCAATTTGCACACTTCTGGTGTTCGCTACGACCAAAACTGTCTTGCACTATCATGTCACTTCCAGACTTAATTTTAAATGTCTATTTATTGATGTCCACACATAGTGATACTGTAGTAAATGTTTAACTTTAGTCTAGGTTTAACTACATGTTTAATTTACGTAAATTTTGTTTCTTTGTCTTCACCGTGGGATAGAGGGAAACATAATTTCGATTGCTTGTATGTCTGGAGCATGTGAAAAATCGACAATAAATTGACTAATGAGCAGTCCAGGAGGGAGATGGAGCAGAGGCGGACCCGGGGGCGGGATGAAGGGCCAGGTCCGTGGAGCGGAACAGGGCCTGGGGACTGCGGTAGAACGGAGCAGGGGACCAGGGAGGAGACGACCCTTCAGCCGGCAAGGAGCCTTCGGGCAGAGCGGACAAGATAGTTCAGGTGACCAGGGAGTTCAAGTGACCAAGGAGGTCTCTGGGACGGCGGAAGTGACGTGAACTGTCTTTGGGACGGCGAAAGTGACGTGATCAGTCTCTGAGACGGCGAAAGTGACGTGAACAGTCTCTGGGACGGCGGAAGTGACGTGAACAGTCTCTGGGACGGCGGAAGTGACGTGAACAGTCTCAGGGAGGGTGGAAGTGACGTGAACAGTCTCGGGGACGGCGGAAGTGACGTGAACAGTCTCTGGGACGGCGGAAGTGACGTGAACAGTCTCAGGGAGGGTGGAAGTGACGTGAACAGTCTCGGGGACGGCGGAAGTGACGTGAACAGTCTCTGGGACGGCGGAAGTGACGTGAACAGTCTCGGGGACGGCGGAAGTGAAGAACAGTCTCGGGGATGGCGGAAGTGACGTGAACAGTCTCGGGGACGGCGGAAGTGAAGAACAGTCTCGGGGATGGCGGAAGTGACGTGAACAGTCTCGGGGACGGCGGGAGTGATGTGAACAGTCTCTGAGACGGCAGAAGTGACGTGAACAGTTTCGGCATGGCTGACATGAAGCTCAGGCTCGACAGGGCTGTTAATCCACTGCGACTCCCACAGTGAATTCAGAGCCACTCAGCTTTAATGCAAAGTCTAAATTATGTTCAGGAGTCCCGCTAGGGTCATGTAATGGCAATGGCATTAAGGAGCTGAGCGGCTCAGATAGTCAAAATATCATGAGACATACCTCATCCATCCAGGTCAAGTGAGCCAGCTCCAAAAAGTCAATTACAAAGTCCTTGATGGGTCGATCTTCTCGACGGAGGAGGTGCATAATTTGTGCTGCTGGATTCATTATGGTCGGTTGTTCTATAACATTGAGTCAGGAATGAAGCGGAGAGTGAATCTCTCACTCAAATTTAGTGAATCAAATGCAAGCACTGTTTTAATAATAATAATAATAATAATAATAATAATAATACAAAAGGGCAATCCAGGGTAAATTCAGAACAAGGAGACAGCTGCAAACAACGACCAACAAACAACACAGGCAAACAAGCTAGACAAGATAACAAGGGGGCGGGGCTAATTAGAAACACCTGGAGAGAGTAATAAACAAGAAAAACTACAAAGAACTACAAAACATGGCACAGAACAGGAAATAACAAAAATCCACACAAGACAAGGAAAACATAAGACAGGAATCGTGACATTAATGCCATTAAGCAGCAAAGCAGTCCTTTAATAAGTAGCCACATTAATGGAAAACAGAATCAAGTACTACAGACCAACTTCAGTGATTGCACACCGATTTTTCTTGTTTATGTCATTGAAAAAAAGAAGATTCTTTCTAAATGTAATTTTCTGCGGTATAAATTGAGGCTATTTGCACCGTTAATTGAACGCAACTGTGCACATCCTCTCCAGAAAGTGATGACTATGACGACTATGATGATACATGTGACTCCTTATCATGTTCGCAGTGGCCCCATTTTTTTTTACATTAAATGTCTTATTCTGGAAGGAGCATGTGTTTGTAATAAAAATGTCATGAAAGCAGAAAAAATACATACACACACACATACCTTGAAATAATATAAACCATATGCCAACTACACAGGATGAAGCTGTAGCAATCGGTCACACAGGATGACAGACTTTTGCTTTTCCAAGTCTAAAGTAAAAGAACCCTGTACACCTTAATATGAACTATGGTTTCTGTTGTTTTGATTCGGTGTGTGCACATTTATAAATGCAATCTTGCACATGTGGTGGTTTCCCACACAAATCTTTCATGAACATGCACACATACATGCACACAGACAAAACGCACACCATAGTATAGTCTGACATGAAAAGGTGTTCTTAATGAATTCAACTCTAAAAAAGCTCTGAATTACATCAGCCTTTTGTGTGCTGGCTGCATGCAGTACCTCTTCATCTAAGCACCACTACATTGACTGTTTTTGGCTTTTTTTTCTCGATCTCTTTCATTCTTTATATCTTTCTCTTTTACAGGATCACCAATCTATTCACAGAATAGAATATCATTATAACAGAAAAGAAATCTCCACAGGATGTGAGCAGCAATGCCATCTTCTAGATAAGTAGAGACAAATCAAACAGGTAGGTACAGGTCCACAGCAATAAAGCTTAACTGAATGTGTTGTCTTGTTGTGGGTGTTGGATGTCACAGAGTATTCAAAATTCAGTATTACCTTTGGTAAGAAGGTCTTTTGATTAAAAATTGAGAACATATCTTTTGGGGGCAAACAGATATTTTTTATGTATTAAAATAGGTATTTGAGATTTTAAAAAGTACATGTGGCTACTTTAATACAAATTCAAAACAGTAAAAAAGAAAACTGATAAATTTACTGTCAAAAAAATGGATGTGGTTAAAAGAAATTCACCATTAAAAAATACAGTGACAATGTTTCAGGTGCGACAGTTTATATATATACACACACACACACAATGTATATGTGTTATACTATATAAATACTATTAATACTATAATACTACTAATACTATACTATATATACAGCATGTATATATATATATATATATATATATATATATATATATAATGTGGTGTTAAAATATTTCAACATATATGGTACAGTAAGGTAACTGAAATTGTTTGGTTATCAACATTCTTCAAAGTATCTTCTTTTAGAAAAAAATTGAACAACATGAGGGTGAGTAAATGACAGAATTTTAATTTTTGGGTGGACTATCCCTTTAATATAAGCAAAAACAATACATATTTTTTTTTCTTTTAAATCATCTAGAATACCCTTATAGACTGCCATAGTAAGTAAAATGCAAACAAGTCTTTTGTTTGTTTTCAGCAAACGAATGACGAGTCAATGCCAGTGATAAGCATGACACATATGCAATCAATAGAGCTTAACTTGAATGGTACCCGGAACATTCCTTCAGTATATGATGGGAATACTAAGTGGATATAGCAACAGAAGCTTGTAATAACTATTGAACATAGGGACACAATCTAGTAAGCTGAAACCCTTAGTGGTATCGATTGCTGTTGAAGGAGGCTGTCTGACCTCTGTCTGACCTTGGGCTTGAGTGAATGTGTTCATTATGTTGCGCTACAAACTGATTTTTGCCATTACTGACTACTGCCAAGAGCAAGCTGATAGCAGTCACCACAAATGCATCAATGTCGTTTTCCCTCGGAATGTTGTAATGTTGAATTGTAAACTTTAGTCTAGGCATTACATTGATAAAGATCCGGTCTTTCCTTTTGTGTCTTGGGTATCTTTGTCTATCATGACTCTTTGCTGTGAGGACTACTTGTAATCTCATTCTAATCAGTAGGGAAATATAGAAAAGATGTTTAGGGTATGTGCCTATACTCAAATACATTGCCAGAGCATTATCTGCAAGTTATTAAGTTTTTTTATATAAATATTTTTTTTTATTATTATTATTGACATGCTGACCTTAACTATTCATTTTTATTTTTATTTTTATGACAAGAACACAGCTGCTCGTTACTCCATTTGATTTGGCAGGCTAAAGTTTTTTTGTTTTTTTTAATTACTTCACTAATTCTTAATCATTTTAAGAAATAATTTAAAAAACAGATAATGCAAAATTATATTTTCGCCCTAGAATTTTTAATATTTAATGATATTTTTAACAATCTCAGGCACGGTTATAAGACCTTGGCATATTTGCACCATAAAAAAATCAGAACTTAATTAAAACATCTTGGAATCATGAATCATGGTCTGTATAACCAACGGTAACCAATTCGTATGAATTTGTACAAGTGATTAAAAGGTGGCTAATTCGTACGAATTCGTACAACCTCACTCTTTGTCTCAACCCACGTGATAGGGTAGGTTTCGGGGCAGGATCAGAGGTAATTCGTACGAATTCATACGAATTAGGCAACTCGAAAAAAAATCTAAGACCTAACAAAAATCGTACTAATTCGTACGAGTGAGGTCATACGAATTGTTACAAATTAGTCACCTCATAAAATTTGTGTGAATTGCCGTGAGAACAGGTTGGTATAAATTCAGGTTTTCTAATAAAAATAAAATTAAAACATCATAAATAATAAATTATTTAATTTAAATAAATGAATAGATCTACATAACAAATGAGTCACGCTATTAACCCAGTATCTATGTGTGTGTGTGTGTGTGTGTGTTTGTGTGAATGTGGGTGCCCTCACTCCTGCCACGCATCCATATGTGTGTCTGTTTATTTACAAGAGCTGGAATGTGTGCATGTGTGGGTGAATCCGCACATACTTGTGCTCGAGTGAGAAACACAGTGTGTAATGCTTAGCTCATTATGTTTCATCAGTAAATTTTGATGAATAGAGAAGTGTTCCTCTCTCAGGACCTGCCACATCGGTCATGCTGAGAGCCATCTGTGCGATTGTGCTTCGCTCTCATACATGCTACATCACAAGCCTACAGAAGATCATTGTCTGTACTTTTCACTCTCTACTGTATCTATTGTCATAAACACAAAAGTTTAACTGGCAGGACAGAACAAGTGTCAGAGTGATGAAACAGAAACTAAAAAAAATCATGTGAAGGAGTCACTTTCATCTTCTTCTTATTATTAAAATAATATTATTATAAAATATACTGTCAGTGTCGCACTGTCTTCTTATAATATTAATTAGTCTAAAACTTGTTTATAATATATTGACGTTATCTATATATAATGCAAATTGTATCATTAAATAATACATATAAAATGTAGGGTTATAAAATAATATAAAAAATATTATTATATTGTTGTTTTTGTTAAAAAAATTTCGTTTTTGACTACTGTCTATTTATAATTTTAATGATTTGCTATAAACATATACAGTAATTAATATAGTGCCCATTATATGCAGGTATGCAACACTAAGAAAATATATAATACATAAACCATCTGAGGCTTTCATTTCCATGAAACACTATTTTGTCATAATTCTACGTGTCATATATTTATCATGACATAAATAATGTGTCATATTATATGTATTGTAAGATAAGATATTGGTCATACCACCCAACCTTATTATGACTTTAAAATACATCATTGTGCAATTTTGGAATGCAAAGGTTTGCACAAGTCGATCACATTAAACTTCCTCTTGCTTTGAGTTAAATTGTTCCCTATAGACTCACATTAGCCAGCTATCTCACCCCAGGATGTGTTGTTACCTTTGCTTTTTATGTGTATTGTCTGTTCTGCTGGATTGCTGCACTGCAGAATGCAAATTTCGCAGTGATGTTATCATCTACATTTTCAGAAAAGTCTGTGGGCAGAGAATCTGATGGCCAAGAACCTTCAGAAGATCCCAGGAAAAAATGAACACAGCACTGCTTGCATTCTTCTGAGACAAGAACTCATTTGTCTGAGAGATCAGTCAAGACATCAATGGATTTTAAATGTGACAAATTGAATTGAGTCAAATTAAGATCAGAATCAATTGATAGCTTTTAGAATTCCAACTACGATTGTGTTGCCCTTCCAATTCTCAGTGATTCCTGATAGATAAAAAATAGGTTTAAAGTATTAAAACACAAATCTGTGAAACCAAGATTCTTCTGTTACCTCATCCTCCAACATTACCATTAATTGTTCTAACGCCTCCAGCAAACCCGCCGCAGGAGAAATCCCTGACACCCAAAGCTCCAGACAGTAAAGAACCTGCTGTGTACTGGGGCAGCCTGGTACAACTAGAGCCGTGTCATGCTTGTGCTCCCTAACACTGCCTCAATTAACACACACACACAATTTACACTAAAAAAAAACCCTCAGTGCTTGGCACAGAACAGCCCTGGTAACTCAAAGCAGGCCATCGCTGCAACTGAACCAACAGCCTCCACATCTAAACCACAGCAGGGCAGGCTGGAGGAAGCTTGGAGATTGCATTACGGGACACATGTAATGCAGTTATGCATATTCAAGGAAATTAAGAGGTTGTGTAACAATTGCATGTCAAAAATGTATGCTTATTCAAACTCTAACAGAATTTAAAAGGAGAAGAAGATTTCTCAAAATAAACCTCTAGTGCAATTAAAACAGCTCTCCAGAGAAAAACAAAAGCTGGGCTAATATCTGGCATCCCCCCTTGAAATCATCCTTGAGGAAAGAATGTACCATGGAGGAGATGTAATCTCCTTGTAATTAGCTCACCTCTCAATCTATGCAAAATGAGGCATCCCGACAGAGGTGAGAGCACTCTGTAATGGGATGCTACTGACGTCTGTCCATTATGTCCATTACAACTAATCTGAGGTTCCTTTGTTTCGTCATTCATGAAGACTTTACTTGATGTGTACAGGTTAGTATGTGTGTTGACACCAATAGACTACAGTAGAAAAACCCCTCTGCCGGGCAGCTGTATTACAAATCAATGACATCATCACTCTCTTGCTTTGCAATACTGTCAAATCCACATTGTTGCGTAAGCATTATTGGAAGTTATTCATTGAATAGTCTATTTGCTCCATGATCAATCACTTGGATTATGTTACCCTGCATGTAAACTACAGCCTGGAAACATTCTGGATGGCACATGCACCATTACCATAACTGTACAAATGATACATTAAGAAGAACAAGATGATACTGTGAGCTGATTACCCATGCAAATGCAGCTGAGCTTAGTATTATAAATGAACCGCTCCCTAACACATCATTAAATTATACACAAGGCACACACAACCAAACTACTATGTCTAATGTCTAATACATCCAAGCACACATAAATCAAAGAACATCCCAGATAAATTAAGTTATACCTTTATCTCTGTTTACATGCACAATAATTTTGCAATTAAGGTCCATGTTCTGGCATCCGTAAAAGAAATTGAATTAAGATCGTGCAAATTTATTATGCTCTATTTTTGTCATTTTTAACAGTAAATCAATCAGCTCATTAAATGCCCTTAACAATGAAACTGAATGAGCTAATTCTATATCAATAGCTAATCTTCATTAGCTTGACATTTCATCTATCTCTAACATGAATATTGCGTAACCTGAATATTGGCGTAACCTGGCAATGGCAATCAGGTTAATGTATTTACATGATGCTTACATAACCAGAATGTATGACCACCAAATTCTGATTAATAATGTAATATCTTTGTGCACGTAAACCGTCATCGAGGCTGAGTTATAATACACAGATATTATGTCAGTCTCCTTCTTTTCCTTTTTGGGCAATGCCCCAAAAATGAATGTCGCTGACATTATAAACATCATAGCCCGTTAAGAATTTTCCCATCAGTACCAAAACGAAGGTGAGGCATGAAAAACATAAACAAGTGTTCACCCTGTCACAGAATAAAAAAAGAAAAGCAATCTGTCAATTTTGTGAAACTGCTTTTGAAGTGCAGAACTTACCATTGGCATTTTTTCCGCATGTGAGGTGCTGATAGGGCAAAAGGAGGCCGTACAACTCCGCATCATTGCTCAGAGCCTGCTCAAAGGATTCCAATGTAAATTTGGGGATTCCGTTATCCTTCTCCACCACCGAGCTATTCAACACCCGGGTGAAGACTTCTCGGAAGAGGCTCTCCATACAGGCGGTGAGGTATATAGCCGCGTGCTCGTGGACGCGCACCGCAACCCTGCCGTCCACCATCCACCTGAAGAACTTCCCCACGGAGAAGACCAAGCCGCATCTCTCCGATTTCCCCCGGCTGAATTTATCCTCGGTACTCATGTTGTACATGGACAGCGCGCTGAGCGATGAGGCGATGCAATTGACCGAGATGGTCCATGACAGTATCATCTTGATGGCACTTTGGACTTCGTATTTGGTACACTTGCCGTAGCGCAAACTCAGCCGCTGCGCTTCCCTGGCGATCCTCACCAGCGCGCGGCTCACGAGCGCGGAGAGGCGCGCCAGCAGATCCGCGGACACGGTCCCGAATCTCAACTCTTCCTCCTTGTTGAGCGCGTTCTCCACCTCCCCGAGGCTCCAGGGCACATCCTCAAGCTCGGGAAGTTTCGCACAGTGTCCGGAACACTCCAGGGTCTCGCCGTCTTCGGCCAGGACGGTGTTGACGGTGTCTAGGCTGTTGTGTCGACTGCGCATGGAGTCGGTCAGATGCCAGCAGTGCCCTCCATGCGCATAGGAGATGTGCGCCTCGGAGCAGCACAGAGACAAGCTGGATGACCTGAAGGAGTCCGCGGCTCCACCGTAACCCGAATCCAGCGTCAAATCCTCCAGGGTCCTCACGGATTTACCCCTTGTTGCCATAACTGCACTTCATATTGTCCACAAGGTTGAAAGCAAAAGGAAACGTTCCTTTGTAAACAAACGCCACTGCTTGACGACTTTATTCTGTCCACTGTTATTGTAAAGGCACAGACGAGTTTCCAAATTGTTGCGTTCACTGTTGAAAATGCGCCCCCAACTTTGAAGGAGCAGTGGCGTTATTATGGCACACACCAGTGTGTTTGAAGGCTGTGAAGCGTCGGTTGGAGGAGGAGCCACATACAGTACTGCATCCAATACGCTTAAGGGACCATTGCTGCGTACAGTTGCTTTTGAATGTGCACGGTACTGCATGATGTAGCCTACTTCTCTGGAGATCCTCTTATAAAAATATGGAGAGATGTCAGACAGTATAAGAATGAAACTGCTATTTTGATACCCACTTTCAAATAGTATTATAATTCCTGTGTTGTGACATAAATACCATTGCAGATAATAGACAGACAGGCAGATAAGCAGAATCAGACAGACAGACAGACAGACAGACAGACAGACAGACAGATAGACAGACAGATAGACAGATAGATAGATAGATAGATAGATAGATAGATAGATAGATAGATAGATAGATAGATAGATAGATAGATAGATAGATAGATAGATAGATAGATAGATAGATAGATAGATAGATAGATAGATAGATAGATAGATAGATAGATTTACTATCGACTTGTTCATTAAAATCCACTTTTTCAAGAACTTTCAATTCTCTTTTACTATATCATTTAAAACTATTTTCAGTTTTTCTTTAAGTGTCAGTGCCATCAGAATGACAAGTCCTTGTGTCATTGTGTGTGGATAAGACGGTCAAATTGCTTGGACATGTTGTCAATATAAGTGTACTCTGGAGGGATGTTCTGATGTAAAGCATAGATAAAGTCTTGATGACAATTATTGTAAATTGTAGGTTACACCTTACTGTACAGAATGAGGGAGTTTGATTGCAAGAGACTGGAAAGATTCACATACACTTTTACTGTTTGTACTGTAATTTGTTGACAAACCATGTCATTGTGCTATGCAGTGCTTGCTTTCCTTTTTGTATTGCAAAGACAAAAAAAAGTAGAAATGTGAACATGTGGACAATCTCCTCAGGGAAAACTGTACATATTATGACAACTTGTTCAACCACTTTGCATGTGACTTATGCTATGAACGAATGCCTAAATGTTGTGGGGGGTGAGACTATTCAACAGAGACCCATTATAATACATTTTGATCTACACGACATAAGCAATTGATAATGAAGAAAACAGCAGCGAATTGTACGTAATAATATGCAAGGATGTACCAAAGCATATGCAACATATTCAAAGAAATGAGAAACTGCTTTTTTGATGTGCGCAAATAACACAATGATGTGAAGATTGAACAGGTAGTTTTGAGAATTTCAATTCTGATCTGAGAAATGTACAAAAGCTACTATGAAAAACTGTACTGAGAATACCATCAGTAAATCAACTTGGTCTCTGGAGTGGAAACACAGCTTATAGATATAGTGGTCTTAAGTGGCCAAAACAAATAGATAGACTTTATACAACTAGTAGTCAGCATGCATGAAACTGCTCCGATCCAGTACACCAAGCAGGGCAGCATGTTTAAAGGGAATAAAGCAAAGGATCAAATGTCTCTTCTCCATTCTCCCTTTCACATGGGGCTCAGAGTAACGAGATTCCTGTTCATTAATAATAAAGAGAATGCATAATATATTAGTCATCTTGAATGGAGGGTTCTTGTAAACTTCACTCCCAGAGTCTGTAAAGGTCATATGTTTTCAATGTAAAACTAAAGATAGAATTTGCGCATCAAGCACTCCTTAATTTCCTAATAGCTTTGACGAATGCGGTAACTATTTGGTACAAAGAAAAACAATAAAATTAGTTAAAAAACTTTTATGTTAAAGACTGAAGATTACAGCAGTAACTGTTTCATAAAGCATGCATAACACTTTTCCACTTGAAATACACTTCACCGTTTAAGTATTTTCAACCTGGCTTTGATAAGAGGGGACCATATTTTACTCAACACTGACCTCTTCGGACAACACCCCTGTAGGAACCTGAGACTAAAAGGGATACAACAGTTAGAAAGCTGTTTTTGCCAACAAAGACACTGAACCTCATAAGTTCATTACAATTGATGATTAATTTGTGTCATAATTAACGAGTATCGGATCAATGAACATTTTTACTTGAGATATGCACTTGAATTTAGCATATTGTTATAATAGACTGCCATCTAGTGTTCAACAAAACTTCAACCAAATCATCATGTCTTATTCACTCAAACACGTGTCAGTGGCATTTCAGTTAAACGCATTCACTTGAAATATGTCAATAGTTGTATAAGGGATGAAAGATCTATGTTTTATATATATAGTTGGTTGACATTTAGGTCTGTCTAAAGGCCAGCATTAACAACAAAAATTAACAGCAGTAATAGCAGAAACGCTTAAACTTTTAAAGATGAACTGCCTCATTTATTTTATTGTATGTTAATGCTCTCACTCTCTAAAGTCAAGTGCAAACCAATCAATAAACTAATTATGTCTTGGATCAATGTAGTAGTTCCCACTGTGAATTGCAATGTTTTTCTCTCACTGATCAGAATCGGAAAGAGCTTTATTGCCAATAAGTGTGCTTGCACACAAAAGAAATTTGTTTTGGAGGCTTCCAGTGCACATATACAAATACAACAGGAAAAATAGTAATATAAATTATAATAAAAAAAGTTAATATATAATAGTATGAGGATAAAAGTATTACAGTTAGGTTTAGTCAGGATAAGCATTTACAGATTTACAGATTACGAGCGTATTTACAGTGACTGAAATAAATTATCTATGAATATCGCCTGAGTGATATTGCACAAAACAGTGAGTGTATTGCACTTAAAGGAGTAGTTCACTTTTGAAAAAACTTTTGCTGATAATTTACTCACCCCCCCCCCCCCCCCCCCCATCCCATGTCATCCAAGATGTCCATGTCTTTCTTTCTTCAGTCGAAAAGAAATTAAGGTTTTTGATGAAAACATTCAAGCATTTTTCTCCATATAATGCACTTCAGCGGCAGTGGGAACCAAATGGTTCAAGGTTCGAAAGACACTTTCAGTACAAACTGCAAACTGTTCAAAGGGCTTTAAACGACTCCAGACGATGAATAAGGGTCTTATCAAGTGAAACGATCCCTCATTTAATAAATAAATAAATAACAAAGTTTAATTTTTATAAGCTCAAATCCTCGCCTTGCTCTGTTCTGTGACGCACATTGGTGACTCTCCCATTCGAACTCGTTCATCAAAATGAACAAATCTATTTCCGAGTCAATTCGTTTTTTTCGTTCGTTAAATGAACCAAATGACTCAGATAAATTTTTGAATCATGCTTATTATTTTTTAACCCATGGCTACTATACTGTACATTGGCTGGATTTTGATCCCTCAAGGAAGCATTTGATTCTGTGGGGTGGGATTAAATTTATATCGGGTGCTGACAAGATTTGCAAATACAAGAAATTGTTGTAAAAAGAAAGATTGCTTTCAAATAGCACCCAGTTTCCTAACTGACGACGAAGACCTATAAAAAGTGATGTTCTGTTTCTACTTGATTTTGTGTACATCAGTTTTGGCATTTACACAAACCATTTCTGTCAGTGAGAAAATAGGAGAGTCTGTGGTTGTTGAATGAGTCTACCTCTCATATTCTGCAGAGTGACATATTGAGATGTGACACGACACCAAACACGCCTCACCCTTACGGTTTCCTCATCATCCCCTCTTTCCCTGTCTCTTCTCTCTCATGCTGAGATCACTTGAAATTCACCCAAAAATCTATATGGTTTAATGTGAATAATTATCAATTAACAATTATGCTTGTTTAGTGTTTTTTACGGAGTCCTCATCTATTATCACACCACTTCTGAGGTCTGTTTCTGTCTGTTCATTGTTCTTTGTGTTTTGGATTGCTTATGTGGATGTTGACCCCTGCCTGGACTGTTTTTTGAGTAATGGATTTGCCTATTAAAAACTTATTGGATTATTGGATCTTCTGTGTTCCTTGAGTGTGGATCGTGACAATTCTAAAGTGAAAATATATAGTGAAAAAACGGTCAGGGAATGGAGAACGACAGAACTATTTAACAAACTAAAAGCAAATGGCAAACTAGAACAGGACAAGGAAACTGAACCAAATAGAAATACAAACAATAAACATGACTAAAACTCAAAGTGTGGCAGTCATTAGATAAATATCATTAATCAGTCATTGTTATTTATGCAAATAAAGTATATTTTTTTACTGGAAGTCTTCAGGAAGTTTCTTTAACAATAGAGAGTGTTTGCATAAGATCACTGTTTTTTTACAGGAAATTTTTGCATCAAATATTTGGACTAATTCCTGAAAAGGATGTTTCTTAAACAAACGAGAGTGTTTGCACAAGATCACATTTTTACGGGAAATATTTGTTCTACTGTCTGAGAAATTACGGGAAATAATTGCACTAATGTCTGAGACATTCAGGAAGGTTCTTTTTATGAATGTTTTTGCCCACAGTGCTGCATAATACATGGTTTCTGAGACTATTTGGGTCAAGAAATTCCTAAATTATGTAGATTTATTGATTTCACATGTTTTTGACCTTCACATTCAAGATGGCCGCCAATTTTGGTGAGTTCAACAGGTGAGTAAAAAAATTAACTTACAGATATCAACATGAAACTTTACCAGTTGATTACTCACATGAATAGAAGAAAAAAAATGTATTGTGAGTTTTCTGTAATTTTATGTTTAAATATGCTAATGAGGCTATTAAATATGCGCCCATTTGCATATATTTTGAGGTGACAAATCTGACCATTGAAAACCAGTTTTGCATTTTGTTGATATATTCAATGAAAATACATCACCTGTGGGGATTATGAAAATCTCTTTTTGTTACCAAGTAAATCAGAAAATACTGCCAATAGCATTAAACTGATTTCCGCCCTATTTTTAGGCATAAAATATCATAAATCAGGCCAAGAATGATATATCAAAAAACCCCGTGGAAAAACCTATATAGTTGGGAATAAGACTGTACAGTTTGTTGTATGTAGGTGGTACAAAAGTGGAAAATCGTCACTAGAAGTCTGAGAAAAAAAACGTCTCAGTTACGTATGTAACCCTCGTTCCCTGAGTATGGAACGGACATGTTACACAGAGTGACGACGAATGGGGTTTCGAAAGCCTATCGACTTTGAGTATTAAAAAATGAGTCAATGCCAAAGAAATGCCATGAGACTGCGTTTTTCTCTCCATTGACTCATTTTTTTGGTGGATGTGGCTTCATCGAATTAACCATAATTGTTTTTCGTGCACATAGTGTACGCGTACATGCAGAATATATCTCTGATTTTGACTACAAAATCTTGGGGTATTCCTTCAAGCAAAAAATATAAGGGAGTAAAAGGCAGGTCTACATGCTATTTTTTCATAATCTCATCCGTAACCCCTTGACAAAATGTAACTAATTTTGGACATTCCCACACTCCCTCCAACATTTCTCTGATTCTGGATTATCCACAAATTTTGACATCACCTGCTGGTGTTCTAAAAAAAACTGATTTTGTTTTGTAGTCAAATTCTTTTCATGAATGACTGCTGATATCCTTATGACACCCTGTGCAAATGTTTTCCCAAGTCTCATATGAAGTTTCTATAACAATAAGTGTTTGCACAAGATCATATGCATACACGGATGTGTTTACTTTCAAACAAATTTAGAGGGAACATAGAAGAGCAATCAGAAAATCTTGTCATATAAATATGAATCAACTTTTCAGAGGCTACATGTACACCACCAGCAGAACCATGTTCTTTCTCAGTGTCCTTCTGCTTACTTGTAAGTTTCTAAGATGAATGAGATGCTCTTAGGCATTTCAAAAGCTCTGTTCTGGGTTAAATTTAGGATGGAGAATAGTGTGAATGGCTTCAAGATTAGCACTGCATTGCACAAGCATTTTAATCATTTATCTTATGTTGTTGTCTTACAGTGGTGCTTCAAGACTCCCGATTGCTGATTTCTGCAGGTATATCATTGAACTATGTGTTCATGTTTTTGTTTGTGTGTGGGGGTTGTGGTGTCAATACTGTATTTTTTATTATTATTTAGTATTTTGCCAACTACCTTGTTATAAATGACAAATTATACCTTTAAGGGGGCTCTTTAATTTTTCAGAGACAGTAATTACATGTGATGGCTCTGTTCAGCATCTAAGTTGTGGTAAGATGTTGTAGTTACAATCAACTAAGTTATTTACTATATACTATTTTTGTAATTGTTTTAACAGTAATCCATTAATGATGCTTTTCTTATATTCAGACTCTGGTGTGATCAGTGTACAATCAGCAACATTTGGCCGCAAAAGCAGCCAAATTTGCAGCGTTGGACGACCACAAGTCGAAACATCTAATACTCAGTGTTCATTAGATGTTCCTGCGGTCTCTCTTTTAGCTTGAGACTCCAGACAGAATAATAGAGTAGTCTCTTGCTTACTTTCTTGTTAGTTAGTTGATTTGTTAATGATATCGACTTATTTATTATCCTTTAAAAGATGTGATGGTCTGAGAAAGTGCGAGTTAAACACTCAAGGACTTGCACCACGAGATCCGTGTTATGGAACCTACAAGTACTATACTACCAACTACATTTGCATCCAAGCAGGTTTCTCTCTCTGTCTGTCTGTCTCTCTCCTCCATTTACATCTCGGTGCAAGCCTGTAACCATGTTCTGTACTCTAACTTCTTCCAGAAATTAGTGTGACTTGTCATGGTGGATACAGTTATTTGGAATGTGGTGAGGTATTTTTCTACAACTCTTATTTTGTTTCAAGAAATCAGATCACATGGGTTCATTTAAGAAATACTATTATTATTTTTATCTCCATGTAGATTACGGTAAGATTCAAATAAATACTGCAAACTATGGACGTACAGATAAAATCACCTGCTCGGAAGGACGTCCATCCTCTGAGCTCCAAAACACCAAGTGCTTTTCTCCCAATGCACTGTCTCCTTTGTCAAAAAGGTATGGATCAAATTGCTTTAATTTAGGTACATTTATATTCTTGGTCTTCTTCAAATACCATCACAATTATCAAGGGACATTCTCAGAACATTCTGGCAAGGCTCTCACAAAAGTTCTTCCATTAATCTTAATAGAAAGTTCATTGCTCCATTGTTTTCTGAAGCATTTAAAAAAAAAAAAATATCTCAAACCATGTCCAATCTCAGTTATTCTTGGGATATCTAGTAATTTCGAGTTTGATATACATGAAAGACGAGGTATATTATTTGGTATAATAATTGCCAAGAGGCTGAACGTTTGAATAACATGTTAGAGAAAACATTTCAAATAATTGAGAGAACATTCAGAAATAATGTTTTCAAATGTTCTTCAAAAATATTTATGCAATGACTAATGTAAGCCTCCTTCTTTGACATGTAAAGCTGCAATGGCCTGAAAAGTTGTGAGGTTTTTGCTACACATACAGTCTTTACTGATCCCTGCTATGGCACTTACAAGTACCTTGCAATCTCCTATTTTTGCCTCCCACCTGAAATCCGTGAGTATTTCTTATCCTGTTGCTCCTGTTTTAACAGAATGTAATGTTTTTGGATACTTAATTGCATGGTAATTAAATAGAATTAAGTTTAATTGTATATATACAGTATAATATATAATTGTATAATGCTTTATAATGCTTTTTTGGTCCACTTAAGTATAGGATTTAATTTATAATTTAATGATAATTTCTTCTGTTGACTTTGAAATATGGTTAATGTTTAAAGTAAAACAGTTCATTTTAGATTATTACTAAGTGCAATTTCTTCCTTTTGTGTTGTGAATGCAAGGGTTCTCTCTTGTACTCGTGTACTTAAGCGGCCTTTAGTTTAAATAATATTACATTCTCTGCAAGTAGTTAAAAAATACATTTTAAGACCTCAAGTACACTACAAGTGCACAATCAGTACGACTAAGCACACTTCTTTTTCACTATAATGCACATAAATCACAGTCTCCATTGATATGCTTTTGAAAGGCATGATCACAGTAGACACAGCACAAACAATAACTCAATAAGACTTTACTTTTTTCTTATTGCTCTACAACATCTCTCCTTTTTCTTTAGATTCCAGTATGGTCTGTGAACATGAAACTAATGACCTGAAGTGTGGTGTGTATTCTGTTGTTTCTTGAATGTTACTTATGTTTAGCCGATATATTCAGCCAGAGGTTATTTCTAAATGGTAAAAGTTATAGTATATAATAACTTTTTTTTTTTCATCTAAGAGTTTGTAAAAAGTTGAACTGTTGCTTTCAGAGGATGGAACTGCCATACAGATTCACAGCGCCAACTATGGGCGAACTGATAGCGTGACGTGTTCTACTGGACGACCTGCTTCTCAGCTTGCCAAAACTGACTGCTACGCCTTAAATTCACAGACAATAGTCGCTACTGGGTGAGTTTACAAGCACAATAAACAAATTTCCACAGGTAATTCAGTCTTTACCCTGATAAAACAAAAAATAATGCTTTTTCTACATTATCTATACACACACACACACACACACACACAAAAAAAACCTGGGCTTGATTCGGTTGTTCTAAAGGTATGTAAAAAGTGTCTAGTTTAAGTGTTTCCTCCCAGCAGGGTAATAACTTTTTTTTAAACAATAATAGAATCAAGCAAAGTTTTTTTTTTTAATCACATTTTTTTGTTTTAATTAATTATTGATATTTTTTATGGTGTAGATGTGAAGGGAAAAACAGATGCTCCATATTAGCCTCCAACAGCGTCTTCTCAGATCCATGTGTCGGCACATTCAAATACCTGTACATCTCATACTCCTGTGCATCTAACTGTGAGTGTTACTGTACAGAGCAATGAATTTGCATACTTGAGCTAGTTTTATAATCTGTTGATTAGCTTTGATTGGTTAATTAACCCTTCTCCCCCCTCCTGTCTTGCAGAAATAGTGGTTCTCATGGATTTGGGCTCTTCAGTTCTCTATCAACATCATCTTCACTTTTGCTGTTCTGAGGGAGGGGGAAGTTATTTTATTTGAAGATTATGAAGGCATTAAAACAATAATAATAATAATGTACATGCATAAATCATTTATATCACACTCTACAATGATGCATAACAATTTACTCATTTTGATTAAATGGTGACTTTTAAGCACAGCTTTACATTATTTACCAATGTTCCTCTGGCTTTATTAGTTTAGGACACTTTTTATTCAACAATTTTATTTATCTGACTGTACTGATGCTGTTGTATGAGAACTGAACCTAGCTGGATGATGACAATAAAAAAATATTTTGCTCAATGAACAAATTTAACCCCTTTTATCTTTGGAGTCTATATGACCCAATCGATTTTTCCGTAGTAAATGGGCTCCCTTCATCTCAGTTGCATAAAATTGTCACTTTTTCTACATTATCTATCTATACACACAAACAAACTGGGCTTGATTTTGGTTGTTCTAAAGGTATGTAAAAAAAAATGTCACACTCATGATGACCTTTGTGGTCAATATGCAACCACATTGAAATGAATAGGAAAACAATTTGTTCATTTGTCAGAAATGCAATATGGTATTACTAAGTATATTGATGTATATAAAATCTGAAGTCAAGCCATGTCAGTTTGCTGGTGCTTTACTGGAAGCAGCGGTATGATGAAACGTACCACAAATCGTCATAGTTACATATCTAACGTTATGGGGAAAACTCATAACAACAGCTATCTGGAATAATATTATAACAGCTTATTATTATTATTTGGCTAAAGTTATTCCTGAACATTGCAAATAGTAGGCTACAATGTTATGGCTGCAAGTAGACGCAACACACACACACTAAATCCCTACAATCTGATATCCGCTAGAGCTGTCCAAGTTTAATCGAGCTTCACTCATATTTTTTGAAAGAATTAAATTTTCACACACATTTCACAAAAGTCAGCACTAGAAGCTACTCACCAAATCAGAAGAAACAGTGCAACCTCAGCGTCCAATTTAAAAACGTTCAATTCTTTGAGTTCTCTCCACCGTTTAAAAGCCTTCCCGATTAGTTTCTTTGACTAAAAACGACGGCATTCCCTCCTTTATGTTTTATATCATCAAGATTTTGCTTTAGTATAATTTTCGGGCCTGTTTCGGTATTCGGGACAACAGCTTAGATTTCGGGACTGTCACAAATTGTTCGGGACTTCTGGTCACCTAAACAAAAAGTAACTCTGAAAGTTTTGGAATACAGGAATACAGCAAGCTACCTTTATTTATGAAAAACTGTATGACATACTGTCGACTTCGGCATTCTCTGTCTTCTCTTTCCTTTTTTCTTTCCGTTTTTGATGCCCTGACTTTTGATGTGGCATGCCTACGTGTGACACTGCCTACGTGTGACACTGACTACGTTTACATGCAGCAAATTTTCGGGTTATAGTCGGGTTAAGGTCACTATTCGGGTTTCTGAAACATTAGGAATAACCCGTTTACATGCGTGAGCAGAGAGAGTTTCTCCACATGGAATTGATATAGCCCGATGTAAACGGCGACGCGCGGTTAGCGTCTAGACGTACGCACAAACTTAAGACGCAATATTCCTAAGACGCATTTCTGATTCTTCTTCCTGTATCCAAAGACAACAACAACAGTAGCACGCGGATAATGAATAGTTTGGGGCAGATAGCGATCGCCTTTGTTAGCGTTTTGATGCAGGTAACGTTACTGACCTCGCTCCAATGCTGTGCTGTGTCTCGCCTGGTCTCGCCATGTTTACTTCCGGTATACTGCACGCGGATTTTTGTATGCGCTGAGAAGTTTCTCTACTCAAAAGACCAAGATTCCTTGCGAATAGAACATGCGCAGAACACAAATCACTAAGGGGATATGCCGATACGCGTTTACATCATAGACATATGGTTTACATGACCAAAAATTCTGGTTAGAAAAGGGGTACCCAAGGTATATAGGCCTAATATCCCGGGTTTTTGTCGGTGTTTACATGGCCGTTTGCGACCAGGTTATTGCTAATATCCCGGTTTTGAACGGGTTATTGGCTGCATGTAAAGGTCTGCACTGCAAGTGCAATAAGCAAGACGCTGCGATCGTTGCTCGGAGAGAGCGGGTGGAATGAACCATTAGTGAGGGGGAGGGCTGTGAATCAGTAAATACAGTATTTGTTTTTTTAAATATTAAATATATGTTAAAAACGGCCAAAAATACAAATTTAGTGCATGAGGGGCCCTAGGACATTTAATGTATGTATTCAAAAAAAAAAAGAAAAGAAAAAGGGGGTCTACGTAGATTAAATCAGCCCAGAAGAGCAGTCTCTTTATAATAAATTATTAATAATAAATTATAATAATAATTATTATTATTATGTTAAGCTTATCAAGCAACGAGAATACTTTTTGTGCCCAAAAACAAACAAAATTAACGACTTTATTTCAGCTATTCATTTCCTTCTCTTTGGGCCACTAGTCAGGTAGTGTGATATAGGGCTACGTCACATGAAGGCTCACTATAGAGCATCACAGTCCCGCCCACAGCCGGTGCCAGGAGTAAGAATTCAATACAATTTCTCCATTGACATTTGAGATATAAGCCATAAAAACGTAACCATACATGGTAGACTTAAAACCAGCTACAACTGTACTAAGTGTACACACACGGCTGTACACAATCCTGAACAATCCCACAATCAAACAGTAATGCATCTGATTGGTGGAAGTCGTTTAAATGTCTGGGTAAACCCCGCAGAAGTCTGTGAAGACTGAAGATCGTGTAATGACGTAGGGCTAGTTCATTGGTTGCACGTCAGAGGCACCATTGGATGTGCAGTTGCTGCAGCACAGCCTATGAGCGAGCTAGATGCTCAATGTTTAGCATGTGCAGCTGCAAATACATTTTACATATAAGCTTCAGTAATTTGTGGAAAAGGAGTTTCTGCACATTGCACATTCACTATACAATCCACTGGGGGAAAAAGTTCACGTGGCCGTCGTCAGATTTGGGCGTCACTCAAAAGGATCTTTCATGGTGGCTTCAGTGAAGCGCGGTGGTTTATGGGAGGAGTAGTTCCTTTGCTCAGAAATGATAATATGTACACAGTCTTGTACCCTTGACTTTTTTGGGGATTTTCTCTTAGTTTTTTCACTCGAAATGATTGTATGTTGGCCTGATTAAATGTTGTATGCTTACGAGTTCAGCCGCAGCTGGTTAACCTCAGACATGCGCTAAAACTCTAAGGATTTTCCAAAACATCAATGGGAGAATAAATGGGAAATTTATTTCCGGCACCACAGCTCTCTCGGGCTGTGGGCAGGACTGTGATGCTCTATTGGCCGACGCTGGTCGTGTGTGATGCGTGTGACGCAGGCACGTGCAGAGGGGGGGGCGTTGGGTGCTCGAGCACCTGCCCTTTTGCCACTTGGTGCCCAAAGTGCCCTTTTGTCAAGACAAAATTTCCTCTCCTTTTTTTTGTATTTAAAGGCACTTTTGTGGATGCCTGCCCCATCTAACTAGTAGTAAAATGAATGAATAATAATTTAGCTGTAAATAAAATGACCCACATGATGACCTTTCACCTGATTCCTCACGCTGCACGCGCATTTTTTAATTTCGCGCGGCTACGCGCAATCAATCGCGCATTCCCAGAGGATAGCTTCAACTCTTGCGGCTGCTGGTAAGTTGTGTTCTATTCTCAGCGAAGTGATTTTGATGTTTGTTTACTTATTATTATTATTTTACTAGAACGACGTGAAGAGAGCATGCAGAGAAATCTTGTTTGTATTGCTGTGTGTAGGCTGTAGAAGTAACGTTAGCTTGCTGTTTGAGGGAGAAAACTTTCACGGGCGTGAAGGGGTGTTATTTGATTAAAAACTATTATTTGTACTTTAAACTATTAATATTATTACAGTATTTATTTAAAAAATTATTTTCACATAAAAAATATTATCACAACTCTGGTAAGTTATCACATAGGCTTACCAGTTAGTATCTTATGATTTGTGTGCAGAAGGCTCTGTGAACATCTGCCCTAGTAACGTTACTATTATATACTATTATTGTATTATTATACTATAGCAGCCTGGGTAGAATCTGTAGCTTTAGCAGGTCAGTGGACTAGTGAGCCAGTTCCAAACACTGTCAGCAATCTTTACATCTTGTCATGGTCACATAAAAATGGTTTAATCAGCTAATAACCTATATTTCTGTTTATTTTTAATGTCTACAGTCTCAGATCAACTCCAGCAGTATCAGCAGCAGCAGCAGTAACAACATCAACAGCAAAGGCAGCAAACTCACTTAATGACTTGAGTAAGAATTTACCAGAACAGGCATCACATTAATGTTAAAAATCTTGTAAAGTATTAATTGCTGTTTCTGTTTGCTTTGTTTTTATTTTCATTGTATAAAATGTAACTCTTGTATTTTTGTAAATCACTTTTTGCCATGAAAATAGCCACAGATGCTGATATGCCATTAAATAAAACTATACTCTACTGCACGAAACTTGGGCCAGGTTGATTTTGTCCTATACAGTTCACTATAACAGCTGTTCTTTATTATTCTGTATAACAGAGAAGAAAAAGCCATCAGGTTGGGGCAACTTAAGATGCTTCAGTTTCTAATCCCAGAGTTATATATAAATATATAAATTATTTTTTTTAAATTTTAAACTTTAAAATTGTCTTTTCTGTTCTGTTTCTTTTTCAAAACTGCATCAATGCATTTGCTGCTGTATCGATGCAGAATCATCTGTATTGATATATTACTGTATTGATATTTTGAGCACAGCCCTATAAAGCCTTGTTTCCATGTGCCCCATTTTATACTTTGAGCACCTGCCCCTCCAGAGGTCTCTGCACGGCCCTGGTGTGACGTACAACAACAACAACAGAAGCTTACACTATTACTAGTGAAATGACTCAAGCCCCACAGAGAAGGAAATGAATAGTTAAAATAAAGTTGTTATTTTTGTTTGTTTTTTTGTTTTCAAGGCTAGTAAGTTTCAATCCCTCAAGAAGCCTATGGAGTGATCCATCAGATTTCATCATTGGAACAACATGAGGGTGAGTAGAATTTTCATTTTTGGGTGAACTATCCCTTTAAAGTTTAAGTGAAATTGTGACCATTATATTACTCTTGTGGTGAATTACGTCAAATCACTAAAGAAATATTTTTCTCATAATAAAACCCATCTGTTTCCCTACCTTCATGTGAGTCCGGGTACTCACACTTTGACCTAGAATCGAGCAGTGCATGGTCACACCAAGATTTTTGTTATTCATTTATCTAAATG
Source organism: Pimephales promelas (assembly GCF_016745375.1). The sequence continues at coordinate 4,455,598 of NW_024121599.1, forward strand.
CACTATTATTTTGAGTGGTCAATGTGTATCGTGGGCAAAGTTAATCGAGAACACGCCACTGACTTCACAGAACTAATCGTATCTGACAGTTTGCGTCATTGAGTGGGTGGAGTCGGTCTACGAATGGCTGACGTTTCATGGGGTGAACTCGGGTGAACTAAAGGACAATCGTGTAAGTTACATATTCGTGTTTAGTCGACGCTCAGTTATATGAATAGAACGTACGCTTACATATGGATATAATCTTAAATAACATTTGTTTAATGTAAGGAAAAATAAGTTAAACGGGTTTTTTTTTTCTGCTACTGTTGTTTTCGTGTCCATGCTGACATCCCCGTGCTTGCTTTGTTATTCCTATGAGTGTTTTTTTATTATTATTATTCCGTCATTTTATAGTGGTGTTGACTGTTTTGTCACGGTCTACTGAACACAGTCTAAATTTGCCGAGGCACGCGCAACATGTCACTAGCTAATCAAGCGTGTGTAAAGCAACGACACGTTAGATGAAGTTTCGATGCGTGATTCATCGGCCACGGAGGCAGAGATCCAGCTTCAACATGGAAAACGTTTTCCTTGAGCAAGGCTGAAGACGTCACCTAATCTTCTTCTTCTTCTTTTTTTTTTATTTTTATTTTTTTTTACCCTGAATATAGAAGTCTGGTGTTGCCTAGTTTGGGATTAGCTGGATCATTCGTAAACTCACAAGGGACTGCAGTTCATTTTTGAGTGATGGTTGTCAATACGATCCACTGGTTCAGAAAGGGCTTAAGGCTCCATGATAACCCATCTCTGCTGGACTCTGTAAGAGGAGCTGATACTCTGAGATGTGTTTACATACTGGACCCCTGGTTTGCAGGATCGTCCAACGTGGGAATCAACAGATGGAGGTGAGTTTCCTTTGGGTCAGACAGAGGACAGAGGGGACCAGACATCAGCACATGATAAGCCAAGTACCTATGTTTATACTAGTAAGTAATCAAATAATAACTAGTATATTTTCACTTTCCTTCATTAGTAATTTAAATGACAAGCATCTGTTAAATTAGTCTTGACTCTAGTCCTTTCTGGTACTGGCACCATCCCTGAAGAGACAAACAAGTCCAATGGAAAATTGCTATTACATTCTATTGCTTATTTGAATATATTTTTACAAGGCATGGATACTAGTACGCAGTACATGTAATATTATTATCACAGAATTTAGTGGCATGTTAATATGTAATTATAGTTATATAATTATATTAATACTATACTCAATCACTAGCACCTCTCCCTTATTCCTTATATATATATATATATATATATATATATATATATCTCCCTTATTCCTTATTATACCCTCATAGCAGAGTTCTGATGTAATGTACAACTCAGCCAACTCTCCTCTCCACCGGTGCAGGACGTGAGGAAGTAGGTCAGTGTGTCAGTATACTATTACCTCATTTCCCTGTCAGCACTGGCCTATTGGTCCTTCTCCTTCTAACAGCATCTCGCCTACATTATGCCACCGCTCACCTTTGAAGTTTGCTAAACTATGATAAAAATTATAACCTATGCAAAGGCTGGTTACATGTATAGGTTTGTTGTCACACAGGCCAGTTTGTGTTTGCATATGCAGATAAATTGAAATGGCCTTGACCTGGAGGCCGGGACGTGCTGTTGGGGATCAGACGTCTCGAGGAAGGGTTGCAGACAGGCTCAACTAGATGCTACTAATATACAGTCCCACAAGAGGGAACTCTATTCTGCTGAACACACAACTCTCGCTCAGACAGGATTATACGCTTATTACTCCTTTATTACATTATATATTTAGTGCAGCCAAAAAGCTTGCATACTATTTTAAAATATGTCCAATGTTCATTTCATGATTGATTCAATCCAGGTATAAGTGGTTTTCACTGGGTGATTCAACAAAATGGTGACTGTTAAAGTAATCCGAAACAACAACAAAAAACAGCCTTGGAAAACTTTATAAAAGAGGTAGACTCATTTAAGAGGCTCAAAAGTATTGTAAATGATTTAAGTCTTAAAACTCCATGGGCATTTTTATAAAAACTTCTAAATAAAAACTTTATATGAAAAACTTTATATAGCTTATAATTTATAATAAAAACTTTTATAAAAAAAAAAAATCTAAAATATCCCCTTTCAGCAAATCGCATATGACTTCAAATTCATGTCATGCAAATTAAGTGGTTAAAAAGAGTGGGATCCCTGAAGAACATTCAACTTTTTAAAACTGGAATCCTGTAATGTACTCATTATTTTAGTAATACTTTCCTTACAGAACCTAGCAACTCCCATTGATTAAGTTTAGGTCAATGAGGGGCCTTGGAATTAAAAAAGTTTGAGAAACACTAGTGTTGCAAACTACTAAATAAGCTAAATTTATTTCTGCTAAATTGTAAGAAATATTAGGCATTCTGAACACAGCCCATGTAATACAGATTGGAACTTGTGTGCTTTTCATACTGATAGTTCGTTAGTGCCCTCTGCTGGACTCTCATGTCAGAAAAAAATGAATAACTATGTCTATATGTCTAAGTACTGTTTTATTTGCTCATCACTGACTGTTGATTAATTATTCTTTGTGTTACAGGTTTTTGCTGCAGTGTCTTGAGGACTTGGACGCCAGCCTTCGCAAACTTAACTCTCGCCTCTTTGTCATCAGGGGACAACCCACGGATGTCTTTCCAAGACTATTTAAGGTCAACGAACAGACCACTTGAGAATAGCCAACCGTTTTGTGTTAATGCTGTGTGTTAATGCTGTGCCAACTTATTTGACTCGCCTCTCCCTCTCTTTTTTTTCTGCCTAGGAGTGGAAAATCAGCCGGCTGTCATATGAGTACGACTCCGAGCCCTTCGGGAAGGATCGTGATGCAGCCATTAAGAAGCTGGCCAGTGAGGCAGGGGTGGAAGTCTTCGTCAGGATCTCCCACACACTCTATGATCTGGACAAGTGAGTGTATCTAGTCATTGCCATATGCCCATACGACTCCCACGTATTTGCCAGCAGTCCTGTGGGAAGCTACCCATCATGTCTGGTATTTAACTATTAATTGAGAATGTCATGTAGACATATATTGAGAGATCACAATATCAATATTAGTCTGTCATTTGAATGACAGATTAATTAATGACAGATTTGTTATATTAATCTGTCATTTGAATGTCATTTGTCATTTGTCATTTGAATTGGCTTCAGCCTTTCCGAACTCTATGAAATATTATTTTATGTGTGTTTAAGGAATTGGAAGCAAGCAGAATACAGGTGTTTCTAAAACACTCTCTGCGTGATCACTCATGTGGTTAAAAACTGAGCTCAGAATCAATTCTGAAATTCTCTAAAATCGATCCAGAATCGTCGAATCGTGATACATTGAATTTTTTTCTCCCACCCCTAATATTAAATAATCTATTACATTTTGCCTTTGTTGTAAGTTTTCATATTTTCAATTTCTGAATTTCTGTTTACATTAATAATTGATATTGCGGTTTACCTGAAAGAAATTGTGGTAAATAAATTACACACTTCGCCATTAATTTTGTATCTTTAAGTTGATCGTTTGTTATAATAACCGTAACTTTTTTATTAAACAGTGTTTACTCAATGTTTTAATGTAATTTTACATTTATGTTAATATATATTATAATGTTACCTGCTTGTTCTTTTTATTTGCTTAGAATTTTGATATCTTGACGACACTAAAATCTAATAATATTGCTTTTACAGTAGATCCTATCACTGACTCATGTATGTTCCATTCCTGTCTCTAGGATTATCGAGTTAAATGGAGGACAGTCTCCTCTTACCTATAAACAATTTCAGACACTCATCAGCAGAATGGATCCTGTGGAAATTTCAGCCGAGACTATCACGGCTGAAGTCATGGGCAAATGCGTAACACTCATCAGCGAAGACCATGATTACAAGTTTTGCGTACCCTCACTGGAGGAGCTCGGTGAGACACCTGTGTTCCTTAACTTTGGATATGTGTGCATGTGTCTATTGTAGATGAGATTTTGAATCATTGTATGTGGCTTCAGGTTTTGAAACAGAGGGGCTGTCAACAGCTGTTTGGCCTGGTGGAGAGACTGAAGCTCTGACTCGATTAGAGAGACACCTGGAGAGGAAGGTAAGCATCTCCTCTGTTACATTGTCTTACAGTCATAAATACAGACAAAATATCCATATTTATAACTTAAATGAACTATAATCGCTGGTTTCCGGTAACAGCCATGCGCCATGCGTGAGTCTAGTTCCTGTGGAAGAATGAACTCTGAGCCGACGTATGATATATTTACGAACACGGAATCACTTTATTTAGCACTCATGTAAACTACGTTTGGAATTGGAAATGATTGGAATGATTTGAAACAATTGAAACAAAAAGTGTCTATGTAAACGTAACTATTGATAATAATAAGAAATGTTTCTTAAGCTTCAAATCAGCATATTAGACAGATTTTTGAAGGATCGTGTGACACTGAAGACTGGAGTAATGATGCTGAAAATTCAGCTTTGCCGTGACAGGAATAGATGATAAAATATATTAAATCGGTTTTACTTAACGTGCACAATATTACAGGATTTTCTGTAGCATTAGAGATACTCTAGCATTTTTTTTATTTATTTTTTGCAGGCTTGGGTGGCTAATTTCGAGCGTCCCAGAATGAATTCTAATTCCTTGCTGGCCAGCCCCACAGGCCTGAGCCCTTACCTCCGGTTTGGCTGCCTAATAGTGCCTATCCTGCAGACTTTTCTATTTCAAACTCACAGACCTCTAGAGAAAGGTAAAGAGTACAACACTGTCTTGCTCTGACATTTAAGGCACTATTGATCATTGTCATAATTGATTGTAAGATCGTAAGTGGCTGACAAGTTATTCTCATACCTTTTTCCGCTGGCTTTTCGATCACAGGTCAAGAAGAACAGCGTCCCACCACTGTCCCTTTACGGTCAGCTGCTCTGGCGTGAGTTCTTCTACACGGCTGCCACTAACAACCCACACTTCGACAAAATGGAGTTTAATCCCATCTGCGTGCAGATCCCGTGGGACAGGAATCCCGAAGCCTTGGCGAAGTGGGCTGAGGGCCGGACTGGTTTCCCATGGATTGATGCCATAATGACCCAGTTGAGGCAGGAGGGGTGGATCCACCATCTGGCCAGGCACGCTGTTGCTTGCTTCCTCACGCGTGGAGACCTGTGGATCAGCTGGGAAGAGGGCATGAAGGTACTGCCATTAGTAGCTCTATTTCCATCTAAAGTTGCAAATTAAAATTGTGTGCAAAACTGGAATATTGTATAAAAAAAATAGCATTTTATGTGAAATCCTAAAATTTGCATAAAATAGGTGGATGGAAACATAGTGCTCTGGATTTCATTAAAATATCTGCTGTTGCTTTCGGCAATAGAATCTTAATTGATATTGTGTTTGTTTTCAAAGGTGTTTGAAGAGTTGTTGCTGGATGCTGACTGGAGCGTCAACGCAGGAAGCTGGATGTGGCTTTCATGCAGCTCATTCTTCCAGCAGTTCTTTCACTGTTACTGTCCGGTGAGCTTCGGTCGACGTACCGACCCTAATGGAGACTATATAAGGTCCCACTCAGTCTTAACCCTTGTTTACATACTAAAAAAAAAAAACAAGTTTGGTTAAAGGTGTTTTTTTATTATTATCATTACAGGCGGTATTTGCCCATATTGAGGGGCTTCCCGGCCAAATTCATCTATGAACCTTGGAATGCCCCAGAAAGTGTTCAGAAGATCGCTAAGTGCATAATTGGAGTGCACTACCCCAAACCCATGGTTAATCACGCTGAGGCCAGCAGGATAAACATTGAGCGAATGAAGCAGATTTACCAGCAGCTGTCCTGCTACCGGGGCCTTGGTAAGAAAACTCTTAAAAATCTAGTTTTAACTTTTAGTTTTACTTGAGAGTCCTTTTGTTGAGTGATACTGTATGTCAAATGAAATGCCACTGTTTAGCTGTGAGATCTTGGATTTAATGGATCTTCTCGTAATGCTTGTCAGGCCTCCTTGCAACTGTTCCATTCAGCACAGCCAACAATGGAGATGGTAATGGAGCAGGTCCTTCCTCAGCAGACATCCCACAGGAAAGCACTCGCATTACAGGTAATAATTTATTTTGACTTTTGTAGTTGGACTCAAGTGGACTCATTCCCGTTTTTTAGTTGTGATTGTGTCTTAGTCCACACAATCCATTCACACAGGAAACCATGCTAGTAATGATATTAAATAATACAAATTGTTATTATTATTAAGACAAATGTTACTGTTGTATATTACAATTGTTCTTTGAAAAATGAATATTTGATTATTATTATAATTTTGACAGATACATTACTAGTATTCAAACCTTTGAGCATTAAATGTTTGAATTCCTCTTATCTTGTATTTTGGTGGAATAGTTTGACAGAATTCTTCTGAAGTCTTGTAAACATCTGTCCCGAACAAAATTGTAATTTATAGACCTTATATAGCCCCGCCCCTTTTCAGCACTGCGCTCATTGTCTTTTGACTTTCGGTCTGTATTTTCACAGCGATCTTGCATAGGTATGAATGAACTGCTCGTAAAAAAAAAATCCCGGTCGATATTTGTTAAGACATCTGCTTTACAATGCTTATGATAAACATTACAATGCTCATGATAACTTAACTTAAGTAAGTAAATCCACTTCACCAGCTAATTACTCCTCGACAGCGATGCCATAGAAATATACAGAGCGACCGCAAAAATGGAAGTTCAAAGACAATATTCTAAAGATGACGGCGCCCACGTTTCTCTGGTGCATAAGGTCTATACAAATGTGTGAAGAACCCCAGGGGTTCACAAACCCGTTTTTGTAAAACCCTTTTGTAAAATTGTCCACTTTTATTCATAATGTGTATTATTGGCAGTTTGGATAATTTCAGTTGTTTGTGTTGAAATATTTTGCTTTTATTTAACAGTGCACCCATCAAGAGCAAGTTCTCAACCAGACTTCCAACCTTTTAGAGTATCTTGTGATCAACATCCTGTCAACAGTGTGCAGCCACAGCCAGGTGTGTATTGACACAGATGCTTGGATTTTGAAATAAATAAATGCTAATAAAGTGTGAACCAGTTCGTAGGCTACTTGAATAGCATGTTTTTCTTTCTAAACCAGGTCCATTAGTTGGTGATATAGTTCACAAACAGTTAGAAAGAGGTGAGTTCTGTCCAAACCATCTCAGAGGACTCGTAACAGATTTTCATATCAAGCTGTTTTGAACCACAATGCAGTTTTGTCTTACCGTGGCATAAAATGTATGACTCCATATACTGTGTTCTCAATGACAGACTTGTTTAAACACACAACTTCCATTGAAAAAAAGGGCTTAGCATGTTTTTAAAGGATTATGTTGATGAAAGCAAAGCCTTTTCAAAATCAATTCTATTCATCTTTGGACAGTTACACTACTGTTCAAAATTTTGGGGGCAGTACGATTAAAAAAAAAAATGTTTTTGTAGAAATCTAATGCTTACCAATGCAAAACATTAAAACATTAATGTAGTGAAATAATATATTTTTATAATTTCAAATATCTTTTTTCTATTTTTAATATATTTTCAAATGTAGCGTATTTCTGTTACGGATCTATGAGGGAGGACTCAAGCGCAGAAGGGGTCTCATTCATGAAACATTCGTAAATATACGAGTAAATATGAGAATGATTTGCACGTAAAGAGACCTTCCCGAAAACTCTTCTCCTGATTCACAAATACTTCGCAAACGATGTGATAGTGAAATGTGTGTGTTGTGTTAATGAATTCCAACCAGTCGTAAATGGGATGCGCGTGCACGTTCATTTTCAATTACCATAAATCCCGCCCATTATATCTGACTGACATCTATATATAGGCATATAATAACTAATAATATGAATGCGAATGAAAAAGAAAGAATTCTCGGATACAGAAATTGAAGTTTTATTATCAGAAGTTCATTCAAAAGCCACATTTTATTTTCAAGCGTTCATAATGGCGTATCAGGTCCTATAAAAAAGGACGCTTGGCAGCATATTACAGATAATGGAGTTTCTTCTGTTAATCGAACAATCCCAGAAGTGAGAAGCAGGGTTCCCACTAGGGTTGGGTATCGTTTGAATTTGAACGATTCTGATTCCGATTCCGATTCCTCGTTTCGATTCCGGTTCCCAACGATTCTCGATTACGATTCTTTTAAGAGGCAGGGTCAAAAAAGTTTAGCTAACCTTGCTAACCAACGGTTTTTCTGAAGGAAATACTCCTTCTGTCACAAATACTCCTTTTGTCACAAATTTTGCATTTTGCCGAGATTTCGTTATTTCTAGAAAAGTGAAGCCACACTTTGGACCGCCGACGTAAGCTACTCATATTCGACTCGCGTGGTTATGCCAACACTTCCGGTAGACGCTTCTTCGTTGGTGTTGTTCAGCAGTTTCTTCTTCCGCTCGGCGGACTGTGAATATTGAAACTAGGAATCGAAATTTTAACTTTTGAACGATTCCGGGAAAAATTAAAAGTTAGTCCCGATTCCAATCGATACTCGATTCTCGATACCCAACCCTAGTTCCCACGGGTCCTTGAAATCCTTGAAAGTTTGTGAATCTTAAAAAATAAAATCAAGGCCCTGGAAAGTCTTAGAAAATAGACAGATAAATGGCCTTAAATGTACTTGAATTTATTTTGTGCAAAACATTTTCTGGAAAAAAAATCCATATTATTCCCTCCAGTCCGTTAATGTGTTATTTGGCCAACACTTCGTGGCGTATGCATACTAGCTTTCTTCATTTACGTTAGTAAATGCACATAATTTACGCGTTACGTTGTGTTTCCTGCTGAGGTACTTTGTGTTGTACGTTGCCATGACGTTCACACGCGCCAACGTTTGTTACTGGATAGAACACATTAACCCACATTAAGTTCTTGAATTTGAGAGTGTTGGACCTGGAAAGTCCTTGAAAGGTCCTTGAATTTGAAGCTAACCAAGGTGTGGGAACCCTGGAGAAGAAAATGGTTTGACATTAAGCTTGACAGCAAAAAACGAATTAGTTCACTTCGGAAAAATCGTATTCAAACTGGAGAAGGACCAGTATACAGTAGCTACTCATAACTTAGAATTGTATTATAATTCTATTTCATACGACTTTAATCGGCATTCTGTGATCAATTCGCACTACGGTAGCATTTTTCGACAAGGCAGCAAAAATCGACAGAACACCGCCATCGATCACCAGATCTGCTATTACTGGCTCTCATACTAAAAGTAAAAAGAAAAACCTTATGTAATTACTATATAAATTGTTTTTTTTTTTTCAAAATGCTGTGTAAATATGTACCCGATTAATGTGAATTAAATGCAGCCTTATTAATGAGCAAAACGCTCGGATGTTAAGCTCACCATTTACGCGTGGCTGGGAGCAGGTGTAGATTTCTTGCGTACCAACTAACATTTGGAAAATACGAACATTTTAATGAATCCGAAAATTTACGCCAGAACCAATTTACACACGATTTACACACAAATTCGTTCTGCTCGTGTTTCATGAATGAGATCCCAATGAGTGTTAACAGGTTTTATTGAAAGTTGTGGGTGAAATGGTTAAATAGTGGATGAGGAGTCAAAACAGTAGGCAGGGAACAAAGCACAATGACAGGCAAGCTAAGAGGGTGGCAGTTGAGACCAGCCCAAGGTGAACACACTGGTGTTCTGATAAGCAGCACAAGGCCAATGGATGCAGCAAGAGCCAGACAGGATAAAACGACACACATAGATGGACTCACCGGGCACAATCTGTCGCTGCTCGGTAGAGAGGAAGTAGCCAGCTTGCAGGGATTGAACACAACAAACACTAGACAAGGTATCCAGGCACTACTCACAACTGTAACCATGCATGAGCAATAAGTAACAGGTAGCACAACACACTAAATGAAAATGAACTGGCATATAAAGGGAGCTGAGAGCAAGAGGAACAGGTGAACACACTCAGGCTAAAGAGGACTCGGTTAGACAAGAGGGCGTGGTTCATGGAAACAAGGAAGCAGCAACAGAGGAGCACAAGGCCATCACAAATAAAGACAGAGCTTAAGCACAACACTAAAATAGAGACACGAAACAAACACAACACAGAAAAAGCTGACAATTCCTGTGATTGTTAAATCCGAATTTACTCCAGTCAGTGTCGCATGATCCATCAGAAATCATTCTAATATGCTGATTTGCTGCTCAATAAATATTTCTACTTTTCTTCTCATCGATCGCTACATAATATAGTGAAAACCATGATGCTTTTTTCAGGATCCTTTGATAAATATAAAGTTGAAAAGAACAGTATTTATTAAAAATCTAAATCTTTGTGTCCAAATAAAGTCTTTACTTTTACTTGTCATCAAATTAATGCACCTTCCTGAATAAAAGTATTACTTTCTTCTTACTGACCCCAAACTTTTGACATAAAAATGGCATACAAAATATATAACCTCGTATGATGTTTTTTTTGTGTCTGTGTTTGTGTGTGTGTTCAGAAAGTGGGACGAGTACTTTGAAGCGACATAGTGAAGAACGAGCATCAGAACATGCATTGAAGTTTCAGAGGCAATATAGTTACTAGCCACCACGGAAGCAAGGACATGCACCTCTTGTCAGTCTATGGGACCTGTGGCATGATGGACAGCGTCTCCGCATGGCCGTTATCGACTACTCCATGCTATAGCTTTGCCCTTTATGCTTTGGCATGGTGTCTTTCTGCTTGTAAAGCTTGAGTGTGCATTGAGGTCAAGCGTGGAGATACGTTTTTGTCTAGCTGAATGTTGATGAATTGTGGAGGAAAATATTTTGTAGTCTTTACCCAATCCTACTGTCATTCATCTGTTTCTCTTTCCAAGTGTGTATGTTGCATACCATTTGATGTCCCTTTGTGCAATGTTATCTGATTGTTTTGGCAATAACTGTTTTAAACAATTCTATATATCCTCCAATTGAGAACGTTTATGCTCTTCACCAAGTCAAAGAATTTGATTGATCTAAATGTTCAATTCTAATTTATAAAAAGGCTAATTTATAAATATACACATTGACAAAACTGTAAAGTCCAAAAATCTGTATATTTTTTCAGTAACTATATCAAGGAGGCCTTTTGCTCTTAAGCACAAGTGGATTTGTTTCAAGACGATTACTGGGAAACCAGGCCTATTATGTATATAAACATATACTGTAAGTTCAGTCTGCAAAACATTGTATATAACTTTTTCTTGCTTATTTACAGACTCGCTGTTATATTTTTTATATGATATTTATTTTGGATTTGTGTAATAATGTCTTTGTAAATCACCATTAAAACATGATAGACTTTTAAGTAAATTGCAATTATTATGAGATGATTGGGAATTAATAGATAATTTTAAGCATGTTCATCTGTATTCGCGTTTAAATATTGTTGAAAGATTTGAATAACATTCTTAACATTCATTATCAGTGTTGGCTAGTTATGGACCACACGTAATCTATTTTACATGATCAGATTACTTCCCTAGATTACGCCCTATATTACTACATTTTACAATATAAAATAAATCTCTAGTGCCCACCAAGGCTGTATATTTGAAAGAAAAATACATAATATTTAGAAATATTACTAGGATTTTAAATAGTTTATCTGGATTTTAAAATAATTTATTCCTGTTGGCAAAGCTGAATTGTCATCATCATTACTCCAGTCTTCAGTGTTGTGATGCTGTGTTTGTGTTGTTGATAAAGGTGAACAACCTAATATGTTCCTTTTTAGAAAAAAAGAAAGAATTTTAATACAAATCATCAAGTAGCCTATCAATAAGATTTTTTTTTTTTTTTTTTTTTTTTTTTTGTGGTTATATCTGTAAACACCATAATTAAATCCAGCCACTCCCATTAGATGTCACATGTTGAACCAAACAGATATTTAAAAGCCCATTAATCTAGCTGGGTGGGGTTTGATATCGAGAATGATGCAAATACCTCACCCAAAGTCGAAGTCCAGTGGACGACAGTAGTTGGTAACAGAAAGAAACCAGATAAGCTGCTCTTAGTGAAAGTCGTTAATGATGACGATGAACATCGAAGGGGAGGAGATGCGCAAACCAATCCGGCTCATCGCGGCTGCCTGCAGGGACATGGGCATAGGAAAGAACGGACAGCTTCCCTGGAGTCTTCCGTAAGAGATACCCAAATCATCAGTAATTTTATCAAGTTGGAAAACTTGTATTTTGTAAAATATATTAGACATGACTGAATAAACAGATGAATTCATAAACGACGCGACGTCTGACGAATATTTAACCAAACATTCGACGTAGCTTGCTTACTTCGCAGTCTCTTTACTTATTAGCATTAGAGGCACAAACATGTTAGACTATGTATGTAGTGAAACAAATTAGATATATTATTAGCTTATATAAATTGTTTTAGAACACAAAACGAGACTGAAAACCTGTTCATTTTAAAAAATTCTATCCTATTAGTGGAATATGCCATTGAAATTTAGAAACTCTAACTGATTGTCATTGTCAGCAGGTTTTTGAATTAGAGGGAAACTTTGAGCCCCCCAACGCCCGCCCATTCCAGATAAGAGAACTTCATGCAGACAGCTAGCATTGTAACCAATTGGTATTTTTGTAATCTTTCTGGTATAGAAAGTATGTTGGTATAAGCCTGTTCAGGCATAAATATTAAATAAAATCAACAAATACAGGATAACCTTGGCTCAACTCTGATTTAGACACAGAGCCCTTCTTCTTTGAAAGCTATAAACACATCAAAGATATTTGTCATGCTGCTCAAATTGCATTTTGCACATTATGCAGTTAACAGAGTTGTATTAATATATTTATCCAAATGGCACACAATATACGTATCTAATGTGCTCATGTGGTTTACAGAAAAGAATTTCAGTTCTTTCTGGATACAATTACAGCTGTATCCACACCTGGTAAGGTTAATTTGATGTTTGGTTTAATTTATATTAATTGGCAATGTGATCTTAATTCTTATAAATAAATAAATTAATAAATAATGAAAGAATTTTATTTTGGTGAACCTCAGGGAAGAAGAACCTAGTTGTCTGGGGCAGAGTCTCCTGGTTCTCCTGTCCTGAGACAGTCTTCCCTTTGGCCAATTGCTTCAATTTGGTATTGAGCAGGAAGCTGAAGTAAGCATATTCATTTATAAACAATTTTATGCATACACTTCTGTTTAAAAGTTTGGGGTCAGTAAGATCACAGGAACAATTACATTTTGAAATATTGTAATTTAGTTATTTTAAAATGTAATAATATTTCACAATATTACAGTTTTTACTGTATTTTTGATCGATTAAATGCAGCCTTCGTACGTTTTTTCTTCTTGAAATAAAAAATGCACGGACCCCAAACCTTTGAAAAGTACTGTATATTATGATTTCTGTGTTTATTTACTGTATTATTTTGCATCACTTCAGTGCAAATCCTCCACGTGCCCACTATCTGTGTAAGGATTTTGAGTCAGTAATTCGCCTGGTTTCTGAGCCTCCTTTATGCCACATTGTGGAGACCATCTGGGTTTTAGGGGGCCCAGAAGTGTATAAGGTGAGAAGCCTAATTTACACAATGTTTACATTCACAAATGTCAATTAATACAGTAATTTAGTTAACATTTGTAACTGTGCCATTTAGGAAAGTCTTGAGCATCCATGGTGTGATCGCATCTATCTCACAGACATCATGGCCGACTTTGACTGTGATGTGTTTTTCCCAAAGTTTGACTGCAACATTTTCAGAAAACAAAAGGGGTAGGATTATTCTCAAATGTATTATTTGTGTTTTAATGATAATACTTTTTATGCATCTCATTTCAGTTGTAATTAACCATATAACATTGATTTGTCTTTGTATATTTTCTTTATATTAGCTTTCCTGGAGTACCAGATGAAATTCATGAAGAAAATGGTATTAAATTTCAATTTCAAGTCTTCAAGAAAGCTTAAACCCGAAGCCGAGGACTGGAACCAAGACTGTCAAACGTGGTGCTTGATTTGTTGATGTTGATGCTAGACGTTTACATAGTATAAAACAGTATTTTACAGCATTTTATTGGTTTTAATACAGTTATGTCAGCTTTATAGAATCTAGAGTGGTGCAGGTATGATGTCAGAACCCAGAAGTCTTATTCGCCACTGTTCCTTCTAGATTTTCTCATGGGGTTTTACAATGTTTTTATTTATTTTTATGTGTAAAATAATGCCTTTGCTAAACACAACTTGATGATACTTTGACGTTTTGTTCTACAACATAAACTGCACACACTCAATGCGGTTAAATAAAAAATGCAGTTATGTTCCGCTTTTAAAACATATACATTTTAAAGGGATAGTTCACCCAAAAAAAGAAAATTACTCACCCTCATGTTGTTCCAAACCATAGACTGTAAAAAAGATGGACGACGCCCCTTCGCTCTTTTCCATCGGAGAGAACTGAAGCTGCCAATGTCCCGATATGGCGCTGACATCTTGGGACTTGAGTCTGCGCACTTGCGTTTTCGGGACCAGACATGCGCAGTCCTGAGTACTTCACACAGAGAACCTGTCAATCACAGCTGTCAATCATGATGTCACAGCACCATTTTTATAGCATCAAATAACTAACTAAAAACAAACTTATTTTAAAAACAAACTCTTAAAATTACATCACCGTGATAGAAACTACAGTAAATGACAGAAACTATCTTTGGAAAAAGGATATGTGAAGTGTAATTAATTTGGTCTCACGTCCTGTTGAATAACATGGGAGGCGGGGTTTATGACCTACTGTATACTAGGACCGGTCACTGGGGGGCGATCGAGATGTTTTGGCTTTACTTTTGAGGGCTTGTGCGGCACGCTTGTTCCAGACCCGTAAGACTTTCGTTCATCTTCAGAACACAAATGTAGATCTTTATGATGAAATCTGAGATTTCTGTCCCTCGATAGAGGGAACTGAAACTTTACGCTTCGAAAAGTTCATAAAGAGATCATAAAACTAATCCCTATGAATTGAGCGGTTTAGTCCAAATTTTCTGAAGAGAAACAATACTTTAAATGATGAACAGATGTCATTCTGATGTCATACCTGCACCACTCTATTGTACAGAAGAACACTTTATCTCAAAGGCTCTGTTAGCTGCTAACTGGTCACCACCATCCAAATCATCACCTTTTCAAAGCAGCTAGTTCTTCATATTACCCCTATGAACATTTTCTGCTTTTTTTGCTCCGTTATTACATAAAAAAAATGACTCCACACATGATCTGAAACAGCAGATGGACTCAGACACTGCCAGTGATGAGAAGCACTTCCCTCACAATTACACATGCAACAGTTTATGACCACTCACCAGATCCACTGTTACTCATCTCACTGTCACCATGTCGACACAAGTGAATCAATGGATGGGACACAGTAGGAGTGTATATGGTTTGTGTATACATACCATCTGCTGTGTGAACTCGGTGCCTTACTGCAGGTCTCAGTTATTAAACTTTTGTGAAATTAATCTTTGGTGCTTTATTAAAGTTAATTTCTTAACCAAATGAAAATTTTAAGTGTGCAATAATTTAATGACCACAAATGATTGGATATTATTTTTGTATTATTATTTATTGGAATAATATCCAGAGTACATTGACAGAGAATGACTTTCCCCACTAGATGGAGCTGGCGGCCAGGAACAAAAACGTTTTTTTTTTTCAGTTGGGTTCAGGTCTGGAGATTTGGCATGACAGGATCTTGATCTGGTGGTCCTCTATCCATACCTTTATAGACTTGGCTGTGTGTGGCATGGACCAGCATTCATGTTGCCACTACTAATGCAACAATTCAAGCCAACCTGCTTGAATTGTTGAATTAGGAGTGGCAACATGAATGCTGGTAGGACTGTAAAAAAAAAAAAATGTGTGTACATATACATACATATACATATAGTTGGTTTACCTTTAAAAAGTAAGTTACCTGGTTGCCTTAAAATTTTGAGTTCATTGAAATATTTCTTTTTAGGTAATACTATGGAGATTGGTTTAATCGACAGAAACTCAAAATATTATGTTATCTGAACCACATGAATTATCTAAGTTCATTTGACAAAAGAAAAAAAGTTGTGATATCATGAAAATAATATTTTACAGTGTAGAGAAGCATCCCAAGACTCATGAAAGCTGTGATTGGAAATCAGGGTTAATTTGCCAAATATTGATTTCTGAACTTGTCCCAAGTTAAAAAATAGTATTGTGTTGTTTAAAATTAATATGAACTTGTTTTCATTGCATTGGAGGTCTGAAATCATGGTAGCCTTTTTGTTATTTTGACCATTTGTCATTTTCTGCAAAGAAATGCTCTAAATGACATTATTTGAAATTTGGAAGAAAAGTTGTCAGTAGTTTATAGAATTTATACTTTTTTTTTTACTCAAACACATACATATAGCTAAATAAATCTCTTTATGCATGCATGTATGTAAATGTGATCATTTGTGGACCCTACTGTATTTTATTATTATCATTTTAATTGCAAATTGACACCCTATATTGGGAGTAAACATTTTCTCACCCTAAATATACACTCTAAAAAATGATGGGTTGTTTCAACCCAAATTTGGGTCAAATATGGACAAACCCAAATGTTGGGTTAAAAATGCAATTAAAAAATGTACAGTTGAAAGTGAAAGTTGAAGTTGGGTTAAGGGTTTGTCCATATTTTACCCAAATTTGGGTTCAAACAACCCAGCACTGTTTAGAGTGTAGAGTGAATGGAGCTTAAATAAATCCAAAATGGCTACAATGTCATACCAATTTAGAATAACATAATGCATATTAACAAAACATTTTTTCTGAATTCATTTGTTTAAATTTTTATATCCACAATGTTCAGATTGACATCTGTAAAAATGATCTCATGATCACATAAAGCACATTTTACTGGACACCCCTCTGATTAGGAGATCTGAGAGCAGATTACACAGAGGACAGTGGCACGCTTCAGCATGACCTCAGCATGGAATATTTACCACCTTAATATTCCAGCATGCAAAGTCCATGGCAGGAAATTATAGACTTTAATTGCATGTCATCTATTTTCATAATTTCTCTGAGTTATGCCCCATAAAATCAAAGTGTAACATTTACTAATAATACCCACTGTCACATTTCAAATGAAAAAGAGCTATTTATACCCTCGCTTATTAACCTCGTATGTGTTCGGGTATAACTCAAAGTGTCATTTGCAGAATAAAGCAGCCATCCGGTCGGGCCATACACTAGGAGTGGACAGAGAATGGAGAATAAAAGAGAGAGGCAGAAAATCTGGAAATGTGGAAAACATCAGAACAGCGATAAATACGAATGAAACCTGGCCAAAAATGTCATGCATAAATGAATTTTAATATCAGCTCTAATCAAGCTCAAAAACTTATTTTGATTTCACAGTGGCTATGAGATGCTTATGAGAAATGTAATAGTTCACCATTAAAGAAATCATAAAGTCCACCGTGTAAACAGCAGATGCCGCAAGGCAATATGTAATGTAACTTCATTATAGATTCCAGTAAAGTCTTTAGTCGAATCATTAAAAAGCACAAAATTATCTCAAAATGCAGCCCAGAGGCCAAAATATTGGGAAATGCTTGAAACTGAGATTTGGCAGCATACGGGTAAACATTCATTGATCTGAATATTTATCTGCATAATGCATACCTCCGAGAGGTATTTTATATTGTTCATTATGAGAGACTCTGATGAGGAATTTCAAAAGCGACATCAATTTCTTGGCACAACATGTCTGTTTATGACAATACAACTAATGACCCAGTGCCACAATGGCAAAATGTACATTAACAATGTAGTAAAACAAAACAATGTTGGAAAGAATCACTTCCACAACATACACGGAACCTTCAATCATTTATCCTTTTCATATAAATAAATAAATAAATCTATTCATACAGAAAACAAAGGAAACCATGCACTGTTAATATTAGATTTAGCACTTACAATCTTAATCACGGTTGTAAGTTTCTGCCGTGAAATAAAACTTAAAAAGATTATTGTGACTTTTTATCTCCAAATATTTTCTCTAACATGCAATTCTGTAGAAGAAAGTCTGAGTTTCGAGATTGCAAGAAATAAAGTCAGATTTTTTTTGTGTTAAAAACTTGCACACACTTCTATGCAACTCCAAGTCACAATTTTGACTTGGAATTGCGGCAAATAAAGTCAGAAGAATTGTGTGTTAAAAACATGCAATTAGGACTTTCCAGATTTGCAAATTTTTAAACACAATTCTGACTTTATTCATCGTAATTCCGAGCAAAAAAAAAAATCTGAATTGAGAATGAGGGATATTAACATAATTGAGAAATAAACTCAGGATTGCAAGAAAAAGTCAGAATTGCATTAAAGGAGTAGTAAACTTTAAAAAAAAACTTGCTGAAAATTTACTCACCCCCATGTCATCCAAGATGCCCATGTCTTTCTTTCTTCAGTCGAAAAGAAATTAAGGTTTTTAATGAAAACATTCCAGGATTTTCTCCATGTAATGGACTTCAATGGGAACCAAATGGTTCAAGTTTCAAATGAGAGTTTCAGTGCAGCTTCAAAGGGCTTTAAATGACACCAGACGATGAATAAGGGTCTTATCTTTTTCTTTTCTATGTAGCTAAATGATCGGGCATAAAAAAAAAAAAAGAAAGTTTTATAAGCACAAATGCTCGCCTTGCTCTGTTCTGTGATGAGCGTTCGTGACTCTCCTGTTCGAACTCGTTCATCAAAATGAACAAATCTTTTTTCGAGTCATGACTCGAAGGGTCCTAGATAAGACCGTTATTCATCGTCTGGTGTCGTTTAAAGCCCTTTGAAGCTACAAAGAAACTCTCATTTGGACCTTGAACCGTTTGGTCCCCAATGAAGTCCATTATATGGAGAAAATCCTGGAATGTTCATCTTAATTCACCTTAATTTCTTTTCGACCGAAGAAAGAAAGACGTGGACATCTTGAATGACATGGGGGTGAGTAAATTATCAGCAAAAGTTTTTTTTTTTTAAAGGGAACTACTCCTTTAAAACCTGAGTGAAATGAGATCAGAATTTAGATAAAAAGTCACAATTACCTTTTTATGTTTTTTATTCTGTGGTGGAAACGGCTTCTGTATTTAATCTTTCGTTCGCGGTGGAGAACTGGATTGCAGTGGAGCTACTGGATTAAACAGTGGCCTCTCTCGCCTAAGACGCAGCTTCCCGTAGCTCATCTCGAAGTCCTTTTTGGTGCCGTTGAGGACATCCAGACTGCCAGTACGTACATCATAACCAAAAGAGCGCAGTTTCTGAATTCGATATTGAACTATCTGCGTTGTCAGTTCTAACACCGTGGGAGTCCCCATGATCTGCTCCATACTTACTCCAGCGGTGAGGAGTCCATTGAAGCGATCAACTAGTATAGGCACAGAATAGTATAACAAGGCTGGACACTGAAGTACGACCTCCTTAAACTCTGCTTCGGTGCATTCCAGGGTCTCCTGTGAGTAGCTGAGGGTGAGTCTCATGCTTTCAGGGTTCAGCTCAGTTACAAAACCCCTCAGTTTGGAAAGCAGCCGCAAGAGCTCACTGCTGGTGAAGCCCCTGTCGCGCAAGAACGTCAAGTTCTCGCGCAAGACCTCGGGGGGCTTAAGAAGCACGTAGGGATTCTGAGTAAGCAGCTTCTGCAACCAGATCTTCAGATTGTCCTCCTTCCCACCCAAGTCCAAATAGGTCTTCTGCAGGGTCTGGATCATCTCCTCGTTTTGCTTCATAGGGCGGCTGAAGCTCTGAGGGGCGCTGGCCATGAGCTTGCTGATGACGCGGTTGTTAAGATGCAGCGTCTGGAAATACATAATGTTGGCCTTCTGGTTGTCGTGATCAGAGGACGAGGAGAAAAACGAGGCAGGGAATTTTTCAATGATTCCTACCAGATCTTTCTGGCTGGCGCACACAGACATCCACAGCTTTTTCTGCGCCTCCATTTGCTCAGGTTTGCAGAGGATGGCTTCTGGATGGAGCTCCAAAACACGAGCGATGACAGGCCCGCTAGCCCCCATGTCCCTCAGCAGGGCGGCAGCCTCGCTCACGTATACGGGGCTCTGCCGCAACACCCAACCCTTCACCTTCCGGATTTTACTGATGTCTACGGACAAGTCGTACAAGGCATCTACGGTAACCAGGTTCTCTTCATGAACGACCGATGAGTTGGGCCTTGTGAGGAGTAAAGTTGTTAGTTGAGCCCGCTGGCAGAAGAGAGACAGCGATGCCGTGACTAAACGCAACATGTTTGCACAATTGACAGGTCTGTGGATGGGAGCGTTGGGTAATTGTGTGCATTGCATACAAGTGATATTCCTGAAATAATTGGAAAAACATTTCAGAAAGTCTCAAACTATTTTAATAAAACACTTCCTCATTCCTATTTACTTATGCAAAGCTGATATCATATGCAAAGTCTTTGGAGTTTAATGAACAGAATGAGAATTCAGACACTATGAACCATCTACCCATAGGATGTTATTTTAAAGATGCACTTGAAACACATGCCCTGGTACTCATTTAATTATTGCCAGGTGATATTAACTTGCTTTCTATCTGGTAACACCCGCAAAATGCTAATATTACAAAAGAGAAAGGGGTTTTTATAACAACACTTTTATAAGATACTGTAATGTACTTATGATAGCTAGATATTAGCGTTGGAGAAAACTGGGAAGTTACACCCTTGTTAGATAAGCAAACAGAAAACGTTACACCTTTATAATAAGATTAAGACATATTTTTCTTGAGATTTAAAAGAAATAGTCTCTCATGTACTCTCATGTTCTGTTTAAGGTCTTTTCAGGCCTTTTCAGAAAACGGTCTGAACGGTCAGAAAATCTACGTGCTTGTGTACTCCTAGTTGAAAAATAAACTTTTTCAAATTTTTGGGAGATATTCGCATAAAATATTTAGAGTCATTGGCTTCTAGGGAAAGAGTAGAGAATATCAATTACTCAACTTGAACTAAAGGGCACTTTTGTTCAATGAAATGAATTCTAAAATGAGAATAGCACACTTAAAAATGTCCAACATGAAAAATATTTGCAGTCTAAAAGTGCATTTTCATATGCAAAGAATTTCCTTCATACACACCAATACATACAATCCTTCAAATGTTTGGTGTACATGTATATATATATATATATATATATATATATATATATATATATATATATATATATATGGGGGGGGGGGGGGGTTAAACTAAAGTCTTATGTGCCCACCAAGGTTGCCCACCAATTAGAAAACAGTTACTTTACATCGCAATAATATTTCAAAATATTACTGTTTTTTAATTAAAATAAATGCATAATTGGTGAGCATAAGACTTATTTTATAAACATTAAAAACAATTAATGTAACTAAATGTGAGGGGGAGAGAGAGAATATATGGTGAATGAAAAAGGTAAGAAATGCAATTTTATTATTATTATTTTATGATTATTATTATATGATTGTAATCATACAAGTGTGATTTTTACACTTTAATCAAACACAAACAAGTCAATCTCAACATAACATGAGTGGGAGAGGGTGTTATGTTATGTTACGAAACAGAAGTCGTGACATTGAAATTAAGAAACCAACTCCACAGTCTAATACGGCTTGCATGTATTAGTCGCAGTAATATAACATCTGAAACGTGCTCATACAGTAAATAAGACTGATCATTATTACCTGTACTGTTAGTGATCGTTCACATCATCTTCAGTAACATATGAGCACCTCTTGTTCTTGTTGTGAGTGTGTCAGTGTGCAGGGCAGGCCATGCGGTCTGAGCACAACAGCGCCACCCTCAGTCCGGGAGAAAGCTTTTAACCCTTTTGCTGTTTAGATTTTAATAGATAATACGAGCACAGCGTAAAGAAATACGAATTGCCCATTCACCTAAACTACAAAATAGTCAAACCTGGCACTAATATAATTTGAACATTTAGCCAAACTACTTCAAACAAACTGATATTTATAATTTAAATCCCCTCATAATATATACGTTTTCTCGTCTCAAATCGAGCCGTCTGACCGTGGTCGTACGCCCCTCCCACGATTGTTAATTGACAACACAAACCCGCCGAGCAAGCTGTCATCATAGACCACCATTGTTGATATGCTGGAGCAGAATGGCGTCTAAGCGATTGTGGTGTTCTGTTCTTGGGTGTAATCACCAAGGGGGTAATTCATCAGCCGGAAGTTGAAGCCTCGCGGGAGCCGCCATTGTAGCAGAACTACACCTGCTTTTAGCATTCCATTGACTCATTCATTTTAGTGTCATTTTGACAGTGAATAACTTTACATCTGAGGTGTCCAAAGACTCAATTTGTCCATTATTTATTTCTAAAGAAACACGACAATGATAACGTATAAAAGGCTCAGTTTTGGGCATCTTATGTTATGGCCCTGTAGAAGCTGTTTTTGTAAAATTAGGCTAACGATTGCATCATAATGAATCGACTCTCCATAGCACAGTAGACAAGTTACCGTATAGACAGGAGGAGAAGCTCGCAGGCAATCGGGGGGATGTGAAGTCTGATAAAGTCAAGGGAGAAGCCCACAGAGGGTCATAAAGTTGATACTGCTGCTAGCTCATGTACAGCTAATACCCACTCCCTCCGTCTCTATGAGATTAGGGTTAGGGTTGGGGTTAGGGAATTATTCAGATTTCACTCGGCACAGCTACTAGAAGACATAGAGGTTGCTCACTTGACAGGCTCAGTTTGAGCTTGCGCAGTACGCCTGGCTTTCAGCTTTTAGCGGGCCACGATATTCTCTTTTGAAATCAATGGGTTCTGTGTCCATTTCTTTTACTGTCTATGGTAATAACGAACATGCAGCAGTCATTTTGATATTTGTAAATCCGAAATGCTGAAGACACAGTGGCTGAGTTTTGTTTTCGAAGGCAATATTCCCCACGAATAACGTCAATGCTTTCATGTTTGCGCGAATCATTTCTCACCAGACTGCTTTATAAACGAGGGTCAGTATAAAGCTGGTTTTGCTAAGAAGCTGCTCCTGAAAAAAGGATCAGTGGCAACTATTTATGTTCCCGCTGCACCTCCAGAAGAAGTGAGTGTAAATTTTTATTAACCTTTATATTAATCTTTGCAAATCACGAAAAAAAAAACTAACGTATACATCAGTAAACACAAAGCGTTCATAGATATCTCAATACTCTACCCTGCCTGTACATACAAAGATAGATCAAAGTGACATTATGTTAACCAACCATTCAGAAACATCCTGTTCGAGCTTTAATTGTCAAACTTCTTCGGTGCTGTCATCTTGTTCCGGGTCTGACTCCGGTTCAAATTGGTACGGTTGCACAGATGTGTCCTTAGAGACTTCCACTGCCCTTCTTTCTTCAAAATACAAACTGTTGTCAAGGCAACTCTCCAGGTGTGTTGTGTCAAAATGCCCCACAGAACAGAGGGGCGGAGTCATTATCATTTTAAAACACATGCGCTTAAAGGATTAGTTCACTTTTGAAAAAACTTTTGCTGATAATTTACTCACCCCCATGTCATCCAAGATGTCCATGTCTTTCTTTCCTCAGTCGAAAAGAAATTAAGGTTTTTGATGAAAACATTCCAGGATTTTTCTCCATATAATGGACTTCAATGGGAACCGGATGGTTCATGGTCCAAAAGACAGTTAATAACTGTTTCAGATGCAGCTTCAAATGTCTTTAAACGATATCAGACGATGAATAAGGGTCTTATCATGCGAAACGATCGGATATTTCAAAACTTATTCCAAAAATGTAACTTTTCTAAGGACAAATGCTAGCCTTGCTCTATTCTGTGAGGCGCGTTTGCAACGTCACGTATTACGTAATTACGTTCAAAAGGTCACGGGCGACGTAGCCGAAAGTACAGAGTCAGTGTTTACAAGTTGAACGCATAGGTTGAACGTGCAAACTAGCTCAAACACCGTTTAAAAAAAAAGGAATTAAAAGGAAAAACAACGATGTCGGACGATTTTGATTCTGTACTTCCGGCTACGTCGCCCGTGACCTTTTGAACGTAATCACGTATTACGTGACGTTACAAACGCGCCTCAGAGAATAGAGCAAGGCTAGCATTTGTCCTTAGAAAAGATACATTTTTGGAATAAGTTTTGAAATAACCGATCGTTTCGCATGATAAGACCCTTATTCATCGTCTGGTGTCATTTAAAGACATTTAAAGCTGCATCTGAAACTGTTATTAACACTATCTTTTGGACCATGAACCATCCGGTTCCCATTGAAGTCCATTATATGGAGAAAAATCCTGGAATGTTTTCATCAAAAACCTAAATTTCTTTTCGACTGAGGAAAGAAAGACATGGACATCTTGGATGACATGGGGGTGAGTAAATTATCAGCAAAAGTTTTTTCAAAAGTGAACTAATCCTTTAAATGGCATGCTGAAAACAGAGCTGTTTTTGACCAGGTAAAATGACTTACAATCAGTTTTCTTACATTAATAATGAGAATTTTTAATTAGAGCATATTACAAACTTTTTATTTAGACCCTAAAGAATCAAATAAACTTGTATAAAAATTGCATTATATGACCCCTTTAAGGAACTGTGATGTTTTCAAAATGGAAACGTTGCTTAAAATGGCATCAGAGACTGAGTTCTATAATCAGCACAGAAAGCAATTTGTTTGAAAGGCAGTGGAGAGTGAGTCACAGTTGGAGCTTAATCACAATGCTGGATCATGCCTGCCTACTCAAACTGTTCACTCAGCCCACCCTTGAAGTCTCTACAATCTGGCGACTTACAAAGAGCTTGCGTTCACACGGCCCCCATGGACTACAGGTACCTGTACAAGGCACAAGGTTAAGACAAAGGATTTTTAATATTTAGAAAAACTAGGCAATGACAGATTTTCTCACGTTTAAATCTCTGTCTCTCAAAAAGAAACGTTTCTGAGAAACCATATTGGAGAACTTTCAAACATAATTTGGGGGCATACTGTGGTCGCACATAAGGTCGGCATGAAAGTTGTGAAAGTCTTTTCTTCCCTATTTGTAACACATCATGGTGAAATGGCTTCTCGAACAAGAAAAAATGTTGGCCGGGACTTGATTTTGACCAACAGGATTTTTGTGGTTTGCTATTGGTGTGATTTCATGAGTGAAAGGTTGTCCCGCCCTCACGCCAGTAAACACATCATCCGAGAAAAGATTAGAAGAGATGAGATGCAAGAGTAAGGGGAAGTTATTTTTATTAAAAAAAAAATAATTATAAAAAAAAAAATTATAATAAATATGATAAGTTATGATCAATTATAATACTGCAGTAAAAAAATCTTTAAATGTGACTTTAAAGTCAAGGTGACTAAGTTCCAGAAAAGAAAAAAAAAAACTTAAAACTTGACTAGAGTGATTAATTATAAAACAATCGATTAGACATGCAGTGCACTTTATTTATTGATTTAATCACTTAAAAATATTTGTAGTATGTTGCAATACATGTTAGTACAAGAGTAAACACTCTTTTGAATGTTTTCCTTGTATGCAAACAATCAGGTTCTTGCAGAATATTTCTGAAATGGTTAACTGAAGCTGTGACTCTGAAAAAAAAAATACAGTTTCCATTGAGAATGAACTAATAGACTTAATTACTTTTTTTAAGACAGAGCATTTTCTTATTTATGCTTTATTAACAATGTGGTTGAAGTGCCATGTAGTTTTTCTTGGAATAAACACTCAAAGACATACACAAGATATAATCTAAAGAGAGGGAAAGCAAACAAGTTTGTCTATGCAATGCTTCAACTTTTCTTTTGATTCATGAGATAAAACTTTCAACAACTGCACACAAGATGAAAAGACGAACCTTAAATGGAAAGATAAATGATAACCATGTGCTCTGGGTTATAAGGGAGTATGTGGAAAGCAAAACAAGAAAATCTGCACCTGAGAAACAAAAAAAAACAAAAAAACTTCCTAAGAAAGACAGCGTCCCAACGTGGGTGGATCTTAATGCCATACTTCAGAAACAGGTTACTCAAATTTCTGAGTATGTGGAAGGCAACAGTCAGAAAGCAGTCTCACAGATGGACAAAGTAAAACATGGTGATCCAAACGAGGAACATTGTGATACTTCTTGCTCTGCTGTTGGCGAGTACTCTCGCTGAAGAAGACCCAGAGCCCATTTTTAAAGAGCTTGGTGGGGAACTGGAGATGGGTTTTTGCTTTGGTGATGACATTGCCGTGTACAGACTGACTGCTGGAAAAAAGGAGCTATTGGGTCAGTACTCGAAACCCTTAATTTCACCACCTGATGCCTTTAAGGGTCGGATCAATACCTCCAATGAAGGGCTGCTTGGTCTGAAGATCACAAATCTTCAGTTCTCTGACTCTGGAATCTACATCAGAGAGTGTTGGAGCGGTAACACTATGGAACATTATCGTAAACACTATCTCTACATGTGCAACGAGGAGTTCGGCTCACAGGAAATTTTACTGACACCTGGAACAGGTGCTAATCTGGTATGTAATATGGGTTCCAGACAACAGGGTACAGTAAAATGGTACAGAGAAGTGCACAACAAATCTTTGTTCATGGATACTCAGATTTCTATGGAGCCATTACTAACAGAGTTTAAAAGCCTTATCAGGGTGCATGAAAAAGGCTCATCTTTACACGTTTCAGATGAGTTTATTCAGGACAGGCCTTCTTTTTACTGTCTGGTCATGGAGAAAGAGCAATGCTGGAGTTTCCAAACCATAAGAGTATCAGAAAATCCTGAGATGAAGACTGTTTATCGTTCTGTAGGGGAGAAAGTAGTCCTTAAATGTTCAGTTGACCACCTCAGACAGAATCACTGGGAAACACCCCTTGGACAAGTTAACTCATCTGCACCGTTACGCTTCAAAGGGACAACCGAGAATCAGATGTCCGTGTCGACAAGCATGAATTCAGAAGATTATTCCCTAGTAATTCACTCTCTCACCTCAGAACATTCTGGGAGCTATAAATGTTTCTCTACATTCCTTGTTGAAGAGTATGCTGTGAGTGTGTGCCCCTTGCTTGAGTCAACCCATATTTCATTTTCTGCAGGAGATAAGGTGCTCCTCCAATGTGACTTCATGTCTTTACCAGAAATTAGTGACAAAGTCGATAAAATTAGCGTTCTGTGGTATCGAAACACTGGTGAGCGGGACATCCTAATAATGGACACGGGGGATCCTTCCATAACTCAACCTAAAGACCTACAGGGTCGGTTAAGTTTCTCACAAATAAATTACACTTTCATCTTTACTGATCTAAAAGTTGAGGACAGTGGGATGTACTGGTGTGTGGTGCTGCTAGATAAAGATGAGGACTATGATGATAACGATACTGACTTCAGTTATGATGGTGAAGATGATGGTGAAGATGAAGAGGTGGAATTCAATCCATTGGAGATGGATGAAGAATACATGGACATGTGTCTCTTTAGGCATGTTAACAATCTAAAATTTCTGTCAACTAGAGCTTTACCTGGACCTAAACCTGAACCTGAACCTGAACCTGAACCAGAACCAGAACCTGAAACTGAACCTGAACCTAGCCTGACAACATATATTGTGTGTGCAGTGCTTGGAGGCCTGTTAGTACTGGCTTTTTTGGTTGGTATTGTGGTGGGTATAAAAATTAGAAAGAAAAGATCTGCACCTGTTCAAGGAAGAGGTCTTGAACTATTTGAAGAGGAAGGAAGAGCACTTAAATCCACAAAGACTTAAGAGTATGAGGTCACAACGCTTTATTTTACAAAATAATTTGCGTATAGTTTTCATGAAAAATGTGATGCTTACATGATATAATTTTCATGTAAGTTTGAAAATTAAGTGGAGACTACTCAATGTAAAGAGATTTATGTTGTCATTTACTCACCCTTATAACATTCCAAACGACTTTCTAACACAAGTCCACATAAGACTTTTACGTCCCACTTTATATTAAGTGGCTTTAAGTACTATGTACTTACATTGAACAATAAGTACAATGTATTATTGTGTTCCTGTTGTATTGTAAAACACTTTTGCTGCTATTGAGGTGTGATACAGGTAAGGTTAGGGACAGGTGTGGTGGTATGGGTCGGTTTAAGGGTAGGTAAAGATATGAGGGGAGGGTCAGTAATTACAAATATAATTACATAAAGTAATTATAGCTGTAATTACATGCTGGTATTTTTAAAATATAAAGAATAAAGAATACAAATTTAAAATATAAGTACATGTATGTGCACAATAAGTCCATTGTATCAAATTATTAATTACAATGTAAGTACATAGTGCTTAAAGCCACTTAATAAAAAAGTTTGGACCGACTTTTTTGTTCTGCAGAAGAAC
Organism: Pimephales promelas; assembly: GCF_016745375.1. The sequence goes on from NW_024121599.1 coordinate 4,484,043, forward strand.
ATCATGCATGTTTGGAACACACAGTGAGTAAACGATGATGGAATTTTCAGTGCATGGACTAAATACTTTTATGGTACAATTTCACTTTTGTCTTTTACCTCATCATCAACCAGCCTGAAGGAGGAAATGCAGATTTGTAAGACTTGTGTTCAAGTGCTGCAAAATGGTGCTCAACACCCTTTTGACACTTAATCTTCTTGTAAATGCTAAAATAGATTACAAAAGTGCCTTCTGTGTACAAGTCTCAGGCATGAGGGTAATGTAAAACAGCTCCTGAAACACGTGACATTTTCTTGAGCAGTGAAGACAGGACCGGCTGGTTTGTTTCCCTGTCAAATCTTCAGCACGCAGTAAGCAAATGGCGCTTAATAAAATAAACACACCATAAAGCCTGCATCCAAGCTCATTTCATAGGAAGACAAACATATGGGTCTTAAAGTCATAGTTCACACAAAAGAAAAATCATTTCCTCATCCTCAATCCAAATTGTATGACTTTTTTACATATATCTTTTAAAAATATTTTTATATTCTTTTTTAAATATCTCTTTTGTCCAGCAGAACATTGTGAGGGAGATCATTTTTGGTCAACAATTGCTTTAACTATATGCTTTATAAAGGTTGTATCCATTTATTGTTCAAAATGGCATCACGTCGGATCATCACAATCACTGATCATGTAGCCCATACTTTCAACTGAACTGCAACCGTTAGAACATCATCTCTCCCATGACAGAGACCTTGGTAATGATGAACAATATGTGCAAACACCCCCATAAACATTGTCATTCTCCTCCTCACTGGGGACTTGTAGAACATTTCCTGTTCTAATTTCTCTTCAGTTTCCATTAATGTGTCAACAGAGTTTGAATCTACTGATCCTAGTCTAACAGGTGGCTGTGTAAACAGCAGCAGAGAAAGGCTGATGGTGTCTAGAGAGCACAGTATGGATTTGATGGACACGGTTGTGTCACGCAAAGCTGCATTGGTGGTCCTGTGTGCAAACACAGATTAGGCAAACAGCTCTGTTAATGTGCGTGATATGACCAATGCATTCTCACCGAGGCTGGGCTGACTGCCAACGTACTATGTTTGTGAAATAGGTAATAAAATCATTTGAGTTTCAATGGAATGGCCATGATTGTTTGAAAGCTTTAATCCATACTTGTTTTTTTGTTTTTTCATTACAACACAGGTGCATTCTCAATGCATCCAGTGGATTTACATGATCCAGAGCTTTGTGAATAGATTTTTCTTTTTATAAAGAATGACTGCTGAATGTTTAAAAAAGGGAACATATAACAATCTTGATAATCAACAGAACATGTCACAGCAACATAATCATGCAGAACATGCTGAGTGACACACAAAGAAACATTTAAATATGTGTTGATGGATAACGCTAAATAAAAACAGTGCTTTAAAACTGATTAGACTCCCTTTGCACGAAGCATTGTGTGACACATCTAATTATACTTTTCTCTATACTGTTTTCTTTTCCGTTCTTGCCATGATTCATAACGAAGTCCCTAATCATGAATCATCCAGTAATTTAGACCAGTTAGACAGGCAAGTTTTTGGATGGGCCACATCTGCTTTCACTTGTCAAAGTAGGCTGTCAAAATCCCTAACTGTCATTATGCCAAAAATGACAAACATCATGTATGTATTTGTCTTGAAACTTCTGTCATTTATTTCTAAAATTGTGAAAAATCTGTAAACCCTTAAGTCAATAATCCCAAGATTGATTTTATTTACTGTTTAAGGTTGTCTTGTATATGTTCATTTTACCTAGGTTATCTGAGTCTCGTGTTACTCATTTAATGACAGCATACATTGAATGACATTACCTGAAGCGTATGAAAGTCATATCAACCCCTCAGTTAATGCTTGTTGCACCCCTGCTGATAAAAAAGCTGCAAGATTTTATGTAATGAAGTGCATGTCCACTGGGGACATCCTTTTTTTGTAAAGACAATCAAACATTGCGTTTGTGGTGATGGAACTGGTCATTATAGACTTTACAGCAAGGACTTTTAGCCTATTGATTTTAAATAAAAACGTATGCATGAAAGAATGCCGTTTTCCTTTTTAGAAAGGGGAATACAAAATGTTCTTTTTTTTCATTAAGTAATCACGACACATAATATGTATGTTTCCAAAAATATCAGTTCCTAGAGATGAGCCATATTTATAACTCAAATATGTGTCATGAGGCAATGTGACTTTGCCGTACAGCAACACTAAATCAAAAAAATCACATTAATAAACTCAACCAACCAAGAGTATTTGTGCAGACAGGATATGGCCCCTAAAATAGCCCTGGAACGGCCTAACCATATACGTGCGCACACACAAACAATATGAGTTAAGAGTGAATTCTAGGACAAAAAAAGACTAGCGGCGGAAGTACTCTTGCTTTCTGAGGGGACTGAAATTACCCTTATGAAAGAAAAATATATTTACCAATATATTACTTGAAATATATTGTAATATATTATTTTCCTTTCCATTTTCCAATATATGATATATTGGAAATACATGGAGTAATATATTGATGATACAGATATTATACAATATATTAAATATATTGTAATATATTGCAAAATATACAAATTATTGCCGCTTTCAATATATTGAAATATATGGTAAATGTATATATATAATAAATGTAATTATATATCCGAAAATATATGCAATTTAATATTTATTAATATCCACCATAATGTATTACAATTTGTATGGGATAATGTATTGGTTATATATGTAAAGATATAATGTCCCATGTATGTTCAATATATGTTAGAATACATTTCATTATATATATATATATATATATATATATATATATATATATATATATATATATGAAATTATATGGAAATATATAAATACAATATATGTATAGATATGTGTTCAATACATTGTGGAATATATTTTAAATATATGTACAATTATATGGAAATATGTAAATAAAATATATGTATAGATATGTGTTCCATATATTGTGGAATATATTTCAAATATATTTTAAAAAATGCATGGAAATATATGCACACATATATGTATAGATATGCATTCCATATATTGTGGAATATATTTTAAATATCTATCAATATATATTGAGAACATGCACATTCTGTAACGATGCAGGCAGGAATGAAGCAGAGATTGAATCCAATCGCAAGCACTTTAACAAACAAACAAACTGGTAAACCAGGGTACACGACAGAACACTCAAAACAGGAGCAGGGAACTCAGGACGGGAACAATGAGACAACAAACCTTACAACATACTATGGGGCTTAAACACAAGGGAACACAAGCTAAAAAAGATAACAAGGGCTCCCGGGCGAAGGCTTGAATGCTGAAAACCGTGGGAGTGTTTTTATAGTGTTGATAATGACCAAGCCATAGAAATAAAGGCTTTTTAACTTTTCTAAAGATGTTCCTGTTGATTTATAAGATAACAAAGGGGTGTGGTTAAACTGAAACACTTGGGAAAACTAATAAACATAATGGGGAACAGCTGAATATGGGACAAAACACATAGCAGGATCACATGACAGACAAGAACAAGGAACAAGACAAAACCCACACCATGACACATACAGTGCAATGTATACAGTGATATAGTATTCAGTATGAGTTCATGTAACATCTAAAATATATGAATACTTAATAAATATTCAACCAGCAATATGTGTGCAAACCATTATACCACATATTAACACAGACTAATGGGTAATCTATCAAAAGCCACCTTTATTTTTTTTAAAAATCAGACACAGATACTAAACCCAATTTGAGCTAAAACCACAAAATGCCTTGCATAAGGTCAGACAAAGGAAATGTGATTGACTACATTTATTAACAGTGCAACATTTTTAAAGAGTGCCATTGAACAGAAAATATACAAATTATACAATATAAATTAAAGAAATTTCAATGACCAATGTCTATTTCAAACTTTCAGCAGAGCTGTTATGAAATATAAATAAAATATCTGTAAACAAAATGCACAAATAATAAGGAATAAATAAACTTTCAAGGACCTTTGGGAACTGTGGAAAAGCATATATGTTTCACGTATTTGTGTAATGCAGTTGCAGTAATTATTTGCCGAATGACTAAAGAAACGTTATTAGCAAGATGGTAGAAAAATGCACATTTCATGTCTATTCCACCCACTGCAACTTATACCAACGACGGAAATAAGCGCAGTTACAATAGCTTAATATGTGGGATAGCTTTGCTATAGAGAGTGACAGTATTGTATTGCAATAGGTAGCACTTCAAAGTCAATACAAAATCAAAACTATTTAGCATCTTAGTTGTAATTGAAAAGGTTTAATGACAAAATATGGTTATGGTTACACTTAAAATAGTTACAAAATAGATGTATGAGATGATGATAACTGATGATAAAAGGGAGAGAGCCAGAGCATAGAAAGAGACAGCAACAGTTACAGTCTTCTTTTATCCTTTCCCTGACCATGTGACTAAATGTCACCGTACCATGCAGTGGAAAAGCGCCAAAGTGAGCCGTACCGAACCGAACCGTACCGTACTATGCAGTGGAAAAGCGCCATAAAACCCAAATGTGAGACATTCAAACTGACCAATCAGATAATTACACTTCCCCCAGTGTTCTAAAGGTGTGACAATTCATTGACCCCCAAAGTCCACAAATCTTGGCCTACAGGCCTTGATCACTATCAGCTTATCTGTCTTTGATCCACCAAATGGTCTTTGTGGTGAAGGGGTGGAACACAGTAAAGATCATTTCAAATGTCTTGGATTCTTTTCAATCCTACAAGATAATGGCTGTTCAAATGATGAATGAGGTAGTCAAACCTAAAAACATAAATCAACAGAGAAGGGTTATTAAATAACGCAACATTCTATGTAATAAATTAATTACACTCTTTGCTGATTAAACGTTTTCATATCACAAAATGCACAAAGGTAAACCCACAAATTAAAATAATTTAAACCATTTCTAGTTGAACGGACATTTTAAAAAGTGATTTTAAAATATGAAGGTGGTACTTCGAGCTTGAATTTGTATAGGAAAATTCCTTCATGGCATAGGGTTATTTGTTATAATTAATTGTACTAAATTAGTGCATGGGTTTTTGTTTTTTACAATAGCCAGTTTCTTTTCATCTTGTTGATTCCCATCTTAAAGCATTCTTTATCTTTATTCATCTGTTTTCATGGGTCCAGCTGCCTAGGGTGGTCATGTCATGTGTACTGCCTCAGGGTGTTGCTGAACCTGCAGGTTCACTTTACTGCTGCCATGGGCTGCATGTCTTTCTCCCTATGCTTTGTGGGTGTATAATCATTACACCTATTGTTGCATGGTTATTGGAGTATGACTGTGCTAATCTTTTCATGCTCTGTATTGGTGGCGAACAACCCTGAGGTGATTTTGAGCCTGGTGTCTGGGGTCAATCAGTAAAGACGAGGCTTAGTGAGCTGTTATGATGGCCATCAGAATGTAGCAAAGTCGATCACTGATGATACTTTTAAATCTATATTTGGGTTAATCTGTGCTTTTAATAAAATCAGAGCTTTGCACAAAGTATGTCTAAGTTAGTTGTTACAATATCCATGAAGTCTATTAGTGTGTAAAATCATTGGGTGAAGTTGGAATATTTTCCATTTGCCTGCAAACTCTACAAATCAGATTTAAAAATTAAGGTCATATGGCAAAAGAAATTAGATATTTAGGGTAAAGGCCATATATATGCTCCCTTGAAATCAATTAGCCTATGACCCTTGACCTAACGTTGCAAGCGCAATACTCTACACTCTCAGAAAAAAAAGGTACAAAAGCTGTCACTGGGGCTGTACCTTTTCAAAAGGTACACTTTTGTACCAAAGGCTGCATATTGGTACCATAGTGGTACATATTAGCACCTAAAATGTACATATTAGCACCTGGAATGTACATATTAGTACCTAAAATGTGCATATTAGCACCTGGAATGTACATATTAGCACCTAAAATGTATTAGCTCCCAAAATGGACATATTAGCAGCTAAAATGTACATATTATCACCTAAAATGTACATATTAACACTTAAAATGTACTTATTAGCACCTCAAATTAGCACGAAATGTACATATTACCACCTGAAATGTACATGTTAGCACCTAAAATGTACATATTAGCTCCAGAAATGGATATATTACCACCTAAAATGTACATATTAGCACCTAAATGTACTTATTAGCACCTAAAATGTACATATTAACACCTAAAATGTACTTATTAGCGCCTATTAACACCTAAAATGGACAAAAGTTTACCTTTTGAAAAGGTACAGCCCCAGAGACAGATTTTGTACTTTTTTTCTGAGAGTGTAATCTGAAAATGATGCTAAACACGCGCCTTTAAACTATACTTCACCAAAAGATGAATAATCATTTACTCACTCTCATGTTCTTCCTTCCAGATTTTTTTCTTCAGGAAAATAATAATGAATAGTGACTGAAGGCATCAAGTCTCCATAAATATGCAAAATCAATCACCATAAACGTATAATCCGCATGACTCGTGCACACTATTCTTCTGAAGCCATATGGTAGAGACATGGCTGTGTGAGGAACACAATTAAGTTGATATTTACTAAAATCTGCCAGGACTCTTTTGAATTTTTTTATGAGTGATTACAGAATAAATTCAATTGAGCCGAAACCTTTTTCTTTTTTGCAGAAAGCAGTTTTCTGAAACTCTTTTAAACCCGATCGGCAAGTTTATATATATATATAGCACATGTCATACACTATGGCGATTCAAAGTGCTTTATATAGAAAGGAATAAAAATAATCACAAAATAAAAGCAAGGAAAATTAAAACAGTTATTCAAAATGCTTTACATGGAAGGAATTAAAATCACACTATGGCAATTGAAAGTGCTTTGCATAGAAAATAAGCACAAAATAAAAGCAAGGAAAATTCAAACAGTTGTAAAAGGAATTAAAAAAGATAAATGATAAAGTTATAAAACAAATTAGAGTAAAACAAATTAAAGTATTAAGAATTAAAAAGATTATACATAGAATAAACTTCTCATCTTTGCATATATAGTTTTCAAGCATAGCATCAGTTCTGGCAGGTCACGTTAGTCAAGCTTGTATCAGCTGACTCTCAGCTGATCCATTTCAAGGAATACGATGCCTATCATAAGCTCCTTCAGTATTAGCAGCTATCACGTTTCTCAGGAGCTAATTACCCTCCTCCATCCCCAGCGCCTCCTCTCGCCCAGTCAGGATTTTGCATTCTGATTCCCCTTGAATCACAATAAATTCTCGAATTATGTTGTACTTTAAAATCTTGAATTAATTATCTGTATACATTCATGTTGGTTCTGTTCTGCTGTTCATTGCTGCTCTCCCTGCTCTTATCTATGCTAGACTGCATGGATGCGCAGGGAGTTTTCGGCCAGAACGGAACCATACCGCCAATCCAAACTGTATGCTAATTGCCAATCGTATTTGACAGTGGTCCTGACAGAACTCGTGTTCACTGCCCCATCAGTCCGCGTTGTGTCAGCCAGTAGGCGTTCAGTTAGCCTGTTAAGGTTTCGAGACCTGGTGCCACCCAGCCGATTTATGTAGGTCACCACTGACATGTTGTCCGAGAGGACCAAAACATGGTGACCTTTTATGCAGGGACAAAAATGCCTCAGCGTGTTGTCAACTTATCATTTCTAGACAGTTTATGTGTAGGAGCTTCTCTCGTTCTGACTATTGGCCAAAGAACAGTTTGCCCTCGAGCAGCGCTCCCCATCTCGAGGAAGTGGACACCACTTTTTACACCTTCGAGGAAGTCCTGACTGGTACCATTCGAGTGCTCTCCAAGGTTTCAGAGCTGTGATGCATTTCTTATCGACCTTGAGGCGAAACAGACTGGAGGCGCATGCCTGTGGTGATACTTGCGTGTTTAGACATAACTGCAACGGGAAGCATGCGAAGCAGACCCAACTGGAGTACTGATGATGCTGAGGCCATGAGACTCAGCATATTCTGAAACCTTCTGAGTGAGACTATAGTGTCGCAGTGGAAGGATTTCATGATGCGCTGAATGTTCAGTCTGCACTCTGGCGACAGTTGTGCTGTCATAGACAGTGAGTTCAGTTCTGTGCCCAGAAAAAATGTCTCTCAGCGACGGTGAGAGAGGCCATGGTCCGGGCAATGGCCTGTGCAGCGAATTTTGCAGGGCGAAGAACCAGGTCTGTAGCGCTCCTTAGATCTGGCACGCTGATAGCTTCCGGTCCTTCCTCATCCAGTTTTGGAGATGGTCGGCCTGGATTATCTGCAGTATGGCTATTGAATGCAATGTCGACACAGCATGCCCAGTGGCGGGATAAGCATGGGTGTGCATGGCGGAAGTAGTTTGGCAAGCTTTTGAAAGTAACGCCGTCTTAGATCACTGTCTAGCAGAGGGTGGGCAAAGATGGGCTGCTACAGCTTCTTCCACAGGAGGAAGAGACTGGTATCCTCTGTCTTTAACACCATCCAGCACGGAGAAGGCTGCTGAGACAGAAGTGCGCACCTTGGCTGAAAAGAGGGGTTCCAGGACTTCACGACTTCTTCATGAAGATCAGGAAGAAAAGACACGGGCCTAGAAGGCGGTGGGACGCGGTCCTTTTGAAGGAAACATCTGTCCAGCCGATTGCATGCAGGCTGCGCGGGCACCTTCCACTCGAGGCCGAGGCTCGCCATGGCCTGTGAGAGCAGACGCATCAGTTCAGACTCAATGCTTGCCCATTTCCCTGATGACTCGAGGGCAGAGGGGGGGAGGTCCACGGATCTCGCCCACTCCTAACTGTCTGACGCCAGGATAGAGCAGCTGGCTTCCTCCATAGAAGCAGCTACCTCGTCATCATTGATGACGGAAGCGGAGGTAGATGGCGGCCGACGTCCGTCGGGGAGCGACCCGAGTGAAGCTGGCGAAGCTGGCAGGCGAACCGGCGAGCTGTCACGGGTTGAAGAAGGCTCGGGGACCTGGTGAGTATGGCACTTTTTAAGTTTTTACGGCGCGGCACTGTAGCGGGTATAAGTGCAGTCTCGGTGAAGGATGCCATGCGAGTCCTCAGAGTCACCATAGGCAATAGCTCGCAGTGAGGGCAACAGCCACCCATTGGATCTGATGTCACCAAGGGCCTCTCTCCCAATTAATTTAAAATAATTAAAAGAGATAAACTGGCAAAACACTGGTGTATCATATTTTGTACAGCTGCTTGTTATACTGTGAGATTATCCCATTTGGATTGTACTGTGTATATGGTGATCTTTTGACGTGACTAAAAATCTATTTGATGTCTCCAATAGACCCGATTTTTGCCTAAAATCGGACAGGAGGAGCTCTAGGACTGACTCCTTAGGTTCACTGCTTCAGCAGTCTACACCCCAAAAAAACCCATTCGTTCAGAATGGAGTGGATCCAGTCCGCACCCCACAGAACTCACCACTCAACCACAGACCCAGGTCATCAGCATGGTTTCATCTCTCAATTTCTCCAATTAAGTAATTTATGTTTGTCTCTTATCCAATTTTCAGTGCCCATTGAGTTTAGAATCAGAAATAAAGTGAAGTGTGATCAGTCGGACGCACAGTGGCACAGTGCTCATTCAGGAAATGCACAGCTAAACAGATGTGTTTTGAGTCTGGATTTGAATGTGACTACTGTAGGAGCACATCTGGTCTCTTCTGGAAGCTGATTCCAGCTGCGGTTGGCTTAGTAGCTAAAAGTGGACTCACCATGCTTAGTGTGAACTCTTTGTATTTCTAGTTGACACGATTGTTCGCGGCTCCCCCCGCTGCATTGGTCTGGTTTCACACTCAACTTGATTCTATCGAACTCTGGTGCGTTTGCGTGCATATTACGTCATCACAAACGTGCAAGGTGACGGCATATAGAAAACAGAACGCAGGTCAATATTGTTTTTTTTATTAATTCACTACTATTATGCACAGTTGAGTGAACAATACAGGTTGACCGTGCGTGTGTAACATAAGGTGGCCTTCTGCTCCTTGCAAACGGACTCTTTTGAGGAGACTTTGTGGATTTCCAAATTTGGTGCCATGATTTCACAAGCAATGTATGAATATACTGCAGGCTCACTCTCGCTCGTATCCAAGGTAAATCATCAGCACTATCATCCCTTACAAGTGTTTTATTTAACTGAATACATCACAATAAGCTAAAAGCCATGCACAGGTCACTTTACTTCCTGAACAAGTGTGCACCCGAGTCCATGCTGGCGAACCGAGGCATGGTTGGGGAGCAACTGGACTCAGACCACCTCCTCCAGGTAGTCTCAGGTTCCATACCCCAGTGCACACCCGGGTCCTATGACAGCGTTTACATAAGAGATTTTTCATGCGAACCATGCCCCGTTCTGAACTAAACTGACAGTGTGAAAGCCCCCTGAGAGTGTGAGAAGGAGCTGTCCATTAGCTAACAGCAGGATCAACTTTATGACCCTCTATGGGCTTTCCCCTTGAACTTATCGAACATTATGCTTCCACGTCCCCCCGATTGCTTCTCCTCCTGTCTGTACGCCAATTTCTCTACTATGCGACAGAGAGCCGCGTGTTATGGCGTCAGCCTATTTTTACAAAAACTGCTTCTACGGGGCCATAATGTAAGATACAAGGTAATGGAGCCTTTTATACATTGTCGTGTTTCTTTAGAAATAAACAATGGACAAATGAAGTCTTTAAACGCCTCAGATGTAAAGTTATTCACGGTCAAAGTGACGCCAAAATGTATGGGAGTCAATGGAATGCTAACAGCAGGTGAAGGCTTGCTAGCCAATGGCGGCCCCCAGGGAGACTTCAGTTTCCGGCTGGTGGATTACCCCTTTGGTTTCCGGCTGATGGGTTAACCCATTGTACCATATAGACTTGTACATAAAGGAATGTGCATGCTCATGCCTCAAGCGTGACACTTGTCACCCCACCTAAATGTGTGGCCCGCCCCATCATCCAAACTGCACTCTGGGGTTACTCGTTGGGTCTGCATCAATTTATTTTTATTTTTTTATTATTTTATTATTATTATTACTCAGTAAGGGATATGATGTAGCAATACAGTATTTCAAACAAAACGCACTTATGTAAAAGTAAAATTACAGATTTTAAAAACTACTTGAAAAGTAGAAGTAACCTACTACTACACACACACACACACACACACACACACACACACACACACACACACACACACACACACACACACACACACAAACTAGCCTACTCAATTATGTAACTTTCCACCTCTGGCTATACGGCAAGTGCATGCAAACGTGAACGCACTTGATGCTTTCGTGTGTACCACACAGGGGAAATAATGAATAATATCGCTCTCTTTACACAAAGCTATGACTTTTGAAGAACTTGATCTATAGGCTATATATTGGCAGGTTATTTCATCAACATTTATTGTCACTGCAAGAAAAAAAAGATTTATCAATACATTTGGATGATTAATCTGTGTTCCACATGACAGTAATTCATCCAGTTTTGAAACGACATGAAGATAAAATAAATAAATAAATAAATAAATAGCCTGCTGCCTACCAGAAATATCATTTTTGACTGAACCCTTAGCCTAAATAGGAACAACAACCAATGAACTGTTCAAAAGGAAAGTCAAAAAGCAACTGGTTTGTAGTAGCCTACGTCAGGTATCCAGAATATTGTCCTCTCTGATGCTCGTTTCAGAACGCAGATTAAACCAATGACAGACGAAGAGAAAACCCCACTGGTTATCCACGCGCGTTGCCCACCCCGCATGCTTTTTCAGAAAGCCAACATTATCCATCTGTCACTTACAGACGCTCAGCACACGTGATTTGGTTGATATAGGTGGGCTGACTCGAGAACAAGAGGACTATCTGAATAGCAACTTTACTGGATCGAGTCCATGCGTGGAATATTTCAGCGCATCGTGAATGGTAAGAGATCCGGATCGTCCTCTCGTGAGTGTCCGTTCCGATCTAAATTCGTTCGTTAGTTTTTTTTGTTGTGTGTCTTCCGTGTAAATTATAGCCCACTCGCAATACTGATAATACTAACTTCTTGCAAATGCTTGATAGTCTACATCCTTTGCCGGAGCTTGGGCAAGAAGCTGTGTCAGCGGAGGCTGTGAGTGATGCTCGTGACAGATGTGGCTGGGTTCAGTCTTACAACTAAACTAGAAATGCAAACTGCGAATAGCTCAGTCCTGATTCTGATCAGTGAAGTCTAAAATATTGAATAGGTTATTTGTGTAATTAAAGTGGCATCATTAAGAAGTTAAGTATGATTAGTTTTATAAGTGTAATATTTAAATCAATTTTAAATCACTTTTAACCGGATTAGCATATACAGAAAAAAATATTATGCATTGTATTGTTATCAAGCATGCTGTATCTATAAAAATATTGCAAAGTGGACTAAACTGCACTGGCAGTCTTACTATTGTCCCCTACCCTAGTCATAATGGTCTATTGGCTGGTTTTAAAGGGATTTTGGGTAGCTACTTTTCAGCAGGTTAGGCTTAAAAACCATAAATACCTGGGTCAGGATATGAGACTATCTTAATAAATCAGCAAACCAGCTAAAGGCAAACCATTTTAAGCTATAATGCACTATAGACTTTTTGATGGTTATTTATTGAGCGATTATTTATGCTTTTTGGGATATTATTGATTTGTCTCTGGCATTAGTGTCTTGCCTATAGCTATATTGACCATAAACACACATTAACCTTGAATATTACTGTGCCTGTAGGCATATAGACACACAGAGAGAGTTTGGACACATATGAATAACATACATTCTTTCATGAATCCTTCATATCTCTCTAGTCTTATTAACATTTTAATGGTAAATTTGCAAGGGAATAAATCCATTTGCTCGTAATAAAAACAAAGGTTAAAAGTCTTTTCTTGATTCTATTCAGGGTGGTCAAAAATGTGCTATAGACTTATCATGTATTGGTTGAGAACCTTTTTTATTTTATTTTATTTTGCAGGGAGTAAACTTAAGTTTTATATTGTGGTTGAATTTTTGTACTCCTAAGTATTCAAACATTTTATTAATTCTCTAACTCATTTATTAGGTGAGGTGAAAGCATCTGTCATCTTTGTAAAGAGCAGATTTAAAGCAGATTAATACAGTATATTCACAAGGTCAAGAGACCCAAAGACATTTACAGGGGAGAAATGTGATGGATAAATATATCAATTTTCTTTCTGTAGCACTTTCATGATAGTGCATGATTGTGCTGGTGCTTGATTGTGTTGGTCGATGTGGCTGCAGCGATTTTGTCAAATGGCAGAGAAAGCTAATCGTAGCTCTCAATGTGTGCACACTGATGGAAATAAATTCCCCCCCTATTTTCCCAATATGGTAATCAGTTAGTTAGACGAAAAGCAAATTCATAAGAATTTATTTTACAAGAGAAAACCCTGAAAGTACTATAAAAGCTGAAGCCATTTAGGCTTTCAAGATCTCTGTGATTGAAGAGAGAAAGACTGTCTTTACTGGAGTGGAGTCTATATCTGAAGTACATGTTGGATTGAATCTTTTTATTATTGTTATTTCAAGAGCCACCACCATAATGTGTTATTGGCCTCTTTCTTGTAAATTAAAGTGCAGTCGGCGAGGTTCACAAAAATGTGACCAGCAGGTCACATACATCTGTAAGATTAATAGATTCAATACATTGATCGTCACTGGAACAAAACAATCTTATCAGTCTCTTGATGGTGCTTAATAAAACAGCTCTCTTGTGCCAGTAGCTATGCTTCAAAATAAAAATAAAGTTTCCAAAAGGCGTTTTTACCGCAATTTTTGTCCCCAAAAGAACCATTCACTGAGGACATAATCTAAAGAACCCTTTGCCACTATAAATAACTTTTGTGGAATGGAAAGGTTCATAGATGTTAATGGTTCTTCATGGGACCATAAAAGCCAGTTAAAACCTTCATTTTTAAGAGTGTGCTGCAGTGGTGACTATCCCCTCTCAGGGACTAATGAAGAGCACAGGGGAACCACCTCATTGAATGCTCAATTAGCAGGCCTGGCCAGCAAGAGCTTTTTCATGCACAGTTCAAGGAACCTGAGGCAACCAACACGGCTGTTCATTGATAAGGAGTTTGTTGAGTGCTTGATTGTCATATCAGTAAATGTATGCCCTACAACAATCTGTTTGAAATTCTGAAAACATCCAGAATTATCATGCTACATTTTTTTTCTGACATGCCTGTTAATTTATATTAGGTGCAAAAGAGAAAGTGGAATATGGGATTTTTGCTTCTTACTTTTCCTCATACAAAATCACTGATACTGCAGCAGACCATATCAATTCATGGAATAACAGAGAAAATTGTACTTGGAGGCCATCACTGCCAATTTCGTGCCAGCTATGATTGATGAAATGTTTCTTAACGGCTGGCTCAAGAGAAACATTTGGCAACATACATCGCTGCTAAAATAGGCACTGCATTATTTAAGATGGTATTTTTCATCATTTGAAGAGAAATGAGACTGTGATGAGAGGCAGAGAATATGTTACAGATATTGGATTTCTAATAGCAACACCTCAGCCAGCGTGAACTGGAAACTGCAGAAACGCATTGATTTGGAGAAGGTTTGGGCTATTTGAAAGTGGAACGGTTATTTTTATTTTTTTAGCTGAGGAGAGACCAACAAGCTTGGGTTGTCGTCTATGACTAACACTGAGATGCAATTCTAAAAGTTTTGAATTTAATTTGAGGTATTCAGAGGTAGAAAAATTCACATTATTGTTTTGAAGCACATGCTACTGGACAGATCTTTGACAAAACTAAAAATGTTTAGTCATTACAGCTTATTCTGGCCAAGAACTGCTTGCTTGGATAGGAACAGTGTTATTTGTAAGATCACTGAGATACTATTGTAGTTTTTTTTATATTATTTTAATATTTTCATTTTATGTAAAACAACATGTCCGCATTTTTACATGCTTTGGAAAATTTGGAATTTGAAAACTATTTGAATTATTTCTAACTCAGATGTATCAAACTGGTCATTTGTTTGCTAGGCTCATATGAGCCACAGAAATCATTCTGCTGTAAACTATTAAAAAGCAACTGCACACAATATGCCAGAAATGGCAGCCTTTATTACTGTGGTTACGGTTTTGCACTTATTTAAATGAGGAAATTGTACGGTAATAGGGCCAAGTAGCCTGCTCTGTGATTGAATAGAATAATCAAAATATGTATTAAAGTCCCAATTCCAAATGACTCCTTGTTTAGGTTTTAGCTCCCACATTGATAATGCATCTCACATCTGCCTATTTGTGATGGAACTCCACAAGCACTCAGTGAGATGATTATCAAATGCAAAGCAGAAACACTATTTTGGTGCATACTTAAAACAAATTTTCTTGATATGCGCTTGCATTAAAGTCTAAAAATTGAGAAAAAAAAACCCCAACAAAGACCAACAAAGAAAAGTGTAATCCTTCCTAAATGCTATATTATTATAGTAAAGAAAAGCCATGCAAAATAAAACTAATTGTAAGTGTGCATCCTTTCCTCACAGAGTGAAGAATGTGATGGTAACGGAGCAGTATGGAGTGCTCGTGGAAGACACTACTGCTGCTCGTGTGCACATCCTTGGGGGTGCAGTACACTGCCATCCGCTCTCTCCATGACTCTTTCAGTGGCCCATGCCAAGACTCCACCCACTGCCAAGGACGACAGGGTAAAGGTGAGTCACTGTCCTGACTCCTGTAACATGAAGAATTCGATTTTCACAGTGACATTTAACATTGTATGAACTTTCCTCCAGAATAGTACTGTAACCATCAGAATGGAAAATGAAAATTCCAAGCGGAAATGTGTGTTTTTTATTCAAATAGCATTAGGTTTGCAATACCCTACTGATGGATTTTATTTGCATGTATTTTTAATTAACAAATCAACAAGGTTTCATTTAAGCAATCTAGACTTATAATACCTTCATTTTTTTCCAAACAATGATATCAAAATAATTAAAAAACAACCTGTTTTAATCGATAGTTCTTTTCAGCAAGTACAGTAGTATTAGGCATAATTTATTCAGTTAAAGCTACAATACCTAAGATTTTATGCCGCTAGAGGGCGCTACATTCAAAACAACAACAACGGCTTTGCTTGATGACGCTGTGGAGGAACGCGGAATGATGGGAACTGTTGTTTTCAACTCCACCGTGGATAGATCAGTCAGACGGGAATCGAAAATTAGTTGTCATGGATGAGGTAAAGTTCGATTTCTATAACTGTTGCATTTAATGACATGCTTGTTTTTCATTAAACTGAAATAACCGCAAGAAAGGTAAGGTTTAAAAGTAAATTAGTTATCACATATGTTAGGGGAGAGCCGGAACGGTTGAAACACTTTTCAGATAAACGTCGTTTTCGAAGATACAGCCAACAGTTCACATTCCGAAAAGTATTCGCGGTGAATATGACCTTACGATTTTTCACATCATATGCATAGACAACAAGACATTCTAACAATAATACTAATTGTTTTGCATCGTTTACTGACATGAAATTTGAATACAGAACACGGTGTTACTCACCTGTCAAGTAAAACACATGCAAGATCGTCGTCTCTTTCTAGTTAGAGTTTTTCCACAAAGTTCTCTCCATTTAGGAAATGCCACACCGATGTTGAGCTGGTTTTATTTATCTTGTCCCAAATTCTTCTTGGGCCATTTGGTTGACCCATTCGTTGACGTTTGCGTTTATGAGACTTGTCTTTGTCGACAGAACCAGGTGCAATCGCTAAAGAATAATTGTGCTCCATTCCATAACAAATGCATGAAACAAGCTGACGTTTGTTGCTTGATAGACGCTAACGCACAACTACAACTTCCGCATTTGTCCAGGACTACACGCAGTACGAGCGGAAACCGAGGTAACGCGGATATGACGCGATTGACTGGCGACTCCCAGCTCACCCCTGCTCACACGCCCCATTTCCTTGGTTAAAATCTCAATTTTCTCGCGATTTAAACATTGTTTGAAACATTTGAGATATTGTGAGTTGTCATCTTAACTAATATATAACACTGGCCTTGTGATTTTGGGATATTTTAATGCCACCTTTAATTGAGCAATTGTTTTTGGTTAGTTGTATTTAATTATTGTTAGAAAGAATTACATGATATTATGGTGTGATTAAAATGTCTAATCACGGCTCATTCTGCTCATGTTCTTGCCATTGTGTAATTAATCTTTTAAGAAAAAATAAAAGAAATAAAGTAAATGAGCTTGACCAGTGAAACATATCTGAAAACCCATTTATAGGAATACTTCCGTAAACTTTTAAAAGCTCAAAAACTGCATAACAGCAATGACCTGCGATATTGTCACGGGAATAAGGACAGAAGAGACAATAGCAAGTAAAACAGGATTTTTTTTTAGTCTATAACCAGGAAGTGATAGAAGGTCTCAGAACAGTCTCAACAGAGAACAGGAACAGAAACCTGGGAAGATTCAGTGGTAGCGCAGGCAGGCAGGCAGATGGACAACTCGATCCTTGAGGTGACGATAAACACGAACGGTGAAACATTTAGCACAGGAACAGACAAAGCCACAGGAACATGAGGAAGGATCAGACACCACACTAGGACACATCCAACAACACTCCGATAACACAAGACAAAATACCATGAGTTTAAATTGCAAACGCTGATCAGAAAGAGCTGGCGCTGATCAATCAGCAGCTGATCAGCGGCTCCGCCCACACACACCCAAATACACACAGCGAATGACGTCGAAACGAAACCCCTCTGGCACAAACAAACGACTTGGTGGGTAACCGGGTGGAGACGTTACCCCTTTTAAAGCTGTATTGTCCTTCGATTCGATCTCCCATGTTTGTGTGGAGATAAATAGTATCTCAGGTAAAATATACCTGGGAGTAACCAGGTGTTCGGATTGGTCAAAAATATGAGATAAAAAAAAAAATCGGATTTGATTTTCTTGGAACGGTACAAGAGGGGAAAATTAAAATGACCGAAAAAAGTCCCCATCAAACCTGCTCAGAGGAGCGGCTAGTTGGCTGACGTTGTGAATAAAACACAGATAGAAGTTGGCAAACCCCAGAAACCCTGTAGGGCCTTACGGGAATCTGGACTTGGCCAATCTATCACAGCCTTAAAGGGGAAATGAAGCAGTGAATCAAGTTTACATGATTTACAAGATGGATTTCCAATATAATCAACAATTATATAAGAAACATTACAAATGTAAACATCTTGAGGTGATGATAAACACGAATGGTAAAACATCCAGCACAGGAACAGACAAAGCCACAGGAACACGAGGAAGGATCAGACACCGCACTAGGACACATCCAACAATGCTCTGATAACACAAGACAAAATACCACGAGCTTAAATAGCAAACGCTGATCAGAAACAGCTGGCGCTGATCAATCAGTGGCTGATCTGCGGCTCCGCCCACACACACCCAAACACACACACAAACACAGCGTGAGAAAGAGTCAGCGAATTCATGAATCGTGACAGATATGTCCTCAATTCAAAGTGCTGGGATGCATTTTTAAACACAGTTTAAGCCCTCCATTAAATTATAGCCCTATACAACTTGTAGTCAAATTAATTATGTTAAAGGAGCTATTTCTCACCCCTCCTCTTGACAGTTTAGCAGAGCATAGTTTGCAGTCTGTTCTAATTTGATCATCATCGCTTATCTTAAAACATCTCCAAATGGCTGACATTAGTTACTAACTCCTCCGACGACTACTTGCTCAACTGATGAGAGGTTAGGCTAATGTCACGTTGCCATAAGGGGCCGTTCACATATTGTGTTTTTTGTGCATGCAGATTTGTTATTTCAAATGTACTGTAGGCGCAGCAAGCGCGCTCATAATAGAAGTGATATGCGCATTCATGGTATTCATTGCATAGCAAGGGAGAGCAAGCGCTTGTGGAAAGAAGGAGAAACATTTTACGGAAACGGTGCGGCCGCACTTTCCACACGTTTTTAGACACGATATGTTGAACGGCCCCTTAAAGTGGTATCGGGTGTGATTGTATAGTTTTACGAGTACATGAGCACAGTATAGGACCGACACCCGGGTACTAGTATTGGTGCATCCTTACTCCATTGAGAGTGAGGAGTCACGTGCCGATTTGGCGCTGGTCGGCCATGAATCATGATGGTAGGAGACGCTATTGGTTGCCGGGGCAATGCCTTCAGAACTTCACAGAGGCGCGACTTAACATTCCAGAAATAGCGAAAGAGAGACAGCGCAGCTTAGTATTTGTTTACATTTTAGCGATACACCGCAGTTTCTTTGGAAGATATGGAGAAGAAAGAGAAAGGAAAGCTGTTCTATTGGGAGAGACTAAATAACAATGCTAGCCAGCTTCATTTACAGAAACTGCTCGTCAATAAACTGTCAGCAGCAACAGCGAGCAAAGCATGATTTCAGAAGCAACACACTTCAGCTCTCAAACAAAAGAAATTAATACTGTTTTTCAACTAGAGTTGTTTAATTTGTTATAGATATATCTGTACCGCAAAATGTTTTAAAAAGACACTTTTTTAATGACACACGACTAAAGGTTTAAAAGGGAATGTCCGATCTGTCAGGTACAAATGAACGTATCTGATTCATATAAGATTTATCTCCACATATGAATGCGGCCTGAAACATCAAGTATGACTGAACTCGTGCAGTTTAACGTTACAGGTTTGGGGGTTTCTAAGTCTTGCACCCAGCCGCAGCAGAATTGTTCATAAGCTTCTAATGACTTAAAGCTTCTGAACTCTTGCATTGTGTAGGCAGTAACGTTAGGCACTGATACCATTAACCAGGTAATTGACTATGTCAGGGTATGTGAAAGGTGGTAGTGCTTTGCGTCTTTCGTCCATTCTGTAGCAGGTCGTACGGGTCCATGTTGTTGATGTCAAGTAGTTTCTCTAAATAACGCTTCTTTGGTGTTGTTATTTAGTCTCTACCGAAAAAAGCCCCTTTCCTTTTGCTTCTTCTCCTTCTTCTTAATTTATTCCCAAGAAACTGTGCCTTATCGCAAAAATGCAAACAAATATCAAGCTGCTCTCTCTCTCTGTCACTATTTCTCTCGGTCTCACTGTCAAAGTAACCATGTATCCTTTCAAGATGGCGACGCCTTCCCACCATGCAACGTGCGTGACGTCACATTCTCACAATAGGTTTATCTCTCAGGTCATCACTTCTGTAATGAGTGAGTTTGTAGGGAAAGAAATTAGCAGAGAACTGTAAGAAATGCAACCTGGAAATTCCCATTGCATCCGTTGTAAGGAGCGAGAGATGGAATATCAATAATTAATTCTACAATTATCTCATCATTAATCTAACGTAATATGTCCTCACGGACCAGCTGTTTGCACTTCCAGAAAGCGTTGACTCGCACAACCTAATGTGCCACGCGCAATCAGTCTCTCATCAGCCGTAATTACAAGTGTTATCAGTCTCTCCCACCCTCCTGCTATATATAGTAATTGTTCATTTTGAGCAAAAGTCACATCATCTTTTTTCATATGTGAAGAAATGCAGTCATTGTTCATATTTCAATTTTATAGTTTTTTTTTCACGTAATGCTCCTAAATGGTAAAATGATTACCATCGCAGAAGGAGGCAATCCAAGTCTTCAAAATAACTATTATTGCTGTACATTTTCTCTCTGCTGTGAGGATATGTTTTTAAAATTGCACTTAAAAGTTGCACATTTAAAAGTTTTTGTTAAAATTCAACTTTTTTACCCCTGAACTAAAGCTCCAGGTATTTTTTTTTCTTAGCCAAATAACTGATTGATTAAAGATAAAGCTGGACTAATTGGGTCTTTTGTGGCCCTGTAATGTCCTCTGTGGTTTCAGAGCGCCGTATTATCTCACTTTCTCTACTTCTCTTCCCCAGAGCAGAGATCGAAATCTCTCTGCGATGACATCCATGTCCCTGCTGAGACTAGCACTGCCACCGCTCGAAAGCACATCCTTCTGTTTGCACAAACCCGTAGTGGCTCCTCCTTTACCGGACAGCTTTTCAATCAACATCCTGGCGTATTTTATGTTTTTGAGCCTCTTTATCATGTGAAACAGGCCTTTACCAATTCTAGTAGCCGTCTACAAAGGGCGTTGGATGGCAGAGCTCTTCTGGGGGCCTACCGGGACCTCCTCCTCAATCTCTACAACTGTGACTTCAGCTTCCTGGAGAGCTACATTCGCCCTGAACCACAGGATCACATGACTGGGACCTTTTTCCGTCGCAGCTCCAGCCATGCCCTGTGCACGCCGCCTGTCTGTCAGGAGGGTGGCGAGGAGATTCTAGCAGGGCAACCGGATGAATCCTGGTGCCCAAAAAAGTGCCAGGCTCTGAACCTCACTCTAGCCTCTCAGGCTTGCCAAGCACGAAGCCATGTTGTAATAAAAACAGTTCGTATTCCAGAGGTAGGCGACCTACGCACGCTGTCAGAAGACCCCCGTTTAGATTTGAGAATCGTCCATTTGGTGAGAGATCCCCGAGCCATTCTTGCATCTCGCATGACTGCTTTTGCTGGAAAATTCAGAGCCTGGAAGATCTGGAACGCCACTGGCCGCCAACCGCGGTACGTGGACCTGACGCAGATAACAAGTACGTGCAGAGATATGGAGTATTCTGTGGAGACCGGCTTGCAGAACCCCACATGGCTGAGAGGGAGGTATCTATTGGTGCGTTATGAAGACTTGGCCTTGAATCCTGAGGAAAAGGTCAAGGAGATATATCGATTTCTAGGGATGGACTTGCATCACAAAGTTCTCACGTGGATTGCTCATAACACCAATGGCACTGTCCCTTCTTCTTCCGATTGGAACTATAAGTACTCCACCTCAAGAGACTCTAAAGCCACAGCTCAGAGTTGGAGAGTACATCTAAACTTTGACATTGTTAAGACAGTTCAATCTTTGTGTAACAGAACTCTTGCCCTACTAGGCTATAAGCTTGTCCAGTCTGTAGATGAACTGAGGAATATAACAAAAAGTTTAATGGAGCCCAGGACTTAGTGAAGTTAACATTTTTGTGAACTACTTATTAATTTTAAAGACACTTTTATCCCAAAGTGACTTATATTGCATTCAATGTATACACGGAACCAAACAGGGCTAATTACTATATTTGGTTACATAATATTGGGTTAATAGCTTCAAATTGTTGTTTGCATACAAGCCATGTAAATCCATGCAACATTATGGATACTGCTTTGGGGGAAATTTAGCTCATGAATAATAATTAGGTTTGTGATTATGATGCTTTGTAACTTTCCTTAAAGGTATAATTTGCCCAAAAATGAAAATCATTTTCTCACCCTCATATTTTTCCAAATATTTATGACATTCTTTATTTTTTGGAACATTAGATATAATGTGTGTTTTTTTGTTTTTGTTTTTTTTTTTCATGCAAAATAAGTCTTTTTGGTTATAACTTTTTTGGTTACCAAACATATCTTGTTTTGGGTAATGCAGGTTTGAAGAAATTTTCATTTTTGGATGGGCCATCTCTTTAAGCGCCTGGTCACACGAAGTAATTAATATTCATGAGTCAGGACTTTAGAATAGCATGATGCTAAAAGAGCATCCACATCATTTTCAGCTTGTAAATGTGCATTATTGTGACCAAAGAATCACTACAGAGTTTCGACAAAAAAAGCACAGCATACTTGCCAGTGACAATGCCAAAGCTGGTCAAATTAAGTCAAGAGCGTGTCATCTGGATGAGCCCATAAATGGCCTTAAGTATGAATGTTGATCAGCGAACATGTCCTTACAACCCTATAAAGAGTCAAGCAGAGATCTAAAATGACTGAAATACCATTCAGCACCATTAAAAACTCATTTTCCATGTAATTTTTAAAAGCAAAGTCCCTAATAAAATCAAATCGGCACAGAAGGTCAAGTTGTTCAGTTTAAATCACTGGCAGACAGTTCAATGTGTTTTCATCCACCTAAAATAATTTTTTAGAAGCCCCAACGTCATAATTGATCTCTCCCTGATGGCATTTGGGAATTTGTAAGCCAGAGTCAGGGATTATTTCTAAGTGCAGTGTCAACATTGGGAAAAGCACTTTGGAGCTATGGAGCAACTTTGCAATTTGTGGATAACAGATATGAAATTACAGTAGGCTATACAAATCAAATTCCTGATTTAATTAATTTGCTATCTCCTGTTCACAGGGCCCCCCTGAGCTTAATTGAGCATGGCTGAAGCTCCTTCGATCCCTTGGGTTAATTTGTCTCTGCTAATTATTGTTTTAGTTCATATAATGGATTAAATTACATCATATTTTGGAAGGTGGGGCTCAAATAAACAAATGCAAATTCTCCAAAATTGTTTTGAGAATAGAAATGCAGATATTATGGTGTGTGGGAATATGGAATTGTGCCTTTAGTGTGAAAATACTCTTGAATTTCATGATGTCTTGGTAACTTTGTGTTGTTGTTCATGCCATACATTAAGCAATTCATTAATTCTATGTGAATCACCTCATTAATCGCTTTTACATTTTGGACAAATGCTGTGTAAACAACTGTTACTCATCTCAGGTATGATGATTACTGTAAATGCAATTCTTCGGCCACACTGCCAGTTAATAAATATGCAGAGAAAAGAGAAAATCTATGGTGAACTAAATTATTCCTCATTACTGTAGGAACCGGTGGTTCATGATGATACATAATGTATTAGTTTCATTTAATAATTTATTTATTACAAATTATTTATGGTAAAAAATTATGCAGGACAACTGTAATGATCGGTTTAGAATGCTTATTTGTCTATGTGTGCTGTCTATGTAATACACAAACACATTGACCTGCCTTTTTATTAATAATTAAGAAGGAATGGTGACAAATAGAAATGAATCACAATCATTGGTTTTGATGTAGTTTGCTGCTTCTGTATGGTATTTTCTATTGTCTGCTTTCACATCAATTTTCTACTTTCTTTTAAAACTTGACATTTGTGGTGTTATGCTGAGGCTGGAGCATTTGGTGAAGTGCTGATCATCTTTTCAACGTCAGCAGTCCAGCTTCAGCTTGGAAACCAAAAAAAGTGAATACCAAGGGATATAGCCATGGTTCAGACTCTTTTTTTTTTGTCAGTTCTCTTTGTTTTCAAAGCACAGATGCCTGATATTCACACATTTAGTGGATTATAGCATTTGGCTTGATGACAGTACTATTTCCTCACATATTGTCATAAGGCTGATACAGTAAGATGGAGAAGTGATGAATCAAAATGATTTGATTAATTAGTAAAGAATAAAAATAAAAATCATAATAAAATTAATAAAAACCATGAATTGTTAAGTAAATTTGTTAATAATAATCAGTTTTTAATAATAAGTCACAACGTAGGCTAACAACAAGTTAAAGGGGTGGTATAATGCCTTTTTCACAAGATATAAAATAAGTCATGTCCCCATAGTGTGTATGTGAAAATAGCTCAAAATACATATATCCACATTTATTTTTATATAGCATGTTCAAATTGTTACTTTTTGAGGGTGAGCAAAAACGCAACTTT
This sequence comes from Pimephales promelas, assembly GCF_016745375.1. The sequence continues at coordinate 4,508,655 of NW_024121599.1, forward strand.
TTGTGTCTGTACCTTTAAATGCAAATGAGCTGCTGCTCTTGTCACAGAGGGTGGACAACAGCTCCTGTCCTTTTACCTCACACACAAGCACTGAAAATATAAATAATGTTTAGCCTTCATGTTCATACTGGAGTCAGACAATGATGGAGAGACTCAAGAAGTGACAACATGTAGAATGCAACAGTACATTTCTCAATGGTTAGGTGACGAATTTATGTTGCTGTTATGCAGTTAACTATCTTCTAGTCATCGATTAACATATTCTGTCATGATTATCTATAAATCGTGTTCCTGAGGGTGGGGTTTATGTAAATTATAGGGTTGGTGATGTCTCTAACCCAGGAATGTCATGCACTGTAAAAAATTTCCGTAAAAATACGGTACAATGTACCATATAAATTTGAAGGATTTTTTCCGTATTTGTCTTTTACCCTTATTTTGAATTACGCGTTGCATTGTGGGAACAAGATCCTGGCGGCGCGAAAAGTTTAAGCGGACCACGGGCAAAGTTGCTTTTTAAAGCCGGATTTCGGGTGTGTGTGAGTCTCTACCATCCGTTTGTTGTAGTCCTTTATAAACGATTTCTTTAAAAGCAAATATCTTCCTTTGCTTTAAAGCTGTGTAACTTTGCGGATGTTGTTAATGCTCAAACAGCAACATTACACACTAACTAAAGTTAGAAAAGTGAAATCATAATCAACCACCCCTTTAACTAAATTTCTCTGAGTAAAATAAAATTGCCAGAAGAGTAAAGGAAGAGATAAAGAGATCAATGTACTGTATGAGCAATGACTGTACGTGCCAATATTTAGGGCATATGCTGCCTGTACAGAACAGGAACAAATATGCTTATCATGTCAAAAATATTTTCTTAGAAATTAGCTCTGGCTTCTTGGTATCACAGTGTAACCTAAGTGTAGCTAAACATTATATGGTTTTAACACTATTGAAACAGAACAAGCCAAATTAGCCTTTTCAACATGGACTTTATGCTAGGCCTACTCACTTTTGTAAAAAAAAACTCATGTGACATTTGATATTAGACTAGATACCAGACTTTGCAGAGGAATATATCTAGATAGATAGATATAGATAGATAGATAGATAGATAGATGATAGATAGATAGATAGATAGATAGATAGATAGATAGATAGATAGATAGATAGATAGATAGATAGATAGATAGATAGATAGATAGATAGATAGATAGATAGATAGATAGATAGATAGATAGATAGATAGATAGATAGATAGATAGATGGATAGATGGATAGATAGATAGTGATCTTAAAATCTGGCTCATGAGAAAGCATCGTGAGTAAATGGCTGCAAAAACACCTTTAGACACGGATACTGCGAGATGAGTCATTATCATCCAAAGAAAGCCCAACTAAATGTAACCAGTGGGTTCTATGTCAGGAGGATATACTTCTATCCAGAGTCTGAGGGGTTAACAGCACCCTGAGGGAGTAATCCTCCCTCATTTACAATCACTCTCAACCCTGCAGCTGCTGACTGCAGGGTTATTTCTCAGAGGCCCTGAGAATATATCCATAGAAGAAACTCAATAGAAACAGGATTTAAGATGGAGGGAGAAGAGAAGCCATCTCTCTTTGAACTTAATCTGCAAAGGCAACACAAACAGGCAATAAAGCAGAGTTTATGACACCCTCTGAGAACTGTTTCATTGGCTTTTCCATCGTGCCCTGACATACAAAGACACCAGCCGCCTGAGTCAGCCACACAGTTAATCGCCCATCTCTTCGGCCAATATCAGCCCCCTCTGTCCCTCTTAACCCCGCTGACAAATTTAGACCTCAGAGGATGGCGGTAACAAATGTTCAGAGCAAATCCACAATATGTGGGGGTGTACAGTGTGCTTTTGTGTATAATATATTAGCATGAAGATATGGAAGTGAAGTGGCCACATGTCAAGAGTCTAGCTCTGTTGCAGAGAGAGAAACTATATAGGGAGAAAATCAACCTGCTCTCCACGGATGACTTTTCTCAGAAAACCGATCACATAAAGGTCAGCTACGGATTTGTGGGGGAGGAAAATAAAACTGCAGAAATCATGAACAAGAGAAATGTACTGTATGTAGCAAAAGTTGCACAAAATGTCACTATATTAACATATTTTAGACTATATTTCTTTTACATCCAGAATGCAGACTGCTATTTTGTGCTTTGCTTGGAGCCTGCCATTTAATAGTTTATAGAATGTGTAAAATTGTGTTTTTTTTTTACACGGTAGAAATACTTTTAATACTCTTAAATAAAATTTCAATCGTCATTTGAAATACATTTTTGCTAAGCAGTCTAGCCAACAGTTTTCTTGATGCATATACAGTTGAGTCCAAAAGTGTAAGTCCACCAATGAAGTGTACAAAATTTTACATTACAAAATACTGTATATTCATTGCATAAAACTTTTAACTAAATGAACTAAACTCTCATTTGTTTATTAGATAGACTAATCTTTCTCCTTCTTTATTAAAATCCCAGAATTTGAATGTGATTCGAGACTTTTTGACCCCACTGTGCAGTCTTCAGTTAGATAAAGACAGGGCAACCATTTTTATTGAAATTAGTGATGAAGCATAATCTAATCAATCCAAAAATTGTGAAATAAATCCAATATTTTCTGCCCCCTCCATCATACTCAATGCAACTCCATCCATCTCATTCTCAGATTTTCAATATCCACTGTACAACTTAAGATGAATAACTCTCCAAGCTAACTGTACTTTAAACTGTGATTCACTAAAACTGATTTGACAAGTGCCGTGAAGGCAATAAGCTACAAGAGGGGTACAAATAAAAATATGTCATAAACAGCCAAGACATAACTGTCATATCATTTTTTTGTATAACAATATTGGTTTGAGAAAAAAAGTTTTCTCTCTAGCTCATCTCAAACTGATATGTCTGAAAAGCTGTACAAAATGGATTCAGTACCCATGAGGAAAGCATAGCCTAAGACTTTCAAATTGCCTTGTTCTCTCCGTCTGCGGAGGTAAATCATAAGTTCATATAATTAAAATAATGAATGCTCAATTGACGCCCCTCAGGTGCCATTTGCTTGAAATTTCGTGTGATTGGGGCATGAGACAATTGCTGAAGCAATCCTACACAGCGAGGAGTAATTAGCCATATTACAATTTGCAGTAATAGGCACCATAAAATTGAATCCCGAACACTCTCTATATTTCATGAGCCAGTATCTTTTTATAGTGTCTAGTGGGCCCAGGGCCATAGGAGGAGAGCATGATGTTTCAGTGCTAAAAAAGGAGAGAATCTAAGTGCAGGAATGGAAGAAATGCAGCTTGAGAACAGGACCGGGCGGTAAAGGGGTGTGTAGGTGTATGTATGTGTGCGTGCGTGAGTTTGCATGTGCATATACGACTATGCAAACTTAGCATCTGTTCTGTTAGTGTGTTTTTCACCCTCACTTTCACTCCTCCCACACTTTATTTTCTCTATAAATCACATTCCAGGCCTTTCTAGAATTTTTTTCCTTCATAAAACAATGATTACGCGTCAATTTTGCAAAGCGTAATATTCTCCAAAGTGCAGATACAGTACCTATAGTGAGTAAATGTCTCACTCTTTCTGTCAGTATATATCGGTAGATTAAAAGCTGTAATTTGTGTTTTTACAGTAAATGGCACGGTTAAGCAGCCACTCATTCTCACATGCTCAGTTTCAACCATTATATCAAGAATTGCATATGTGTCAAAAATAGCTAAGCTGCAGCGTCATATGCGTGTGAACTGCAGCATGCAATGAGACATTCTGCTTCATGAGATGCATGCTCATTCTGACAGCATAGCAGTCTGTTTCCCTATATTGCCCCTTGAAATTTTAACCTCCTTGTTGCTTGATATGCTTGGGGTTTTTTTTTTTGTTGTTGTTGTTTTGCACAAAACACTAAAGAAAACTGACAGGATTTTTTAAAAAGTAGATTTGATAGATAAAATATTGTATTCAGAGTGTTACTGTAAATCAGGTTAGGTTATTTTCTTTCATAAACAAATTACTATAAAAACAATAATATATTATATATACTGCATTGTACAATAATAGTGTGAAGACTATCGTTTGAAGTCGCCATTATGATGACTATGTTCCCTTTGGCTGGGAAGTTAAATGTACTTTTATTAATTTACTCCCCCAGCAGATGTCACAGAACACAATTGGTTCCACTGTATTACATGGAGAGAATAAGCTCTGATTATATACCAACTTGACATCTACAATATAAATGGGACTATTATATATTACAGAAACAATCTTTTATAAATAAAATATAAGGGTTGCTGAGGTATTTGCAATGCTGTTGAGCTGAGTGGTAGTTTTTCTTGTAAACTTTAGTATTGTCAACCGGATATGCAAAGTTATAAACACTTGCCACATGAAACTCATGCAGAAGTGCATGTTGCAAGTCTATTGTTAAGAAATGTCTGCATTTTAAAAGGAATATTCATGGAATAATCAGTTCGAGGATTGATCTGTGCCTTGAAAATTGTTATGCACTACTAGCACAGCTAACTACATTTTACAAGCAAAATGCAAAAATTGTTGTGATAAATCTGTAATATGTAAATTTATAATAATAAAGAGATGAATATTAAAAGTACTTGTCATCCTACTCTGCAAAAAGAAAAGTGAACAAGCCTCGTACTGTTACTTCTTCTGGTAAATATAAATTCTGTTTGTACTAAATAGTTTGCAACTATTTTAGTGACAGGGGAAAGAAAAAAAAAAACCACCACCAATGTGCAGCCTTCAACTGGATAATACGACGACAGCCATATTGCGCCAGAATGCCCACCATACACCAGCTTATTGGTGTTTTTTTTTTTTTTTTTTTTTGTAAAAATGTTTTGTAAAAATGGAAAATGTAATAATTCAAAACATTCTCTATGATGGGTAGGTTTATGGTTTTGGGATAGAATATACGATTTTTGTTGTAAAAAAAATCATGTCCTCACACTGTAAAACATGAAAACCCAAATGTGTAATTATTGCAAAGAGTAATTATGTAATTATTGTAATTATTACAATTTAGCCTATAGCCTGCAGTAAATTCACACAGTGAGTGAAACGATTGGACGGACTAGTGAAGGGTTAGCACTATATCGCAGTGACTATAGTATATGATTGGGGGGTGGGGGTGGATGATGTATGATGACTAGTATGATGACTTCTTTCCCCAAACCCTCTCTCTTTCTCTCTCTTTCTCTCCCTCTGGATCAAGGTGCACCAGAACTGTCAGCAAATCCACAATGAATTCCATACAGCACTCATCTTTTGAGTGAAGTCATCCATTATTCAGCCACAACTTCACTCAGGGAAGTGTTTTGACTACATTTACCTTGTGTTTATGAGACATTACACACACATGGGAGACTGGAAAACTCTCTGACTGAAATGACTCTGACGGAGTGATGGGTAATGTGGAATACTGGAATCATCAAACAGGACATGTTATATGGTTAAAGGACCCCATAAAATCGGAAGAGTTTTCAATGTACAGTATATGAGTCCATATACGTATATATCCTACAAATATTTTTTACTAACATTTAGCATACCGACTTATATACCATATATAAACTTGAAATCATATTAAAAGCGGTCTGTCTTACAAGTTGCATACTCCCTGTTCTAGACTTGCAGTCAAGACCGCCTACCGAGACCAATACACTACCAAGACCAGAGGGTACCAAGACCAAGACAGACCAAGTCGAGACCAAGACAAAAAAACAGACAAAAAACAGACTAGTGTTGAAGCTAAGCAATAACTTGTACGATTTTTTTTTTATTTCGAAGTCTTCAATAATACATATACCAATACGTAATTTATATTTTTAAAAACGAATTATTAGCTTAAGTGGAGGATCCGAAAGTTGGGATCATCAAAACCTGTACATGATGTGTGTTTTTTAAATCAAGTGATCAAAGTGCTCGTTACCACTGCGATCAGTGGCGCGGATACGGTGTTTTCTCGTATGGATATTGTAGTATTGTATTACTAAATCCCCCGAACACTATGTCGGTCTGAGACAGCAAGACCATTCTCGAGACGTACATTACTACCCTGTTCTAACCGTGCTACTGCACTGAAATTACTGGAAAAGCTAACAAATAACTCTCTCCAGGACTTCCTTGAAACAAAGCACTAAACTGGTTCACTGTAATATCTATAAAGGTGATGAAACTGTCAAGCTAGGATTTTTCCTGAGCCTTTTAGAGGACAGTAAATTTCTCTATTAATTTATTTTTATGAGAAAGTATATTGTTTGGTGTCCTCAAACACCTGCTATTAGCTGCATCTGTTAAATGGTGTTGACCTCCAATGAGCGGGAAGGCGAGCCAATAAAGTGGCTGTGCTCAGACTAAATTGTGTTTTACGTTTAACATTGAGTAAACTGGAAAAAATATATTGTTATTTGTTTATAAACTTACCTTAAGCATAACTAATAATCAGCAGTTAGAATAAAGTTCACTCATACGTTTATTGTTGAAGAGGGGAAAAAAATGACAAACTCAAACACTGAAACGTAATGATATTAGTAATATTAAAGGGTTAGTTCAAGCCTATGAGACCTCCGTTCATCTTCGGAACACAGTTTAAGATATTTTAGATTTAGTCCGAGAGTTTTCTGTCCCTCCATTGAAAATGTACCTGGTATAGTACTTGTCCAGAAAGGAAATAAAGACATCATCAAAGTAGTTCATGTGACATCACTGGGTTATTTAGAATGTTTTGAAGCATTTAAAATACACTTTGGTCCAAAAATAACAAAAACTACAACTTTATTTAGCATTGTATTCACTTCCGGTTCTGTTGTCAGTTCACGTTGACGAGTCCGCTGTGACGCTAGTGACATAAGACGGGGACAACAAGTTTGGACCTCCATGTAGCCCCCAAATGTGGAGTGTGAAATATTTTTTTTACAGAATCACGCATTGAGGGTGACAGTCATTCATTTCGGTCTTTTGTCACGCACTCCTGCCACACATTGTATTTCTCATGTTATGTTATGAAGGAATTTTCTGTGTTGATTCATAGGGATCATATTCATATTTTGAAATTCGTATTGCATTGTGTTGTGTTTTAGGGTTAAACTTTAGGGGGAACTTAACAGATAATGTTGTGGCATAAAATTCCACCAGTTAAAATCCAGTGAATTATTCATTTCTAACATTAATGATTATATTAGACTTTGCAGATTCACAACTACAGTAAATATGAGATTGCTTATACATTATGTATGCATCACTTTGCGATTTGATTATGATTAAAACTCCAGGCCATCATATTTTTTGTTCTTTTGTTTGTAGCCTCAGAAGTTGGGTTCCAGAAGCCCTTCAGCCTGACACAACTGTTGAAGGTAACAAATGACAGCCCTCTCGTGGACCAGCAGTCCATCTGTCTGTGTCAAAATAATTGAATTCTGTAAATATAATCAGAAAGCTCTGTTATGATAAACTTTGAATGATTGCTATCTCTGTAGTCTGTTTTATGGAGGGTATGACATATAATTCAGACAGATATAAAGATATGGGCCAGTTTTGTGCCAAAAATAGCCCAGTGTTCCTTCACAGTCCAAGTGCACACAGCACTATTTGTTCAGATTTAGTATGGGGTCATTTTATATGAAATTATGTTTATATCCAAGAAGATCTGCTATTGCACATTATACTATTGGTTCTTCAAATTTGATTGGATAAGAGGCCATCCAATATGCTGATATACAATCCAACAGCCTTGGAACTTTTACACGTTTTACATCTTTATGCCAATACAGTAAGTGGCAACATTTTATGAATCATTGGATCACTGAAACCAGTTCATTAAAACATGGAGTAATTTTAGATAGAAACATGTATGAGTGAGTCAGAGAATCATTGTGCTCGAGTCGAGTTCTTTTAAGTTGGATGGATTGCCTAGAAAAAGCCATTATGAAAGTCATTCCAACAATATTGTTCCTCTGTGATGTTATCATTATAGTTGTGGTTTTTTGTACAGTACATTGCTGTTCTAATAGAATTAGAACAATTTTTAAAACTTTACAGTTATAGTTGTTCAAATTCATGTTAAATGTTCAAGTAAACTTTTATTGTTGATGCTATTTGATGCTATAAGAATGCTTCTGCAAACAAAATGATGAACGATATCAAATGACATCATGTCAGCCAATCAAGATTGGCATGTTTTCTAAATTGAAAAGAAGAGAACATATTTTTGTCAACATGTTTACAAGCTAAGCGTCTTATAGTCCATTGGAAAAAGTTGGAGACACCAAGTATAGGGAGATGGCTCAAGGAGATTGCAATCAATATGTCATTGGAAAAAATAACACATATCAAGAGCAGATATAGGGCTTTTGAAGATGCTTGGAAATCCTTTATGTGTTTCTTGGAAAAAGAAAACAATGGGGTTATATCTGATGGTATATTAGAAGATATGTAAGGGAAGTTTTGTTGGATGCGTGATGCGTCTTGTACTAGGAGGCCTTATCTGTATATTTTGTGTGTGTGTGTGTGTGGGGGGGGGGGGTCTGTATGTATTTGTTGGTGTGTATATATTGATTTGTTCCCTTTCTTTTCATTTGATTATCTGTATGTGAATAAGTGAATATTTATGTCAAGTTTGTATTGTCATATTATATCATATTTGTTATGCAATCTAAAAAGCAAAAAAAAAATTGGCATGTTTTCACACGTGCTGCAGGCAGACGAGAAGCAGAAGCATTACCATAGTGTGCAGCATCTCATTCCTTTCTCATGGAACCAGGTTACAAATGTAAACTGAGATGGTTCACAAGTAAGACAGTAAAAGTGCAAGCTTTGGTTCACAGATCCATATAAATTCTGATTATAGTTATCATCCTTGAGTGAGTGGCCCTTATAAGTATGATATAGTTTGCAACAACGGTGCTTAAGCATATTCAGATTAATATAATAAAAGCTGAAGGCGGTAACAAATTTAGAAGAAACTATGATGTTTGTTTGTTTTTAACGGTGGCTAATTAGATCATTTGAATATCTGTCCATTTTCAGACAGATCCTGATTAATATTAATACTCCATCTGTGCTTTCACTTCATTTCATTAGTCATAGCTTCCAGCATCACATATAGCTTTTCTCTGATCCATTTTCTCAAACGATAAACTCTAGTGCTAATCATGCACCTGAACTATAATTAAGTTTACAGACTGATCAAATGGGTTTGCAGCCTGGCTATAAAAACAACTTAAAAAATAAAACGATTAATCAAAAAATTAATCATAATACCCTCTGCATCTTATCTTTGTTCAAAAAGAGCTTTGCTTAAAAGCCAGACATTAATTAGGGTTTACTCTAGGCTGGCTCAAAGCAAGTCCCAACACTGATAATCCCAGCTGATGTATCTGAGCTAGATAACTCATTGATTGAGAAGCCTAGCTTTTGTACATGGGAACACAATCGACCAGACTACCACAGCTTCATAGCATTTAGTTGGTGAGGACAGACCAACAACAAAGGCACAATTGATGTTCTGTAGAGCTTCTGAGACAGTGGTCTTTAATTAGCCTACATTGAAAAGCAGTGAGAGTGTGCACGAAAATCTTGAGTGATCTATTTCTTTTCACTAGATCCATCGCTTTACTATATGGCACGTTAAGTAAAATCCACAGGATTTATTTTTCATTGTTTTTTTAAGCGTATGATGCATGAGTGTCATCTAAAACAGACCTCAGATGTAAGCCCCTCTCAACATGTGATCAGTTCCCAGCAGAGCTGCAGTGGCTCAGGGCTCATCCAACATCACAGTGCCTTAGTTTTTTTTTTTTTTCCCCCCCTACAAACCCAGTTAAAACCAGATGCACATCAAATGAACTAAATCCCCTATACGCAAGTGGTGTGGTGTCTCTTTGCGCTCAGTTGTGTGCTCCATTCTCACAGGCAACTGTTTCCAGAGCATATGCTGTTTTAGGGGCACAGGAGCATATGGCACATTTAATTAGTGAAAGCTCGTTTAATTTTCCGACACACCTTGGTCTGTGGGACACAGTTTATTGTGCTCTGGTCCTTTTGTGCCTGATAACACAGTTTCACTGGGGTTTCCAGATTAGTGAGCCTGTTTTATCCTCGCCATATTGCATTAATTAGAGCCACCTGAGCTAGTTTCACACTTTTTAGGTCTATTTAGGTCTTGGTGTGACAACAAGGGGTCAAGGTTTGGATGGTTAGCATCGTCCAGTTTAATCTCTGCTGCTAACTGTTATTGCAAGCAACGCATAAATCACAGATATTTCAGTATATTACAGTTGATTTACCAGTGCTTTATTTTTTTTTGAGGGGCTCTTAAAAGTGTGAAATAGACTGTTATTTTTCTTTGCCTTATAGTCACTGATGAAGGGAACATGTGGTGCCACCAGTCAGCGCTGCCATTACATAATTTATCTTTGGAGTCATTAATCACAATATTTCGGTACCATTATGGTAATCAGATGACATTAGAGATTAGCATATATTGGTATTGTTCGATATTGAATATGACAAATTAAAATTCTGAAAAGTTTGTATCACATATAATGTACAATATGATTGTGATGAAGAGACCTCGAAGTTGTCTTCCTTTCACTGTATGCTTACTGTTCTTATGCATTTAATAATAATTACGTGGGGTTTGCTGGTTTATATTTCCAGCTTTAGTTGAGTGGGCATGGCCTTAAAGAAAGTGGGAACCTGTAGGGCAGCACTCAATGTAGCTAATTATAGAGATAGTTCACTTTGAAATTAATTTTTGGTATGTTTTAGCTTACCTCAAGGGCATCCAAGATGTAGGCGTCTTTGTTTCCGCAGTAGTTTCAATTTTTTATATTTTTAGGTCAAACCATTCTTGTCTGTAAGTCATATAATGGAGGTCTAAGGTCAGTCCAAATTAAACATGAGTCCAAGTGATCTGAGGGCGCGGCCGCTTTGTGACTGTGGTAACAAGAGGTAAAAACGATATAAATACTGTTTGTTTGTTCACACAAACTGCTCGTTTCTTTTCTTAGGCCATCAACGCATACTTACATTTACGAGTCATTAAATCATGTTTAATTTGGACTTCTCTGTGCATGCTCTTTGAGGTGGTGACCATATACCTCCATTATATGACTGACAGACAAGAACGGTTTGACCTAAAAATATCAAAAATGAAAATACTGTGGAAACAAAGACACCTACATCTTGGATTTCCTTGAGGTAATCTAAAACATACCAAAAATTAATTTCAAAGTGAACTATCCCTTTAATGGAAATGTTTTTGTTAATGAATGTTTTGGTTGTATCGGTCCTTTTTATCGTATTTTCTGATTTTTAAACCAAATCTTGTTTTAATCACCTTATGTGTTTATTTATTTATCACAGTTAAAGAAAATTTGCTGCCTCCATTTTGTGAGCTCAATCAAGTCATTTCAACTTAAATACATTAAAAATGAGTTGAATTTCCTATATATCTTAACAAATAAAGTTTAAAATGGCTTAACTTTGATGAGTTGAAGTAGTGTAAAAACACATGTTGTCATGATTTATTGATCTTGTCATTTTTTTTCCATGCATAAAAAATATGTTCCAATTGGGTAAGATGTCCATAAGATGGCTGTCACTACCAAGGGACTAATGGACAGATTGTGGTTTTAGAGTAAATTTGAACAAGGTTATTGTAGCGCTGCTTGAGTGCAGTGAAACTCTTGCCTTAAGAGGGTAGTTGGTATTTTTAGTAGCCTACCTATACGTTTTTAGACCCTTTTTATTAATAACCTTTGCTAGCAGTGAATGAAAGAATCTCTAATTGGCTGATAACTGATGTGGTACGCTATCTAGCCAGTCTATGTATTTGTATTTGTCTAATCTAGATGTACTTTACACATCACTCCTACTTTTGCTTTTAAAAATGTATTTATACAAAAGAGTATTGCTTAATGTGAAATAGACCGCACCGAGATCACAGTGTAGTGAAGAAAAAAAGTCGTTTTTGGGATAATTAAAGAAACAACATACTCTCTTTGAAATCTGAGCCTGGCTGTCATACTTTAATCTTCAACTGAACCACATACGGTACAAACACATTTATTATGCTTCCACATTACCCGATAGTGCCATGAGATTGACATTCTATCGGCTTTTTCATATAGGGCATATTTGTCCAGTAGGTTACTGACAAGAAAGAATATAATGGGGAAGGGAAGTTTATTGGCTCAAGCACATACATGACAGAATGCATGTGTCTATGAAAGGGGTCTTGAAAACAGAGCTTGTTAACTGTAATGGTGATGATTAAATGCTCCTGTCTCATTCTGACAATGTGATTTAGGAAAAATCAATAGAAATATATGGTAAACGAAACATAACACAACTGCAGACTTCCTCACAAGCTTTTATGTAATCAATTTGCACATGATGCAGTTTTGTTACTCTTAAAAGCCCCTTTGTACCCCTTTTAACCTTCTTGCATCTGGGAAAATTTGTCATAGTCCTCTGTTGTTGCTCAGGTCCCTTGTGGCTATGACAACAATCTAGTTATTATCTAGTCACTTCTAACCAAAAAGAGACTGATGATTTGCGTATGAAAGCATAGTGGCCATTGAATGCACAGAATATGATTGTGAAGAATGTTAGAACTGCAGAATATGCTTTTTACATTCAGTGCTCCTGCACATGTTTCATTGTTTAAAATCAATGGGAATTTTAATTGTTCAATACAAGGAAACAAAGAATAAATTGAAAAATTGAATAAAGCAATGCTGACTAAAATTCTAGTGAAGGCAGAAAATACATTTCGTCTGAAAAAGAACGATTGTTGATATGTATTATTCATTGTGCTTCAACAGCATATTTGAGGGAAAGTACAATCCTAATCAATACCCCAAATCAATAGTCTTAGTCAGTATTAATGGGTGTGAAATTCTGCGACCTTTTTGAAAAGGTCTTACCTGAATTACAGTTGTTTTATATATATTCATTGATTATTAAAACAAAGTTTTGCAATAATAAACTGAAAACATTGAATGAAAGATAAAAGACTATCATAACTACAATGTCTTTTGATTCTACTGTGTATGGTGTGACAAGCAACTGACAAACTTGCTTTCGCCCCATTGGATTCTCCACATCTGAACACAGCTTCATTATGGGAATGTGGGTCAGGCATTTGGTGAACTAAAGATCCAAGCCTCCATCAGATTCCTAACACACCAGAATGTGTTTTTGATCCACCTTATTCTGCTCTAAACAATGCGCGTTGCCATGACGACGACTCTGGTTGCCAACCGTTTTGAATCTGGTCTATATATTTTTGCTGTGTGTTTCAGATTGTATAATCCCCACATCGCTAAACTAAATCGAAAAAACATTCATCAAATGTGATCGGATCACGTTATTTTTTTTTTATTATTATTAAATCACAGATAAAAACAAAATGAACTTCGCTTTCAGAACGCTTTCAGAGTCGCTTTCAGAACGGTCATGTCTGTAATGGAGAACTGTCACGTCCGTAACATTGTTTTTTTTTCTTATAAATGCGAACACAAAAAATAAAATTAAAATAATATTTTATGTTCTGTGGAGGCAGACCCTTCTTCATCCGGTTAGTAGCTATTACTTTTGTTTTGCACAGTGTAATTCATAGCATTACTAAAAAATATTTTGCACCTAAAAGTTAAAGATTTGTTGTGTGATGTGTATTTCGCTCATAATAAATATGAAACGCATGTGTAGACTGATATTTTTCTAATGTCTGGACTAGAGTGCTAGCATTCTATGTAAACAAATACTTCAACTGGAAGTAGAAACCCGTTTAGTCAGTTGAACCCGCTAAAAATAATGGGAAATAAAACGGGCGCAGAAAAAGGTGGATAGTTAAGGGAGACCTGCTATAGATAAAGTAAAGTATGCTTTATGAACACTTTTATTCAGCAAAGGCACATTAAATTGATAAAAAGTGATAGTAAAGACATATATAATGTTACAAAAGATTCAGCTGTTATTTTAAACTTTCTATTCATGCAAGAGTCCTGAAAAAATCGTGGTTTCCCCAAAAATATTAACCAGCACAACTGTTTTTTTTATTGATAACATTGATAATAATAAGAAATGTTTTTGGAGCACAAACTTATCATATTAGAATGATTTCTGAAGGATCATGTGGGAGGGATGGATGTGGGAAGGATCATCTCCTCTCCATCTCTTGCAGACTAATGGTTTTAGGGGAGTGGTTAAGTGTTTCTCAACCCAAGCCGTCAAACCTACCTCATCAGAAAAAGACACCATTCCCTACCAGATTTTGATTAAAGATTACCATGGTAAAACATTTTTTATATATATTTACTTGCACGGATTCATTGTTCTCCACAAGACTAGTAATATGTGTGACTTTGTTTTCTCACAATTTCAAGTTCTAAAGTCAGAATTCTGGGATATAACATTTTTATTCAGTGGCAGAAGCAAGCTTCCATAGAAAAGTTATTTTAACTTGTAATAACATTTTAAAAATTACTATTTTAAAAAATAAATGAACTGTCCACACACTTGAATCCTTTCAGCAAATTTAATAGCCAAGGTTTCAGTCACAAAACCATCCTCAGGGCTTACAAAAACTCAATGTCACATTCCATTTAACTGTGTTCAAACACATCAGTGATAACCCACACCTGCAGAAGCCAGGTAGGACCAGTTGTAGTCCAAAAAAAAAAGATTACTATTTTACATTATTTTTGGTCAAATTAATGTAGCAATTGGTAAGTATAAGAGATTTCATTTAAAAACATTAAACCAACCCCAAACCTTTGAACAGTTGTGTGCTTTTTTTTTTTTTTTTTTTTTCAAATTTATGTGAAATAGTCTGTACTTTTGGACAGCCACAACTGATGAAAAATCCAAACGCCTATAATGCATTTTCTGCAATTTGTCTGCTGTTTTCTTCATTCTTCACAGAGTCTGTCACAGCATTATGCAAATGGTTACTCCAACATGTAATTGTGGTATATTCTTTTTCAGAAAAAAAAAAAAAAAAAACCTGCTCTAAAATCTCCTGTAAAAGCGAAAAGAACTGTGGTTGGTCACTTGAAGTCACAACATGAAACCACAATTATCCCTGCCATTCTGTTAACCATTCAAATTTAATTAATCTATTAACATTGTCTGTTTAATTGTCACTTTCTATCATTTGAATGATTAATGATTACACTAGACTAGGGCCATTAAACAGTTGGCAAAATTTGCACATCTGCGCAGTCACTTCTGGCTCATCAAGCCTTAGGTAGGTTTAATGAATGGCTCTCTACACTAACAAGTCTGTCATTCATGTCAGTCTCTAACTGCCTTTCTCTTGTCCTCTCCTGTGCTTTAGGAGAGCCCCACTGTTGCTCCAAATTAAGACAGTAGAGCTGCATGGTTACCCGCCGTTCACAACCCTCTCTGACTTATCCTGATTTCCACTTCCAGACTGATGGGGGGAAGGAGAAATGAAATAGTGAAAGCTTTGACATTGGCATTTATTTAAAGAAAACTGCTCTTCTATAAGCTGTAAAGATTTTTTTTTACATGCTGTCCAAGAATAAACATTAATCCAATCCAATCCAATCCGGATTAAATCGGACTGATTCAGTGTTGACTCACTGACTCAATGAGCAGATCACAACTATTAATAACTATAATAAGTGAATAGATAGAAATGAAATGTCTGTTTCTCAAACAGAGCAATCGGGTTTCTAAAAAGCTGTAATAGCTGCACCAATGGTGTGAAGACCCTCTTGGAATTTCTCTGTGTATATACAGTATATATATATCATTTATGGGGTCTCCTTTTTGACATTTGAGACATTTGAACATGGCAGACCCAATCTTCATTTATCTTTCAGTATATTGATGATATCATTATTTAAAGATGCATGGTTGCAGAATTGATGTTTGTGCTGTTTTTGAAAAAGTGAGACCTTTAAGCAGGATTACATTGATATTGTAGTTTTTTCTGTTAATATTTTGAAGTAGATTTTATTTTTATATTTTCTGTTTTCATATTCATTTTAGTTAAAGTTTTAGTCATTTTTGGTTTTAGTTTTAGGACCTCAAATTAAACTAAACATAAATGAGAAATGTTGCCTTGTTTAGGCTTTTTTATATTAGATTTTCTTTCAGTTGATGTTTATTTTATAATAAAAATGTTCATGTAAGGTTTTTGTTTTAGTTAACACTAATAACCCTGTCTCAAAGTTTTTGGCATTTACTAATGTACATGCAGAGATGTTTTCAAAAAGGTCTGGCAGCGTTTTTCTTTTCCTTCATAGTGATGACCCCCTACAAAATCATATTACACCCCAGTAAATCCATTAGTGGTAAGAGAATTTCCTTTTGAGAGCTCTACAGAAAAATAGGGGTTCGTGGTTCAATAGAGGTTCGCAGGCCTAGCTAGTTCTCAAGGATGCTGCTTTTCAAAGCACCTTTCATCTCTTATGAGTTAATGTAAAATGACAACAACAACAACAACAACAACAAAAAACATTGCAAGATTGCTAAAAGCCACATGGGAGCTGATGGATGCTCATAAGAGCATTTAGATAGAATATGTCTAAGATACAGCATACACTAAATGACTTGTGTACGGTAGCTTAGCAAACCACTTTAGCAATATAGATATCAGTAAAGTACACTTGTGACCAGGTTAATCCTGTTCTTCAAATAATTAGCAAATGGCTCTCTGCAGCCTTAGGTACAGCTTGCCCTTTATAAAGCTTTCTTAGTCACAGAGCTGATGTGGAGGACTGATCAGATGTATAAACCTCAGGACATCCAGCCTGGGCTTGCCTCTATCACTCAACACAAACATATAAGAAGTATTTAATGAGAGAAAGGGTCAAAGTTGAGTAAGAGAAGCCCAAGGAACAAGCTGACCATAGCATGACATTGTAGATTAAAATTCTGGCAAGACAATTTTCAAATGATTAGGACTTTGATTTATAGGTCAAAGGGTGTTGTAGAAGTGTGTCTCTTTGACTAAAGCCACTTTTTGGGGGGGAATACAAATAAACATAAACAATGGATTTGCATGGATCCCAAATGAATTCTGTCATTTAAAAAAATGTTGTAAACAAAATGTCTGGCTTTGTTTTGCCAATGTTAATTTCTAGCTAGCATTTTGTGTATACTAAATATACACAATTACAGCTGTAATCGATGCAATGAACAAATCAAACTCAATCAAGCTCAACACAACACGTTTTAATTGGTTTCTCCAAATTGAACTGAAAATGCAACTTTTAATGTCTTCTGCAGTCTCAAAATTATTCAACCCCTGAATAAAATCCCTAACAGCAGCACAAATCTGCAAAACAGGTGTTGTCTCAAGCACACCTGATGCAACTAATCAAGGGCTTCATTTGCACCTAACACATGAAATATCTTAACTGGCTAGGTTTGTTGAGTGTCATGTTTTTTGACTGAAAATTAGAAACATAGCAAAGTCAACAGAGTGGTTCAAAAAGTTAAGAGAAGATATCATTGCCTTTCACAAACAAGAAAAAGAATACAAAATATAGCAAAAGCACTAAATGTTAATAATGTCAAAATCTAAAAAAGAGAGAAAATTCGGCATTGTTTTGTTAAAAATCTATACAAAATGACCAATTCAACCCAAGCTAGGCCTGTTTTATCACAACAATCTTGTATAAATTTAACTTACAATGTGTCAAATGAAGAACTCACTCTCAGGCCCGTTTTGTACTTACATCCTTGCTAAAATAATTATAATGCAATAATAATAATTCCGCCCCTCCCTCACTTCCGGTTCTGGCGCTGGGGTTCTGAAATTGGTGGGGCTGCTGCGGGTCTGCAGCTGGATATATCTCACTTTAATCAGGCACGTGTGCACAGCTCAAAGTTATGCTATAAAGTGGTAGCTGTATAAAGCAACACAACTAGTGGCACTGACAACCACAGTAGGTAGTCTACAGGCATAATGACAATATGATATTAATAAATACCACTTACCATTTATATATGGACTTCGTTGACGACGATGCCTAGCAGGTTGATACTCCGTGGCTAACATGGAGCCACTTTGCGCTCATCCAGGCCTCGGGACTGCCAAACAGAAGAGATTTTCTGGACACAGCTAAGCGGCAGATATTCCAAAGTTGACCGCCTCCTGTACCCGTCGTCCTCACTTAGGGCGATTAATGGCAAGACAACAATAACGACTGGGGTCTCGCGAAGTTTAACACCAAAAGCAGCTCTTTTTTATAAATAAACTTGCATTCTAAACTACTTAAAACAATATCTAAGGCTGCATCAAAAGGTAGCTTCGCGTCTGCTGCCATGAGAATGAGGAGTCACGTGCCGATTTGGGCGGGGTCTGAGCCGGTTGGCCATGATGTTAGGAGACGCTATCGGTTACCAGCGGCAACGCCTTTAGAACCCTAGAAGCCCACAGAGACGACTAAACATTACAGAACTCTTTAATTTTCGCGCATTTATTATTTTGGCAGGACAGAGATGGATCTAAGAATGCAAAAAAAAAAGGATGAAAGTAAAGCAATGCAAAAAGATAAGGTGAAAGAAAAGGGACCTTACAGGAACAAACTCACACAAAGTGCAAAACAGCTGTATTTGGAGAAGCAGCTTCAAGATATTTGTTCTTTTGCACTAATAACAGTATTATTATTTTATTACTTATGTTGTCCATGAAACTTATGTTGTCCAAATATACATATATTTCAGTTCCCAATAAATATTGTTAAGCCACATCAAGTTGTTTCAAACATTTATTTCAAAGAAATAAAAAAGTAATGAACAAGGCACTCAAAGAACACTTTTGCATATGTTCGTTAAGGCACAGCAAACAGTGAAAATATGTATACTAAAGGCATCAGCCAACCATGCAATCCGGCGTCTCCTCGTCAGGTCAGAGACACTCCCTGATGCTGTGTCCATTTCGGTAACCTAAAAAACTGTATTCCATTGTTCCTATGTTTTCCATATGTCTCGTGTGAGTTACTGGATGAGTTTTTTAATGCAGCAGTAACTTCCAGGCATGGTAAAACTGTGCAGAATTGCGAGAAACTCTCTACTACCAAGCCAAAAACACACGTAAACAATACTGTTTTGCCGTGGGAATCGGAATCCTACCACCAACATGGCGGAGAGGGGAGGGGCTCTGTACTGCGGTGTGTTCGGTGTGTTGGATAGATGTCGTCATCGTCTTGCTGCTCCCTCCCCGTTCTGTGATTGGTTCCCTAAATGAGGCGAAAATCTGGCCTTTCAGCGTGAATAAAATCGTGCTGCGGTAGGCAGTATGGTGAAACCCAGACTAGTATGCATGGACATTTGCAAAAATATTAAATAAATAAATAAATAAAATACAACAATGCATGAAGGCACAGCTTCTTATTTAGCAGATATGAGAGACTTTAAATTAGCGTCAATTTAGGTTACCCAGGTGAGCTATTTGATATTCGGAGTTGTCATGGCAACAGTGAAACATCTGACTGCCGAAGGCTGTAACTGACCAATTAGAATCAAGTACTAGAGAGTCACGTAATGAATATATTATGTGTTAAATAAAGGCCCATATGAGAGAATTATCTTCGAATTACAAAAAATTAGGGCTTTCTCATGTATTGCAATAAAGGACCTACTACAGAAGAAAAGTTCTGTAGGGTGTAGACACTTAAAGTATTTTGTCAGGCGCATGGGACAATTTTATGAATTTTGTTGATATTTTTATTCTAATGAATTAAACATCTCATACACATACTTTATCACTAGAAAAAACTGTTAAACTTGAAATAATTATGCAATAATTTGAGGCATTTCTCCTTATATAGCCTAGAACCTCTTTAACATAAAGAGCTCTTTAAAACAAGAACCTTTGTCACGTCGACTCTTTTGGGTTTTGGTTCAGCGAGTTTTTACAGGATGTGTTTTATTTTGTAATTCTCACAGTCATGTTTTCTGTTTGTCATGTGTTTGCCATAATGTGATCATATCTTCTCCTGATCATGTGTCACTTTCTGATTGGTTCATTGTTTGATTGTTGAGGTGTTCCTTGTTGTCAATTGTCTATGTGTATTTAAGCCTTCATGTTTGCCATGCTTTGTTTGTCATGTATTAAATGTTGTTCCATGATTATGGTCTCGATACTCAAGTTTCTAGCTCATGTTTATTTTGTGTTACTTACTGTGGATTAACTCATGGTTTATGTTTCACGCTTTTTGGATTATCACCATTATAATAAACTGGGTCCTCTACATCATTTTTTTTTCTGCTTCCATGTCAGTATACAGAACGCCATTGAATCTTTTTTTTTTTTTTCTAAGAGTGTAAAACAGACTTGAAAGTAAATTTTGTTTGACAGGACTTCCTCGGGGTCGGTGTCTATGTGATCATTGCCGAGGACAGTCAAAGTCACATTTACAGCTATTTACAGTTGTTACCAGAGGATGTTTCTTTAGACAAAGACATTTATCTTTTCTAAAGACAAATGTGTGGATTGCATGGGCAAAAGTGACCTTAGTTTTTCACAATAACATTGCAATTGGTTCATTTGCACAGATCCCCTACAGTTGCACTGCCATATTATTATTAGTTAATTATTAGAAGTCAAGAACAAACAAGGTAGCAACGTAAAATTGATAATATGTTTTCTTTGGGGCGTTAAAGATATTTAACCGACAGTCATGCTCAGAAATGAAAACATGATATGTATTTTCATGATCAAAGCCAAGCAAACTCTTTGATTGTTCCTTGCACTGTTCGTCGAAAACAGAAAGGATAAAAAAAAAGGAATCGATTCCCTGCTGCTTGTTGTTCTAGGCTACTTAAATCATAGAGCAAACATGCAAATAAATTATGCTTTCCCTAATTTCCTGTTTAGTGTTTTGCTCGCCCACTGTAATTGATCTTTCAGAAGTCCTTGTGCTGAGCCTGAAGACTGTGATGCAAAAAGGGTGGAATGGGTGGATGTGTATGTCAACATGACTTTCTTACTGAAAGAAAGAAAATGCATTCGAACTGAAAATGAAAATGCCAACACATTCTCAACCTGTGGCATCATATAGGTGATGCCATATGACATTTCGTCAAAATACTATGCACCGTTATACTAGGCACCCTTTAGCGTCAATATAACACGCACTGTTATGGGTAGGTTTAGGTCTGGGGTACTGGGTCTGTGTCTCATATTGACGCTAAAGGATGCCAGTCACCTATACAGTATGACGCCTTGAGTTCTGTGTTATATTGACGCTAATGGGTGCCATGTGCATAGTATTTCGACGAAATGTTATGGAGTCACCTATACGACGCCAAATCCCAAGGCATCATATACTATTACTGACGCTTTTGACATTTCGTCTACATCCAACGCACATGGCACCCTTTAGCGTCAATATGAAACGTAGATATCAGTGATGCGCGGGTCAATGTATAAACAACCCGCAACCGACCGACGTTTTCAACGACCCGCCCGCAAAAAAGTAAAAAAATATTGTACCCGACCCGCTTCCTGACCACATTTTTTAAAAGTAGTAAATGCTCATCGGAGCGTTATTGGGCCATAGACGTGTAACAACACAGCATCGCAAGAAGACGTAGGCCTACACATAACAAAGCCAGCACTTTGGTCATCATCTTTCATTATTTCAGCAAATGTCTCCCACACTTTTACTCTTTCTATTTGTGTATTTGCGGAGCTTCCACTCCCCAGTCTTCACCTTTTCTCTTGCCGCCTCCATTTCTCTGCAGAGTGACTATAGTGATCATAGACATGGCCGGTTCGTGAACAAATCGTTCTTTTGAACCGGCTCTTTTTAGTGAACCGGTCGAACCAGTACACTACTCGAACTGAATCGTTCGAAACAGTTCGCGTCTTGCGTCAGTGCGGATCCACAAGTTACTAAAGTTACTCACTTTCAGACATGCCTGACAGTCCCTCCGTATCGAAATAAATCAATATCCTGAATTATATTTAACTCCAGTAACTCCAACAGTTCACTGAACTGAGACATGTTGGTGCCACTGTTGAGAGAAGTGATGAGCACGAGCAGCTTATACTATACCGAAAGCACAGGGACAGCGGTTCTCGAATCATAGAACCGAGAACTGTTTAGACTGAGCTTGTGTGCTATCTTCGTGCCAGTTATTCAGCCAATAATGTGTAGGGCTGTATATTTCATCAAAAATTGTGTCTAGTACTATATTAATACAAATGTTTAATTGGCATCTTTTTTCAAACGACCCGACCGACCGCGACCCGAATATCATTAAAAACATTTTTGGATGACCCGTAACTGCGGGTAACCGCGGGTGACCACAGGCACCCGCTCATTTCGGATCAACCCGCACATCACTGGTAGATATATATGGGCCAGAAGGCGCCTCCTAGTGGTCCAACCGTAAACCTACCCCAGAACTAAACCTACCATACCCGAACAAAGCTCTATGCGTGTTATATTGATGCTAAAGGGTGCCATATGCGTTGGATTTAGACGAAATTTCAAAAGTGTCACTATATAGCCCCTTTCACACAGTGCGTTGATCCCGGGAAATTGCCAGAACGCCATCTGTGTGAACGCAAACACGACCTGGGATTGACACCGGCATCAATGCCGGGTTGGGGACCTAGTAACATTGCAGAACGCAGGTGAACAAAAGCCAGGACCAATGCCGTAAAGGGTGTCATAGTGATGGCGCTCGTGCCATCGCGCGACTCTGTTGCACTTAGAAGACAGTTTGTGTTCGTCATCAACAAAGAAAGGACGAACAAATACCTGCAAACTGGAACGAAGCAGAGACCAGGAGCTCCTCGCTATCTGCACTGAAACTGAGATCGTTCACCAGCTTTGTGGAACGGTATGCACGTGTACATGTTTTCGACGCGTACATTATACATCTCATCTTGACGTCATGTGCCTTTCCGGGATCTTTACGGGTTGTGTGTGAACGCACTCACAGATCAAATCACTGCCAGTGTGAATGAACCGAAATCAAACAATCTCGGGACAAATGCTGGGTCACATTATCTGTGTATTTTCCGGAATCTCTGTGTGAAAGGGGTTTAACTGTACGTTCACACCGCCGCCGACTTGAGCTTCCAAAGCGGCCGAAAGTCATTCATTTTCAATGGAAGCTGGCTTCTCTCAGCTGCAAGGAGCGTTAAATTCCTCGGCTTCGCGTTTTGGGCGTTTTGAGCGTCAATCTGAAAGTTGAAAGAAGCTCAACTTTATGGTAATGAGCTATGACGCTGTTCAGCGGCAAGCAGCGGCAAACAGCAGCAACCAATCGGAATAAAGACGTCCTTCACTCTAGCTGATTCCGGAGAAACATACGATGTGAACTTTCGTTCCTACCTAAACATTAGTTCTGAGAAAATGGAGGAGAAGCTGAAAATCTCAGAGTCCGACGTCTTCTCCGCAAATACAGTAAAGCAGCACCAAACAAAACAACTTCACGATTTTCCATAATGATCCAGTGATAAACATTTGAGAATGAGCGCAACTTTTATTGAATTACGAACGCTCGCTAATAATAATAATAATAATAGTTAATTATTATTTTTCCCCGACCAAATGTGACCAAAGCGGTTATAAAAATGCTGTCATTATAAATGTTTTCTTCAATGTATTGCTTGTTTTCTCGTTTTATTACATTTCATGTTGTGACACTTCTCTTCTCCCTGCAACGTCAGAGCTTTCAAAGCGTCCAAAGCGTCAACGAGCTTCCCCGTGCTTTTTGACAAGCGTCCTTGACAAAGCGGCCAGAGCTTCTTTGACGCTCAAGTCAGCGGCGGTGTGAACGTACAGTAACGCCTATATGAGAACGTCTATTGCTGAAAAATGTAAACATTTTGTCAATTATAGCATGCTTTGAATGTGTTATGTTGTTGGTTTGCTTATATCTCAACTCATGTTATTTTGGATCAAAGGCTTTTATCTAAAAAAGGATTTGATTAAAAACCTTTTAAAGCCTAAAGGATTTAAAGTTTCATTCCATCTGTCAAGTGTGACAAAAGGAAGAAAGCAAGCTTGTATTCATTAAGACATGGGCATTAAAGCTGAAGAATAAAGTGAAACGGCAGAGATGAATAATGCAGAGGTTTGTATAAGCATGTGCTTCATTCTAATTTTGTTTGTCAGGACTACTGAAGAACAAGTTGTCCTCCTCATAATGCTTCTTTAAACCTTTAAAGAAGCATCTGAGTGTTGTGAGCAATGTCCAACACTGTTCGCCTCAAGCCCTGGTTATGAATCCGATCCTTTGTTTATGCTTGTAGGTTTCCCTGAGGAAACTCCGCTGAGTGTAAAATTGTTCCATTCTCTTTTCTTTTCTAAATCAAAAACCCCTCTGAAACTTTTAACAATTAAAAAATTAAAATAACAATTAAAATAAAAGTTTTTGTAATTTAAATAAAGCTGAAATAAATTATAAATATTAGATGAAAAAAATGTAAGCTAAATCAAAGCGCTTAATGAATGACTTACTTGAAAATACAAAAATAAAAACTAATTCAAACTATGAATACAAGCTAAAATTATATATAATTCTGAACTAGCACTGTGAGGGGGGGGGGGGAATAAAAGATTTTTTTTTCTAAAGTTTCCCTAACATTATTCTAACGTTATTTTAACGTTGCTCTAGCGTTATTCTAACGTAACATTCTCCTTATTTTATTTGAACACTATCATAACGTCACTTTACATTATTCTATCTAAATATCTAAAAATATACAGTATGTTGTCATAACTTATTGACCATATTATATTTTAGTGTAACGTTATTCTAAAGTTACTTTAACATTCCCCTAACGTTATTTTAATGATATTCTAAAATTATTCTAAGGTTCCCCTAACGTTATTCTATTTATTTATTTACAGTCCAGGAAAGCACATACACCACCTCCATAAAACTCAAGCACTTATATATGGTCTGTGAAGTCTAAAGCCCCCTCAGCTCACACCGAGTAGCTGCTACAGGCCTCATTATTGATTTGCTGAAAGGCTGCCTGAATCATGGAGTGGATGTGGGGAAAGAGAGAATAAAAATCAGGATGTGAATGTTATTATTTCCCTCAAAACAGTGTCCACGCAAATTTATGCTTGCCAGCTCAGGCTCACGGCTCCTGCTCGGACGTGGCCCAAATTAAGAGTATAGCCACAAGGTCTTCTCATAATCAAAGGTCTGAGCGCATCGGATTTACTGTATATAAACATATCAGTACTGTGCTTCCCTTTAACCTTCATTGCCCTTGCTAGATAAATATTTCATCAATACTGACATGGCTAAATTCATTCAGACTAAGAATAAGCAAAAACATAGACTTTATAGCCTTCACTGGTATTCATAACTCAGTTGAGTGCCTCCTGCCATCCTAATATCAAAAGGCTGAAGTCAATGATTGGCCCCTGCAGTGTGAGTTTCACTGTCTACTTTTGATTTAAAGTGTTTACTGAAAGAGAAGCTCCAGGAGTGTGAGGAATGAATTTGTTCCAGGAGGTGACAGAGGGGGGAAGACCCCTGTCGCCTCATTCCCTAAGCATTAGACACTGACATCCGGCATGACCTTGGGACTGGAACTTGATTGCAAGCGTTTGTTCACCGTTGACAGCCTTTACCGCCGCCTCTCCCTGTAAGGTACAGACACCCATATAAGGGAAAAATCACTTTTCCTGCACAAAAGACACATATTGCGCTCCAAAATGTTTTGTTTGATTCTTTTAACTGATTGGTTGGTTAACTTTTACTCTGACAAAAAAACTTTTAAGGGAAGGCCAGGGAGGTGTCTGTTGTTCATAGAGGTACACTTCATGCTCTAATGTATTCAGACCCCCTCTGTTTAATTAACAGGTTTGACCATTTAAGCTACACCCATTACTAACAGGTTAGACAAACATTTTTAGTAAATTGGGGTCTTTTTTCCTCTAACATTACAATTGCCCTGTGTACAAAGTGCAGGTCCATAAAACAATAGTGTATTGAGTTTGGTGTGGAAGAACTTGACAATACCTGCACTTCAACTTATTGGATTCTGGTCCCACAGGTCCCCTTCCTTAGCGGCAGACCCTTTATCCAGTTACTTCACATCCAATTAGGCAAATGGAAAAAAAAAAAGAGAAAGTAAAATACAGTACTTATTTAGATTGGATAACATTTAATGAAAACAATATATGTACCTTAGCTTTATGTGTTATGGGGCCTGTGGGGGTCCAGAGGATTTAGAGGCTGTGGGACAATGGCATGGTCCATAATCTAGTCCTATTTGAATCCCACCAGACCAGACACATTTATAATGAATTAGAATAGCAACTGCAAGCCAAACCATGCAGATAAAAGCCCATTTACACCAAGAACAAAACTATCATGATTAAGGATAACTAGGGGTCAAACGTTATGTCTAGAGGGGATATGTGTTTTTACAGCTTGATTAAACAACACAATCTCACGAAAGTCTATCTATAACACACATTTTAATTTCGTGCCATTTACTGTATACACCAAAAACAGTTTTTGAGTGCATATAATACGCACTGTAAACCCCCTGGGTAGGATTAGGGTTGTGGTAGGGTTAGAGTGCGTGCATATTTTTTTATATGTGTACATTTACTATTGCATCATCAGTTGATAATATTTTGTTGGTTCTCTCTTGTATAGCATGTGTTCATAATTTCTTTGTTTGACAGCTTTGCCAAAAATGTCTGCACAATAAACGTACTCAGTTACCTAATGTAATCGGTTCTCTATGGAAGAGGGAACGAGTATTGCGAAAGTTGCGCTACTGGGTAAATCTGAAGCCAAAAAAAAAAAATTATCCTTAATTTTGTAATTATTGTCAATGTCAACGCAGTGCGGCGGACAGCAGACCATAGCAGGTTTTTAAGCGTGCTCATTGGCTGTCCTGCAGCAACTACTGCAGCTTATCAGTGAGCCCTCGCATCTTGAGACAAAACAATGGTAATGACATATTTTAACTGACATCAGTTAATACAGCTCGAACATGCCTTTTTGTCTGGGACTTGGCTTAAAGGTGCCCTCTGGGATAAAAAAAAATCAAATCATACACCATATTCCATACCAGATGGGGTCAGTATACCTCCAGAAAAATACCTCCGCTGCCGCGTGCACTCATGTCTTCAAACAACACGGCAGTAAGGGTAAAATCTTTCCGTGGCAGGGACAGCTGCCACCGAGACCTGTCACTCCACCCGTCACCACTAGTGGCAGCTGTCACTCGACCTGCCACCGCTATATGCGCCTGTCACCGAACCTGCCACCGCTATATATGCGCCTGTCACCCAACCTGCCACCGCTATATGCGCCTGTCACCCGACCTGCCACCGCTATATTCGCCTGTCACCCGACCTGCCACCGCTATATGCGCCTGTCTCTCGACCTGCCACCGCTATATTCGCCTGTCACCCGACCTGCCACCGCTATATGCGCCTGTCTCTCGACCTGCCACCGCTATATGCGCCTGTCTCTCGACCTGCCACCGCTATATTCGCCTGTCACCCGACCTGCCACCGCTAACACGGGCGAGCGGGTCTGCCTCGCGCATATTAATCAGTAAAACTAATAGTAAAAGGTTGGAAGACCGCAGTTTCACGTGGATCATTTGGAGATTTTCAGAGATTAGAGACTAAATCAACAACATCTCAATACTAAATTATAAAGTCCGTCTTATAGACAAGCTGGTGCATTTCGACGATATGGGAAAATTAAAGCCCAGGCATTTTTAGTTTATGGTATTCGTTTTGTTCATGTTACATTTTTATCATTAGTTTGAATTAATTTGACAGACAGCAGCATTCCCTGATGTGGACCAAGCTAGCGTCTTTCAGAGCTGCCAACTCTCACAAATTCACCGTGAGACACAACTTTTCACACACTCTCACGCCACATCCATTTTGTCATGCACAGAAAAGGACACAGAGACCGATCTCATCTCTCAGATTCTGATAATTTTATTACGCAATTCAAACAATAAATGCAGTCTTGGGCTTGTAAATGTTAGACGACAGATCCCTAGCGCACGTGAACCGATCATCTCTACTAGCTAATGGTAAAAGAACACGAACACTGTTGAAAGATATGTTACAACTTACCAAAATGTATTCCTCATCCATAATATCGACCAATCATTTTTTTAACTCACCCCTGAACTGAAATGTAGTAGTGGGCTGTATTTTCCACACGACTAACATCAGGTTCAAGTACACACAAGCCGCACGAGTTACTCGTCTACTGCAGTTTGACTGGTGGTTATGTTGCCCGCCCGCATACCGCCTCCCATGGCCGAAACTGGTATTACGACACCTGCCGGGCCGGGGCTAGAAATTTAACATGCTAATTTAGGTTTATATCTCGGCAGCAATAACTTGTCAGTTTTTTAATGACATCATTGCACTTATTTTTTCTCATTCTTTTGATGTGTGTAGCTCATTTTTTGGATGTTTTTACCTCAATTATCCCATATGGCACCTTTAATGTTTGCCTCTAATATTCATATTTTAACTTATTTCAGCTTAATTCTATTTAAAAAAATATTTAATTGTTTTAGTAAAAAAAAAAAAACTTAAAATAACTGTCTTGAAATCAATTTCAACAATATTGGTTTCATGTCATCATTATAGATGAGGAGTGGACTCCGCTATTTTCTTAAGAAAATGTTAACTTTATGGTTATAGTCTTTGTTCTTAGTGTGAATTATACTATTGTCAAATCCAGCCACCTTCCCAGACCCGGAATCAAGTTGTGTGTCCTGGCATCAGGCCCGCACCTTCCACTAGAGTAAACAATCGCAAGCATCTGTGATACTTTTTTATTTTATTTTAAGTCCTTTCAATTCACATTACATTGAAATATTAAATGCCTCAAATCAAACAACAAAAACTAAATATATATTTGATAACTATCTATCTAAAAAGTGAAGTGAGATTACATTGAATACCATAAAGTTTACTGCATATCGACATAAAAAAAAAAGAAATCCTCAAATACACTGAACTTTTTTTCCTTTTCATAATCTTTGGTAAAGGTAAAACAAATACTTTATAGAAGAAAATACTGTATTATACTTTACCACCTCATGTGGTTCTTTGTTAGCCCATAAAAAAATATAACATTACAGAGCTAAAAGAGCAAACAGAACAAAGAAGCAAAAGGACAGTGAATAATAGAATGACACAGAAAAGAAAATAGAAAAGGTCACTGGGTTTTGGAATAGTCATCAAAACAGAGATGTTTCGATGTGAATTATCACACGTTTTCCAAAAAAAAACAGTACTATGAGCATTCAGATTCATGACTTCTCTGTTTTTCAAGGGACACAAGATCGCAGGATTTGTGTGAGGACAGCATGGATCAACGTGGACCCCAGAGGCACAAAGTAAGTAATCTCACAAACACTCGATCAGATGGATGGACGCCACCATCAGCACCCCACAGTCAGTGATTTTCCCCCAACAGCACCTTGAGGGACACTTGATTGATCTTCAACTTCATTCCTACCTGCTTGCAGCAAATCAACTGTAAGGTGCGTTCTTTGAAACATGAGATGTTTTTGAATGTATGGTCACAGACACAAAGCATGTGCCTTTGTGTGTTCAGTAAAGCACAAACGGAACATTTAGAGGACCACGTATCAATCTCTGGTCAGAAATGTAGTACTTCATAGTTCAGAGATAAACAGTTTCACTCTCAATAAAACACACACTTAATGTCATATTCCAATTGAACACAAATACAAAAGTTCTTGCATTGAGCAGATGAAGGCCACCCAGCTCACGAATGACGTTTTGTTGGTCCGGTCAGGCAGACGGATATGGTCCAAATATGCTCGTAAGCGTGAACATGCAAGCATGAACTCCGCAATCAACTCACTCAGGAGTCAAAGAAGACACGATGCAGATACTTCTGACAAATGTACCCCAGAGCCATGTGATTCAATCAGACTTGTCCTTCTTCTTGCCTCCGCCAATGGGAACTTTGCTGGCGACGGCAGAGCCGACGGCGCTCACGCCACCAGCCACAGCAGACACGCTGCCCTTCACAAGCCCCACCCCCATCCCTGGCACAGACGCAACTGAGGTAACAGCAGTTTTCGTGAGATCAAGGCCTTTCCCTCCAACCCAGACGACTCCACCCACTGTGGCCCCAACGGCCCCTTTCGTGACACTGAACAGACCACCAGCTACCCTAGAGAACATGCCAGGCTGGGGTTGGGGATGGTCTTTGTTGCTATCTACAGGAAATAAAAGGAAATGTTAACATTAAAAATAAATTTCATCAAAAAAGATAATGGAGCAGCGGTCTAGTCTGAAAAATTTAATAAAACAACTTTTTGTGCAGTGTCCTTGTTACATTAATTGTCATAATAACAGTAAATAATGCATAATTGCATGCAACTAAACCAAACCATAACCCTAACCCTATAGTAAATGCATGCTCTTAATTAATATTAGTCAGTACTTAAAAGATACAATTACACTCTAACAAAGACACCGTAAAATAAAGTGTAACCAAAATAAAATTATCATGTGAATCAATGATCTCAATTATCATGTGAATCATGTGAAACAATTCAATTACAAGTTAATATTACTTAATTTATGATAATTATGATATGATTTATGATTAACAATATGCATGATTTTACTTATTCATTCATGCATATGAAGTTATGAACAGTTTATCATTTAAAACACAGTTCTTTTGTGAAATATTTTGCTTGTGGCATCTTGCATTAAAATAAATGCCAGTTGATTTGAAAATTTGTCATCTAAAGCAATGCCAATCAAATATTAGCGTCTAAACAGTTTTTGGAGCAACATTTACATTTTATAACCCGATCTACTACCAAACACTGAAAAAAATAAAGTTGTAGAAACAATTTTCACTCAGAAACAACTAGTAAATTTCACTAAAAATACAAAGAAACAAAGTAAGAATTAATTTGATTTGAAATTGTGAAGAAGAAAAACTGATTTGTATTGTTGAAAAATGTTTCCTTCAATAATCTTCTACTACAGATCTACTACATACTGTATGAAATTTGAGACTAGAAAATACAGAGCAGTGTCAGTCTTTGATTGTGCAAGAGCACCACTATGTGGCAGATATGTTTATTATTCTCTAAAATGAAGATGTACGAAGGACAGATGTAAAATGATTCATTTAGCATGACTATGCTAAGATAAAAGCTTGGTTGTTGCAAGAAGGTATAACTGTGGCAAGTCACTCTGATATTAAAATGTCAGCATAACTTTCAGTACCTGTTGGAGAATCATCTTTCAAGTATGCAGGTAACTCATCCTGTTGCTGGTTTTTTTCACTCATTTTTGCTCTGCATTAAAAAAATACAAACAAGATGTAGCAGTTAGAATATGTGTCACTCATTTCCACAGAATATATTCGAATGTCTTCCAAGAATCTGGGTGGGACAGACACAGAAAGCTAGGTGAAAGGTTGGGAGTAAATGTGGGCTTCAACCCAACAAACATCAACATTGGACCAGGAGGACCAGTTTACTCAGTCAACAAAATGTAACAAGTAACACCCAGTTAACATTGCCGCAAACGTTGAGAACAGTACACAGGATTATTTTAAGACAAATAAAATTACTGCATATGGGAATTACCTTACCAAGGCTCATAAATGGCTTGAAGCAATAATAACAAATGTATGAATATTAAATTGAAATTGGAAATATATATTTTCATTAGTAGCTCAACCATATGAACACGAGTGAAATTAAGAAATCATAATTAAATATTAACATAGCAGCTGTGATTCAGAACTCCATTTTAATAATTTATTATTCTGAAGTCAAAGCCTATATTGGGACATTTACTCAAGTCAGGACAATAAAGATAAAATTTGGCTCGTTGAACAGTATATTAATACGTGTACAGTTACACGTAAGCAATCATAGATTGAGTGGAAATGAGTGTTAGAATAGAACATCAGGATCTTGAAGCAACTTTATGACGTAATAACTGGAACAAGTAGGCCTCCTTAAAGTATCATGTATGTCATAAAAAGAATTTTAGTAAAGATGGTCAGACTCGTGTCACTGAATCTATTCTTTCAAATTTAAAAGAACAGGTTGAAAAATCTATTATTTTATGCCCTTGTCCAATTACATCATTACGTGGTCACTGACAGATACGATTCATTATTTTATGTTTTTGAGGTTCAGTCTGTTGCAGCCATGACTCATAAAAACAAAACAAAAAATTAGACTTATTCACGTTGACTAATAGCCTGATATTTAATGATTCATCCATGTTTTCATTTTTTTTTACATTAAATTAAAGTATCCAGTGTAAAACTGTAATATCAAATCATAAATATATATCCATTATAAATAAAACGCGTAACTCTAAAACCACTTGGAGAGATTCTTTTAGTTTCAAACGATTCAAAAGAATGATTCATTCGTGAATCGAACGGCGCTATAAACCTTTTCTGTTTGTGAATCTTCTGAACCGAATCTGACGTGGCGTTTATGAGAGAGGTATTTTCTCTCCCCGGGAATGAATAATAATAACCTGCACATAAACTCGTTGTATTTCACACTAGCATTAAGCTTTAGGTAGGAAACAACAAGGAAATTGGGTTTTTTAAACCCCTTTCGAAGAAAACATGTTAACCAGGGGAAGAAAATTATAGCTTTGAAGAAAATTACATGAAAACAGGGCGGCAGCTCGTTAAACGACAGTTACATGACATTAGGTTAGAGATACACACTACTAAACAATCCAGCCATTGTCTGTCGATAAAGCTTTTGTGAATCACATCAAATAACTAAAAGAAAATATCAACAACCCTGTATAACATGCAAGAGAAAAACTTTGCCAGGTGTAGTGTAGGCTACTTACTGTGTTAGAAGTTTGCTGCTGTAAACTTCTGCAGATCGATTTGGAAACTTCTGTCTCCACCCCTTGTTTGTTCCAAAGGAAAATATGGTGCTCCCTTTAGCAATTCAAAAAGTCACACGCTAAAATTACGATAGATCTGGGATCTGGCAAGACTTTTCTAATAAAGACCTATCTTTGAATAACGTGTACGTGGCGTCCTAGCTGTTTTTAACCACGTACCAGTGTGGACACATATAAGAGGAAGTGACGTTTCTTTCTAGTTCATACCCCTCTGGTGTGAAATGACTCCATGCTTTGCCTGTATGTAAAGTATGATGAACATTATGGGTTTATCTTTGCTCTGTCCACCTGACCAGATAATTGACATATGGATCAACTAACTTGTCTCTTTGAAACAACTTGTGAGAATGGACTGCAAAGAAAGAACTAAAAGTGAAAAGTGATTATATACTCACTTCATAATTAACTCTAGTAAAAGTCTGTAAAAAATAGGGCTCAATGTTCTGTTAAGAAACTTCCCTTGTTGATTTTTGTCCTATCAGAAAATGACCCGCTTTTCCAATTTTCCTCCTGATTTTTTTTTTTTTTTTTTTTTTTGTGAAGGTGAATCCGAAAGCATTAAATGATTGTCAGCAGCAGGGTTGTGTGCTATTCAGAATCAAATTAAGAATGCCTTTTAAATTCAAACATTAATTTGAACATGATGTACAGTACAATTGCAATTTCTTTTCTAGTTAAAATGGAATGAAATTCAAATTAATGTCACTGCTTTATGTGGTTTTAAAAAATGCATTCATTTTCAATTGCCTATATAAACAGGTTTACGTTTATCATTCACACAACATATGTGGTAGGCCTATTTCTGAAAAAAAAAAAAATTATGGAAAATTCTAAATATAATCACAATATTTAACAATGAAACATCTGAATAATGACTCTTGGCAACAAACTGTCTGCTCATCCTTGATATCTGTTTTATGCTTCCAACATGGTGCTCTCAGCATTCTCTATTAATACGCTAATAGGCCTATTTCCAACCATCTGGTCCATGTCTTTATTTGTTAACTTTAATAAGTGGTAGAATATACATATATACCTACTCATTATCTGAAAATAAACCCCTTCAGAATGATACCGCTTTGTGACATGACTTATGGCCACATTACCACCTACATATTTTTCAATAATTCAAAAGTTAATCATCAATATCTTACTGATAAAATAATCAATGTTTGATTTCTCTCTGGTATATTTTATGTAGTTTATATACATTAATTGGGACCAAGCACAACACAACAACTACAACCATGCACTAATTTACTCCAGAGTATATAAAACCAAACCACATGAAGCGTGTTGATAAGATTGACACAGGTCATCTAGCCTATTGTTTGTTGTAAGATTGTTTTATTTTCTTTAATTCCTTTTACAAGACTAATTTTCTCATGAACTGAAAGGGAGTCGGTTCTTAAATCAAAAATTTGGCCAACTCTAGAGGAGGTACTATTTTATTATATGTCATCATAGAGATCCTGCTCTTTACCATAAACTGTAAAAGACTACTTTGGATTCTTCTTCTTCTTTAGAAGAAACGCCATAACCTACTTATGGCGGTTGGCAACTGCGGATTGCATGTAAACAGGTGTTTTAACAAAACCCAGCATCTCTTATTGGTTTTTGATCTGCTGCAGCTGTCACACTTGCTGTCACAGGGGTAGTTTCCCGCCATTATATTCATAAAATGACGTATTTCCTGTATTGTCAAGCAGCTTGTAATGTTTTGCGGGAACGGACTTGTTTATGTTTCGACTCAAATATGGCATGCATTCAGTTTGCACTAGACATCATGTGGCTATATATGTAATTAATTCGCAATCTGTTATTTTGTCGCCAGATTTATCATATCGATTCGCTGCAGTTCGTGTTGACTGTCTTCCCTTCTTCCTCAGTCGGGTAAACAAATACTTGAAGGCAAGTAACTAATTTAGTTTAATGCTTCATATCCTAGATATTTAACCTTTAAAAAGTATATTCCTTTTTTAGCAAAAAAAAATAAAAAAATAAATAAATATCTGATCGTCTAGATTTCTGTGGCCGGCAAATTTTGATATGGTGATAATATATTTAATGACTTTTTTCAATGGCTAACGTTA
Source organism: Pimephales promelas (assembly GCF_016745375.1). The sequence continues at coordinate 4,543,718 of NW_024121599.1, forward strand.
CATTGTAACAATGTTCACTTGCAGCTTATCACACAGTGTAATGAATGAATGTAGATTTGATCAACCAAGCGAGAATAAAGAACGGGATTGTGCATTCTGCTCATATCTAGGCTATTCTTAATGCAGAGAGTATTGTTTGCTATATTTTTATAAACCCAGACGGAGGCTTATTTGCTTGGACATATACATGCATGCTGTTCTAGAAAGCTTATGACCAAGCCTTCATTTACTTTCTTTGCTACTTTTTAAATCCATTTTATATACAGATTTTGTTTGCCCTTATCCCTGATTCCAGACCTGACTTTATCTTAACATATATTCATGATAAAATGTTTACTTTATCTACTGTAGTTTAAATGGAAAACAAAATATGTGTTGTATGAAATGTGGAAGCAAATGTGTATTGTGTTTCTTTGGAAGAAATTACCAATAAGCAACTATTTTAGTGATTTATGTTGATACTGGTGGTGGCTTTGCCTTAATTTCTATCCCCGAACTCAGGGGTGCCCAAATCATGTTCTTGGAGATCTGCTTTTCTGCACACTTCAGATCCAACCCTGATCAAACATACGTGAACCATCTAAATAAGTTCTTGGGGAGAAACTTTATAATTAAAGACAGGTCTGTTTGATCAGGGTTCGATCTCTACTCTGAATCCAAGTAGATGTCCAGGAGCAGGATTGGGCACCTCTGCCCTAATTGGTTTTTAAATGTTTGAATTCCCAAATAGACAATTACTTGAGATACTTTAAAAAGTTCTAATATTACACCCTGTTCCTTCATTTCATTGTACTGTGGCCACTGAGTGGCAGCATTTAATAACATTATTCTGAACAGTGTGCTGATTGTCATTGGTGGTTTGTAAAATTGTTTCTGCACCATTCTCTGATTTTGATTGAATGTAATGACATAAAAAGACAACAAAAAAAAATCACAATAAAATCACTCTGTGAGGACTGCACGCTTAAACATGCACTCGTAAATAACTCTCGTCTCATGAGGGTTTGATTAAAATAGATTATTTTTGTAACAATGTAAAGGATTCTACTGTCACTTTTAATCAATTTAATGTACCCTTGCTTAATAAAGTGTAAAAAATTACTAACCCCCTTACTGACCTGCTGGCCCTCATTGAGATTGTAACAGTGTCTCCACAATAGGGGGCAGCAGAGATTAAATAAAAACTAGCTTTGTGCAAGAATATAGACATTAAATCGATTTAGAAAATATTTTTGAAAATAATCCTCCTAGAATAAATGAGCATAACATTCCATACTAAACTAATTTATTTTTATCTTAGTCTTATTTTAGCTGCTTATCGACCACTAAATCTAATTAAGCTCAATTTGTCTGCAGTGAGAGGCCAGAGATGTGTGCTAATATCAGCACAATGACTCAGTGCTGTCTTACTAACTCTGAGTCTGACAGCCAGCTCATTCCTGCCCCGACTGCCCGTTGCTAACCTCTTCTCCATGGTTTCAGTCACACCAATGGTCATGTTGGTTTTTCCCTCTTCTTTGGACAGAAGCCTCTGTGCCTATGATTGGTGAAGTCTCTGTTAGATGGCAGATTTAGGTTTCCATGTTGTTTTCCTTATTTTTTCAAATTAGGCCAAAATAGTGTTTTGTTTTTTGCCTCCTCTCCATAGTGAGTGTTAGTTTGACAGGAATGTATGCATGGGCATAGTGCACTAACCAAAATGTATCAAGTTTTTATGTTCGTCGGGGACAGAATCGCCCTCATTCAGTAGTACAGTGAATTCTGGGAGTTGTTAGGCACAACACAGAACAATGACTCTGCAACAGTGTTGCATTGGGCAACTGTTAAACTGTTGCGTTTATAGAGTATTTTTACGGCTTCGAATGTCCCAGCCAGTCATAATCAAGGACCAGAATTATCCATTTTATTAAAAGTATTTTAATTTAACAAACTAGTTTTTTCTACACCAATCAAAATAATAATACAATTAATCATCATCATTATTCATATTGATGTTATTATTATGTAGTTATTATTTATTCAAGTATATTGAATCATTTATCAAACTAATGGCAGTCATATATTAATAATATATTATACAAAATGATTAGTTTTATTTTTATAATTGTATTAATTTAGAGATTTAATCATTTATCAAACTAATGGCTATTAATAATTATAGCTCCAATAATAATTTTTGTTATTGTTATCGATTTATCAAAAAATAATGTTTTTAATCAAAGTTGTGGTATAATAATGATGGTTGTTTTTAGGGATGCACGATATATCGGCCAGCATATCGGTATCGGCCCATATATGTTCATTTTTAATGTTATCATTATCGGCCTGGTAAGAAAATGTGGCCGATATATTAAAGACGATAAATAATGTATTATTCCCTTCAGCTGAGACACTGAGGCACTGTTTATGTTTTTGAAAAATCTTGAAATATGATTGAAATCTCTTCAAAACATTTTAAAAATGTGGTTCGGTACAACATGTGCAGCGAAAATCTGTCATATCAGCTATACAACACCATAATGACAACATCATTATAATTGTGCACTTGGGACATAGATTTAATTGTGAGACATTTGTTTTTGTAATCAGGCTCTCAAAATTAGATAAAAATTTGGATTTAAGTTTATCGGCCGATATATCGGTTATCGGCTTTCAAATATAAAGAATTATCGGTACCAGCCAAATTTTCATATCGGTGCATCCCTAGTTGTTTTTATTATTAGCTGCTAGTTTGGTATTTTTGGATTCCATTATTGTTATTAAACTATAACTATGAATTAGTAAAAATGTCTTAAAGTCATGAATATTAAGATTTTTTAAGGCTTCCCACTTCAGGACAATTTTTTTTTTTAAGTCCTTGACTTTGATGGAACAGAGAAACGCATTGTACTGTAGATTTCTCCATGCCGTCTGTGCGAGTCTTAATAACCTCAGCTGTGAAATATTGGATGTGCACAGCAGTGTCTCTGTGGTTAGTGGGGAGTCAAAGGCACTGACCTCCCATTCCCTGTAGTTTTTAATAGTTCTGCAGGAGTAGCCATTACACCATTGGAAGTGGGAGAGTGGAATCTCATAAGGACATGCCTTGATAGGCTTAAAAAGATTAAATAGCCAACAATTGACTAATTCAATTTCATCTGCAGCTATAGCTTTGTCCGTTTAGACACCAGTGAGTGAGTTGAATTGAGTCGTGGCCGGTTATAGTGGGTCTTTCTTGTTTTGCAGGTTGCCGTATTTTGTTCACACTCATCTGCATCCTGTGGCCCCTGGTAGTTGTTTATCACTCCGAACACTGACCCATTGTCATTGTGATAACGGTGCCCCTTTCGGCTGCGATAAGGTGCGTCATTGAAAGGCCCGTCTTATCGCATTTGTATGCTGTGACGCAGGCCTTGTTTTATTGCATGTATTTCTTTGTATCCCTTCTTACCTTTTATTCTCTCACTCCTCCTCTGTCTGTCCCAGTCACTATCCATCATTCATCCTGAAGATGTCAAAGGCTTGAGAAATGTCCTCTCAAGGCTCCAGGCATCTTCCTCACCTCTCGCTTCCCACAAACTCTCTTTATTGGATTCTACCTCTGCATCATATGTCTCCATTCACTCTCCTTTTTTGGGGGGTCTAAACGGCCTCCTCCTTTCTCCTCCAGCTGGGTTTGTTGACACACAGTCAATCCTGGACACTTTCACCCCCCACACACACACACACCTCTTGTACCCGTTCCCCTTCCCTGAGCTGTAAAGCTGCCACAGCTGTGGGCTGTTGAACGAAAGTGGAGGGGGACATTAAATATATTACAACCATTAGCTTTGTTAGAGCTTGACAGTTTTAATACATTCGAAGCTTTTCGCCAGCCAAAGGCAGGACACGGCAGAGCTCTGCTATGATTTTAATTACACTTTAAATATGGTGATGGGTGGATTAAGAAAGGGGAAAGAAAAGCAACTAGCAATTCATATCATCTCTTAAAGGGATACTCCACTTTTTTGGGAAATAGGCTCATTTTACAACTCCCTCAGAGTTAAACAATTGAGTTTTACCGTTTTCGAATCCATTCTGACAATTTTCTGATATTTAGAAGAATATCAGTCACCAGACAGTTTCTGGTCTCATTGACTTCCATAGTATATTTTTTTCCTACTATGGAAGTCAATGAGACCAGAAACTGTCTGGTGACTGATATTCTTCTAAATATCAGAAAATCGTCTGAAGGGATTCGAAAAAGGTAAAACTTGACTGTTTAACTCTGGGGGAGTTGTAAAATGAGCCCATTTCCAAAAAAAGTGGAGTATCCCTTTAAAAAAAAAAAAGTCTTCCGAAAACATGTTTTTTAGAATAGAAAATAAAATTTATGTATATCTCAATTTTATCCCTCTGTTATTCGAACAAAAAGTTATTTAAAGATATAGTTACAGCATTTACAAGGTACTGTAAAAACATACTCGCATGCATACCAGGGTTGGTAAGATTTTGTTTATGAAAGTCTCTAATGCTCATGAAAGCTGCATTTATTTGATAAAAAAAATTGTAATACATTTTTATATTGTAATTTGTTGCTGTGATGGCAATGTTGAGTTTTCTGCAGCAGTTACTCCAGTCTTCAGTGTTACAGTTACTTGATCCTTCAAAAATCGTTCTTTTATGGGGTCAACTCAATACTTGATGTATATTAAAATATATGCAGTTTTCTTGAGCCCTGGTCTATAGCTACATTTGCACATCAGCAAGTACAGCAATGCATAACATCTAAGCTTGCTTAAATCTTTAACATTATTGCAGCCTTGCAAGGACTGATATTTTCTTCTAAAATCTAGCTTTACTTTTAGAACTGAAAACTTACACCACCAAATTGGTGGTGTAAGTGTGTAATTGGTGGCACCAATAAACTGAAACATGTCTTTCCAGGTGTCAGCATGAGCAAGGCGAAGTCAAGTCGGGACAGAAGGATCAATACGCCTGGCGTCACCAGGGTGACCCGCAGTTCTATCATCACCACTCAGGACTCTCAGCGCAATAAACCTACAGATTCAGGCCTTGTTGATGATCTCAGCCTAATGAGTGTGAGTGAACAGCAGGCCTTGTTAGCACGGTGAGATGCCACATCTTTGTTATGCTTTCCAGCAAACAATCAGACATTACAAAAGCTTTTTTTTCCAAGCAAGATTAAAGCATTTGTAAAACATACATTAGTGGTAAAGAAATAAATGTCCAAATGAAATATTTTTTATGACCCTAAAGTTGGTTAAATGATCAAAATGTGAATATATTTTTAAAATATTAAGGAAAAATAAAACCCTAAACTTGGTTTAGGTATTCATCTGACAAAATGATTTGTTGGTTCTCTCTTGTTTGAGCATGTTCATTAAAAAATTGCCATCACTACTGTTTCATGCTGACTTAAAAAAAAAAAAACTTGGAATACAAATTAGAACTGTTGCCTTTGTCAGATGGATAAATGTATATTAGAAGCAGGTTAGGGTAGGATCAAATTTCTCTCTGTGGAAAAGAATGTGTGTAATACTGAAAAAACGTTGTGCGTGTATGAATGTATCGATACATGCACCGGTCCAAGGGCTCGATGTTTGCAAGCACACATGCTCACGTGTACATGAAAATAATGAACATGCTCCTGAAAACTAAATTGTTCTGTTATTTTCAGTCTCTCCCATTCACTTTCAATGGTCGGCCATTGTGAACGTTTTTGACCATGCCTACTCTCAGATAAATGAGGCCCATGATTAATCAGATGCAAACATAAATATAAAACCAGTCCTTATTGAAAGTGAACATGTTGACAAAAAGATTGAATCCGAGATCGGGTGGAAAATATGGTATAATGAGTGATTTATAAGCAATTTTTTATAGGCCGGACATTTTTGACCTGGAACACCGCAAGTGTGACTGTGCCATATTTTTTACAAAACATACAAAATTCCTGGTGAAAATTTTAAGTTGACTAGTGTGATCAACAGTAGCCATTTTTTTCAGATTTTATTTAATTTCCAAAATTATTTTAAAAAAATTACTCAAAAAATGAAATGCCAACTCTCAAATAAATGAGGCCTATGATTATTCAGATGCAAATTGAAATATAAAACCAGTCCTAATGGTTTGTTTTACATGTTGACAAAAAGATTGAATCCAAGATCGGGTGAAAATATGGTATAATGAGTGATTTATAAGCAATTTTTTGTAGGCCGGACATTTTTGACCTGGAACACCGCAAGTGTGACTGTGCCATATTTTTTACAAAACATACAAAATTCCTGGTGAAAATTTTAAGTTGACTAGTGTGATCAACAGTAGCCATTTTTTTTAGATTTTATTTAATTTCCAAAATTATTAAAAAAAAATTACTCAAAAAATGAAATGCCAACTCTCAAATAAATGAGGCCTATGATTATTCAGATGCAAATTGAAATATAAAACCAGTCCTAATGGTTTGTTTTACATGTTGACAAAAAGATTGAATCCAAGATTGGGTGAAAATATGGTATGAGTGATTTTATAAGTTGTCTTTTTTTTGACCGGGAACACCACAGGTGTTATAGGGTTTTGAACACCACATGAGGGTTAATACATATCACATTTTCATCTCATTTCATTGATATCGCAATATACCAACGTAAGACACCCCAACTCAATTTCTTTGTTTATTTTTCTAAACATTTTTCCTCCTTTTTAGGGAAGGGAAGTCCTACCAGAGTCCCAGCACCAAATCTATTCTCTCCTCAGCCTCTGGCAACTCTGTGCCCCGCGAGGCTTTGGGAACTATCGGCAGGCTGATGAAGCTCGGACGGGTGCGAAACATTGTGGTGGTTGCTGGAGCAGGGATCAGCACAGCCAGCGGTATACCAGACTTCAGGTGGATACTTACTGAAAACCTTTAAACTACCTCTAAATCATCATGCCACTCAGTTAACAACTGTCTCTTTATCAGGACGCCAGGGACGGGTCTTTATGCAAACCTTGCGAAGTATGACATCCCTTATCCAGAGGCCATCTTTAACATTGACTACTTCTCTGAAAATCCTCATCCTTTCTTCTCATTGGCTAAAGAGCTGTACCCTGGACACCACCGTCCAAACTACGTTCACTATTTCATCCGTATGCTGCATCAGAAGGGCCTGTTGCTCCGCATGTACACTCAGAACATCGATGGACTTGAAAAGCGTGAGATTAAACAATTCACGTTTATTTGTATAGCGCTTTTCACAATTACAATTTAGAGGTAACTAAGTTATGTATTTCAGAAATGTAAAACAGAAACAGAAGCAAATAGAAAATACGTAGTTGCTGTTCATAACATTAATCAAGGATAATCATGTGCATTTGATCTGATTTAACTGTATAAGGTTGGGAGATGCATTATATGAATGCTAGGCTAAAGAGATGCATCTTTTAATCTTGATTTAACTTGGAGGAGAGTGAGCCTGAGCCCTGAACATTATAAGGAAGGCTATTCCAGAGTTTAGGAGCCAAACGCTCTCCCTCCTTTAGGGGACTTAGGTATTTTAGGTACCATCAAAAGCCCAGAGTTTTGTGACGATAGAAAATTAGTTAAATACACAGGAGCAAAAGCAAAACCATTTAGGACCTTCTAGGTCAGTAGCAATACTTTGTAAATGACACGGAACTTAATTAATAGGTAACCAGTGTGATAAAGAGATAATAAAATTGGTGTTATATGATCATATTTTCTTGACCTATAACGAACTTAAGCAGCTGCATTTTGCACTGTAGCTCGTTTATTAAGCGCATTTTTAACGCATTTTCAAAAGGGATAGTTAACCCAAAAATACAAATTGTCATTTACTCACCTTTGTTGTTCCAAACCTTTTTTTTTTTTCTCTTCTGCTGAACAGATTTTCTTCTTCTTATTTTTTTTTTTTTGTGAAGAATATGGGTCACCAAACAGTTGGGAGGCCACTTTGACTGCCATAGCATGGGGAAAAAATGCTATGGAAGTTAACTGTTTGGTTACTAAAATTCTTTAAAATATCGTCTTTTCTGTTCAGCAGAAGAAAAAAAATAAATTCATACAGGTTTGGAACAACTCGAGGGGTGAGTAAATGTGATTTTGGAACTCCATTTAAACCTAATTGAAAGTGTTATTGCAGTGTTATATTCTCAACCCTGTCTGTAGTGTGCGGTATCCCAGATGAAAAACTCGTGGAGGCTCATGGGAGTTTTGCTACTGCTGCCTGTCACCTTTGCTATACGCCATATCCTGCAGATGAAGCCAAGGTAATCATTTTTGTAATTTATATCACTCAAACTACACACTGTTTTAGCACACTACATAATTTTCCATTTTTTTTTTTATTAGCAAGCTATAATGAACGGCAACGTACCCATCTGTACTTTTTGTGCCGGGGCAGTCAAACCTAATGTTGTTTTCTTTGGAGAGGATCTGCCAGAAAAGTACTTTCAACATGCCGAAGATTTCCCAAAAGCTGACCTTCTCATGATCATGGGCACTTCTTTAAAGGTGACTTTAAAATCTTTATTATTATTAAGAACAATAATAAAATGGATATAAATCTATTTTGTATGTAAGTGTAGTCGACTGTAGTTCTTTTGCAGTGAGAGACTATTACACTTTATTTTAAACTGTTTTTGTGATTTTAATAACTTCTACATACAGCTTTTATGAGATTTTTATTTTTTTTAATAACCATTTCTCAAAGCTGCATTTTGGTTACTGATGTATAGATATATATTTATATATCAAAAACAAAACGGTAGTATTTAGAAATATTCTTACAAATAAAGAGAACTTTCTGATTTATATTTTCAAATGTTACTTTTTTAATGGCAAACCTGAATTTTCAGCATCATTACATGCGTCTTTCACATGATTCCTCAGAAATCATTCTAATATGCTGATTTGGTTCTTTATATATGTTTTCTTAATATTATAAAATCTAAAATTATGACATTTGATCTGCTTTGTGACAGATTGAGCCCTTCGCCAGCCTGATTAACACCGTAAAGTCCACAGTGCCTCGTCTATTGCTGAACCGCGATGCGGTCGGGCCCTTTGAACGGCGGCCCCTGAAGAGGGGCGACTACATGGAGCTAGGGGATCTCTCCGATTCGGTCCGAAAACTTGCAGAGATCCTGGGGTGGCATACTGAGATCCAAGACCTGATGAACAGCCAGGAAAATGGTGTTTGTTCCTATACTGACCCCAGCAGTAGCAGCGGTGAGAACAGTGACTGCTCTGAGACCGATAGCATGCATTAATATCATCCACAGAGATGCTCTGTACGTTTAAAATAACCTTGGCTATGGAATGGAGACCTGGCAAGGGTTCAATACCTGCATTCATGTTTTATGTCAGTGTAGTTTTACTGTATTTGTACCAGCAGAAATCTGTGTCTGCTGCTAATTTTGACTGAAAACCCATATCAGAATATCTTGGAAAATCTGGCTCTTTTAAAGTCCGTAATGTATACGCAGAGAGATGGCTATAATTGTACATTTTTATCAGGCCCTGTTACTACATTGGGGAAAAACTACAAACATGGCACTTACTTTTGATTGTTTTTAATAATTTAGTATGGCTAATTATCTCTGGGCAAGCCAAGAATGTATTACGTCAAGGTTCCTTCAGCATTCTACAAACTTTATTTGAGATTTTAATCTGTTTGGAATAGTTGGTGGTATATTTTGGTGCAGAAAGGAGTTTTTTTGTAAAGGATTGGGAATATTGTGTGTTTGTGAATTTTATAAATGTGAGTCTATATATTCATGTTTGTTAGTTGTAGGTTATTGCATAGTCTGCGAGTCCTGGTTTGGCCCCAGTGAGCGAACTGTGCTAAATTAGCATGGGAGGCGTGACCTCCCAAGTGTGCAGTGCCCCCACTGTGTGTTTTCACAGGCACTGTAGCCTCCAAGCGGGAGCTCCAACCCCCCCACAACTCTAATAAATGTCTTTGGTCAGCCACAAAGAACCCCAATATCCTGCTGCTGCTGTTTGTGTGTGTGTGTGTGTGTGTGTAAGGTTCTGTCTATGAGTGTAGTTCCATTTTGCACAGGATCAGTGAAGTCGCTGGTAATTGCGTTGAGATCATATCTGTTCATGTCCCGCAAGGATTTTGAAAGGAGTTTGGCATGTTTTGGAAAATGTGGACAAAATGCCTGAATGCCCATTTAAATGTTTCAATCCATCAATTTTTTTTTTATTTATTCATATGTGCAGACTGTCATGTTTGGTTAAAGCCTGTTAACCAGCGGTTTTTGTCAGTGTTTCTGATTCATGCAATGGTTTAATTTTTTTTTTTTAATTTAACCAAGTGCCTCTCCAGTTGAATATATGAATGTCAATAGTTTGAGCTTGCATTTAACTTGACATTGCTATTTGTGCTTTGAATATTAAAACGCTTGTTTTCTGTTCGGTATTTTTTTTTTTATATTACCTTGTTAATAGACGTTTCATCTAATAGTATTTAATAAAAAATATTCATATTTGTCTCTTCACCCTCTTTTTTTTTTTTGTACATTGCATCTGATCAACCAAGGAATATTAAATTTACCACAGATCTGAGTGTAATAAAGAAATCCAACACTGAAATGTGGATACTAAGGACCTTATTTAGTGACAAAACAGTCACATTCAATATCCTTAAGCAATCACTTGATTGTAGTTTAATAAACTTTTATCTAATCTTGCATTAGAGTTAGGATTACTGTTTTAACTGACCTGGCATTTCTTTGGATTTTTATATTCAAGGGAAATATTACGAAAACCATTAGAAACATTTCTGCTTGCAATGAGTGAATGGCTTGTAGGATTTTATTTTATTGCAAGTGATTGTCTGAAATGGAAAACAAGCTTAATTTAAAAGTTTTACAAAGCCCTTTTACTCAGTTGACTTTTATTATAGTGGTAATAGATGAGTATTTAGAAAATCTGAATTTAATTGCATGCTTTGTCTTGTGTAGAAAACCGAACATTAGAAAAAGAAACAAAATGACACCGACAGCATTGAAAGAAAAAAAGGAATAATACATAGTATATAGAAAAGTGTGTAGCTAAAATATATAACATTAGAAAAGACAGATAATTGTTTGAAACTCAAGGCTTAAGTGGTAGACGCAAAAAAGCACATTTTGTAAAAACATTTGAGTGCAAGACAAATAATATAAATGATCTAATGGCTTGTCTTGGAATATAACGTTTCAGAAAACCGGATTCTTCGATCTGTGAATCGGCAACAGCCACAGACCGTAATAATAAATACAGCTTTTAAACATTGATTTGTAAGTGTTAAGCCTTTGTACTTCATTACCTTAGACCAAGTGCATTTACTTGTTCACAAAGAGCGTCAAAGACACGTGAATAAGTCCTATTTAACAGTTCCGTCTGATACATCGCATTTGATGTCTGATCACATCCAGATATCTATTTAAACATTTCTGTTTCTTCTCTCTCTGCTCAATAAGGACTTCACCATATATGTCCCGATTTGAAAGACATGCCCCTCGTGCAACAAAAGTAATTGAAGTATCGCCTTGTGCAAGGAACAGTTTGTAATATAAAACTGACGGTTACCATCAGCAGTGGTTCCTGTAGGGTTTCGGTGAACTCCAGTTTAGTCTGAGTCAGAGTCACTGCTGGGTGGTGGGCTGCACTCATGGATAGCTTGTCCTAGGGGCGCTAGTGTGCCATCCCTCCTCACTCCCATTGGTCTGATCAGTTCTTTCCTGTTGAAAGAGCAAGACAGAGCTCAATACTTTTGCATGTTGTGTGCAACTTCGGCTTTGCATGTTCACGTCACATGCAAATAAGCGTACAGGGAGATACAACCAGCTAGAATGACCAAGTTCAGTGGAAACGTTTATTTCATTATGTCTAGATTTTCTTTGTACAAAAACAAAATGGTACACTAAATAGAACTGCAATCTATAATTGTTAGACACACATATTCTGCAGTCCAACACTAATCAATTACATTTTTTTATTTCAAATAAATGCTAGCCTGACTGTGACTTCGTCATACTCAGATATTCTAGTCAGAATGTGAGTCTGATACTGCTCCATAGGGCTTTGATTATGAGGCGAGTCTTAACCGAACCAAGAAAAAAAAAAGTTTTGGACTCAATTGGATAGACCTACAACCAATCAGAGCAACCCAGTAAGTGACGCATGTTGAGCTACGCATAGTTGTCAACAGAACTCAACTGCACACTTGCAGGAAGTAGTAGTAAAATAATGAGTGTTGCTTCTTTTACTTGGTCCTCCACGAGTGCGACCAAAGAGAACCACAATGAACACAGGGTTCTTCTTAGTGGCCATCGGAGCCAGCTGATAAATTACACTTTTGCTGAGTCCCGTAGGAAGGACGGCAAACAAATTTTTTTTCAATCGTTAAATGCCTTGATTGCAGTTTTCTGTTCGTCTTTTAAAATGAATGCGCTGTCGATTTCTTTTACAACAGACGTGATAGCAGCGTCTATACATCTCAATTCTCCAGCTGCAGACATCAATGAGGGAAACCAGTTCAACTCAAGCGCTCTTTGATAAAGCGATGATTACATAACTGCACATCATCTGTCCATCATCGTATAAGGCCCGCCCTAACAATTTGATTGGCCCGACGATTTCTGAACCAAACATAACTACTCCACAATGGATCGAGTCCAGACCGAACTTCCCGCCCAAAAAATGTTGTGGGCGGGGTTCGGGCTGGCATCCAGGCTAAATAAATGCTGCTCTTCAAAGAATCCTGAAAAAAACTATCATGGTTTTAAAACATTAAGCAGCACAACTGTTTTCAACAACATTGATCAATTAAAATAATAAAAAATGTTTCTTGAGCACCAAATCAACATCATAGAATGAGTTGAGACTGGTGTAATGATGCTTGAAAATAAACTACATTTTAAATGATAACAGCAAACAATTCTTTTACATTGTAATAAAAAACACAAACTGTCATTTACCCTACATATTTATTGTGCTCACACATCTTGTCGATTTCGTTTTTCGGGCCACTAATTTGTCACTACAATCCACCTGCTCTTTGAAAGAAACCCTTTGTACTGTCCATTGTAGCAGCATTCAGTTGTGTCCTCTAAAGAGGCCTGTTGATGTGTAGGACATCTTTCTTTCCCTTTACATCTGGCCACATAAGAGCCCTTGGAATCACAACCCTAAACCCCCCCAATCCCAGAGCGGTCCCGCACCCCCACAACCACCACCTCGGCCCTGCAGTTTAATTACAGGATCAGTGCTCATTCTAATCTCTTCAAAGCCCGGGCAGCTCCTCCACACTAATCCAATTATATCTGCACTGTGTGGCACCAGCACACCCCGAGATGATTCATCAGAGTATTAGCCAATCAAAGCACGGACAAAAATGATTAATAAGAGCATTATCCAATCAAAGCCATCAAATAGCTCATTTGCATTCATTTATGCCATTCATATACAAATCAGCTGGTAACACTTTACAATAAGTTCCCATTAGCTATAAATGCTTTAGAAGTATTTGTCAATGTTTTTTCATGTTAGTAAATGTCAAACAGAACCTCATTGTAAAGTGTTACAGATAAATTGTGTATAAATGCATTAAATGCTACTAAATGGAACGACATCTTATATCAAACACTTTTTGAAAAGTTATCTACAATATCTATATCTACAACACCTTGACGTCAAACGCAGGTCATGATGACTGTAAACAAGATAAGTCGACTAGAAAGAATACGGACATTTCCACTGCGTCCCTCGAAAACAAGACGCCAAATTTGATCGGTCATCCAATCAACAGAATCTGTGTAGATCAGCAGCCTGAGTAATTGTGTTTACGTACGTACGTCTGTGTGTGTGTGTTTGTGTGGATATATGGGGTGGAGAGTCAGTACTAATTGGACAACAAGTCAAGCAGCAGACACAGGGAGGGACATTCCTCCATGGACATGTTGCGTCTCCCCAGCAGCCGTAGCGGGGAGCACCAGTGCCCTCCCTCTCCCAAACAACACCTCCTTCATCCTGATAAAAAAGAATAGGAGGAAGAGAGAAGGAACGAGGATTCATTCTCAAAGACAGGAATCTGCCTCTCTTGGGCACACGCTGCTCATTACGACTCAAACGCTCAATAGATAGACAATGACTCGTCCTCTTGTGTGTTTGCAAACTTATTTAACATCACCCTGCAGCTAACGTACATACGCACACCCCTAATTGGGCCAGTGTCTCAAACCACTTCACGTCCGAGGACAATGTCTCGCACCCCGAATGAATAAAACAGGCGGCGTATGAAAGAGTACCACGTATATATGTATTATGAAACCTCAATGTATTGTACAAAAGAGCCTGAGTCCGCGACCCCACTGTGTGCGCCAATTAGCTGGTAATTAATGCAGCGGGGCTGCGGTGGCCGGTCGGTGTGCATTGACTCCTGTTGAATGTGGAAGGCCAGCTGTAAATGAGGCAGAGGACGATGGTGGAGGATTCTTGCCTTAATGAAGCGGTTGGTAAGGAGCGCGCTGTGAGCAACGGCACTACACCTCTCACCGGAGTCTCGCTAGTTTACGCCACCGGTTGTTTAGGAAAAGGTCAACATGAATGCGGCCCTGCACATATCCAGCCTCCAAGGAGGGTGATGGGAAAACAAGCACAATGCTTCTAGCGGATGGAGTCACCTATGAAGGCATTATGAACCGCTTCATACAAGTTGATGAAATACAGAAAGAGTGATTGATTGATGTTAATGAGCAACAGTAAAAATGGCCAGAATATACATTGGAGCAAATAAAATGCAAAAAGTTTGGTTTCATTTCTGCTTATCTAAACATTTTAATTTCTACTTAATGTTAAAGATTGATGGCTTATGCCTGAATAAATTTTAATTTTGGTGTTTAAATTGGATCACTTAAAACAATAAAAAAAGAGAGCATAGGGAAAAACTTTTTTAGGGCTTTGCAACGATTAATTAAATCCAAAATAAAGGTTTGTGTAATATATGCGTGTACTGTGTATAATTATTTTGCATATATAAACACACACACGCATGTAAAAAATGTGTTATGTATATATCAGATATTTATATTTCTATTTAATAAAAATAATATTTAAATATATATATATATATATATATATACATACATTCAAATATTTCTACTAAATAAGTATACACAGTACACACATACTGTATATTATGTAAACACAAACTTTTATTTTGGATGCAACTAATTGTTGCACAGCCCTAAAAATTATAAGAAGAAGAAATTATAACAAATACACTGATAATAATATAATAAGTCTCTTTGGTCTCAACAATAATTGTAATTATGAGGTTACAACTACTAATACTAATAATGTTAATTAGTAGTTTCTTGTTATTTCAAATTTTGTTACTATTTAATCGCATAAATTATTAATTGTAAAAAAAAACCCACCTTGATAATTCATCAATCATATTGACAAGCTTCTGGGCTTCATATTCCTTCTGCTCCTCTGTCATCTCATCAATGGGATTTGGCATTGGGTGCTCTATGTGACCTGTAATGGGGTTAATGCTGAAAAAAAAAAACCAAGAATGATTGTTATTATAATCTAAGTATGCAGAAAGAAATGCAGGAATGCTAAGGAAAAATATGATACAATTAAGACCAGCCGTTAAGCACACATAAAAATGTACTTACAAAGGCTTGGCTGACTTGTATTCATCAGTGTCAGAGTCTTCATCAGAGGAGTACTGCGTCTCTCCTCTACCTCCGGCCAGCAACCCTCGTGCCATCAACAGCCCCGCAGCATTACCATAACCAGTGTACTTCAACAGATTATCCACTGTATCACATGACCAACAGGAGACAATGAAAAACACAATTAGCTCATTCAATAGGAATTATTGTATTTTAGATTACAACTGCAAACAATCCATTTAAAAACAGACAATTTCAGAACTCACCACTCTCTTTGCAGAGCACAAAAAGGAACTCAGCAGCCCCCTGTTTCACTGCCATGTCAATATGAGTCATGAGACGCACCAGTTTGTTTCGAACGGTGCAGCCGATTTCTGGCCTTTCCTTCACGTCTTTCAAGGGTGGCAACACCTGCACGGCAGCAAACAAAGAGAACACATTCAATCAGTAACTAAATATTTAGTAGAAGTAGTGAATTACACTGAGCATGGACTCAACCCTGCACCTTGGCCTTGAAGTATCTGCGGATGTCCCTGTGGTATCTCGAGCTCTCTGTCATCAGACTCAGCACAGGTGTCAAGCCTTCTTTATAGTTGGAACCCTGAGTGGATAAATACACATGAAGCATGAACACACGCAATGAGGAGGAACAGCTGAGGAAGCTTGCAGGGGTTCATCTGAAGTGTAATACCTTGTCTATCCGCATTTCCATAAAATCTAGCAGCATCTGCACTGTGTCCATGTTCTTCCCACCATACTTTTCTATTCCACCTTGGACAGGGACGTCTATCAGAACATCCAGGCACTGCACGGGAAGGTTACTCAGGAGATTGATGGCATGACTAGAAGAAATGACAAATGATCCGAGGTGTAAAGTCCAGGGGTCAGAAAGTAAAAGTCCTGCCATTTGTTTATTCCACCCATGAACTAATTATCTCCTGTCTGAAAAAACTGTGCTAATTAGCAAATCCAGGTGATTGGAACAAAATACTGAGGACTTTTACTTTCTGAACCTGGACTTTACACCTCTGCAAATGATAATGGTTAAGTAGCGCACATAATAAGATGAGAACACAGCATGTAACTCTTGCCTTTGAGAAGAAAGTTTTCCCTAGAAATTGTTACTAACCAACATGCAGAACAATTTAATAATAATTATTATGAAGGGGTGTCTGTATTTACAATAAGTGCAAATATATTATTGCAAATATTAGTGCAAATATAGGGGTGTCTGTATTTACAATAAGTGCACATCTTGATGGCAGAGGCTATTTACACTAACTCCGCCCACTGACGTCTGGTTAGGCCAGACAAAAAGACAGAAGATGCTGGTTAGTCAACAGTAGCAATTGTGTAGGGGTAAAAAGCACGTGGCAAAAAGTAAAAAAAATCAACCGCAGTTCGAATCCGCCTTTTGCCGAACTTGCTCTTCTCCTTTTTCCATCACACATCAGTTCATTAATTTTTAATACAAATTAAGAAAATATTTGAAAAGTGGAAATAAATTTTCTAACGTGTGTTTAATAATTATGTGTTTATGGGTTAGGGGTAGGTGTAGGTGTAGGGAGGGCTTTATTGTCACAATAAGGCAGCATCAATTTAGTATTTATATATGCTGATTTCACGCTGCCGCCATTTTGAAATCACTCCGGTGGGAAGAAAACCGGAAGTGTCGTTTTTAATCATTGGAGAGTCGCGAATTTGATGGCGTATTGTTGTTTTAATGTAGAAATTAGTTATTCTAAAAATGTACATACATTTCTTTCATACTTTAGACTATATACAGTGAAATTAAATTATAAATAAACTATTTTTTATATATATAATTCAGAACGTAAAAAAAAAGAAGCAGGAACGAACTATATACATATCCTATATTGGATATTAACATCCAATAGTGTAAATCGCGGCAGCAGCTTCAGGTTGGTAGTCCAAGGGATTGTTGTCTATCTGTACTTCCGGGGTTTTGCCCACCGGAGCCCCGCTTTCGATTTCAAAATGGCGGCTGCGTAAACTCAGCGTATTGTTATCATTGCATACCGTACAATATCGTCACTTCTTCTTGAGTCTCTCCATCTTTGTCTGACTCAGTTTTAGCATTAAAGGCAGAACGGTTTCAGTCATTTTAGTGTGTCTGAGTTGATAACTCACAGCTGCCAACACACACACACAAGCTCTTTAAACCCCGCCCTCTGTAGCAGCTCATTTGCATTTAAAGGGCCAGGCACAAGCGGTGAATTTCAGAATTCAGTGTATACGTAGTTGTGTACAGTGCAACATTTCAGACAAGTCAAGTTGCGATACTAAACAGGACCACATGGAGACCCAAAACCTCCCTCTCACATTGAAGTACCTTGTGCAAATAGAAATAGTAAATATTTGTATGCCAGTTTCATTAGTTAATTTTATGATCTTCACTGACGCAAAAGAACATTCAACATACTCATGTCACGTTCTAGGAATGTGATGGCGGCAGACAAACATGAGCAGGCATTCTGAAAACACTGAGGGGTGGGTGGGGGACCTTCAGTCCATGGGCACAATTTGAATAACAAAGACACATCTACTGACCAGGACTGGTTCAGCACATTCAACGCACTTGTTAAAAGGGGGAGCGTAGAGTTAGTCATTTCAGAGTGCTGTAGAATGCATTAGAGAGGGGAGCATTCCAGGAGTGTGAAAGGGCTGGTGACGGCACCACCGTGGGCACAATGAGTCGAGCCCAAATAAACGGGTGGGAGTTTCAGAATGCGTTAAGCTGTCTCGATGGGGCAAAGGGGTGTGTCATTAATCACTTGGAGAAGACATCTCATCATTCACGTTCACCGCACTTGCATTTCTTTTGCTTTTTGGCTCGCTGGAAAACTCGTTTTGAAGCAATTACAAAATACACAGGCCTAGTATACAGAGAAAACAAACAGAATTTGGCAGTCAATCTTTCAGAATGGAAGTACCTGTGAGCCTCCTCTGTTTTATCTTCAGAGTGTGTCTTCAGCATTAGGAGATGTCTCATGATGCCTGCAATGAGCCGAAGCTGGTGGTCACTGTCCTATTAAAATAAAGGAGAAATTGTGTGAGCGTTAAACCAAAAAACTGTTTCACAACAATAGCAGACAGATGCCATGTTTGGACTTCCTTTACAAGCTAAACAACCAGAGAGCTAAGAGGCAATGTAGAGATCTAGGGACTGAGAGAACCACTGGCTTGAGAAAAGAAAGTATATCTTATGTCAGGGTGATCCTGACCATACCGAAACCAACAAAAGGTCAGGCAATTGAGACACACTTTGCCTTACTTCATTAACTATTCAAAGGGCTGAGAACTCTGGAATGTACCAATGTTGTTTCATCTACTTGGTGGAAGGGCGGGAGTGGGAGCTTTTAGCATTTAAAAAATTTAACATTTTCTCAAAGAAAATGTGATTGGTTCTCGTCCGTCTAAAATGTACAACCACAATGGTAGGGTGATGTAACTTGTGGGTGATCAAAATAGCACACTAACAAGTCTTTATTATTGGTTTCTAGATATGGTTTTGGCCCCTCATTTAATGTGAATAAGTGGCTCCATATGCGAATAGGCTTACTTCCATACTATATAGGTCAATTATGTCTGAATACGCAGCACTATAAAAAAGTTAGTCAAAAATACCCTGATGACCTACTACTTTGGCTGAGATTCTAAATTACCAAACAGTTTAATTTATTATTCAATTAGACTACGAGAGAGACAATGTCATATTCATACAATAAAAAGAGAATGCAGAGCGCAGCAACGTGGACTTCATACTTCAGAACTACATATACAACTACTACAACTACTACAGTTGTAGTATTGTAGTACAATAATACTACAACTACACTTCATACTACAGAATATACGTTATCAATGGGTGACAAGTTCTCCAACAAATCCAATGCATGCTCTGAATAATACATAAAATGAAAAATCCTGCACACTGAATTTGCTTTTTAGAGTATCATCCACCCGGTGCATGTTGGATAAAGTCAATGCATCTCAGGACAATACAAGTGAGCCTCTTGTATAGTCTTTGGTATAATCAGGCATCATGGTTTTAGAGAAATTATTAGGAAGGGTTATTATAGTTTTATAATTTAATTTAAATTAATTTTAATTTAAAATAAAATAGCTGCTAAGGCAACATTTCTCATTTTCATTTAGTTTAATTTAATGGTTTTTAATAAAAATCAAATATATATATAGAGACTATAAACTATACTATAGTCTCAATAGTAGCACAACAACATTGTTGCTAGATGACAAAAATGATACTTAAAGGTACAATTTTGTAATAACATATTTAAAAAAACACTTTCACAGAGTGATACAGAGAAACAAAACAAGGATCAATATCTCTGAGGTGTTTTCAGGATGGGGAGAGCTTCGCAACAAACTTGGACTTGATCTGTCGAGAGGCTCTGCTCTCACATGTTAATAAATAGGTAAGCAAATATATATTATTATGTATTGTACACTAACAGTTATGTTGCACTTTGTTTTTACTTCAGAAACGCTTTTTATCAAGTCTGGTGACCAAGTCAAAGGCAGTGAAATTAAGTAGCCTATGTGTTGCAGAAAAATATTTAGCCGTGGCATGGAAATACTGTGGGTTTGTTCAAATGCAATTTTAGGATTTTTTTAAATGTGTAAAACTGCACAGCATTAACCTACCAAATAATTTGACAAATAGTCTCATTTTAGTAACAGGCTAATATAGCATTACATTTCAAGTTCCTGGCAGCTAATTCATTACGATGACAAAGTGTGATAAAATGTACAGGTAATACAAAAACTAATTTATTAGCTGATCTATAATTTATATGATTCGTGAATTGAATACTATGCATTTCTGGATGGTGAAAACGACACCTCCCATAATTCTATTCTCCTTCATAGAGTCATCAAGGTTGACTTTGTTGTTGTTTTGAAAATATGACCTCTGGCAGCGAAAAAATTACATATTGTAGTTTTAACTATGCATACTAGTAATAGTGATGATACAGCACCAGAAAATGAAGCCATAACCATCATTTGCTTTCTTTGAAAATTTGCATTTTAGAGACATTTCAAACACATTACAAATACGCTGACACACTGCTGAAAATTACAACAGCTTTATCACTTTAAACTAACTCTAAACATTGTGAATGTCAAACAACAGTGTTTTAATGATCCAGAGACAATCTTGCCAAAGCAAAATGAAAAGAGGCCAATAGAGCATTATTGGAGCACTTTTGTTGTTTGATTTACATTAACGACACAGACAGCAGCAGGATTATTAGGATGCTGTCACTTTAAGACCTGCACGGATCCAATTTATTGAAAATTACAGAGGCAATTGACACTGTTTTAACTTTAGGCTCTGTGTAGATATCAAAATGTATAGTGGCTGTGTAAAAAGCATCATAAAATGTTATCCAAATACTGTTAATCTCACCTCATCGCTCGAATCAGACATAGTGATGTTGAACAGTGCTTTAAGGGCTTCCATGGCATGATCGATATTTTCTGGTGAAATAGGCGGGGCTTCTGGATCAGGGGGCGCAGCCTCATATGGCCCCACCCAACGCACGTTGAGGGTGCGTTCCAACACGTTAGTGAGCAGCCTGACTGCACCCATCTCCCTCCGAAGCGTGCCACGCACATCTGTCCGCAGGGCGGAAAGCAGAAAAAGCAGCCGAAGGGAGAACAGGCCAACCTCATGATGGGATGAGTTGACCGAATGCAAGCAGGCACAAAGGCCCTCAGCCAACTGCAAGTCAGCTCCCACCTGTTGTGCCGGCACGCTGTTAAACACCACGTTGCACATGCACTTTAGGGCCTCCACCACAACCCTCTCCTCCTCTGCTGACTGCGCTACATTCAATGGCTCTCCGTCATGTCCCGCCACACAGATCCGGGCCAGCCCTGCTAGAGTGAGGATGCCCTCTCTGGTGCCTACGGGACCAAGTACACGCTTGTCTCTGGACAGGATGCGCAGGGTCTCGAGGCAGGTGCTTTGGCAAAGTGGAAGATCTGACCGGCGGAGAACAGTGAGAAGACCCTGACACAACTCCTGCAGAAGGGACCACAAAACACAAGGTTAAAAAATGTCATTGATCGTTATAAATAAAACAAGGTACTACATACCAAAACAACCCAGAACACATCACACTGAGATAATAGACCACAAATCTGTTACTCACAATTCGTGCATCCTCCTCTTTGCGGTCAAAGGCGAACGTGTGGCAGTTCTGAAATGAAATGAAAACATGACATGAGACAATGTTTGCATCCTTGTAAAGTCATAGAGTAGCCAGACATGAGTAAAACAGTTCACTAATCCTGCTGTAAAATTGTAGCGGATCTAAGGTAGGGACACCACTATGAAAATTTTGGTCGATACCGATAATTCTTTATATTTGAAAACCGATTACCGATATATTGGTGGATAAATCTAAATCCAAATTTTTATATAATTTTTAAAAGCCTGACTACAAACAATTCTCACCATTAAAAACCATGTCCCAAGCACAACTATAATATTTTCATTATAATTTTATGTAGGCTAGCCGATATAACAGACTTGCACATGTTGCACATTTCCTTTTTTGGAAAGTTATTCCGATCATATTTCAAGCAATTCAAAACCATCATTGCAAACAGTGCGCATCTGAAGGAAATACATTATTTATTGGCCTTAAAATAGCAGCAAATGTTCTTATCAGGCCGATAACAATAATATTTTAAAAATTGCATACATCGGCCCATACCAATATGGTGGCCGATATTTTGTGCATCCCCAGTCTAAGCTAGTTGATCATCTATGAAATTCCATAAACAAGCTTGACCACATAAAGGCAAGACACTACAGACAAAACCATTGTTTTTTTAAATACACTGGTTTATTTAGAGATTTGGGGATATTATAACTTATATATTATATTAAATATGTCACTGCCATTGTTGTTGTTGTTTTTTTTCTCAAGATGCAAAGTTTACCAGTAATGTTTTTTCTAAACCCTGTTTGTGAAACCAGCCTATAAACTATTAGCCTCTGTAGATTTCATTTAAAGTACGTTTAAAGGCAGTTTAAAGGGTGGGGGGGGGGAGGGGGGTTCGTCAAGCAACAGATTCAAAAATCTCCACTTCAGTAACACGTACAAACACCAAACTTTACCATTTTAATTATAATTATAATACATAATGTGTCGCTGGTCTAAGATGATGGTCAACCAAATAATGACTAGCTTAAACAGCTAGAAACCAACTAAGTTATCATGGCATGGTTTAAAATAAAGCTACCATTTTAAGATGGACCAGCAATACATCTGATTTGATGAATTTAATTATAATTAGAATCACAGTAACAGTATCAGTCTCTTTCTAAAAACTGTTAACTGAATGTGGTTTATTTAAGCATGTCTCGAGGAATAGGTAACGTAACGTAACGTTAAAGGAAAATCCTGTAACGTTACGTTACCCTGGAGATTTCCTCAACACAAAAACAAAATTAGCATACATAACATTTCGACAAAATTAAAACCACTGTAAACACCGAATATATGGCTAAAATTGCTGTTCACACCAGCATACTCTGATAATTCATACAGGCATATTTCGTTGATAAACTAGAAGTGCAATAATATTTCCATCAGTATGCTGTCAAGTTAACGTTACCTGTCTGACATCTGTCAAGCTAGCTACTTTAGCCTTCCATAACTTCGAGACGTAACGTTAACTTAACCAAAACAACAGTTAATTTCTACTCTATTCGTCAGCAATTACTATTTCCCCCTTGCTCATCCATAGGTCAAATATGGCATTTTTTGTTTAAAAACAATCAAGTTGGATGTAGCAAATAGGTTCTATCATGGCTAACAGCTGGAGGATGCTAGTTTACGAACGCCTCGTGGCTTTAATCATCGCTAAATACAAATGAAGTACACGTCCAAAGGTCAGAAACAAGGCATTTTTTCTTCGCAGAGACCAAAAACCTTTTTGTTGGTTCACACACACTGGGTATATTGAGATTAGCGAGCGGCTAACGTTAACTAGCTAATAGTCATTTACATTGCTAACGCACATTAAATCAATATGAGATAGTGTGTTAAGCTAACAGCAGCCACTTTACCTCTGTGTTATACTTCTGCAAAAGCTTTTCAACCCCCTTGTCATCTCCACCGTCGATCTCTGATAGAATAGCACTTAAACTCATCTCTGAATGTTGCTTTTGCCGTTCACTTAGAAACACTGACAGTCCTCCTCACAACAACAGAACAGATGAGTTACACACCTCCTGTTTCGTTCATCTGTTCAACTTTCACCCGTTAACGTCACGTTTCTCGCGTAAGGCACAATCCAGTAATAAGGATTTCCTCAAAGCTCCCTGGATGGTGTCCAAATGTCCCAGGTCTTATAATAATATCCATTGTGTACACATTGGAAATGTTATGATGGCAGTCAGAAAGACTACAAAACTAACCTATGTTTTGATTTTGATATAATTAAGATGGTAGTTTTACATCACTGGGCTGACCAGCAAAAGAAAGAAAAAAAAAACTATTCAAACTGGTTAGGATGGTTCAGTAACGTGATAGCTGCACATGACCAGCTAAACCAGCTGTTCCAAAAACACAGATGGACTTTCCAACAAGAAATAGAATTATGAATAAATTATGCAATTTCACATTAACTATTTTTTTCTCCCTCTACATTTCATTAAAAAGTCGTTTTTGAATGAATACTTGTTTGGTCACTGCACAAAATTAATAGACGCAGGCAACAATTTGCAGTGATACATTCATAAATAAATAAATACATATAATCACATTTAGAGTTGAATTATCAAGATGTGACCATTTAAAAGGTGTATTTCAGCAGATTTTTTAACTTTACCTTAAAGTTTAATAGTACCTGATTAGAGTTTGATACCTGCCAGTAATTTAAAGCTAAATATGTATAATGAATTTCTTAATATATATATTTTAAAACACAATAGACATTTTAAGTAAAAATAATAATAATAATAATAATAATAATAATAAAAATAAAGACAATCCAAACTAGGTTTTAAAAAATCTTTATGTGGCAACAAATAATTCCACATATATCATTTAAGTAACAGCTGTCACCACAGAAGTTACTGAGTGCTTTTATTTACAAGAGAAAGTGACTAAAGATAATAAATGTTACATTTTCATATTCTTTCCGTTTTATTCCTACCCATAGGGTAATAGGTCCACAGTACCTTTGAGTGCATTCAAAAACACACAAACCTAGGTTAACACTTTTCGGTTTCCTAAATCATACAAAACTGGATATACAGGTCAAACACAGATAAACAATGCAAAGGGACACAATGTTACAAAGCTACAGAAAAGATCTCTAATATTCTCCCAGGATCACACTGGGATAATTCTGCATTTGTGTAATATGAGAAATCTTATGTTCACATTCGCATGCAACAAGTACTCATGTGAGTTGCCCTTATTTGTTTAGACTCCTATGACGTCCGCAACCTGGCAGCTGGCCAATAGGGCGTTCTGAAGTGAAATATTAAGGCATTTCTTCTTGGTGCTGAGAATGGGTTATGCTAGGAAAGCAGCACACTTTCATGTTGACAGTGGCAGTGAAAAACAAAACCCTGTGGTATTGTTACAGATCCATTGACGTCAAACACCCAACCTGTGGTGACAGAATCCTGTGAGGTGCGCATTTTTACACTGAAACTAGGTCAGCGAACAAAATTTTTGCACAGTAAATGGCAGTACTGGTCTATAATGTTTATAGAGATAAATGAGAAAAGGCAAGGAAAGGCACAACTGGGACACTGCCTTTTTGCACTCACACAATGATTGAGATTCGAAAAGAGTTTCATTGGCAGCTTACACTGTAAACACTGACCACACCAATAACATCTCTGACACAATGTCCTTTCCACTCAAATACATTCTCTGTAATAAGGTTAAATATTGGCAGCTGCTGTTTTATCTGTTCAGCTTTCCACGCGCAGACATCTGTTATCTTGGACGAAGACTCTCGGAAGTGTACAATCATTTTGCCCACCCAGTCGTGGCCTCCCCATTGATATAGGCAAATCCTGGAAAATGTTGCACATGCTCATATTCAGAGTTCCTGCGTGGGGCCAGAGGGGAGTACATGTCTCCGGTGGAGTAGCGTGAAGTGTGGACTGCGGGGCTGGTGTAACAGCTGTTGGCTGAGGGCACGTCTGGCCAACGAGGGGTCACAGGGCTCGAGTGTAGAAGAGGAGACCCACTCATCAAACAGGACTCCATTCTGGACATCTGGCTGTTGAGTGGATACTGCAAATCAGAGAGAGACATGCATGAGGACCATTGCAACAAAACACAAGCAACTTATGTTGTGCATTCTATAAACGATTCACCTCATCTTCCTTTTTGTTAAAGGGACAGTTCACCCAAAAATGAAAATTTTGACATCATTTACTTGCAGTGGCGTATGTTTGATTTTGAAATTGGTGGGGATGGGGACATCCATGTATAAATATATTTTAAGTTTTGATTGAAATTATTAATTGGAATCTATCAGTGACACTGGATATTGGTAGGGACACATCCCCAGGGTCCCTACTAAATTCTACGCCTCTGCAAACCTGTATAAGTTTCTTTCTTCTGTGCAACACACAAAAAAAGACATTTTAAAGAATGTTGGTAACGAGGCAATTGACGGTATGTGTTCAACAGAAGAAAGAAACTCTTACAGGTTTGGATAAGTATAATACTTGGACCAACTGGCTAAAACGGACATAAATTCATCCCCTATGTAATGCATTCAATAAATCCTTTTTGGCTTTTTTTTTATTGTTAAAATTATGATGCAAGACTATCTAATAATCAACTACAAGTGCAGCAATTCACCATCGTTTGTACTGGTAAAATAAAATAAGAAAGCTAAGTTAAAGGAGTAGTTCACTTTGAAAAAAACTTTTGCTGATAATTTACTCACCCCCATGTCATCCAAGATGTCCATGTCATTCTTTCTTCAGTCAAAAAGAAAGTAAGATTTTTGATGAAAACATTTCAGGAATTTTCTCCATATAATGGACTTCAATGGGAACCAAACGGTTCAAGGTCCAAAAGACAGTTTCAGTGCAAACTGTTCAAAGGGCTTTAAATGATTTCAGACGATGAATAAGGGTCTTATCAAGCGAAACGATCGCTCTTTAAAAAAAAAAAGTTTACGTTTTATAAGCTCAAATGGTCGCCTTGCTCTGTTCTGTGATGCACGTTCGTGACTCTCCTGTTCGAACTCGTTTATCAAAATGAACAAATCTTTTTTCATGTCATTTGGTTCATTCAACAAACGAAATGAACGAGTTGACTCGAGAAAAGATTTGTTCATTTTGATAAACGAGTTTGAACAGGAGAGTCACGAACACGCAACACAGAAGAGGCGAGCAAGGCGACCATTTGAGCTTATAAAACGTAAACTTTTTTTTTATTAATGAGCGATCGTTTCTCTTGATAAGACCCTTATTCATCGTCTGAAACCGTTTAAAGCCATTTGAAACTGTCTTTTGGACCTTGAACCGTTTGGTTCCTATTGAAATCCATTATATATAGAAAAATCCTGGAATGTTTTCATCAAAAACCTTAATTTCTTTTTGACTGAAGAACGAATGACATGGATATCTTGGATGACATGGGGGTGAGTAAATTATCAGCAAAAGTTTTTTTTAAAGTGAACTACTCCTTTAACATAGCAGTATTTTTGTTGCTGTGGGTAACAGTCTAAAAACAAAACTGAGCATGTCAGCTCAAGATATGTCTATATAAAACAATCTGTTCTCTCTGGGGAAGTCAACAAAATCTCCATGTGTCTCCTCTCCATTGCCTCCTTCAGAGTAGCTCTCTTGAACAAAGTGTGGACATTGTATCCATTTTAAGTTGACGGAAAATAAGTGGAAGTAAAAATCTATAAGTGCTCTCTAAATAGAAACCGTCCACAGTCAGAGCTTTTATGAACGGCTGCGGCACGGAAAAGAAAGTCAGGCGGGGTCAGAGACCTAGATGTGTTGCTTGGGGACCTCTTGTTCATGCAGATAAAAGAGACCATTGAATAACAATATTTTAATAAACACGCTTTTCCATCTGGATTTCCGGCCACTAGTTGAGTTGTCTGAGACGGTCATTGAGTCGATGGTAGAAAGACATTGGGTGTGTGTGAGTATGTGTGTGTGGCTCTCTTGGCTCTAGCTGGTCCACTTTTCAGAGGCTGCATCCGCTGTGTGGAGGAGAACTCTGAGGACCAGCTGATCCCCCATTACAAAGGCAGGCTGGACCAGAGAGCTCTTGACAGGAAATTACCATCACACCCGCTTTGACTTTCAATATATGTGACCAGACCCACTCCTCTCCATCCACAACTGAACAATTGAATTCAACTATTCACACTCTCTCAATCTCAAGCACAATAAAGACTACTTAACATTCAACTATTCCCTCAGTTTTGGAACTAGTAACATGCAGCATGTAAATTTTGTATACACTTAGTACATTTGCTTGTCCACAATTCAGTGTAACTTCTCCTAAAGTTTTCAGGCTACATCTACTAAATTTGGCACAGACCTGCAGCCTGTTCTTAGTGTGCTATATCTTTTTAAACTGATCGGACAAACGGTTTTCCAGTATCTGATAATTAAAAACCTCATAGTTATCCGTCTTTGTTTCTGTCTTTCTTTTAAAGTTTAAACTAGCACCCAGAACATTAACTCCATTATTCAAACTCCACATCTTTCTAAATTAAAAATATATAGGCTAATACTCATTATACACTTTAAAATTCAAATAGTCAATATCTGGTATTCCAACTACATAAGGCCTGAATAAGACTCAGACATCAAGGGAATTTTAATGTTTAAACAAGGCTTTTCCAGGCCAGTATCCAGACCTTTTATAAATATCTGCATGGAAAGTGTTGCTTTGGCTGATTCAGGCTAAAGTAACGGCATCATTTTGAGATTTAACGAGTGTTGTTTTCATCAAACTTTCACCCAGCAGTTTAACCCAGCAGGTTTAACAAAGACAATTAACTGAGCCTTTTCACCTTTGTTCTCTTTCAGAAGTCAATACACTTTAAATACATATGCTAAATGACCAGTATTTCTGATCAGGAGGAGTTCAGACTTTTACCCCCGTGTGTGCTGAGGTAAGCAAGCATTCTCTATCCATAAAACTCGGTGGATAACAGTTAAAAGAACATTTCAGATGCTAATGACTGTAATACATCAACCACCTTTCACATTCACAGTATGTACAAAGTATTCTTCTCTCAGTTACAAACCCAGTAAAAGAGACTAGAATACACTAAATACTAGAAAAGGATGGAATACACTTCCACACCAAATACTGGGGAATACACACCCATTTCCATCTGTTATGTTTACTGTCTTAATACTCATTCCTAAGTCCCATCTAAAATGTTTTCTCACAGAAAATTGGACATGCAATTAATGCATGTATACGTCTTTTCTGACTATAATTATGACATAAAAAGTAATAATTTTGACACAAGTCAAAATTTTAATAAAAAGTTTTATACAGAATTAGGTCACTAAAAGTCAGAATTATGACACAACTAAAGGTCATAAGTTGAATATTTCAAAAGTCATAATTATCACATTCAACTGTAGGTCATAATTATGAGATAAAAAGTAGAATATTTGTCAATTATGTCTTTATGCCAAAAATTTAACTTAGTTTATCAAACTTTCGACATTTTATCTTGAATTATAGCTTAGTATATACATTTTGACAACTATAAATCATAATTATGAGATCAAAAGTTTAAATTGTGGCATAAAAAACAATTTTATGCCACAAATATTATCTTATAATTTATCTTATAATATATAATTGAGCGTTTTTGTCTTATAATTGAGCGTTTCTCAATTTTGTTATTGATGAGATTTGTTATTTTGTAATTACATTTATGATCTATCATTTCATTTGATTTAATATTTTTCCCTTATGTAAAGTTAAAATGGGTGTTAACTGAACTAATGTGACTTTGATTGACATCACAGACGAAATTGAAGGGGTAGAGTCGCAGTAGACTGTGAAAATTATCAATCTATATTCTGTAATCACATGTTTTATGATATTTTATAAATAGTTCAGAAAGTTTATAATTAAATAGTATCATATTAAAACAATATGATTTTAGGATTTTGAGAGGGAGGAGCCTGACCTGTGCGGAGGTCCGGTGGTATGAGGAATAGTGCAGAGGGCTGGGCAGTCCTGGTTCATGGGTTAAACTGGAGTACTGACTCTGGATGGCATGATGGTGCTGGTTTGCGTAGCTGCTGTAATTATAGCTGCCAGTATACCTGGAGAAAATGGAGTACAAATCTCTAAAAACATTTCATAACCCATACTGTAATGTTGTTTGCAACATCATTTAATATCTTCTCATTGATTTTGGGGGCTCACCCATGCTCATCCCGATGTGGGTAAACTGGCATCCTGTGGGTGGAGGAGGAGCTGTGTAGAGGGGGTCCGCCTCTCATGCAGGAAAGCTGGGATCCGGTCTCGGGTGGGCTGCCACCTGAGGTTGTCACTGTGTATGTAAGGGACCAGGTATATGACTGAACAGCTCCTGGCACATACAGACATACATATACAAAGAAACGTGTTTGACGTGTTAATTAAATGAGCTTACTGTGAGATACAGTTTTACTGAATGCATGGAATGGGCCTCGTACTGTGATACTGTGATGTAAGATATGAGTGTTGCAATCAGTTCGGAGTCACCATTTACCTGTGGTAGCTGGTGTGCTGGTGTACTCCGGAGACTGAACTGAATTGGGGGAACCTACTGCTGGTACGCCCACCGAGTGAACAGACTTGGCAGGAGAGTAGGGCCCAGGTGACGTAGATGTGGGGGTGGAGCCTATCAGCATCTGCTCTTCCCCAGAATCTGCTGTAGTAGCCCAAAACAAAAGCCTAAAATGTTAAGAAATCTTTGCAATTTTGAAAACTATCATAATGTTTTAGATTTTCTCTGCTGCAATAACCACAATGTATGTTTTGGATGATGGTTTGCTAGTGTAAGATGCCCCAGCAGACATCTTAACAACCTTAACCAGATGTGATTGGTACGCTGTTAAGTGTCCCAATTAACCTGAATTGCCCAATATGGTTCCCCGCTTAGCCAGAAAGACAATGCTGGACAATTTCTTTCACCAGATAGATCATCACCAAAAACCATCATCTAGCATTAAGCTGATTTACAGCATCTAGAATATAAAGAGCTAACAAGTAGCTAACAAGGACTACAACTACCAAAAGGACGTGAGTTTGAATTGTGCAACCATTGTTTTCAATATATTGCTACTTTTAATTCTGTAAAGCTGGACACGAAATAATAGTCAGATTTTGTTTTATATATTTTTTTTAAAGAAAGCATGTGTGTTTTTTTTGTTAAGTATCATATTTGATACTCAGGCTTTTATGGCTAATAGTAGCTCATACATGAGGAGTAAAAACACTTCAGTGTGTTATTCAGAGATCCAAGCTGAGCAAAAATTTGCAATTCTGTGCTGTTGATTTATTAATATGGCCAAAAAGCAATATGAAATTTTAATGGCTTGTAATGTAAATCAATGAGATCTCAATAACAATATAGCAGACTATTTACTCTACATAATATGCATATAAAAATCAGCTGTTACTCTACTTGTTCAGTAGAACTGGTTTCTACCAATTCGGTTGTCTATCTGTCTTTGTAAAATGATTTTTTAAAGGCTTAGTTTTATGATCGAAGCTTTGTAGCTCAAAGCTCTTTCATATAATGAAATGCAATACAATGACGATCGAGAGACGTATAAATAAGCATTCCTCAAAAGCCATAAGTTATTCTAATATCTACTTAAAAAAATCAGTAGAGACAGAATATGAAGAAGATTGTGTACAACAGGTTTTTCCAGCTATATTTTGTTTATGTTGATAATTTAGAGGCCTTGGAAATGTGTGTATTAAATTTGATACAGCAGGCTTTATAGACTTATACTAAAAAGAAATTCCAACTTCAAAATTTAAGTTGTGTTTGACTATGTATCATTTATGTTGTAGAACAAAACATAAAAACTCTCTTCAAAAACTACATACTAATGAAAATCCTTTTTTAACGACAAACCAGCTTTCTGTGTTAGTCTACAAATTTGATGTCATGACAGATCAGCTCTATTGCTCGTATCAAATCGATCTTACCTGGTGAACCCTCTCCTTTCATAGCCCTCATCAGTTCATTGGCTCTCTCTTGGCAGTGCAGAGACTCAAGCAAGTATAGTACATAGTCATCAAACATGAGGTGGATCAGATGGAATGAGCCTAGAAATATAAAGAATCCAATTTATCATCAAAAGTTCCTACCAATTCAAGTTCACCTGTCTGAAACAAGAAATAATTGAAGGCTTTGTGGACAACTACAATAAAGCATTTTGAATTTGAATCTCTGAGAGCTTTGAGAGATCAAAATGATTTGACGTTGTTAACTGGCGCAATACTATTGAGCTCAAATGCAAGTCAGAACCAAACTAGCGGTCCAAGCATAAAATCTACAGAGTTACTGAAGCATATGATGCTTTGAGTCCATTTTCTGAATGAGATGGGGGAAAGAATTCATAAGGAGCATGGTACAATCCTCACATTGTGTTAGCAACTCCAGCCACTATGTGCATAATAAACATGGCTGCTATTCAGCGGACTGGGCGCAATACTGCCCGGTCATAAAATGGGAAGAAGGGGGGGAAAGACTTGGTGGGGGTTTGCCTTTGTTAATTAGCTGTTTTGTACAGGGAGCTGCATTATCAAAACACTGCAACCAGCTGTGCCTTTGATATTCACAGACAGAGCTGACAGGGAGGGGGCTTTTACCTCTTTTATGGCCCTTCTTTCAGTAACTTTGCCATAGACGGCTAGATGGTGTAAGCCAAGAGTTAACAAAGCTGCCATCTTAGTTAAAAGTTGACACTTGGTGTTGTGGATTGAGAAACTTTGAGCTAACCTGAAAAACTCAAGCTTCCAAACAAATAAAATCAGTAAGAAGTACTTTCAACTCTTTCTAATTGCATGATTGTTGTGACAAAACGGTGCAGCTAGACTCACCGAAGCTGGGTGCACTATGCAGCGTCATATCCCGGATAACTCTGGTCCCGAAACATGACCACATGAGCAGGAACTGCTGAGCTACCCTCTTCAGGCATCCGGGTCTCTTCCCCGCCACCTAAAGGGAGTATTACCATTAGAAAAGCCTGGGGGAAGGCACAGGGGCCTTAACCTTTGGGTCCATACTGGGGCCTAACCCCTAAGTACGAAAAACACGTCAACAAGTCAACTATTTGATTTGCCCCTAAGGAAACACCCTCCCATTGAACTATTGTCTGGTAGGTAGTATAAGTTCCCATGGCAACCACATTTACAAGCCCATATCTGGACTATAATTGAGGCCCCACAAAAAGGGGCCATGAAGACATCATTAAGTTGGGGAATTGCATCACGATAGGCCTTAAGTATGTTGTGACGGCATTTAGAGTTGCATGGGTTGGACACCTGTAAACTCTGTTTGGATTGGAAGAACATAAAAACAGTCTAATGACAATTCTTGATTATATTTCTGTTGAAATTTCTAAATGATACATCCATAAATATGTACTGTATATATATACAGTTTTGAGCATTGACAATAATAACAAATTTGTCTTGAGCACCATATCAGCATATTAGAATGATTTCCGGATTATGTGACACTGAAAACTGGAGTAATTATGCTGAAAACGATACTAAAATTATATTTTAGAAAGCAAATGTTTTGAATAGTGATAATATTTCACATTATTACTGTTTTACTCTAACTTTGATCAATCAAATGAAACCTAGAGAAAGACTTCTTTCAAAAACATTAAAAAAATATTACCGACCCCAAAAGGTATAGGTTTTTTTTATTCATATTCACATAATTGTATAGGCCTATATTTTAGCTAAACAAATAGATATCTAATTACTGTATAGGATCATCATACTGTAGTAGAGTAAAAATCAAGCCGGATTTTCCCAGGTCAACGTATTTTGTTGATCTAGGAACAACATTCCTGTCTGAAAATGTAGTCCCTCCCAACCCTATCCCTACACCTAACCTAATCCTACTCATTATCCCTAAAATCAAAGGGAAATGATGGGAAGATAACACTGACGTAGAAGCAGCTAACCCTAGTTGTAAGCTTAAAGTTGACATAAACTGAAAACTTGTCCCTCAAATCTGATTGGCTGCTCCAGGATCAACAAAGATGATGATCCAGGAATATGTTGCACTTGGGGAAATCACGTACCCTCACGACACATCTCTCCACCATAGAGTCCAGCCACTCGATGTAGGCTTCAATAGGGGACTGGTCCTCCAGCAGTCTGTCAAATTCTTGATACACTTTGAAAAACAACAGAAAAGAGTTTGAGAGATTAAAAACACATTTCTTTTTTGAAGAATGCATTTCTCAAATTGGTCAAATTCCATTTTAATTGCTAATCTATAATTACAAAAATGCAATTGGCACAGATTTGAGACCTCCGTATGAATTGTAGGAAGAGGAGCTCAGAATCCTCTTTTGAGGATGACATGACAGAATCTTTGAACTTTGACCTGATCAGTCATGTGAGAGGTTGACGCTGAAATGAATTTGAAATGCTCCTCGGGGTGTCAAACTGTGAGGGTTAACCTCTCAGTGTCTGTGGTTAAAGCTCGACGCTCATGGTCGTGGGAATGATTCAGCTCTGGTTGACAGCTACTGTGTGGAATCCGAAACGTAAACCAGTGGGGATTTTAACACAGCGCTGCATGTGATTCTGCAGCAAATACACTGCATGTGGTGTACAGACACACTAATGAATAAATCTGAATCAGTCCGGCTATGTCTTATCTGATACTTTTTCATGAAATACACCACTATTCCTTACAATGGATGATAAGTCTCCTCTCGTCCTCTCTGGAGTCTTCCATTGTATAAAGAGTCTGTTTAGTGATGCTGTTGAGGTCTACGTTCCTCCAGTCTTCAAGCATTTGAAAGGTGATGTCTGCACTGTGGATCACCGTCCGAGAGGCCTGCAAGATCAAGATTTTAATTAAAATTGCTCCCTGCAGTATGATTGATCATAGACATTTGCAAAAAGTTAAATACTAAACATAAACCTGCTGTATACCTGACAGAGATGGTTTAATGATGTTTGTCGTTTAAGTATCTGGGAAAATCTTCTTGACACTGAGAATTTAAAAAAAAAGTAGCCTTAGAATACTAGCAAAGTTCATTGTGATGTTTTTGAGACTATTGAATATATTTGGCACCTACATTCAAACTTTATGTTGCGCAAGTTCTCAGGCAGGTCATGTAATGCCACCTTCAGCCACTCGTCCAGCTGCTTGGCAAACTTCCTGATCACCTGAGTGAGGCTGCATTATCGAAACACATAAACAAGGACATAAATGTTAATTACACAAAGAATGCTCTGACGCAATGACTTTTTTCACCTCTTGTAATGCGTCATTGAAAGGTAATCTGCTAAGTTAATTACCCTGACGCAAAAGTTAGATATGCAATGCTGGCATGATCTCTGTGGAAATAGTATTAAAGGTATTTATAGCTTGAAGACAAAAGTCTATTTGACTAAAGAAAAAAGTCTCAAGGCTTGGACTTATCAATCAGCACTGAGGCAATTCTGATGATGTAGAATGTGAGAATATAGCATCATATATAATATGCGAGTAAAAATATTCATAATCTTAACAAATTATTTGATATTAAAATGTGATGTTTCTTCACTTTTGCCACCAAAACCCTCTTACTTAGCCAAATTCCCCCCTCCATCCACTCATATAGGTAGGCTAGAGCTTTTCTTAATCCAGTTCCAATAAATAAACTCAAGTTCTGTCACAATTTTTCTTTTTCTAATTTAATAACCACTTTCCAGTGATGTAAAATATTCAGGTAAATGTTAATTGTACTTTTTGGCTACTTTGTAGTTTTACAGAGTATCAAATATATTAGCAACTTTTACTCTATAAATGACTTAATTTTGTTTAACAGTATTTGTACTCTTTACTCTAATATATCTGTAATGAATAATGCAATTTCTCATTAAAATGTACACCTAACATTTTCTGCAGCAGTTTATTTTTCCTACAAAAGAAGAGATATTGCCATCTACACGGCTTTGAAGGTATTATATCGTGTGCGTTTTTAAAGGTGCTCTAAGCGCTGTCGGGTGACGTGACTTCTTGTTGACGTTAAAAGTATTTTCAAACAAAATGGAGGCTAGATACACCCTCCCTCCTCCTGACTCCTCCTCCACTGACCCTCCCCAAACCCCACCCCCAGGGCCTTCTTGTCAGTTATTGGCTGGAATAGTTTGTTATGTTTCATGGAGCGGGTTGCCGCAGTTTGTTTTTGTTGCCATTTGTGGAGCCTGGGTTTTCTGCATAGACCGCATTTTTTTACAGTGTGTTTAGGGGACAGGCAGCTAGCGGATATTGAGGAGATGTTTGCTGTATATAAAAAAATCGCTTAGAGCACCTTTAACCAATTTTTTCAACATGGCTACTCTAAGTGAATGTGAGTGCATTAGCATAAGTAGGTATTTGTGAATCGCAGGTGTTTCATATATGAGATAAGGATGTGACTTTAACTGGTGATAACATTATTATTTATCCGTTATATTGAAGAGACCTTTTTGAAGGATATTAGTTTACTTGAGCCCTTTTGAATTCTTGAGCTTAACTGAGACTTGAGAGTGTTTGTAGACGTTGTCAACCTTGATTTAGTGCAATTTTGAGGTTTCTTAGAAGATAAAAATGTGATTGCTCTCCTCACAAATCAACTGTGTCTTGATTTTCACTGTCATGTCTCTAATGTGTTGAGGACTAGAGAATCTTTGAGCCTACATTCAGTATGAGTAAGTACTCAAGCACTGTTAAAATCAGATACTAAGACTTTTACTTAAGTCGTATTGGAATTGGCGACTTGTAATGGAGTAATTTTCGCTGTGAGGTATCGGTACTTTTACTCAAGTATGGTTTTCGGGTACTCTTTACACCTCTACCACCCTTTCACCCAGAATTATGCCAGGAAATGCAGCATTTTTTTTAGTTCTACACTTTTTTTAGCCCATTCTCATCCCGAGATGTCATCTAACTGACGCTTTTGACCATACATCAACACCCGACGTTTTAGGGCACCCTTTAACGTCAGTTAGATGACGCTATCTAATCCTAACCCTACCCCAGACCTAAACCTACCCCGTCACCTAACTGACGCTAAAGGTAAAGCGTCAGTTAGATGACGCCCTAGGATAGCGTCATCTAACTGAAGTTAAAGGTTACCGTAAAACGTTGGATGTTGACGTATGGTCAAAAGCGTCAGTTAGATGACGTCTTGGGATGAGAATGTGTTGCTTTTTTAACTAATTCAAAATAGGCAGGGATGGGAGTCACCTGTCAGGTAGAGCCTGTAGGACGGTGGGCATGAGGACTCCTGAGATGGCCTTGTACAAAATAGAGTCACAAACCCCCACTATATTCACCACTGTGGAAGAGCCCAGGACAGGGAGCATGTGGGGCGGCATGCCCTGCCAAAAGTGCAACAGGAAGCTCTGGACCTATGCATGTACACAAACAAATAAACATTGTGATAAAAAATGAGGAAAGCATTTTCTTGTGGAAACCATACTTCAAATATGGTAAACATAATTCAAAGCATATTAATGCATGCATGCAACTA
The DNA here is from genome assembly GCF_016745375.1 of Pimephales promelas. Next base: position 4,581,177 of record NW_024121599.1, read on the forward strand.
AAAAAAAAGACAAAAAAAGAAATGTCAAACCTCATCGAAGTTGGCTCGTATGACAGTATCCAATATTCTCTGACAGTGAGTTCTGTACATCATGATAAAGGTTGAGACCTTGTAGAGAAAAAAAGCCCATTTAAACGACCCATTTATAATACTTTCCCACAGAGACTAATTCAACGAAACGCTTGGTTAATGATGTCATACCAAATTCATTCCTGACTCATGGTCATGCATTAATAAGACACTAAAAGCCTCTAACACTATAAGAAAGAGGATACAAATACCAAACAACAAAAAAAAAAGCTGCTTTCACGAACAATGCCTATTTACAAGGTCTTGCCAAACCAGTGTATGAAAAGAGGCTTTAAAGATCAGAAACTCACAAACCATTTAAAATTACAGGCACCTTTTTAAAGCGAGACAGCTAGTGCCCGTCCTTTGTCCGATGCGAGATCTTATTATCTACTCGAAAGATTAAGAGTTCGCTAGGAACCAACACATAAATCCTCCAGGTCCTCATCTAAATCCAGGCCCAGGGAAGGTCCGCCTGACACATGAAAGCAGGATCTAGAGGGGTGGGTAGCGGGCGGGAGGAGGGAGAAGGGGGGGTTGGAGTTGGAGGTTAGCAGTTAGAGGTTTTAGTGATCTGTTTACCTTCTCTTCTGGCAGACTGGCAGGCAGATTTAAGTCTTTGACATTTGGAAAGTCTGGCAGGAGAGTGCCCAGCTTGGAGCGCGGTGAATACGCCACTGTCTGTTTGGTGACCTCTTTCTTGCCCGTCTCGTTCACCCACGCAGCGCCCTTTTTAGAGTACATCACATCGTAGTACTGGGAGCTCTCCTTCACAGCGATTCCATAGTAGTGATACCTAAGAGGGACAAGTGAGTGGCAGGATGGAGATTATATATGAGCTGTAACACTGTAAAAAAAAATATTGTTGGTTTAACTTAAAAAATTAAGTTCAATGAAATAGAAAAATTGAGTTAATACAATGAAGGTGATTGATTTAATAATCAGAAACTTAAAATATTATGTTATCTGAATGATTTAAGTTGATTTGGCCAACGAAAAAATGATTACAAATCATGTAAATATTTTTTTACAGTGTAGAAAGTGTTCAAAGTCTAGATTTGCAGTGTTTTTTATACATTTCTTTGTAAATGTAAATGGTAATATGTCTCTTAATGACCAAGATCCTCATAACTGTTTTTTAACAGGCCCAAGTAACATATATATATATATATATATATATATATATAATGCTCACCATGGCTGCATTTCTACATTTATTTCTATGTAAATATATAAAAATACTGTAAAAACAGTACTATTGTGAAATCTGATTTAAAATAACTATTTTCTATTGTAACATGCTTTAAAATGTAATTTATATATAATACATTTAGATCAGAAAATTGCTGAAAATTCAGCTTTGCCATTACAGGAATAAATTGCATCTTAATATATGTTAAAAAGGAAAACATTAACTATTAAATAGTAATCATATTTCACAATATTACTGTTATTACTGCATTTTTTTAAATCAAATAAATGCAGTCTTGGCGGACATAAGAGACTTCCGTAATTTTTAAAAAAGTAATCTTCAAACATTTTTTTTTTAAATAAATTATAAATAAATTTTTTAAAACTCTTACTTTACAGGATTTTTTTTTTTTGAGTTTGGAGCAACATGAGGGTGGATAGATAAGGGGAAAAAAAACTAAAACTTTTTAATGAACATTAATTATCATTAGTTATTGGAAGTGATATTGACTCCACTTGGCTCAGTTTCAGATTGTCATAAACTTGACAAAACATATTTAAAGTGATATGATTAGAAAAGATCTATAATATTGGAGAAGGAACTTACTTCGATTGGCCCCTCGTTCCTAGTCTCCGTGTGGTTAACTGAGGAAACTGTTGTCTTATTATCTGTAAAACACACACACACACGCATGAAACTTTTCAGACCTTTTGGTGACATCAGTGTGTTATCTGTTACAACTACGACAAAAAAAATATCTTCTCAATCATCTTGTTCGATTCATACATGTCCACTGACATTTCTTTTCTGGCCAATCTTTCTTTTTCTCTCTGCTTTTTGTTCATGAGCTCCTTGGTCCAGCTCCTGGTGCAGAAAACTTTGCAAACAGTGAAGCTCTCTATTGTGCGGGATGAAAAAAGAGGCCAAGCTGTGAAGTTTCTGTCAGGCTTGGCTTGATAAATGAGCAGACAGGGAGGCAGGTCCAGCTCTCTCTCTCTTTTTTGTCCTGAATCAATGAAGCCTTCCTAAAGGACACCCCACGCTGCTCCAGCCACTGATCTAACATTCCGCAACATCTCACCCTTCCAAATTTCCTTTAATTACACATTAATCCAGGCCCCCTCTCTTTTTCAATATCCTCCGACAGGACCCGGGGGAGCGGGACAAGGGTGTCGGGGGGTGGCTATATGAGTAGGTGGGTTGAGGGGTTGTGGGAACAAGGGTGAACATGTTCATTGTTTTTATTGTCCAGCTATGAGTTTGCAGAAGAGGTGTAAGAAAAGACCACTGGCTGTGGCTCTTCATAATACCCAGTATTATGTAATGCTTTTCTTTTTTTTTGTAACAGATGTATTCCTTCCTCTTTCATGTGAACATGCATTTTTATAGGACCTTTGATAAGAGAAAACTATGTGTTTTTACATTTGATTTCCTCATCAAAGACAGAATATTTGATTTCATCACTGTACTAAACACATACCTTCCCGAAGCTTGCAGCGTTGACCGGCTGAGAATCAAGTTTCTCGCAGAAGTCCAAGTAATGCATGTACAGTGCACTGCGAGGAATACAAACACCCTCTGCGATCTCATAGTTCTCCTCCAACCTAACGAGAACACAGTTAGGTCAGCGCACATAGAAAACTAGGGTCTACACATCAGAAGTCAATGTTAAATAAACTCGGGAGGGAGGCAGTTCTGCGGTTCTAAAACAAATATTACTGTGTGTACTGGAGGGATCTACAAGCAATGGGTCAACGTGGAAATTTTGCTAATTGTTTTTGTGTAATAATGTAGTTCAAGTTTAACAGTATCAATTTAACTTAATTGTAATAAAAAGTATTTCAAATGAGAGAAAATTGAAAATGGAGAGGTTCATTTGAGTTTAGTTTTGTTTGCCATATTTTTGACTGAACATTCAATATGCAATTTGAAATGTAAAGTCTTTCTCTGTGAGGTTGTAAGTCTGTTCGCCTTTCTGATACTTGAAACCGACAACTTACAAACAGCAGGACTGCAAACATGACATTTGGAAATTCAACTGCTGTTTTATGATATAGAATTCCTAGACAAGTGAATGATTTATTTGAAAATTATAAAGCACGCAATTGTATGTGTCATATTTTACAAAATGGAGCCCTGAAACTATACACAAAATAGCGTATCTCAAACCCAAGGAGGAGTTTTCCCTCACACTGAAGCATTTTGCTCCTACTGGATGGCATTTAAAATATAAAAGTGAATTACTATATTCATCATTTTCTAGAATTTTCAAGAATTCAACTTTGTGTGCGGCAGTGGTAAAGATGAAAATAAGTGATGTACATTTCTGGTGTAAATTAGACTCACCATTGTAATGTGGCAGGTGTTGAATGTGGCTTGGATGCTCGGTTATTTTCCTTCTCTTCGTCTTTTATCATAAGAACAACAACAATTAGAATTAGTAATAAAATAAATAAATTATACATAGGCTAATGCAATATATGTAGACTGTATATCAAAATTTATATACAGTAGCCTATATATTTTTTTTCCTTTTGAAAGATTTTGTCACTGTTAACCTTCACATTATGTTCTCTCTGAGCAGAATTATTCATGTTTCATGCAGTCTATTCTGATTTAATTTATTCATGACGATACATTAGGCTACTTACTTTCGTCGTTGGACATGTTTCCAATTGAAGAGTGGCTGGAAAAGCGCTTGCTCTCGCTTTCGTTCAGACATCTTTCAATCCAGCTCTCTGCAAAAAGAGGGGGGAAAACAAATATTATTTTTACATTATTCCTTTTTATCGTAGGCATACGGCTGTCTACTCGCAGGCCCGGCACGTCCTCTAGTTTTGTTTATTTATTAATTTTTAGATTAAAAAAAAATGTTTTAAACAGAGGGCGAAACGAAACAAAGTTTCATGTAGCAATCTAATTTGACCTTTTTTTCAATTCCATTTTTATTTACTTATTTAACAAAGCCTAAATTTCAACAGCATTTGATAGGCTATTCCACTCGGCAGAGGCAACAGGTGCAACCGCGCCGTGGTGCCTAAACAGAACTAACGTTAGGCCAATTCGTCTTTTTTCGTTTTCCCCCCTAATATTTTGAAATGTTTTGTGAATGTGTTGAACTTTTTTAATTTTAAATTCCACAGTATATGTTATAGATAGGCTACATTAACTTTCAGTTTGTAGACGAGTGCAATAAACATTAGAAAACGTGGTTGCGTTGCAGCCACTGCTTAAAGAGTTGAGGCCGGGGCATAATAATGACGGGGCAATTCAATTATAATCGATTGTGCGGATCTTTGGGCAGCTGGGATTCTATTTGAAATGTTTTCAGCAGAACTGCAGGAATCCTTCATTGTTCCCGAGGCGAATTACAGGCGCGCGCACGCTCAATTGATTCTGCGCGCTCGCCGTTCCTCCATTGCTGTGCCTGTGTCGTCATAATAGAACCTTTTTAGCGCCATTCTCATTTATGCTATGTAAGTAAGCCGACTGGTGTCCTTACATCACAAGACTGAAACACTTATAATTCGATTCGAACGTAAGTCAAACATGTTTTCCTGCAGTGGCCATGACAACAGTTACTATAGCATCGGCTGCGAGTAACTGGGCAACCAATAGCCTAATGATGCTTCATGACGCGGCTGAAGTTATGGAGAAAGTTATGATACTCAACAGTTGTTTGGATAAGTTATTTGACAGCCTTCAGACAAAAAATTGAGATGTACTTTTGACTTGATTAAAATATACATTCAGTGAGGCAAATTTGCACTTGATGAAATTACTAATAACATAAAATCTACATTCTTGACTGAATGGATTATGGAGATCATAGTTTGGTAGCAAGTTAAATGCTCTAATTTGCTAATTTCCTATCATAATAATCAAATCCTCATAGTTTCAAAAAGCAAGAAAAAAAAACAAGCAGGTGTTTTAAAAATAGCTTATTACATTACAAAATGCTAAGGAGCTATGATATATTTTTTGATCACTAAATTAATTGTTAAAGTTATGAACAAAGTTCTGTGCTTTTACTAACTAGGAAACGAAATTTCCCTCATGTATTCATTGTTTAGTGTGTGTGACAATTTTTGACAGGCTTTGGATTTTCTGAGATCACACTTTTTAGGTAAAATAAACCAGCAATGAGACGGAGAAAAATATAAACAAGTTCAATTTACCTAATGTAAAATATTCCTTTTATGTAAAAAAGTTATTTTTTAAAAGGCTACAACAGGCTGTATAAACTATTTCAAGTATTAACATGCATTTGAAAAACCAAATGATCATTTTTAATTTTGCTGACATTTTTTTTTAATTTAAATGAAAAAGTATTATTATTATACTGCAGCTGTTATGAAGCTCAACAAATCTCATTTTTCCCATCAGAATCTAATTCATCTGTCAGTCTTGTCTCATAGTCAGTTGAGATCAGATTTTCAGTCTGTAATTGAATCATTTGCTCTGTGAACAGTTTAAGTAGTTCTCTAAATAATTGGATTAAATCCAATCTAAAGGCGAGACTGATGTGAGATCATTAATAATCATGCGCTGAATATCAGGATGGAAAGGAGTATCCAAAATGGCTAATAATTTAAACAAATTCTCACAAAACGACTGCATTAAACAAAATTGAACGATGGGTAACACTGCTTTTTGAAGCCACGAGGAGTGTAGAATTGACACATTTTGTGGTTAAACTACTTCTAGAAATATTCGAAATAACGTTGCCTTTGCAATTTATACCTTCAGGACATGCAATTATATTTACCAATAGTATCAAGTGCAGTTTTGACTCAAGTCAAAACTTAGCTTGAGCAGGTGCATCATAAAAACAAAACAACAACAACGTTTAAACTGGACAACAAACTCAGATCTGTGACCTTGCATGAGTTTAGTCTCAATTTAAGGTCATATTGCTACTCCGTAAAAACGCCGTCCACTTTACATAGTCCCAAATCGGTGTAAAACCATATTCTCAGCAGAAGCACACCCATCCGGGGGGCCAAAAAAAAAAAAAAAAACACACGCCAACTTATCTCTTGGTGTACTAGATTCAAGAGCTTCCCTGACGAAAGGTTAAATAACTTTTTCTGATGCCAATCTCAGGTCTCAAAATCCCAAGGCCCGTTTCGCGTTCCAAAAGAGCCCAGATCCCAGGCGTCCCAATGTCTCGGCGGTGCAGCAGGAACCAACCTGTGGAATCCATGTCAGGCTCTTCCAGCAGCCCACAATGCATCCTCTTCCCATGCACGTTCCAGGGGCTCCTCTGAGAAAATGGCTCCGTGCTGGACTCCCCCTCCTCAGCTCCCTCCGTCTCTCCGAGAGAACTGCCCGTCGTAGAGATGCATAAGATGTGAGGTCCGTGGAGAGGGTGGCGATGCTGATGGAGGTGGGGGTGTGGGTTGTAGGAGCGGGTGGGGTGGGGGTCACAGACTCCAGAGATCCAGCGGGGGAAAAGCCAGAGCCGTCAAAATGTTTGCTGATGTTTCATGGGAAAGGGGCTGATTTTATAGGAGCCCTGATGGGGGACATGTCATTGATAGGCTCGGCAGGCTGATGAATGGCTTCGAGTCAGATGGGGATGTGGCAAGGCTCACTGGAAGTCTTTTGTGGGGCTGTTTTGAATAAGAAAAGCTCCCTTCCCCGAAAAAAAAAGAGGCTTAGATCTACGCAATCCCAGCACTGTGGCCTCCCCGTCTCCCATTATAGCATTTAATACGTTTTCGTACCCTCTCCTCACACGCACATACAAACTCTGCCCCTGCTGCTTTAGTTTTAAAGTTCTCCATCCAAGGGCCACTTTTTGGCCCATTGCAGAACTTTTTTGATGTCTGCGATGCCGGTCTGGAAACGGGAGCGTGAACGAGTTAATTCATATCAGTGCAAAAAAAAAAGAAAGTCTCACGCAAACATGTTTCTCGTCATCTTTTGAAACCAAAAGTCCAGAAAGTTCATAGGCCGTTGGCAAAACTGGATAGAGAAAGTTTGGTGGACCCCCCTCCGCTTGTCGCTCTCCTTGAAGCAACCTTATTTTAGTGTGCTGGGAGGAGAGCGCAGCCACAAAAGAGGGAAGTAAAAGTGTAGAGCCTGAGGCAGGGAGGGCTCTGATGGAGTGCCTACAAACTGCAGAAGGGAAAGCTGTGATTAGAATATGAATGGAACCACGGGGGAAAGAGAGAGCGAGTCGGAGAAAGGGGGATTATGGTGGAACTGCTCCCCACTTGGTGGACGGCAGAGGAACGCTCGCTCCTACACCTATAGACTGCGCCGGCGACGGCCTTCTCACTGCGAGGAGGTCGGACTTCACCTGAGGATATTTATTTGGCATATGAGGTTTAGATGGAACAAGCTGCTGTACAGTAGTCCCCAGACACTTATATAAAATAAAACCAATATCCGTTCTTTTAAACGAATGAATGTCACGAGCATCAGATATACTGATTAAAATGTCCATATGATGGGTAATGTGATCAATCACTTCACTAAGACGCATGTGAACTTGAGGAGAACTGATTTACTTGCTATTGTAGAAGTTTAAACTTTTATTTAAAGTTAAATTGTTTACAGACGCCATCAATGTCATATTTTTTTTTTTAAATGCAATTGTTGGGGGCTATAAGCAAACCAACACTAGATCACAAGTGGAAGGTTACTTGAAATTAATACTTTCATTCGGCAAGGATGCATTAAAAGTGACAGTCAAGACATGTTTTACAAATTTTGAACTTTCTATTCAAAGAATATACTGAATAAAATGTTAAAGTAATTTCTCAAATATTGTAATTTTACTCAAGATTGTATTTCGACTTTTTTCCCTCTAAATTTAACGAGTTTTTTCTTGAAACACGAATTTATTCTCAAGATTGTATTTAGACTTTTTTCTCAAAATTTAACGAGTTTATTTTCGAAACATGACTTTATTCTCGAAATTTAATGAGTTTATTCTCAAGATTGTATTTCGACTTCCTGTCTCGAAATTTAAGTTTAATTTTGCATTATAATGACTTGTTGGTCTCGAGATGGTTTTATTTTTTTTTATTATTGCTTGGCCCTAATTCTCTTCCGTAGTTTTCAACATTGATAAAACTAATAATAAATTTAATTCAAATGAATAAAAATATTTCTTGAGCACCAAATCAGCATTAGAAATACTTCCGAAAGGTCATGTGACACACATGACGATAACACCAAAGACGATAACTATGATGATAAAGATAGTTCTAAATAAATATAAAAAGCAATGATAACGGCACAGAGAAAAGATATCGTTGGACTTTTTTTTTCAAGCAGGTGAACGATAAAAACATTGATAGCCAATCAGAATCAATCTTGCTTTAAAGAGCTCGAGTATTAATGCGATAAAACGATATCTTTCTTGGTGTGAACGTAACTTAATGGTTGCTAAAAACTTTGCCATCACAGGAATAAATTACATTTTAAAATATGTTAAAAAAGAAAAGTTTTTGACTTTTAATATTAGGTCACAATATTGTTTCTAATCCATTTTGATCAAATAAACGCAGCTTCTTTAAAAGCATACGCAGAATTCTTTAAAATTCTTTTCTAACCGAACCTCAAACTTTGGAACAGTAATGTGCCTTTCATCTTGACAATAAGTACGGAATCAACAACAAAACATAAAATAGAACTAATACTACGATCCGTCAAAGAAACGGGGGAAAAAGGCCAATATCCCAGCAGTCATTTGAAAGTGTATGGATTAACCAGCACCTCTAACAAGCTGGGAAGTGTATGGCAAGAGAGAGCAAAACATCAATGAAAATTTCCTTAATTACAGTTTTAAAGATGGAGGCTGTGAAGGAAAGGAGGGAGGAGAAAGGGAATCTTTGCATCCTCTCCTCAGAAGACTTCCTTTTTCTGTTCGTCTACTCCCAGTCTCATTAGCCCCTCATTAGCTAGGACAGGTGCAGCCGGCAAAAAGAGACACCCTCAGACCCTTATAACCCCCCCAACCAGTGAGCGAGCCGCACTGTCAGAGCCCATTCTACTGATGTGAGATGCATTCTTCCAATCAAAGCCTTCCACGGCTGCTTGGTGGGTGGGAGCAATCTCTGAATAGTGGATGATCTAGTGTAAAAAAAAAAAAAAAGTAGCAGCAAAGTGGGAAGGTGGTCAATGTTGCAACAAGCTCCTTTCTGCTGTCAGTGTTGTCACATTAACACTTCATCAAGATTGCTCAATACTTCCACCCCAAAACTTCCTGATGATTGCACTTAAGAAAAGAAACAACATTCATGACATGCAATATAAAAACAAATGTAGACATTTTTCATAATATACATTTACAATTTATTAGTTTATTGTAAAAAGACTAAACAAAACAAAAAAAACTATCTTTTTCTGAAGGTAAACTGAAACAAAATAATAAATCTACATATTTAGGTGAGCAAACATCCATAAACTAAAGGAAATGCCAATCGATTCCCAGTAAAAGTTAAAGTTGGGAAGAAAAAAAAAATCTCACAACATTCAAGCAGGCACTTCTTTTTATACATACATAAATATCTTATAAGATATAAGATGTTTAACAAAAATGAAATGATCTTTCAAAGCCTTAAACAATGACACCTCTTTGCTGTAATCACTCCCCTTCACTCATTGTAGCGAGCCAGTTTGAGGCGAGGGATGATGTTCATGGACTGCAGTTCTTGGAAGAGCAGTTTGCAGGCGTATGGAATTCGTAGAGACGACACATGACACGAAGACTTGCAGTAATGACACCTGCCATAAATAGAAAATTCTCACTAATTAATCCCTTTGATGCATTTGACTATTATATGATTATTGTTGGAAATTGAATAATATTTCAACAAGTAGTTATTGCCCTATTTTTTACTGACCATCCTGAATATCCCAGCAAGCCACACTGCCCGCACACATCCACCTCAAAAGCATCACTGGAGATCATCAGTCGCTCAAGCAGCAGCATGCTGGCTCCGTAGCCAATGAGACAGTCTCTTTCCATCTCGCCCAGACGGAGACCACCATCCCTGGAACGTCCCTCAGTGGGCTGCCTGCGTTGCATTACATAGAATCCTGAATAACACAATTATCTTATTGAGCAGACATTTCAATTCAAATTTTTGACTTTCTTACCTAGTAAGCACTGCTCTCGGACCACGTGCTCTGGCATGCATTTTATCCAGCACCATGTGCTTCAGTTTCTGATAGTAGACTGGACCGAAGTAGATGTAGGCTTCCAAAGGTTCCCTAAGAGCAAATAATAATAATTGATTCATTAATTACAGTAAAGTCCCTTTGGGAAAACACCCTCTGGTGGCTCTTTTGATTTTTGCAATATACAAATATAACTAACATGATGCATTTACACATGGCAGACACTTTACGCAACAGTACCTGTTAATTTCACAATTATCGAAATCAATATTAAATTAAGCTTTAAAGGAGTAGTTCACTTTTGAAAAAACGTTTGCTGATAATTTACTCACCCCCATGTCATCCAAGATGTCCATGTCTTTCTTTCTTCAGTCAAAAAGAAATTAAGGTTTTTGATGAAAACATTCCATGATTTTTCTCCATATAATGGACTTCAGTGGGAACCAGACGGTTCAAGTTCCAAAAGAAACTTTAAGTACAAACTGCAAACTTGTTCAAAGGGCTTTAAACGATTCCAGACGATGAATATGGGTCTTATCAAGCGAAACAGATCGCTCGTTTTATAAATAAATAACAAAGTTTAAGTTTTATAAGCTCAAACGCTCGCCTTGCTCTGTTCTGCAACGCACTCCTGTTCGGACTCGTTCATTAAAATGAACAAATCTTTTTCCGAGTCATTTGGTTCATTTGGCGAAAGAAACGAACGAATTTATTCGGAAAAAGATTTGTTCATTTTGTTGAACGAGTTCAAACAGGAGAGTCACGAACGTGCACCACAGAACAGAGCAAGGCGAGTGTTTGATCTTAAAACTTTAACTTTGCTATTTTTAAAAAAAATGAGTGATCGTTTCGCTTGATAAGACCCTTATTTATCGTCTGGAATCGTTTAAAGCCCTTTGAACAAGTTTGCAGTTTGTACTGAAACTGTCTTTTGGACCTTGAACCGTCTGGTTCCCATTGAAGTGCATTATATGGAGAAAAATCCTGGAACGTTTTCATTAAAAACCTTAATTTCTTTTCGACTGAAGAAAGAAAGACATGGATATCTTGGATGACATGGGGGTGAGTAAATTATCAGCAAAAGTTTTTTGAAAAGTGAACTAATCCTTTAATAACTAAAATGTGAAGCAAACTTGTATTAGTGAAATATAAATGATTATGTAAATGAACCAGGTTTTACCCTGTGATGCCTGAGGTGACATAATCCTTGCCCTGGTAATTGTATCCATAGCGGATCAGATCCTCACAAACGTCCTTCACTTTACTGCCCCCGAAAGCAGTGCCATAGTGAAAACGTCCATCCAGAACCCCTGCTTTACCAGCCAACAGCTCAATCAGCTTCCCAACCTGACACAGAACAAACCAGGCCACTGATAATCATGGGATGCTAAACACATTTCTTTAATGCAGGAGTGTAGATTCTCTGTAGGGCAGTTTTACTGACACTGCAGCTGGTGAATGCGAGTGTGACATCATGTTGAGGTCACGCACCGCTGCACGACAGTAGCCTTTACTGAGGTCACGCACAGAAAGAGCCGGAAGATCTTTGACCCCTCTCTGTCACTGAGAGGAATCTTTTACTTGGCACAAACTATTTCCTATATGACGCCTGCTGTGTGCTCCCAAACACAGAGTTCAAAATTAGGAACTGTGGAGGAATTAATGTTCCTGAAAACTGCATTGTATTTGGCCACAAGACAAAAAACTTTGACAATCTTAGGAAAAGAGGAACATGCATTCCAGAAATCCACTAAAGTTTACAGTCAGTAATATTTCATTAATTAAAATAAGTTAATTTGTTCTTTCAGCAAAGGAGCACCAAAAGTGGCAGGAAAGATAATGTTAAAAAATGAAATAAATGCTGTTCTTTTGAACTTTCTATTCATCATAAAAAAAAAAAAAACGTTTTTTTGATAAAAAATATTAAGCAGCACATTGATTTATAACATTGATAATAAGAAAAGCAGCAAATCAGAATATTAGAATGATTTCTGAAGGATCATGTGACACTGTAGACCGAGTAAAGCTAAATTACATTTTAAAATTTATATTGTAATAATATTTCACAATATTGATGTTTTGCCCCTGAACTTTGAGAAGTCAAAATTCAGTTTTGTTGAGCATAAGGGACTCAAAAACATTTTTAGAAAATATTATCAACTCTTCAAAAAATATTATAACTGTATAAAAATATATAAATATTTTTTATTAATTTTTATTTTTAAAAAGTACTGAATTTAAAAATCTCAGCTATTAAAAGGAATATGCATTTATTGCAAAATTGCCAGCTAATGTGCTTTATCCTGCTTATTACCACATAAATGGACTTATAATACTGATTTTAAATAGTCGCCTGGGACATCACTCATTTATAGTTTAGTAGTCATTATTCCAGAGAGCTGTGTAATAAAGCATCCTAATAAAATGTAAAATAATAATAAAACTATATTTTGAAATCTGAAGATCAATAAAAATAGTGCATAACCGCTTTTTAAAATGTTCTATAAAATATCTTTTTTTAAAGAATTTCGAATAAATATTTTGGTAACACTTATGATTGTCCATTTTACACATTTTACTAACTATTAGTGACTTTGCAACTATACGTCAACTAACTCTCAAAGTATTAGTGGACTGTCTGCTTATCTGCTAACACTTTATTTTGATGGTCCCACAACAGACATTCTAACTTCGCAACTTACTCTAGTAACTTGAACCCTAACACCTAACCCAAACCCAACAGTTTACTAATACTCTACTAATAGTCTAATGAGAATTAGTTGACATGTAGTTGCAAAGATACTTCTAGTTAGTAGAATGTCTAAAGACCATCAAAAAGTGTTACCAAAAGTAAACTCATTAAAAGACAAAAGTCATATAATCTGATGATGGGAAAGGACGTACAGTCATTCTGGAGGGATAACCATGAGGGTTCATGATGATGTCAGGACAGATTCCGGAGTCACAGAAGGGCATGTCCTCCTGAGGAACGATCAGTCCACACACACCTGTTACAGAGAGAGAGACCCATGTTATTTACAGACACATAAAATGCATTTAATTACTAAAGTTAGAATCAAACACATCCCTATATTCAAACTGGCTGCAAGAAATGTTAACTCCACCCTGTTAGAGCAGACCTTTCCCATAAAGCTTAAACGAGTTTTGAGTGATTTCAATCACATACAAATGCTAGATGAAAAAGTGTGAGGTTTGCGTAACTCATCTAAGTCTAACGGCCTATAAAGCAGACGTATTCATGTCTGCTGAAGTGGAACCATTGGAAATTCAGACTGCAGGACGGAGTGAAAGTGGACCAAAGCAGTCAGTGAGAGTGTAAATATTTGCAGAAGAGCTCCTCACTCTTCCCGCAGCCAGAACAAACACATTATTGGGCCATTTGCAAGTGATAAAAGAGACAGAACAGAACAGGGGCAGGAAGTGAGGAGAGGTGCTTAGCTGGACAGTGAGAAGGGGATTATACACCCATAGTTTCCCCTTTACCATTGAGCGCACAAAGAAAGGTCCAGCTGAGGAGAACGATACATCCATATGCATTAGTTATATATATATATATATATATATATATATATGTATATACACCATATTCATATATTAGTTTTTCATACTGGAAATAGTTTAAACACAGTAATATAACCTTGCGCAGATTACTCAATATTTTGATACAGTATTTTGATACTGCCTAAAGGCACTGTAACAATGAATCAACAAAAAATAAATAATAATGAAAATAAACAATGAATTTAATAATAGATAGTCATGGAACATCAGTATATATGGCAGTGGTGTAACTTTATGGTAGCCTCTTTTCAATAAAAAAAAAGAAAACGAGTCCTTTCTCCAATTATTTAACAGAACAAAATCAACAAGTTGTAACAGTTTCACTACTGTTCAAAAGTTTGGAGTTGTATTTAGTTAGAAAATCTATTTATGTCTAGAAAGGATTCATTTCTTTGGTCAAAACAATACAGTAAAAACATGAAATAGTGAAATATTTACAACTTAAAATATCGGTTTTCAATTTGAATGCATTATAATATGTAATTTATTCCTGATGGCAAAGTTGAATTTTTAGCACCATTACTCCAGTCTTAAGTCACATGATCCTAAATATGCTGATTTGGTGCTCAACAAACATTTATTTTGCCAATGTTGATCAGAGTTGTGCTGAAACTGTGAAACTTTACTGGAAATGTGTTATACCTTTTTTAAGGTTTTGGAAAAAAAAGTCCTTTTTTAAGGATTCGTTGATGAATAGAAAGTTCAAACGAACAACATTTATTTGAATTATAAAGCTTTTGTAACATTATAAATGTCTTTACTGTCACTTTTGATCAATTTAATACACCCCAAACCTTTAAAAAGCACAATTTGCAGTTAGTAGTCAAATAACATTAAGTACAGGAAATAATTGTTCGCTGAAAAAATCGTAGAAATAAATCGTCGTTAGTAGCAGGCCTATTAGGTAGAAGGATTTCTTAGAGGAAGATGAGAGAAAGTGAGAAAGAGCGAAAGAGATAAGCTAGAGCGGTTCCCATAGCACACATCCTCTGTGTTGTTTGTTTTGTGTGAGAGTGAATGATAAAAGAGGCATGAAATCAGCAAAGAAAAGCAGGACAGCAGTAAGAGTCCATGGCCCTCCATCATTGGCTATACAACCCCTCTGTGGCGGCTCGCACAATGAACCCTGCCAAGACAGCTGTGTGAGTATCAGAGTGTGAGTGTCCGTTTATATGGGTGTGTGTGTGTGTGCGCGAGCGCTTCGGTGTGTGTTTGGGTCACCGGTAAATAATTAACCTATCGTTCTCCGGTGACCGGATCTTATGAGGGTGGAAGAGGCTGGTCTGGACGAAGAGTGGGTTTAAAATGAGTAAGACAAAACTCCTGTGAAACTTGATAAAAGCCAATGGCTCCAAACCACAGTGGGACGTCTTTAAATGGGCTTTTTTTCAACCCAAAAGGTAGCCAAAATCTCTTTCTTGAAAATACAGCGCTCTCTCAATCTCTCAAATTTTATGCCGCAAAGCTTTAGTGCGCGCATAGGCGACACATTTATTAAAGCACCAACTAAAAGAATTATTGTGTGGTTGGCAGCGCAGTCACACACCTCTGGAAAACACAGCTCAACTTCTCCAAGTGGGACCGTTCAATAAAAGCCCACCTCTAAACGCACAAAAGACATTCAAGAGAACGGCACTATCCTTCACAACAACAATTAGCTGCCCTGTGTTATCCTGGTCCACCGACACTTGCCTGCTCCTTTAAATACCAAAAGCTCCTTTAAAAAGAGCAGTAAATAGCATCTCGGGCGGTTTGCGGCTAACCCCTCCCTGACCCCTCCTCACTGTCACGTCCCGTGATGAGTGCCAGTGGACGACCTCCGCTAATGAAATGAGTGAATTATGCATGGCGCCAGTTTACGCTCTGATTAAAACATCATATTGACCAGCTCTCTCAGCGGAGGTGCTCAAAAACAATGGGGGCTGTAAATACTTTCCCAGGACTGCGCCGCTGCTGTTATAAATTTGCATAGTCTGGCATGGGACAACAAGCTAATTAATTGAAAAACAGGCAGCGGGGAAAAAAAAGTTGAAGAGGATGGGAGGGCCAGCTGGGACGGGGACGATAAAGCTTGGACACTGAAAATAAAACTGACATCAAAAAGCAAATTTAGTAACATCTCTTCCCACTTGTTATTAAGAAGGGTTCATTGGAATTTGGTACAATGCTGAAATTGTGTTTATCCGCTAGCAGAGGAGAATATGCCAGTCTGGATCCTGCAGTACCTTTCTGCCCATGTCGACTGCTGAACTTGTCTCCGATCTCTGGTCTACGTGTCTGCCTGAGCAGGATCTTGACCAAGAAGGCGTCCTCGGCGTTGGAGGAGATCATCACCTTCTCAATGTAGGAGTCTGTCGTTCCTTTGTACCTGTAGAATGAAGAAAGTAAGTATTTTTGTTGGTGTGGGAGAAAAAACCCCAACTTTTGAGGCTTTTAGCAATATTGCACAGTGGGATCCTAATTTTGTTTTAATTAGTTTCTTACGAGACTGGCACGTCTCTGTATTGTGGTTGGCCTGGCTGGGCGCTGCCCTCCAGTGGAGTTTGGGTGACAGTGGGCATGGACTTATTCACTAGCACCTGCTTGTTCTCGACCTTCTCACCTGGAAGAGATGCGACATACAAAGCTTCAATACATATCTTTAGATTAATATATTAAAGATTAATTGGCTGAAATATAGTTTAAATAACTATAACTTTAACTATAGAGTTTTTTTTTTTTTAACTTTCTAAGAGTCTCACCGGGCAAGCATATGCCGTCGGCATCCAGGATGCTGTGTCTCCAAATGGGCTTGCGTGTTTCGGCATCCAGCATCGGACCCATCACCTTGTCAAAGGTCTGGTTAGTGTACCGCCTCAAGGTGCACTTAGCATTCTTGTACACCAAACATCTACCAAAGCCTAATACAAGACAGAAGAATGAACAGACAATAAAAAATGAACAAAGCAAATGCCTTTTTTCCTGTTTTTTTTTTTTTTTTTTTTTTAAAGAAAGCAACATTAAATGTTTAGTTCTGACCTCTGTCAAGAGATGCCTTATTAAGCACCAGGGCATCTTCTATATCATACCCACTGTAGCTCATTACAGCCACAGTGGCGTTCTGGCCCGCGGGAAGCTTCTCAAAGTCAATCAGCTCGATGGTCTTCGTCTTCACCATGGGCTTCTGTGGGTATGCCAGCAGGTACATCAGAGTGTCTATACGGTTTCTTTGGTTATAACCAATAGTTCCTGATCAGAAACAAAAGAAATTAGGTTGAGCAAAAACTCAAAAGCAAGATGTAAATGAGGAAAATAATAAGTTAATGCTGCCTCAGTGTATAAATGAGATAATCCAGTAATATATTTTACATAACATAATTGATAAAATTTATTTTGGGTTTTCTGACACTTTTTATTGACTAATAAATGGCATATATGATACACTATATTGTGAATTATTCTGTTTTTAACATTGCTCTATTCGACATACAATTACAGTAGCAAGATTTTAGAACAAGAAAAACACATTAAAGGAGTAGTTCACTTTTAAAAAAACTTTTGCTGATAATTTACTCACCCCCATGTCATCCAAGATGTCCATGTCTTTCTTTTATACGTTTTATAAGCTCAAATGCTCGCCTTGCTCAGTTCTGTGATGCGCGTTCGTGACTCTCCTGTTCGAACTCGCTTATCAAAATGAATGAATCTTTTTCCGAGTCAATTCGTTCTCGAAAAAAGATTCGTTCATTTTGATAAATGAGTTCGAACAGGAGAGTCACGAACGCGCATCACAGAACAGAGCAAGGCGAGCATTTAAGCATATAAAAGTTAAAAAAAAAAATTTAAATGAGCGATCATTTCGCTTGATAAGACCCTTATTCATCTTCTGGAATCATTTAAAGCCCTTTGAACAGTTTGCACTGAAACTGTCTTTTGGACCTTGAACCGTTTAGTTACCAGTAAAGTGCATTAAATGGAGAAAAATCCTGGAATGTTTTCACAGAAAAATTTAACATTTTTTTTCGACTGAAGAAAGAATGACATGGATATCTTGGATGACATGGTTGTGAGTAAATTATAAGCAAAAGTTTTTTTACTCCTTTAATAAATGACAAAACATTAAAAATAGGAAAAACATCAGATATGGGTTGCAACTAACCTCTTAAGTTAATAAAGGAAGGTGGTGACACTTAAGGCTAAATTTGAATAAATAGATTGATCCACTCAAAACTGAAAATTCTGTTATCATTTACTCGCCCTTGTGTTCGTCTTACTTTCTTTCTTGGGTAGAACATATTTTGAAGAATGTTGGAAATCAAACAAAACAAGACCCTACTGACCATGAACTAAAAAAACACATTTTTTTATTTTTATGTCTAGGTTAATGTTAATTAATAATATGCTATTGTTAATAGCTAATTTATGATATATCATTGTGCATTAACTAATGTCAATTTGAACTATACAAATACATTCGTAACATCACAACCTATCATGAAAATATTTTTAGTTTTTATTACTCCCAGGTACTGCATTAACAAATGTTAATGTATAGAACCTTACTGTAAAATATTACCAGAAAAGCTGTTACATTAACTACTAAGGGTTTTCTTAACTTAAAGGGTTTGTTGTTCCATTAAAATATCAAATTCAAACAATATGAAACAACTAATGCACATCTAATCACATTTAACTGACTGTCTAAGGAGTGTTGATGTAAAGGCTGGTGTCTGCAGTGTTAAAATCTCTGGGGTGGAGGGGGGGGGTTAGTTTATAGTATAATAGCCGCCGTCCCTTGAGGCCTTGACATTTGTCAGATGCTATTACTCCACAATCAGGGTACAAGCACACAGTGTGTGATAATAGGGCTGGGGCCACACAACTGGATTTGCACATGTATGGGGCTGTCCGTCCAGAAAAAAAGAAGACAAGGCTGAGGATATTGGGCCAAATATAGTAGCAGTCTCAGTGGTTTTGTAATGGGGGTGGTGGCCAGGAGAGGTTTAAGTAGTTTTGGTAACCAGGGCAGCGGAGTGTGTGTGTGCTCTCTCCCTATTGCGCAGCTGAGCACACTAACCCTGCTCCGCACACTGAGCTCAGGACACAATGAATGCCTAATGACACTCAGAGACACTGGCAGGGAAAGGCCTCTACACACACACACACACACACACACACACAAAGCATGACTACGCAAGCAGGCGATGTTTGATGTCCACATACATACAGAATGTGGTGTGTGCGTCAAAGGTTTTGAATGTCAGTGTGAAAGTGAGTGTTGTCCGTGACTGAATAGGAGTGTGTGTGGATGTCTGCTTTTGTAATTGCAACTAGTCTTCTAGGATGCATGGACACAGAGACTGTAGTAGTCTTACCCATAGCCTGCTTGCCCATGGCACACTGGTAGGTGTTTCTGGGGGACTGGTTATGATGAGGATAAGGAATCAAACCAGCGCAGACCCCCAGCAACGTGAATGGCTCGATCTCCAAATGGGTCGTTTCCCTGAATAAAACATATAGCATAGCTGGAATATTCAGAAGATTGAACCTGAAATTACTTATTTTTAGGGATGAACGATATATTGGCCACCAAATCAGTATCATCCGATATATGTTATTATCATTATCGGCCCAATAAAGAAAATTGGCAGATAAAGCCGATAAATGATTGATTATTTCCTTCAGGTTTTGAATTGCTGGAAATATGATTGGAATTCAAAAGTTAAATATTTATTTATGTTACAGCTTATAATATAAATGTATTGAATTATTGGGCTTATGAGTACTCACTTGGCGATCATGTGCTCATATAACGCAATGTTACAGTCATTCTCCTCATTTACATCCAGATACTCCACCAGACTCTCATGAAGAAAGTCCTCAAAAGTTCTACAGGGGAAAACGGGTGGAAAGAACACAATGAAAAGGCATGCATAAAGACTGCGTACTGGATTCCCCATTCAGATGTAACTTTCACATATTGATCGGCTTCAAACGCACCTGTAACCCTGAGACAATTCCTCAATGTGTTTGTTCTTCACAGCTGGCTGTCCATTCTTCACAATGATGTAGGGTCTGCCAGAGCACACAGAATGCAACACAACATGTCTTTGAGCAACAGTACTGGTTTTAAAACAAACAGATAAGAAAAAAAAAATATCCTTTTTTCTGGTACCTGCACAAACGGCCCCCATCAGAAGAAATATACACACAGCGGTCAGTCAAGTTAGTTGAGATAGACACAAACTCGTTTATAAAACCAGCTCTTCGCATTAGCCTGAAGGTGTAGACCAACTTCTGATGGTCTCTGATCACTCCAAGAATGTTACCTAGAAAAAGGACCCAACATTTTATTTTTTAGAATATAAAACTATTCAGTTTCAGCCTGATAAGGAACCTGGGTGCATTCACACATTAAAAAAATAAACATAAAATATGGTTTACTAATTAAGATTTGCATGTGTGACAGTATTAACGCACGTTCAAAGGAAAAGTTTTGGCTTGTTCGAGCAATATGAGAGACCCACTGTGGTGCCACCCAGATGCATATACACAGCCTCAATGTTGTGAGCAAGTATGTTTGTGGATTAACT
Source organism: Pimephales promelas (assembly GCF_016745375.1). Next base: position 4,601,730 of record NW_024121599.1, read on the forward strand.
TGGGAGGGATTGTATTTATTTATGCATTGACACCTGCTGTGTTTGCTAATTAATTAGCGACAGCGGAGGCCTTTATAATTTGTAACTTATCAGCGCTGTGAAAAACATATACATGAATTAATTAATAGGGTGAGCTTTCTGTGACATGACATTAAAAGGTAATCAATGGCACACTCTTTTGTAGCCGTGGAATGGCAGAGGTTCATTTGAATATTATTCAAATGCCAGTAGTCTGTCTGTGTGCTTGAAAAAAAAGGGGGAGAAGAACGTGCTGTTTTGCTTTTGTTCTGCCTGTGTGAGCAGATACCATTGAGGAAGACGAGGAAGACCGTGGGGTAGGACAACTCCTCTCCGCAAAGAAGGTTGATGTCCTCCACTCCCAGGTTAAATGCCAGCTTGACGATGGGGCCGTCCTCCATGTCAGTGGTGATGTGGGTCATCAGAGCCAGATTCTTCACCAGACCGCAAGCCTAGACAACAATTATACAGCCGTGAGAATAGAAATGACTTTTATAAAGACAATACATTAGTGGTCAACCAACACAATCGATCTGATTGCATAAATTAATTGAAAAGAATTGAAGCAAAAATGAATGCGGTTTCATGAAATGAAATGAAATTCCTCAAATTTGCAATGCTGACAAGATGGTGGGGTTTTGTAAATGAGAAACACTGACCTCTCCTTCAGGTGTGTCTGAAGGGCACAACATGCCCCACTGGGAGGGCTGAAGGGAGCGGGGACCGCTAACCTTCCTGGTTTTCTCAAACTGAGAGGAGATCCTTGTCATCATGCCCAAGGCTGAGATGTAGGAGAGGCGGGAGAGAACCTGAGTCACACCCTGCCTGTCCATCTTAAACCTCTTTAGAGACCAGTTCCCCTGGAAGACACATTACACACGATTAAATAAAAAAATTAAAGCTATACAGACATATTTTTAAAATAGCAAAATCCAATAAAAATGACAAAAGCGCATATAATGACAACCTGAAATTAAAATACTTCAAAATATATCATAAAACACAAGTAGTTCACTTTAAGAAAAACTTTTGCTGATAATTTACTCACCCCCATGTCATCCAAAATGTCCATGTCTTTGTTTCTTCAGTTGAAAAGAAATTTTTGGATGAAAACATTCCAGGATTTTCTCCATGTAATGGACTTCATTGGGAACCAAATGGTTCAAGGTCCAAATGAGAGTTTCAGTGCAGCTTCAAAGAGCTTTAAACGACACCAGACGATGAATAAGGGTCTTATCTAGTGAAACGATCGCTCATTTAAAAAATAAATAAAAAAGTTTAAGTTTTATAAGCTCAAATGCTCGCCTTGCTCTGTTCTGTGATGAGCATTCATGTCTCTCCTTTTCGAACTCGTTCATCAAAATGAACAAATCTTTTTTCGAGTCATGACTCGAAGGGTCCTAGATAAGACCCTTATTCATCGTCTGGAATCGTTTAAAGCTGCACTGAAACTCTCATTTGGACCTTGAACCGTTTGGTTCCCAATGAAGTCCATTATATGGAGAAAATCCTGGAATGTTTTCATCAAAAACCTTAATTTCTTTTCGACTGAAGAAAGAAAGATGTGGACATCTTGGATGACATGGGTGTGAGTAAATTATAAGCAAAAGTTTTTTTTTAAAGTGAACTTCTCCTTTAAGTATCATTGTGCTGACTTTGAATTAAATACACAACCAGTCAAAAGTTTATACATACCTGACTGAATTTGCATTTCATCATCTTAAAAATCTTCTAAAGACTCTTGATTAAATGTTTGAAAAAGATTTAAATGTTTTACAGACAATTTTTTTAAAATCCAAACAGTGGTATGGATAGTGAAACAAACATAAAAACTCTTGCAACACTGTTTAAGGTCCTGATGTGTCTTGCCCTGTGCATTGGTGACTGATGGGCTGCTGATTGTCTGGACTCACAGTGGAGATAGCGTTAACCATGCCGTTGGTGATCTGGTCCTGTCTCATGTGCTTCACCACGTCAAACTGAGCTGCTCTCTGCTTGGGGATGATCTGGTCGGCGATCTTCTTCAGCTCCGAGTTAAACTTCTTGAACAGATCTTCAAACAGCAGGGACAGGAGCTTAAGGAATGCAGAAACAAAGCGTTACAAATTAATTCCCTGAAAGAAGGAAAAAAAACTGCACCAGTGTGTTATCTTGCAACACAACACTACATTATATCTGTACTCCAGTCAATAACAGCCTTTGAAATGAACTTTATTTGGCTCTAAACCTCCCTCTCTCCGTCATCTTATCCTAGATTTAATAAACAGGTGTTTTTACGCTCTGATAAATTTGACCCGGCCTTTCAGGCTTTTTTTTGTGCATCATATTTGCATACGTGAAAATAAACATCCTCATCGAAAATTAATAAAGAAATTAAGCTTCCACGGCCCAGCCAGGCCAATTAGTTGAATGTCAGGGAATCGTAAATGAGGAGAAAAGAGATTGGAGGTGTTGTAAAGCGGGCATGTGCGCGTAAAGCCTTGCTGAAAGGGTTCCTGTCACTCACTAACTCCGAATTGCTCACACACTAATGTAAGCAAGCACGTACACACATAAACACACCCCACCTCGGAGCTGGTGGGGGGAAATTAAAGGACTTAAGACAGCGGTAATTACATTATCACAGTCGGGCTGGTGGATTAGCTCAATCGCTCCAGTCAAGGCGGCTATTCTTTTGTCATAGCCGGGCTAAATTATAATAAAGAGGAGAAATCCCTGAGTTTGGCTGGGCTGCAGTCGGGCGTTGCTGCCACATATCTCACCCACAACAAAAGCGGGGCGGCTGGGAATGGAGAGGAAGGCAGAAGAATGGGGGCGCAGACGAAACAAAGCATTGGGAAAATAATGATGGTATTATAATGACAAGCTGAGAAGAAACAAAAGGGAAGGTGAGGGATTGGGCGCTAGCCAAGCCTGTATCTGCTGGTTTTGGCTTCTGATCAGTTTCATGAGAGGCCAACAGTGCGTCTAATGAGAGTAACGACTGAGAAAGAGAGATCAGTTATGTTTGACAAGAGTCCAGAAAATGTTTGCTCGCAGAAGCGAGACGGCGCCCGTGTGCAGGTTGTAATATGAAATCATCCGTACAGGAGCGCCAATCTCAAAAGAGATATTGAACAAACGTTATGCTCTCTAATCTTTAGTTCAGCTCCCCAATAGTGTCTGCGCCACGCAGGATAAAAACAGATAAATAAACAAGCATTATCATAATTAACGGCCTGAGCTTGAAGGGGCTGTCAGTCATTCTTAATAGAATTATAGGGGGTGTGAATGGAAAAGGCAGACAGAGATGGAATAAAGGAGAGCGATGGATGGATGGATAAAGAGTGGCGTAACACGTCATTGTACTTTCTTCATTCTAAAGTGAATATTTCATGAGCCTTGCTTTCATCTGAGTAAATAGCAAGCGGTTGGAAACATCAGTCATGACAAGGGCAGCTAAAGTTTGAGCAGGACCGTGAACCATTTTTTAAAAAGGAATCAGAACATGACACAGGCCAGAATCCAACCTATTTCTCCAATATGAAAAGCAGAACTCAATCAATGGACCAACTAAATGCCATTGCTGAACCCTTTTTTTACTAGTAACTACAGTAATATTGTGAAATATTATTACAAATAAGAATACTGTTATCTATTTTAATATAAATTAAAATATAACTTATTCCTGCGATGCCTAAGCTGAATTTTCAGCATCATTACTTCAGTTTTCAATGTCAAATGATCCTTCAGAAATCATTTTAATATGCTGATTTGGTGTTAAACAAACTTTTTTTAATATTATCTAATGAAAACAGTTTTGCTGCTTCGGGAGTTTTTAATTTATAGTTCAAAAGAACAGCATTTCTTATAAATATGTACATCTTTTTCACAACAACAAAAGGAATAACGTCTTTACTATCAGTATCAATGTAATGTATCTTTTCTGAAGAAAAGTATACATTTCTTTTAACAAAAACAAACAAAGGGTGCTATTCAAGTGAGGACCTTTTGCTGAATGATTATGTCCAGAAATTATAGAAGACCTGTTAATAAAGAAGCAGATACCTGGCCAGCCAACTCCAGACGTTTGTTTCCATAGTAATCTCGATCGTCCACCTTGTTGTCCCCTTGAGCGAGAATAACTCTACGTACCATCACAGCGAGGTAGATACACTTAGCTCGAAAGTTAAACTCCTTAACCTGCGAGACACAAACACAACATGACAGATCCAAAAAAACAGCAAACAAACTATTTATACTCTGATTTCAACTGCATATCAACAGTTAAAAGAAGAATGAAGGCATGGGGAAGATTATCAGAAGCCTATTTGGATGTGGGGAGACCAAGAACTTTATGTTCAAGTTCATTTTAATATGACGTACAGGTACGTGGGTAAGGATGGTAGAAGCTAACAGCTCTCTGGCCTCCTCCATCTTGGTTTTCTTGGGGCCGCCCCACATGCGCTGACGCCTCACTTTATTACCAATGTATCTTAGTGCCTGAAAGGACACACACACACACACACAAAAAAAAAAGTAATTAAGATGCAACTTTTACAATTTAGTTTAAAAAATATTTTCAATAAGATTACCATTCTCTTGTATTAGACTTGATGGCATTGCAGATTTACATTTCAAAGTATGTTATGATGAATTAATTTATAAACAATGAAAAGCATAACGTTTCAGAGCCTCAATTAATAAGATTAAATGCATCAAATCAGACCGTTTAATCTGGAGTGACCGAGCCGGCGCAGGGTTCACTGGCTCTCTAAAGAGGTATCAGAGAACTGGAACCCTCCATTCACTGCAGATACTTGCGTGCACACACACACACACACACCTGAGCCAGCAACTTGTTCTGCTCCAGAGGTCAAAGGTCACACAGATTAGGCTTCTCCATTAGACCGCCCACTTTGAGGCATGGAATGATGTGCAATTGAAGTACAGCCAAAATGACTTAAAGGAGTAGTTCACTTTTAAAAAAACTTTTGCTGATAGTTTACTCACCCCCATGTCATTCAAGATGTCCATGTCTTTTTTCTTCAGTCGAAAAGAAATTAAGGTTTTTGATGAAAACATTCCAGGATTTTCTCCATATAATGCACTTCACTGGTAACCAAACGGTTTAAGGTCCAAAAGACAGTTTCAGTGTAAACTGCAAACTGTTCAAAGGGCTTTAAACGATTCCAGATGATGAATAAGGGTCTTATCAATCAAAACGATCATTAAAAAAATAATAATAAATAATTTTAAGTTTAATAAGCTCAAATGGTCGCTTGCTCTGTTCTGTGACTCTCCAGTTTGAACTCGTTCATCAAAATGAACAAATCTTTTTGCGAGTCAATTCGTTCATTTCATTCGTTTAATGAACCAAATGAAACGAAAAAAGATTATTCATTTTGATAAACGAATTCGAACAGAAGAGTCATGAACGCGCATCACAGAACAAGGCAACCATTTGAGCTTATAAAACTTAAACTTTGTTATTTATTTTTTAAATGAGCGATCGTTTTGCTTGATAAGACCCTTATTCATCGACTGGAATCGTTTAAAGCCCTTTGAACAGTTTGCACTGAAACTGTCTTTTGGACTTGAACCGTTTGGTTACCAGTAAAGTGCATTATATGGCGAAAATCCTGGAATGTTTTAATCAAAAACCTTAATTTCTTTTCGACCGAAGAAAGAATGACATGGATATTTTGGATGACATGGGGGTGAGTAAATTATAAGCAAAAGTTTTTTTAAAAGTGAACTACTCCTTTAAAATGTTTCCAGTTTCTTTAGTGAGAAATGCATTAGCTGATACAATGTCACAAATCTCAAAATCTCTCTCTCTCTCTCTCTCTCTCTCTCTCTCTCTCTCTCTCTCTCTCTCTCTCTCTCTCTCTCTCTCTCTCTCTCTCTCTCTATATATACACACACACACACACACACGTAGGCACTCTAGTCCGATATCACTTCAAGATGATCCAATTCGTGTTAAAATGTAATAAGACTGCCCCTAGTGGTCATAAAACTAGCAAAAACTCAGTCCTACTGACACATCTAATCTAATTGCGGTCTGCACACATGTAGGCTTATTAGTGGACCTCTGATGAGGCCCACACATTGTCACAACCACATAAACAGGGATTCACATCCGCTCAGACACAGGTTGCTAGGAAGCAGATATGGTCCTTACTGACCCATTGTTGGGTCATGTGATGAATAATACATCTCAGATTCAGCAAACTCTGCCTCTGCATTTGATAATACACCTCCACAAAACATCTCACTAAAGATATTTTGGACACTTGTTTGTTAAAAGCTTTCACTTTATAAACAATATTCAGTGATCTAATGAAATTCCTTTAGTAGTAATTATAATAGCATGTATGTTAGCACTGCTGTTTATGCATTACGCATAATGAGATCTTGTTGGAGGTACCTGAGTTTGGGTGAATATTTGGGCCTTTTGGCACTCCTCCAAACTGGGAGCAAATGCAGCCATGACATGTTCCTCTGTGCCAATCATCTGAACTATCTCCTGGTCACTCTCCACTCCCATGGCCTTGTGGAAGACAAAAGGATTCATAGAGAATAAGGTACTTATTCAAGGTCATAGAAGAAACACACAATATACACTTGTATATTTAAAGCAAAGAGACGAACTTTGTGTTAAAACATTTGAGAATGACGGACTCTTCTATGCTGTAAAGGTGAATATGGTGCCATAGGCCTCGATGACATTTATTTATGCAAATAGGGGACTGTGGGAACAGGACTGGATGGATCACAGTACTTAAAGGTCTTCACCGTTTGGCACGGCTGCTGTGTTGCAAGGAAATCCTGGTGGAATGTGCTGTGGACAGACAAGTGCAAAGCAAACAAGCTCTACAGCCCATTTACTCCGTGCCCTGTCCCTAACCAATCAGACCCATATGTTTAGAGAGAGCCTGGGGTGAGGGAATTAGGTGGAACAGCCGTCATGGTACGAGACGGTTCTCTGATTTGAGCTGTAATTAAATATCAATTTCAATTGTCAGGAGTGTCAGTGAACAAGAAATGACATTGAAATCCATATAGCGGAAGACTAAACAGTTCAAATATCAAATGTTTCAGGAAAGACTTGGTTTAGTCATTTTTTATGTCCGATGTATCATTTAAATACTTATTAATGGTAATGGCAAGTAACAAAGTATATCTACAGTGAGCTCTCTCCAACATCTTAAAAAGACATTATAAAATGGATTTCTGCAGTCCTGGAGGCTGACTGGTCAACATATAATAATAATAATGTATTGAATTTATGTTTCGCCTTTCCTGAGCTAAAGGACGCTTCACAAAGAGCTTCATCTTTGCTAAAGGCAAGCAACAAGATGCAAGACACCATTCGATTTTAAGTAAACAGTCACAGATTAAGCTATCTGAAGCAAATTTATGAAGTGACATCCTTTCACATAAGGATTTATTACCTTTCAAAAGTTTGGTTTAATTTGCTTAAATTTAATTTGCTTAAAAAAATCAGTAAAAACAGTGATATTGTGAAATATTACAATTAAACATTTAATTTAATATATTTTAAGTGCAATTTATTCTTGTAATGGCAAAGCTGAATTTTCAGCATTTTTACCCCAGTCTTCAGTGTCAAATAATTCTGCAGAAACCATTCTAGGGAACCACTTTTCTAAATTGTCCTTGTTGTCAAAACAATTGAATTGATCAGGAGCAGATTTGGTGCTCACAAAACAAAGAAAGTAAGTTGTGGCTGCTTAATATTTTTGAGATTTTGGAAAAAAAATATTTGAAAATTTCGATTTCATTCTATTTGAATAGAAACATTTTGTAACATTTTAAATGTCTTTACTGTCACTTTTAATCAATTTAATGCGTCCTTACTGAATGAAAGGATTAATTCACACAAAAAACCATAAATATTTAAACCGCACTGATATATTTTATCCATATATTTTAACAAAACGTTTAAATGTGTATTCTTTGTCAAAGCACACCATCTGCTGGTTGGACACAGAATGCGGCCTCACGCCTAAATAATGGACTACAATGTGCAAGACAAAGATACAAACCATCATGCTCTAGTAAACCAACGTCTGGAACTAATTTTTCACCTTAAAGATGATAGCGATAGGTGCGTCTTCAGAGAGGGTGTTGTGCTTTAGGTAAAAGCGTCCCTGTTTCACAATCATGTTGGTTCTGCTCTTTTTCTCATGTGTAGAACTACAAACCAGAAAAAAGAAAGACATATGAGCACACAACTGGATATTTAGAGATGAAATTAACATTAATTCTACTTAACATTTGAACGTGTAATACTTTGAGGTGTTCTTTAAATCAAGATTTTATTATTATAACGTATACAGAAGAGCAGATTCCAGTACCTGGTGACAGAGGCTCCCACAGCACCTTTGCGATCTTGCTCCACAATGATGCGGTTCTTGGACAACTGTTCCTGAATGAGAATGACCTTTTCTTGCCCTTTCACAATAAAATAACCACCTGCACACAGACAAACCCTGTATCATACTTATGAGCTTCAGATAGGATTATCTGCATTATACTATGGCACGCAAACAATTAAATATCATTGAGATTTAATAATAATCGACCTGGATCTAGGGGACATTCATTGAGCTTAGAGAACTCCAATTGGGTCTTTCCTGTCAAGACGCAGTTGGAGCTTCGCAGCATAATTGGCATCCTATTAAAAACAGGAGAAGCTCAATCAAAAAGGAATCGCATATTAAGAGGTCTATGCAAATCTTTCAGTAAGTGTATAATTACCTTCCGATTGGGAGAGCATTGCGAATGATTCTCTGGCTGCCTCGGGTGTACTCTATATCCACAGTGATGGGAGCTGAGTATGTCATGTCTCTCAGACGACACTAGTGGTCAAAAAGCAAAATCATCAAGAGCAAATATTGCTGACTAGAGCTAGTTCTCTTTTTTAACTTATTTCAACAAACTTTTAAGTTTGCTTTGAATAATAGTCATTAAGTCACATGTAAACATAGACGTTACCTCATGTGGTGCCACTGGTCTGGTTACATTAAAACTTTCTTCTACGTCAGGCATGCCAACGTAGATATTGAGATATCTAGGGACAGATGAGATATAACAGGCAGTATTGTTATTGTTAATAAAACTGTTAAAAAATTTGGTAATTTTCGGTAATTCTATTCACATTTCGGTCATTTATTTCAAAAGCTGGTATTACAATAAAACATTAGGTGAAAACGTAAATGTACAACAAATTTGGCATATAAAAAGTAAGTTTAAGGTCTAAAATTATTCAAATTGAAATAATTTATTAGAGCTTTATTGGGCCTGTCACGTTCATGAATTTTTTTTGAAAGTTTTAATGTCATACAAATAATTATATAAATTAACAATTTAATTCTGTTTTGTTAATGTCACCTACAGTGTAAGCATAATATAATTAAATAAAATATAATATGCAGTGTTATTAAACCCACAAACCTTCATTTCATACGAAGGAAGACATTTGGATATATTTGAGTTAAGTACTTTACAACAGTGTTAATATATATTCTTTGGCAAAATTGATTGAAATTTAAACAGCACAATTGTTGCATTTAATATTTAAAAATAATTGCGATTTCATCGAATAACAACAATTGGGCAATTAATCAATAATCGAGACAGGATTTATAAGAAAAAAGAGTTGTTTTTATAGTTTTTTTTTTTTAGCTTATATTTGTATATTTTATTTTTGTAAAATATACAAATATAAGCTAAAGGAAAAAAAACTATAAAAACAACTTTTTTAATAAAAGTTAATAAAAACTGTAGTTATAGTATAAAAATATTAGTAAAATTGCATGTGTTATAAAAATGCGAAAATAACGTCAAATGTGCAAAAAAAGTCTAATTGAACAAAATCCTCACTTTAGATACCACATTGGGTCGGCATCACTCGTGATCTTCTCATTCGCCTTCATGATCTTTTTTATCTGGAGAGATAAGTAGACATTTGTTTAGGCTCCTTAAGCTTTTTGTCGATATCCAATTATTTTGCTGGTACAAAAAGTAACCATAAAACAACCTGATAAAATGGAAACCAGTGAAAAGGAAACGGATAATAAACTAATAATAAATGTATTGCATTTACAAAATATGTGCAGAACACTGGTACATCCTTAAATAAGTCAACAAACCTCCACATTGATGAAGTAATTGAAGGAATCAATGTGCTGCTTTACTAAGCCTTTAACCTAAAAAAATAAAGAGGAATATTACATAAAAATGATTTGGCTTAGAGGCTGTAAACATAATATCATTATTCAACATACATCTTGCTGGCTATTAAGACTGTATGATATGTATAAGAGTGTGCATTTAACATTTTCTTTTCAACATCATTATTGTATGATTTTATTTTTTAAATCAGCTATTTTACAATCATACAAGTTATTATTTATCACTTCTTTATCACTTAAATATGTGGTGTAACAATTTAAGTCCAAATATGTAATCTCAATTAAAGTGATGACATTCAAATTTCTTGAATAATGATGATCAAAGTAGATGTAGTACATTACGTGTAATATAGTTTTAAACTATTTATTATTTAAAATATCACAGCATGTCTCAGAGCTGTCATTACTTGACCTGCCATATGCTGTCAGATGATATATATTTCTTCTAATTTGTAATGATAGTTGTCATAGTTAAGCTGACAACATGATTTTACCTTCAAAAAGGCTGGAAGCAGCTTCCACTTTTCCTGCAGTGTAGAAAGGAACAAATGAATTACCTTGCAATGCCTCACATTCATATCTAACAAACATACCAACGTTTGCTCAAACAGCACTCACCTCCACAGTGTGTACGGGAGCAGCGAGCTGCTGGGGAGTCATCTCCCCAAACTCCTCCTGTAGCATTTCTGCTATTAGCTGAGATACCAATGAACTTGAGAAATATAATCTAAGTTAGGAAACCATCATACACGCCGCAGACACTCTGCAAAGTGCAAAAACACTCTGAACGGAAGTTTGCGCTACACGTGAAAGTGCGAGGTGTAACATGAAAACCAGACCGGGGAGCAACGCAATGCGCACACATATATTCCGACACATGTCCACAGTTTATTTTTTATTTTTATCACGTACATGTGACCATATGTATAAAAAAATAGGTATAAAACAATAGACAAATTCATATTTTTAATTTGATACCATACTTAAAAGCTGGATTAAAATTATAGTATACGCTTTTATTAAACCTGAGGCACTTATGCTATTCTGGAGCACATGTTCATGCTCAGATGAACAGATCTAATACAAATACATTCATAGTATTTTTTTTAAAATCAGCTTTTAATTTGAATGTTTGTTTTGGATTGAATTGAAAAATGCAAAATAAAAGCCTTTTCACTGGTGGTTTAATTTAAACCTTTGGACCCATTGTGAATATTTGGAGTAGATGGAGTCGTATTTTTAATACAATTTTTTTAATCACATTGTTTATTTTGATTTATTTTTGTATGCATTTATTGTTTGCAGTTAACTTGAATCGTGCTGTGGTGTGACAAATGAATTTTTAAAATCATATATATGCAATGAACCTGTATGTGTAACAATTATATAATGATTATAAGTTGTTTATAGCATTTTTTTAAAGTTGACATGATACAGAAGTTGCGATCTTTAATTCACCATTGTAACGTATATATCGTAGAGACAGTCGAATAAATAAAGAAAGAGTTCTGCAAATAAACAATCACAAGTGGATCAAGAAATTATTTTTAATGTGAAAGCTCTGTAAACAACTCTGTATATAACAGCAGTCGTGGTAAAAACAGGCAAAAAAAAAACTCTCTAAATGAGTATATAATCAGTATACTGTTGTTTGTTAACATATTAGTAAACAAGGCAAGCATCTAAATTGAAGACTTCTCCCATATCTACGCATTTAAAATTGCAATGTGCCTTTAAAATCTAATTCTTTAAAAATGTGAAAAACTATTGTCAGGACACAGTATGTGGGATTTACACGTGTCTGTTGTTGCTGCTAAGCAGTTTGGGATAAGCGGTCCCGATAGAGCGGCCATGTCTGTGCACCACCATCTCCAGCTGGTACTCATCCACATTGACCACAGCTGTGGTGGTCTTCTCATTGGACGTGAGGAACAGGATGGTAAAGATTGCCATCTCGAACTCAGGACTCACACCAACAAAGGCGCTGGCCACTGGCTTGACCAAACCATGCCAGCTGAACTGCACGTTCAAGACATGATCGTCGTCATCAGGCTGCGTGGAAGAGAAACAAACACAAATTCAACAAAGTCTGCACACAGAACAATCAATTTGTTGTGTTATTTTCGTATTTATTGATGAAAGAAGTACCACATTATTGTCCTTGGATTTGTAGCCCTTGTAATCAAGAAGATTCTGCTTCTCTTGCAAGTAAATCTGGACCCAGTTGTGAAGACCCATGATTTCTCTGCCAAATTTGGTTTCCCCAACAAACACATGCTCAAATCCACTGGAGTCCTCCCTTTTTGGAAGAACGATAGTGATGCATTTTATAATTAGAGCAGATAGGGAATAAAAGATAGACATTTTTAATGTTACGCTGGTGTATGTTGCTTACCCTCCATTTCTGTCTCTATGATAAAGGCGGAACCACATGTAGTACAACTGACTCTTAAACTGTCTCAGATCGGAGCGTGATTTCCCCTTACCGATCAGGTACCGGTGGGCACGCTAAGGGAGTAAAACACCATTCATAAAATATCATCATACGCCCTTCCACACTCTTTTCTTGGCATAATAAGCAGCTGTTAAGAACAGGGTGTGGTGGCAGGGAACAACCACAATATTTTGGTTAGCAACAAGAAAAAAAAAAGTGAACTTGTCTTTACATGTAGTACTTTAAATACTTTTCATTTTTTTTTGTTATTGCCTTGAGAAACAAGAGGAGAAGATTTTTTATTTGGTTAAGGGTAAAATTTGAGTCATACTGTACCTTCATGACTGCAGTATCTAAGATAGCATCCAGAAAGGAGTTATTTTCAGTCACCTCCTCAGTGGTCACCCTCTCTGCCACACCAGTGGACCTCTCATAGTTGTCCAAGAGCTTCATGAAACCTGTTGAGAGACGAGAAAAATCACCGACCAGTTTTGGTTGGTGAAAACAATTTAATTTCTGGTCACTTTGGTGGTTAGGTATCATATTCACATGTAAATAGAAGAAAAGTAAACCTTCTTTCACTTTATTTCTTTGTGATTTTGTGAGAATTTTAAAAGGGTTAGTTCACCCCAAAATGAAAATGTATAAACCCCCCCAGAGCCGGCGTATGGATTACTCTTATTATGGATGATCAGCTTTTTTTGGGGCTTCAAAATCTAGGGTCAAACTCACTCCCATTATAAACTGTGAAGCGCCAGGATTTTTTTTTGTAATATAACTCTGATTGTGAAGTCATAAACACCTAAGATGGCTTCATTTTTGGGTGAACTATTCTATAAAGTCTCAAAGACATCTAAATTAAAGCAGAAAGACAGAAAACGTATGATCCTCAAGGTTGAAGTGTTTACTTTTTTGTATCTTAATAATTGTGCCTAACGAAACTGGTATGTTCCCTGTCTTGTGTTGTAAATGTGAAAATGTGTATATCATGTATATTTTGCTATCCTATTCAACCTCATAAATTCAAAATATGTGAAATGATTTAAGATTATATGCATGAGGTTTTAAAATAACATTTCAGATTCACGTTTTTTAACCAATATATTAGTGGTTTCCCAGGGGAAATGTGCCCTAACCCGAACTCCACCAAAAGAAGGGACTGAATGCAACATTGAACATTCCACCAATCAACTTTAAGATTAACTACCTGCCTAAACATGCAACTCTTGGTGTGTCTCTGTTACATGTTTTAGCACAGCTGCAATGGATAAAACCTTCTTTTTTGCAAACTGACAACATGATTAAAGGTTGCTAGAATCTTTTTTCTTTAGGTGTTGGATTTTTACAAAAGAAACATACGTGCATACGTGGCAATGCCTTCCAATTTGGCCACATCGACACTGGAAAACAGTGGGGATGAGGCATGGTCAACCGCACTTGTGCTTCCCTGTGCTATGTAACCAGCTTTGCCCTAAAAGAAATGTTAGATGATTTAATGTAATACATGATTGGTCACTATACTTAATATCGTGGGACATTAAAAAATACTAACACCTGTAGTGTGATATTGTAATCAGTTCCAGGCTTCAGGCGATTCACATCCAGCTTCCAGAGCTCATTGAAAATATTCGAAAGCTCCTGGTTGACAGTTTGACTGAGAGTGTAGAGAAAAAAAGTGAATTGTCTAAAACTTGTATAAACAGTTCTCAGGTGTAGTGCATTGCATTCATGTATAAGTTACAGGTCAAATTGGAAAATATTTTACCTTGCTGCATCACTGAAATTAAACAGTGCCAACAGCACAAGGATCCAGCCACAATCATACCTGCAACACACAAACATAAGAATGAAGTGTGTGTGTGATTATATGTGTATATAGAGGATATTTTTGTAGTATATAGTATATTTCATGCCTGCTACCTATTTACATGAATAATTTAATGATGAAATATCAAATCGCAAAAGTTAAAACCAAAGAGAATATTCTACAGTAAACAAATGAACATACAAACATAAATGCAAATTCAGAGGTGCCCGAAACAAGGTATTAAAAATCACAACGTTACAATGAATGACCTTTTGTAAAACTATTCTGCTTTTTAAAATGCTCTTTAAAGACGCCGTTTATATGCAAAATATAAAAGTGTTCAACATACCCTCTGCGCATGGTTGTTGCAATGATGCGCGTGAACAGATGAACGCGAGCTTGTGTAGTTTTCCTCTTTTGTATCATGAAAATGTACACCAAAACAACAAATGGGCGGGGCTTAGGATAAGTTGTCTGTGATTGGTCAAGAAGGGTAAGACAGTTTTTATTTTGGGCTCTATGCACGGCGCTATTTCGTAGAGTCCAATGCAATACCGAGAATTTTTATTGAATTTTACACTCCATGGTTATAATAAAGAAACGTTAGTCACAAAAACAGATAAAACAGACACCCCTCGTTGTGTTTATGCTTCTTTTTAAAATTATATTAAATAAATATAACTATATATAATATTACATCTAAACGTATGTATGTTTCATTTCAAAGACTGGAGGACAGTAAATTTGGAAGACTCTGCCATAATCCCGTTTTCCTCGGTTTTCCTCCGCTTTAATCTCCACAACCGGAAATGGACGAGCATCCTTGCGTCAAATGCGGAATTTATGCGTGCAGCTCTTTTTCACATTTTCTGCGCTGGTCGAGGCGGATTTTGATTTAATAATTCTCACGGAGAATTATTTGTATATTTGTATATCAGATAATTCAGAAAACGATACGTTTCAGTGCAAAAAAAAAAAAACGTTATTCAATAAGACAAAGGAAACTCACAGGGAAAAGTCAACATTGTTGACATGATGTAAAGGACTGATTCATTTCATCAGTTCATTTCCAAAAACTGAAAGCAAAAACAGGATGTTTGAAGCAAGTTATCAATTTTGATTTATGATTAAAGGCAAAGAACACGGACCCATCATAAAATGCTAGCAAGCGACTGTCTACACACACTGGCCAACAGAAGGCGCTGTTTATAAACGTATACATTTCCTTACTCAAAATAGCTTAAAAATGTAATAATTACTGTATTTGCTATTAAAAAAATAAGAATGGCAGCTAAACTATTGAAAAGGGCTATGTAATTTAAAATTACAACGCAAAAAAAGCCTCATTTGTATTTTAGAAAAAAAAAAACTCAATGAGAACTATAGTATTTAAATGAAGAGAGTTAGCTTGTAAATGTATGCAAGAATGTGCATTTAAAGTGCATCATACATACTCAATTTTAAGAAATTCTGCTCTGCCAAGTCATATGCCATTGGTTATAGAATTTACTAACTGACAAGCCTATATTTGACACTCAAATATAACAAACAAAGCCTGCATGCTTTCAGTGTTTTATTCACCTTTGAAATCGACCAAAAGTCAATGAAGTACAAACATGTAACTTTGAAATTGTTATGAGTGGCAGTATATTTTAAATATATTTGTCAGCTGCTTACAATTTTATGCACATGCCAGTATTGCATTAAAAATTCATTTATGCTACATGATAGCATTTCCATAAACGAGAACATTATTGCTATCCTTTAAGTACTGCAGCAGTGTAAAAAATAATTCACAATGAACTTTCATTAAAGTAACAAATATTTGATCCAAATGAGACTTAAATAACATGCAAACAGGATGTAAAATATATTGTACAGAGCTTTGCATGCAAATGTATGAAACATATGCAGTACTGATGCATGAACTGGCTTTATAAATTGTACAGGTCCAAAAAATAATGATAATAAACTCCCAACATTTATGTTTAAGACTGGACCTAGAACTTTCATTTGAAATATTGATGATACATGCTAGTTTAATTATTGGCAATGAATGTACAACTTCAATCTATCAACAATTTAATAAAATATCTCTTTGATTTTGACTGAAAGTGTCATTGTGCTCTTCTGCCACCATAACTGGCACAAATGTGGTGTCACAGATTTTATTTCAGACCAGCAAACTACAGTAGGACTTCTTTTCATATCATATCGATCCACAAAAACAAAAATGACCACTAACAATCCGATTAAAAAAAACCAGGGCAGACATTCTTCCATCTACCTTCGGGAGACATATTATTTCAACAAAATGTTCTTGAAAGGCAATTGAAATACTTTAAAACGGTGTTTTGATGAGTTGACGTGGCTGTGATTGATATATTTGGCATTCAGATGGAGGTGCGTGTGTGTTGGGTTGGCAGAGGAATTGGCACAGTCACTTCCGATTAAAGCAGCAGCACTAGGGGTGAGACGGTCCCTGCAGTGCCCTCACACGTTGGAGTCATCGTCCTTTAAACTGACATTGGGAAATGGCGTGGAGATCTCCTTAAAGAATTCATCCTCCTTCAGCATACTCTGAATACAAAACACATGACACACAGTTTAGGCTCAACAACTCAAACACACATACACATACATATACATATACATATAAAGCAGCAAGTGAGATCAGATGTGCAGCTGTTTGTTACCGTTAAGTTGTTGATGCCCTCAGAGAAAGCGCCGATCTGCCTTACTGTCCCCTCAGAGTCATCCATCTGGATCAAAAACAATGCAAAGAAGAACAAAGCCATAACGATGTTAGTGATTAATTGTCATTAATTATTCGATTAGGGTTCTTGACTATCGATTTATCAACTCACCATACAATACCGGTCAAAAGTTTGGAATAATTAAGAAGTCACTTATGCTCGCCAAGGCTGCATTTATTTGGTTTAAAAAATACAGTAAAACAGTAATATTGTGAAATATTGTAATTTGAAATAACTTTTCTATTGCAATATATTGAAATAAAATTTATTCCTGTGATAGCAAAGCTGAATTTTCAGTTTTCAGTGTCACATGATCCTTCAGAAACCATTCGAATATGCTCAATGATTACTATTGATTCTCGATTATTAATAATGTTTTTATTATTATCAGTGTTGCATATCTATATTTTTGCTGCTTAATACTTTTGTGAAAAACGTGATGCATTTTTTTCAGGATTCTTTAATGAATAATTCAAAACAACAGCATCCATTTGAAATAGAAATCTAGTTTAACACTGATAATAAGAAATTTTTCTTAAGCAGCAAATCAGCATCTTTGAATGATTTCTGAAGGATCATGTGACACTAAAGAGTAATGGTGTTGAAAATTCAGCTTTGCATTACAGGAATACATGTAATTGTAATTTAATTGTAATAATATTTAAAATATTACTGTTTTGATCAAATAAATGTAGCCTTGGTGAACATACGAGGCTTCCTTCAAAGATAATGAAAGAATCATTTTATTATTTATATATTTATATTAAACTTACACATTAACCAGTTAGTCTCCCATGTGTTTTCAGTATTTCATGTTGACAATGAGAAATCCCTGAATTTCAACCTAACCACAAAGACATCACGCACCAACAAGCTTCTATCACTACCTGATCGAATCGATCCAGGTCATCATCATAAATCTGGAGCTCCATGCCTCTGTAGCCCTTCTGGAAGCTGCGTCCTTTGGGCATCTCCACATCCATGGGACAGACGTACTCTTCATTGTCCTCTTGCTTCTTCTTCCTACCAAACCCTCCAAACGCCAGCTTGTGCGGCTAAAATTGAAACAGACACAAACGTATGTTTATACTCCAAAATTGAATGAGTCGCATGCCAGTTCTCTAGTAAATGGCCTTGAGATATTGTACATCATACCTTGACTTTAGCCGTGGCAGTGAGTAAGATGTAGTCTGGGTTCTCTAAACACTCCTGTTTGAGTTGCTGGGCTTCAGAACCCACCAGCAGGTTAAAGTGAGTGGCCAGATGCCTCCGCAGCAGTGTCTTATTGGGGGGAATATTTAGCAGCAGAGCCATCGTCTCCACATTAAAGCGAGGTTCCAGCACCTGAAACAGAAAAAAGACACCCATTTCTTAGTAGCAAACTTGCACTTTCTATTACTCAAAGAGGCCGGGTCTATTCTATTCGACTCTATTCGAACTCGTTCATCAAAATGAACGAATCTTTCCCCGAGTCAACTTGTTCATTTCGTTCGTTGAATGAACCAAATGACACGAAAAAAGATTTGTTCATTTTGATAGATGAGTTCGAACAGGAGAGTCACGAACGCGCATCACAGAACAGAGCAAGGCGACCATTTGAGCTTATAAAACTTAAACTTTGTTATTTTTTTTCAAATGAGCGATCGTTTCGCTTGATAAGACCCTTATTCACCATCTGAAATCATTTAAAGCCCTTTGAATAGTTTGCAGTTTGCACTAAAACTGTCTTTTGGACTTTGAACCATTTGGTTCCCATTGAAGTCCATATGGAGAAAAATCCTGGAATGTTTTCATGAAAAACCTTCATTTCTTTTCGACTGAAGAAAAAATGACATGGATATCTTGGATGACATGGGGGTGAGTAAATTATCAGCAAAAAAACATTTTTTAAGTGAATTACTCCTTTAATCAAACAGTTGACAGTAGCCATTGATTTCCATAGTAGGAAAAAAAAAATACTATGAATGTCAATGGCTACCGTCAACCAGAATTCTTCAAAATATCCTTGTTTGTGTTCAGCAGAAGAAAGAAACTCATTCAGGTTTAGAACAGCTTGAAGGTGAGTAGATGACAGAATTTTCTTTTTTGGGTGAACTATCCCTTTAAGGGGTACAGTGTTCACAGATCAACTCTTCCAGGCTTTAACTTACAAATTTTCTCTTACGAGTACAGTTTTAACCATTTTTTCAACCAATAATCTAAACTAGTACATAGACTTTTCTCACCATCAGTCCTCCATGTACTCCACTGCCCCTCAGATTGGGCGCATATTCAGCCAGGTCAACGGACCGCAGCCACTCCATCACACGGTGGTTGGTCCATTGAGAGACCTCAGCAGGACTTATGTTGTTCTGAAATGACGGCAAGCATAATGATTGCTAGTACAAGTACAAAAATAACAGGATAGCACAAATTAGAGTTTAGTCTCTCTTCCTACCTCATCTGAAGGTCGTCGCCGTAGACAGTTGGGGTCATAGTTGTTGAGTCGGAGCACCTGGATGGCTCTCTTAATACTGAGGTGATGTAAAACACTGCCTACTTTCAAAGATAACAGGTCATCCTGTTTAGCGGGAGAAAAATTAAACATTACTACATTACTACCACTTGTTGGCAAGCTGATGCTACTAAATGAACCAAACAACTTGCGTCTTATTACAATACCATTCAAAAGTTTAGGGGTAGTAAAATTATATTTATTTATGAATAAATACATTTATTCACATTATAATGTTACAAAAATTACATTTTAATGCAATTTCAAATAATTGCTGTTCTTTTGAACTTTATATTCCTAATTTTCCACAAAAATATAAAGCAGCACAACTGTATTCAACCTTGAAGATAATAGGAAACTTATTGAGAACCAAAACAGCATATTTGAATGATTTCCTAAAGATCATGAAACAGTGAAGACTGGAGTAATGCCATCACAGGAATTAATTAAAAGTATATTAAAATAGAAAACTACTAATTACATTTGATTTTGCTGTATTTTTGATCAAATCAATGCAGCATTGCTGAGCATAAGAGACTACTTTCAAAAACATTAAAAATCCAACCGACCCCAAAATTTTCAATGGTAGTGTATATTACAGTACATGCTAGTTTAACCTTTTATTTAATGATTAAAACCTTGGGAAATGACTGAGAAAAAGACTAACCACAGTCATATAGTGAAGCATTCGTCCATCCACACGTCCCTCGTCAAACTGAGTCTTGTACTGCGGGAGGCCTATATCATCAAGCCACCCTAGAACAGAAGGAAGTAGCAACTCAAAAACAGTTCAATCAATTATGAATCAATCAAGAAAATGATTCAATCTGAGTGTTAACCTTAATTTAACCATCATTTAACGAACCAATCTATGATACTGTGGATAAATAAACATCAATTCATTACTTGTCACCCAGTGGTAGTCTAGTTTGCCCTTGTTATCATCTTCCTCTGAGCCCAGTGCCTGCAGGGCCAGCTGGAGTTTCTTCCTGTGGAGAGGGTGTTTTATTCCCATCTCCTGCATAGAGAGGGGAGAACAGTCCTTAAACATGAACTTCAGAAGGAAAACTGATTATTACCCTGTTTAAATGTTGTGACTCCACTATACGCTCTCATCCTGATTCAGAGTAATAAGAACTCACTCTTTCCAGATCCTGCGGGGACGCCTGCAGGAGCGTCTGGCCGGAGGAGATCCACTGCCTTGCCAAACTCACGTACAACCCCAGTCCCTGCTCCTGCATCCAATCACACACCTGCTCCCGGGACCAGCGTGCAAACGGAGCATCTAACTCGCTGGAAAACACAAACAAGCACATCTTACACGGCATGTACTATTAAACTGTCACTTTGACAACAAAATAGTTTTTAATGAGGAAATGAACCAATAAATCAACAACTAGCAGAACAAGCTACATGCATATGAACCCATCAACAAGGTGTCTCTACCAACAGCAGATCTTTACAATTTGAGAAGGTGCTCTATCATGTGTCGCTGTGAAAACTGACCTGTTGGTGTTCTGCAGGTCACGTGACCAGCCCAACCTGGGCCCAGCTGTGGCTCTGACTCCACCCCGTTTAAACTCATTCTCTGATAGGTTATCATCCAGGTTGAATGTGGTTGATTGACTTCTTTTGAGTCTTCAAAGAAGAGGAGAAAGTCATTTTTATCACGTTCATCTTAAACTGAGGCGGGTTAACCAAGCAGATTACAGATACTACATGCTATAAATGACAATTTGACAGAAAAGTTTTCACATTTATCTAAAATAATATAAAAAAAAATAAAACACACACACACACACATATACACACAGACAGACACATATAAATATACATATATATACATATATATACTTATATACACACACACACACACACGCATATATAACAAATTAAATATATATTGCAACATTTAGGGTGTTGTTTAATACATTTTAAAGAAACTAGATTAATATTTATAAACTATTATAGTATGTATTAACATTTTGAGTTAGCTTTTGTTTTTATATTTTCAGTTTTATTTTTAATTTTAGTTTAGATTTTATTCATTTTTTATGTGCATGACATTTCTATTAGTTTTTTGAAATATTTATATTTAGCTTAAAATTATTTTCATTTAGTTACCAAGCCAACATGTCTCATTTTAACGTTTTTTTTTTTTTTTAATTTTTTTATTTCAATACTTTACTTTATTGCTTTTCCTCAAATTAACAAATCAATATTTTTAATACTTCTGGGATATAAAATATACTGGATGTCCAAAACATACAATACTACATCTCCATTTCAGACTCACTTTCCAAAGAGTGCTTTGATTCCTTTAGACTTTTTCTTGCCCTCCGGGGAAATGGGGAGAGTGTGTGTGCTGTCACTGTCAGCTGACCTCTGCGGCATGCCTGCCAGATCCAGATGGTCAGTGCCGTCCCTCTCAGTCTCAGCTGTGCAAACACATACACAAGACCTGTTGTCACCACAGCACAACACATTACCCACAATGCCATAGTTAGTCAAGCATCAAATAAACTGAGGATTATGGGAAGGAAGAAAAAACAAGGCAGTTGTTCAGTCAGAGACCAGAGCAGTAAAAATGTCATGAATAACAGGAAGTTCAAAAGAAATAAAGCCCAAAAATTACAGCGTATTCCTTAAACTACTGGAATCAGCATCATGGGGCAAGATTGCAGATGACTTCTCATCTGGACTGAAGAACAACTGGAATGGGTTTATTTTAGGAGTGGAACCATGGAACAAATTCACATGCTGACATTCAAGTTAACACAATGGAAGTAATAACATCTCTGTAGTTGAATGGCGTTGAATGTACCTGAAAGTACATTCTTACTGTAGTCTAGAGATGTGAAGGGCACACAGAGCTGTGAGAATGTGGTCAGAATATTTGAGGGCTGGGTAATGTGGTCACAAAATAACATGCGATGACGACAGAACCTCCATATTCTTCATCTCGAAGGGCTCACGCTGGTTACCACAAGAGCTCAATGTTTAAACATGTCTAATTCGACTATTATTTTGACAAGAGGACTTAAAAAACCCTAATTATCCTTACCTCATTTAATATCATCTCCTGTTATGAAGTAAAGAAATGAAAATAAAACAACTTTGGCCCCTAAATTGCTTTTTTTCAGAAATACAGACTTTAAAATCAAGCTTGAATGAAACTAGAAATAAACTATGTGGTCACTTTTACAATATATTAGACATCACAATCATTTTCAAAATCAATAAAATACTTGTCGAAGGGACCTAATGTATTATGCTTTTTTGTGTAATGTTGATGTTTGAGCATGAAAAGGGTCTGCAAAGTTACAAAGTTAAAAAGTCCACTCCAAAGAGTTATTCTCTATGTCAGCAAGAACTGTTTCTGAACTCCTTCTTCTGGGAAGTACACGTCGCAATAAACATCAAACATGAAAAACTAGTAGACCCCAAAAGCACAATCAAGACTTTATAAAAGGACATAATATGACCTATTTAATAGCAGAAGCAGTGATTTTGTTTGATATGGTACAAAATGGTCAGAGAGCCAATAGATTATTATGTTTGGAGAAAAAAGAAAAACATTGCGTTGAAGGATTTTTCCTTGAAGGGAAAGAAAGAAATAAAAACACACCCAAGTTCTGCTTTGTCTTTCTCCAGAGAGGCCATACAGCAGGTCTAGCCAATAAATGAGTGTACGTATGTTTGGGTCATGAACTTTTTAGTCTAAAAGTCAAAAGTCTGTATGTCCAAACGTTTGTCTGCTACTGTACATTCAAACAGAACAGTTTTTCCAAAGTTATTTGTGCTTTTTTGATCACAGTGAAACTTTAGAAGGCCAAGGACATATTTATCTAGAAGAAAGATAGTCTCACCTAAATTAGGGGCACTAGCAGTCCTCTTCCCTCCCTTGATCTTGAAGAATCCCCGTCCAAAGGAAGATCTCATCTTCCTGGTGCCGAAGCTGTCATCCTCAGCAGTAGAAGAAGAGCATGAGGATTTGGGTGGTAGAGTTGTAATCTTGTTGAACTCATTAAAAGCTTTGCTCTAAAAGAACAGGAAGAAAATATTTCAGAAACCTCAAATAACTTGATGTATGTAATATAAAAAAAAAGGATTCTGTTAATATTATAATATAATTTAAGAATAGAATATAATAGAATAGAATAACCTCTGCTGGTCTCTGATCTACTGCTAATGGACATTATAATTAAAGGGTGATGAACTGAGAAATCAAATTTTCCTTGAGCTTTTGACAAGAGGTCATCATATTATAAGAATATCCTGTAAGTTTCAGAACTGTAAACGTCCTTGTTAGTCCAATAAAAGCTTTTGTTGACACCAGGCTCAGTAATCGACTCGTTTTTCAAAGTGGGGAACTATGACGTCAATGAGGATAAAACACCACCCCCGCAGAAGAAGATCAACGCCTACTTCAACGCGGCCGGTTTAGCCCCGCCCACCGATTTGTGTATTACACGCATAGCTAAATAACATAAGCCTACCTCGTGATGACAAACCGGATCGAGCTAGTGAGCAATACAAAATATTGTGCAGTGCCTGGTTGTGGAAGAAGACAGTCGCTCCATAAGCTTCCTCTGGATTCCAATAGGTATGGTTAAACTTTATTTTTAATGATGTTCCAGCTGATGAGGTAAAACCGTCTGTTCGCTTCATTTCACTGAGGATTGTTTTGTAAATAAGACTGGATTTGCGACCGATTAAGAGTTAAGAACGGTGCTGTGCCGTCTATATTGGATCTGACAGGAATGGTGCAACACACTGACTCTGGATCGAACATGTATGGTCGAATCATTTCGGTCGCCATTTTACAACATTGGACGTTTTCAAAACACAGACGAGTGAGTTGAAACTCATTATAATATGCAAAACTGTTATCCACTCAAAGCAGTGGGCATTTACTTCCAAGTCTTCAGTGCGAGACGCCCACAAAAACTGAGCGTTTTTGAACTAGGCCCAAAACTAGGGTAGAAAATAGCCTATTTCTTATTCATTTTGATGTTTTTGAATGCAAAAACCAAGCGAACGTCATAAGTTGACCTCAGACAACAATATAATAAAATTTAAAAAGCCAGTTCATGATCCAAAATAGAAATTGCTCACAATTACACTGCAAGTATTCAATATATTGCATATCCCTTTTTTTAAAATAATTTGTTTTCTCAAGTTAAGTCTGAAACTCACCTTTTCACTTGCTTTTCCATCGAGGTTGTCCTGGCTTGCTGATTTTGTGTCCTCTGATGTTCTAAAAACATGAAAAGACATTGTCACCATCACTATTTCCAACATACAGATGTTCATAAGTGGCATCTTCTAGGTATCAAACCACCATTGTTAAGGTGTCAGACACACTTTGTTTCACAATAATCGTGGCTTTTCAGGTTACCCCAAATCTGGCATTTCAAAATGTGCCATTGTTGTAGCCGAACTCCCCCAGACATGCATACTCACTCGGGACTCTCATGTAATGGGGTCTCCTGTGATTGTGTTGGCTCCTGACACTCTTTATCACTACAAAAGGACAAACACACAAGCATTGGGATGCAGAGGTGGTGGCAAAGCATGATGGGTAAGCACAGAGGTGTATAGACAGACATACAGTGATGTGCTAAAAGTGAGAAAGTGACATTAATAAACACCATAGAATGATGAGATAGCATGAAGAAGGTGACAGTCATCAACTCTGATATAGATAATAGACAAAAGGCATTTCAAAGGACGGAAGGAGGATGCTATCAGAAAGGAAAAGCTTCGGAGGTGCAACATGGAGAATGGGATGCTTAGCTAGTATGCTGTAACAGATGGGATACTTTGGGATGTAAACCTGAAAGAACGAATGTTTGCTTGTCCAGAGTTTGTCAGGTGATGAGCCTTCATAAAAAAAACACAACCTCAGCAGATACAATGTGTGTTTTAATGTACTGATATGAGATTGTACCTTGATGACTGCATGTGTTCCAGTACTGAATCGCTGTCTGCTTTGTCTGGGGATGATACTGAGAACGATGGCACTTGGAATGTACTGACAAATGTAGCCGCCTACATATGAAGAGAATATGCAAAGGAAAATTACAACACTAAATTCTCTATAATAGCATTTTTTTCTAAATGCAGACCCATGGAGGTCCACCTCAAACAACTTTTCAAGCATAACAATACAATATGGTATATAATATAATTAAATTAGATCATTTTGATTAAGCCTTTTTATTAAGGACTTTTCTATTTTGCATTTTGACTATTTTTATGACGAAAATACATTTTATCCTATTACATATTCTGATTCTGAGTCTCCGTAGTGTTTGTCATTACTGTAATGCAGTAAAAACATCACTAATATTTTTACATCAGTACTACACCTTTCATAATATATAAATAATTTACTATTTAAATAATGGTTATTGTTCATTGTAAAAGTATTCCAGTAAAATATAAGTAAAAATAATTTTCATTTATTGAAAAAAGCTGAAATACAATAAAATATAAATAGAAGATAAAAAAAAAATGTAAGTTTGAACTGACTTAGCAACTAACTAAAATAAAAAAAAAAATCAAAATATAAAAATAAAAGTTAATTCAATATTAATAAATACTACAAAAGTATATAGACAGCACTAAAATAACACTGATTACAGGACTGTCAAATTTCATTAACATCAGTTGTGGGAGTCTTTGGTTCAAAAAGTTTGAGAAATCCTACTGCATACATCTCAACGATCCATCAATTCTGAACAGTAATATCGTCAGTGACAGTATGAGCCACAGGTTAACATTTAACATGTATTACAAGTGTTCAGTTGTGCTTTTATCCTAAAAAAAACACCATTAACACAACTTTGCTGAACTGTCAATCAGCCTGTGTTGCTCTAAATTAAGAACATTAAAGGTTGCAGGAACTTGCAATGCAGTGATTTCATATTAGGCACGGGAAGAAAAAAATATTATATGCAGATTAACCACCAAAAGTGAATTGTATAACCTCAAGGGAAATAATATATGAATTTTGTTGGTCTGAACTCTGAAGAAAAAAAACTGTACCTCATTTTGACCCCTCACAGCAACTTCCTCTGTGTAAGCGAGCACAGACTTCTCTGTGTCCATGGAAACAGAGAGGGCGGTGGACATGGAGAGGGAGCTGTCGCTATTGCTCTCATCACTGTCTCCGTCTTTGACCTTATCTGATGAAAAAGACAGGAGAAGAGGGAGATCAGATTATTAGCCAGGGAACACGCCACTCAGCAACATAAGAGCAAATACAGTCTGTCACTTAACAACAGCATATTATGAGATTTAACTAATTGGGTGAATTTCTAGAAAACATATCAAGGTCACATTCATAATACAGAATTATATAATAAAGTGCTATGTAATATATAGTATGGCATAGTATAGTATATTACAATATAATAATATAATAAATATACTTATACTATGTTATAATTTATATAATGTAAAGAAAAAGAAAACATGTCAAGGTCACAATCATAATACAGTATTAAATAATAAAGTATAATATAATGTTGAATTTTGTCATATTATGATTTTTTTATGAACTTCAACTTAAAAAAAAACAGACAATTTTTAAATGTTTCTTTGTCAACTGACTATAATAAATTTATACTAAATTAGTCGCACTAAAACTAATAAAAATGAAAGCTAAATATACATGTTTAAAAACAAAACCTACTAAAATAACAGAAGTACACAACAAAATTCCTAAATTTAAACTAAATTTAAAAAAAAAATCAATATATAAAAATAAAAGCTAATTCAAAGCATTAATAAATAGATTATAAATAATACTAAAATAACAAAAAGTGATAAATGCACTTCATTCACATCCCTTTGGAATTGTTTTTATTAAAAGTTAGTGAAATAAATCACCTTTTCTCCCCTGAGCTGACATGACCATCTCTTGCACTTTCTTGTAACGCATGAGTGACTGTCGTAACTCTTCAATCTTGCGATCCTACACAAAGCATCATTATCAGCATTAAATGTTAAGATTTTCAAAAGCAGTGGAAAACTTCTGACCCAAAACTACCTTCTCCTCATTTGCCGCCATCAGCGACTCCATTGCTTTCTTCATCCTCTGTACTTCCATATCTGCAAAGCACAGGCTTAGTAAAATAAAGGCCATTTCATAACACTAAAGGGCAAAGAAACATTAGGCCTCAGGCCTGACATTTAGCATCACATAAACTGTAGACAGACACACTGAGCTGAAATACAACAGTGACCTTCTGTGATGAATATGAGAAATGTACATAACAGAAGCGAGGAGGAGCTTGTTGGGATTAAACATGAGAGTATACAGCCACAAATAAGGGTGGACGTCCAGCCTGTGAGGTCATGAGGAGTGTGAACAAGGGTTACGGTCAACTGCTGATAATGGAGGGAAGAGAGGAAGTGAGGTGAAGAAACTAGCTTTGGGGAACAGGAGGTGTTACAGTAGGAGGGTAACAGGCAAGAAACAAACAGACAATCATGTAAATGTGACATGCCAGATGCCGACCACAATCTGACTCTTGTCAGGGCTACAACATAAGAAAGGATGGTTATTTATTACTCGTTTCCTGGATCTAAAACGTAACTTTTTGCCACACCTACCAATGACCGGAGACTTAAGAAAATTAACCGGGCGGACATAAATATTTTGACCTATTTTTGGCAGTAATGACACCAAAATTTTAGATATCAGTGAAAATTCACAATTTTCAGGTACAGAATTGTAATCAAAACGTAAAATAAAACTACATAGTCTTCACCGTATAAATTAAACTATAAATGAGATTAATGCTTACTAAAGTTAAAAAAGCCAGTTGTCTTTTTGTTGTATACGCACCAACTCAATTTGGTGCTTGGCGAGTGTTAATTTCAGGACCTTTCCTATACCTAATAACTGCTATTTTTAAATCCATTAGCTTCCTGTAAGTCTGTAATTTGCACTGCTTTGTGTCATAGAAAAGCAAGCTTCATGAATACCATGCCCAAACATGCAGGCACAGGAAGTAGAGGACTAAGAGGACACAAATAGTACAAAGATTAAAAAAAAATGAAAAAGGGTGTATGTGTAAAAGGTAGACATGGAGTCCCCTTACGTTTCTCTTTGAGCCTCTTTTTTAATGTTTCCTCAGTATGGAAAACTGTTTAAGACAGAGTAATGATATGAAATGTATTCTGTTATTGGACCAATAAAGTGCTATGCAATGCATAACAAGTTACATAGAAAAATACATTTAAAAAAAACTGTCAAGCAACATAAAAAGTTAAAATTCTAAACAAAGACCAAAAAACCCTAAATAAAAAATTAATAAATATCAAAACTAAATAAGAGTAAAGAAAGTAAAACAAATTAATGAATGTAATAACAACTGATTAAGTTGATCTTCTCCAGTTTTTGTTTTAAATGATTCAGTACAGCATCACAGATCTAGCATGATGATAAGACAAAACTGAAGGGCATGCTGGGACAGGCAACGCTGTGATTATGTTACATGACCCACCTCTCTCTGTGTCTAGGCCTGCAGGCGTTGGGGATCTGGACCCCGTCTCATCCTGAAGCCTCCTCAGATCACCATCTCTCCCATCAAGCTGCCTTCTCAACGTAACCAGCTCCTCCTGAACATTAAAACACACAGACCTCACAACGCTGAACCCAAAGCCTGGACCACCAACAAAGTTAACAACAGGTTAAAAGTCTCCTAACACCAAACCATGCAGTTACTAACTACTATAAGAGAGTTCAGTACACGGCACATGCAAAATAAAAGTTCTGTCTGATGTAAAAAAAAAAAATGGATCCGAGGCAGATATAATAATATTTGTAATATAAACAAATATTATTATCATTATTAATATTAATACTAATATTTATAATAATAATATGTATTATTATAAATGATAATCATATTTTTTTTCAGAATATATGGCATATTACTGATATAAAACCAGACAAAATTTCTGAAATTAAAACACTTTATACAAAATGGACTCTTAATTGGCCATTAAATGTGTTAATTGGCCAAGCATGCAAGGTTATTGGATTTTCTCGCGTCAGAAAATAGCAAAGTGTTGACTCAAATCAGTCTGCAACTAATCAGGATCACATTCAAGAACTTCATTCAAGAGTTCAAAGCATTGCCAAGGTGGGAGAGACATTAATACAAACACAAACACACACACACACACACACACAAAACTAAAATAAAATAGAGTAGCACATTTTATGCAAACCTCACACTGAGCTTTTTGAAGCATGTGGCTTAACAGTATGCTACACTAGGAAGCAGCGACAGAAATAGCTTCTCCTGTATTATAAAGCAGTCTGAAATTTAGCCCTCTCAGCTTAAACATCACGTAGAGCCTCACACTAAAGCATACTTGTGGTTAATTAAACATGCTGAGATCTTATACTGGTGCCACTGCTTGGAGAAGAGGGCAGATTTAAAGAGCAGTTTTCAAATCATGATGAGAAGTTTGTCTGTACTCTTTAAATGGTGTATAATGGAGGGCTATGGAGCTACTATAGAGCTCTCAAGACGATTAAAAGTTTAATTCTGTAATGATATGAGAGAATACACTCAACTGTGGCCCTGGAATGTATTTGGACTCTAAAAAAAATTGAATGTCATTGTATTGTTGATAAAAAATTAAGAATGGCCACTGTATATGAGTAAAAACTTAAACTGAAGGCTTCAATAAAAGTGCCCGAAAGCAAAGTTACAGTGCAACAATAACTAAATGAAAGGTCTTTGGGTCACAACCACAAGCACAAGCAGTAACCACCACCCTGAGGTATGCCGACCTTAAGTTCCTGGATTTTTTGTTCCTTCCTCTGTTTCTCATACTGCATCTGGCCCATTTTGAGTTTCAGGCTAGAGAGTTTAGCCATTAGCGACTAGTGGCAGAGAGGTTAGCCAAGGAGGAAAAGGAAAATAGACACTTAAAGATAACAAGAATAGTGACAGGTTATGCAAGAGAGACAAGAGCAGTAGAGAAAACCCTAAGCAAGCTTAAAAATGAAAACATCAAGTACTGATTTAACTAGTGATGAAACTCACCTTAGTGGATTTCAATTTCTTTTCATACTGTAACCGTTCACTTTCCATCTCAGAAATGCGATATCTCAGCTCATTAATCTCCAAAATCAAACCCTAAAAAGAAAGTATTTCAATCTTCATTATTAATAGTGTGAAATTAACTATTAAATGAATAAATAATAGGTTTAAATTAAACTCTATTGACTACATATATGCTGTTGATTACCATCAAAATAAAATAACTATTTACAAAATTTCAATAATGAGGGAAGCTAATGCATGGAACCTAAAAATAATAATATTAATAACGGCAGATTTATCAAAGCCATATTCACATTCATGAAGCTTCAAAGATGAGCCTTCTCTCATGTTTGAAATGGTTTGTTAAGCAAACAGACTACGCATTCAATCGTTAGAAACGCTTTACGAGCAAAAAACAAGAATCTAGCGACTAGCTTCCATTCAACACTCAGGCCTTTTCAAGCTCTTTGTCAGGATGTCTAGCATTCAGCCGTGGATTTATGATTCAATAAACAACAGAACAGCCTCCAGTTGTAAACATTCAGTGAATGCTCCAGAAAAAGAAAAGAAAAAACAAAACAAAAAAAATACATTCACCTTAAGCAGTGAACCGGAATAAATTTAATATATTTAATGTAATTCAATTCTTAACAGAATAAAAAAAGGAGTCTTGCAGTAATTATGTGGCAGTAAAATAACAGGAAAAGGCAGAAATAATTGATATCTTTGAAAAATGTGTTTATCCTAGACCAAACACACTTGCCAATTTAGTGCGCATCTGTTCAAGAATATTATAGGGATCACAAAAAATTGGGACTGAAGGGGAAAGCATGTCAACAAGGAGACAAAACTAGGCTTAAACACACACAGGTGTAGAGACCATTTTCTCCATTGTTGTATGTTGTCCGACTGAAACATTCTTGTGAATTTTGATAACAGCCCTTCTTAAAGTCCATCAAGGAGCTTGACTTTTAATAAAACAAAAGCTATGGTCGAGTTTCCAACTTATTTTTCCCATTTTGACATGAAGTCTATTTGTGAACGACAAAG
This sequence comes from Pimephales promelas, assembly GCF_016745375.1. Next base: position 4,633,569 of record NW_024121599.1, read on the forward strand.
CAGCTAGCTATAGTTTGTTAGGGTTGCCGTTTAGGGGCAGGTTTATCTGAAACCACCAGTGTGGAAAACCATTCCAATGGATCCCAACACCCCTCTTCTCTTGCTGAGGAGCATTCCAACTCCCATTCGTCCTTCATGGTAATGACTACTTTCTAGATAGAAAAGTGGCAACCCAAAACAATTTTGGAGAGGAAATGGTCTCTGGTAAAGGGTGTTTTTGCATTTGCCATTTTGCCCAGACAGCAAACAAAACAGAGAACAGTTAAAAGCCCAACATTTCAGTGTACTGGAACAGACCTCTGTCCCGGAACATGACGTGATTGGTAGATGCCTGAGCACTAACAGAGTGCATTGTTGAATGCAAGTCTTTCTGCTACAGGCTTGTACAGAAACAAAAGGTTGGCTATACTGCTAAATCACGATTCTAAACAAACATTCATGTCATCTTTCCAGCAAACTGAAATATGTTAAAGCGGTCAAAACAAAAGGGCTCTGTGCACCAACGGCGGAATGACAAATTAACCAATGACTAAAATTACAATTAAAGCACAGCCACTGACATTTTCAAACAAAGACATCATTACACAATTATTTCTCTCATGCATGCATGCATGTTTCTTACCTCACTATCTCCGAATCGATCATCAAAATCAAGTCTTTGTTTCTCCATGGCAGTTAACTTCAGTTTCAAGTTGGAAACCTCAGCCATCAGCTCCAGCTTCTGAGTCTCAAGGGCCGATCGGCATAAGAGTTCCTAGGAACAAGAGTATAACATACTAATTGAGTCGTAGAAAATTATTTTTTGGGGCTTTTTGCTTGTAACTGAACTGAAGTAAATGAAAACTATATGCTGAAAATAAGCTTCACCATAGGGCTGGGCGATATGGCCAAACAAATATCATAATAAACTTTTTCATATCAGTCGATAGCGATAATTATCACGATAAATGTTGCATCTTTATTTTTAAGGCATTTAGTTTAATTTAAAGGCAGATTTTTGCTCCTAAATAGAAACCAGAAACTTAATTGTAACTTTAAACTACTCTTTATTGTCATAACATGACAAACATTTCACGTGTTGTCAATTTTTCTTAACAAACTAAATATCTGTTTGTTTTTGACAGTAGCTTGAGTTAACAGTAGTAGTAGTAGCATGACATACGATGTGAATATATGTTCATTAACAAAAACAGTAACATCTGTAAAAATGGTAACAACCCTATTTTTAGATGGTAAAATTTCAATATTCTGACTGTTTGTGTTTTATTAAAATTAACCATTGGTCTTCCAAAGTAGCATACATTTAGATCATGATAACCACAGGCAGTGGTGGAGGAAGTACTGAATCTCAGTACTTAAGTAAAAGTACAAATACCCAGATAAATATTTACTTTAGTAAAAGTAGAAGTAACACAATGACAACCATACTTAAGTAAAAAGTAAAAAGTACTTTATTTTAAATGTACTTTAAGTATTAAAAGTAAAAGTACTTGCATAACAATTTATTATCTTAATGTCTATTTTCTAATGATTAATAAAACATTTAATTCTAACTCATTCAACCTAATAGCCTACTCCTATAATGATGTTCAATAATGATGGAAAAAAATGTCACCATTTCTGAAACAAGCTTGTAATTAGGCAATATACACATCATACTTATCCTTACTGTATGTTAATAACTATGTTTGGCAGTAAACGAGATTAATTTATGGTGTAATTCTGAACCTCTTGGCTTGCCATATAATCCTAACCAAACCAAACATATATTACACACGGTGTGTTTCCTATGCACGTAAAAAAAAAATTCGCGTATGAGTTGCACGATAAACACACTGCGTGCGAGACGCATTTAGTGTGACCGGGTTGATATACTGTATCTATGGCAACCAAACGTCACTGGTGAGACAAACGTGCAACGAACGGACGGTCAGATTACGTTTTGGCAGGGGAAAAACTGATCAGAAAATGTAACGAAAATGTAACAGAAGTTGTAGAAATGTAGTGGAGTAGAAAGTATAATAATTGCTGCAAAATGTAACGAAGTAAAAGTAAAAAGTAGGCTCTATTTATTCTACTTAAGTAAAGTAAAGATACGTGAAAAATGTACTTAAGTAAAGTAACGAAGTATTTGTACTTCGTTACATTCCACCACTGACCACAGGTAAAACAATGCTTATTGAGAGCCTAAATACATTCAGTAGTAAATGCACAAATGCTATAGTTTAATCACAAAAACTACTATAATTTTATTCTATTCTTCATTTGATACATGTCTACATTTACATTAATAATGTAATAAAACTTGATATGAATACTCCACATTTCTGCCACAATACCATGGTGCAATCCATGGTAAATGATGGTGATTTGTAGATTAAAAAGCCTTCTGACTGCATCGTTGTGCAGTGTTTCTCCTGTTTTTCAGCGCTGTTCAATCTTACATGTACATTTATTCATTTAGTTGACGCTTTTATCCATTGCTATATATATCAGAGGTCGCACGCCTGTGGAGCAACTAGTGGTTAAACGTCTTCCTCAGAGACACATTGGTGTCTCACAGTAGATTTGAACCCGGGTTTCTCACGCCAAAGGCATGTCTCGACATCACCACCCCATTCTTGCTTTAAACTAGTTTAAATCAGAGACATTTGTGTTCTTCGCTGAATTCAAGCACTTCTCCCTGGATCTCACAGTACTCTTCAGTGGCCACGTAACCAAGACCGATCAGCAAGTAAACACATATGCTATAGTGGAGAAATACAAATTTGTCAAATGTTTAATTTAGGTTTCCACTCCAATGGTATAAAAACTGATAAAGTCTCCAGCGAGAGTCTCCTTTCCTGATAGTCCTGTTTTTGATTGGATTAGCTATAAGGGAGACTTCCACCTTTTGTCTTTAATGGCTCTGGGATGGCTTTTTGGAACCAGGGTTCCTGCCACCATCAGCATTTGAAAAGTTATGCTGATTCAATCGGATTGGTAATGGCCTCAGAGTAGGGTGTGTTCCTAATTCATTTGCATGCTTTGTTTCAGTTTCTCCCCCCCCTCAATGTAAACTCCTCCCCTCTAAATGTATAAATTGTAAGGGAATGTTTTTCCCTTAGTTAGACTATCTTAGACTATCTTTGAGATGACTACAGCTACGCAATAAAGAACTTCTGCGTGTAAGATACCTTAAGAGTCTCCTGGTCTGTTGCGTGGAAGAAGAAAAACTTCACTACAATAGTAAGCTCGCGCTGCACTGCCATTAGAACTTTGAGCTGAGCGGATAAATTCTTCATGTATCGTTTTATCGAGGACATTTATATTGCGATAATTATTGTTATGGTTTTAGCGTCCAGCCCTACTTCACTATGCAAAATGCACATGCAACAAACCACCAGACCATGTCATCAATAAACAAGGAATATCTTTAAACCTACCTGTTGTAACATTTCTTCGGTGGCATTTAGTTTCTCACGGTGTTCATCGAGGCACAGGTCTAGGTCCCTTATTTTTTCTCCCTGTGCCTCCACTTGATCAGTCAAAACACTCACCTTCAAAAAATGACCAGCATTTAACTTAGGCATTATCTGTCTACTTATTTCCATAATCATTTAATCAATAAGAGCATATTTGATTAAGAAATTAATAATTGTATTCAACAAGGATGCATTCAATTTATCAAAAGTGACAGTAGACATGTATATATACGTCTATTTCAAATAAATGCTTTTGAACTTTCTAGTCATCAAAGAATCCTGAAAAAAATGGTTTCCTCAAAATAAATATTAACAAATAATAATAATAATTAAGAAATGCTTTTTGGGCACAAAATCACCATTTTAGAATTAGAAGATTGGAGTAATGGCCGCTGAAAAAACAGCTTTGCCTTTCACAGCAATAAATGACATTTAAAAATATATTAAAATTTAAAACTGTAATAATACTTTACAATATGAATGTATTTTTGATCAAATAAATGCAGTCTTGGTGAGCCTTTCAAAGACGTTTTTAAAAATCGTAATCAACCCCAAACTTTTAAATGTGCCGTATGCCAATATAAAGTTACCTGAAGCACAAGGGATTCTTTATCACTTTCAAGACGATTAAGTCTGTCCTGGTAAACATCACCGGTGATTGAAATGTGTCCATTTGACTGTCAGAAAAAAAAAACAGAAAAAGATTATATTATAAAAGACTTTTGGAATCAAACACGAGATGTCTTGAAACAATCAGAGTTAACTTTAAGTTGCTTTTCAAAATCAGTGATACTAAGAAAAACAGGGTCACTTGATATTCAAGGTTTTCATGCACCATTTATTGTGCCAAGAAAATGTTAACATTGGGTGAACGAACATAATACTCCATGTAAACTGACTAAATATGGTATTATTTGTTGACTTTCACTTGGCAGTGGTTCAATCTGCCTCAAGACACACAACAATAATGCTTATTTGAATTGCCATAACTAATACCTTAAGGCAATGACAAAACTTAACAGCAGAGTCCCCCAATTATGAATAGAACTACTGCACATGATACTATAATAGCTCAATTAATAAGTTCCAATACTACAATTACATCCAAATGAACATAGTCAGGCAAGACCTAGCAATACCAGCATGAAACAGAAAATACTTCCAATAGGCACAAACCAACACATAGCGTATTTCACTATCATTAAAAAAAAGTCTACAGGCTTTTTGACTACTATAAATATAGGAAGTATAAATAACCATGTGCTTCCCTACAACATGGCAACACATAGTATGTTAGCTCATGTTCGCACAGTAGACACGGTGAATTCCAGAGTTCTGGAATGTGGCGTACGCACCAGGTGACCGTGCAGCCACTCCAACAGACTGTCTGCGGTAGAGTCTGGGATCTGACAACGCAAGCCCTCTCTCTCTTCAGTGTCCATGAGCTCCAGAACACCCCTCAGGTCCTCCAGTAAGTTCAGGGCTCGCAAGCTGCCCATGAAGGGCGATGTTGGGGACTGACAATCAAAGATGCCATTGGAGTAGTCCAGAGCCTTGGAGCCTGAATGCCAACAACAAAGTATAACCAATAACCTTAGGAGAGTCAGGCAATACATTTAGCACAATGAGAAGTCACTATAGAAGACACAATTATCAAGTACTGTGGGGTAAAAGATAGCATGACCTTATAATAAAACATGCTGCGGGTGAATAACCATTCAGGTCTTGAAATCAGAACCAGGTCAGAGTAAGTGCTTTAATTGCTGAAACCTCAGGAAATCATGTGATTAGCCAGGAGACTCCAACTTTAAATGTCATCCTTATAATATACCAGTGATGAATTACTTCATATGCCATGCCAAATCATTTGGTCAGCCCACTAATATCAGTATAATCTTACCCTGTAAAGGTTTCATGAAATGAGTCTGAGATTTTCTTTGTACCACTGCAGAATATTTCCATTCCGGAAAGAATGAAGATATTCAACAATGTGAAGTGAATTATTTTGTCAGATTTAAATGTGGAGGGACGGTTGCATTTCAAATTTTGCATAATACAAATATTAAAAAGCTTTACCTGCTATGATACCATCCATTTGCTCCAAGGCGGCTGCCAACATGTCACTGGCATCAGACATCATCTTGTTCAACACTGTTAATCCTGCAAATAGCAAAACAAATTTTAAAGTTGACACTTGACAGCATAAAATGCATTTAAGTCATCTCTAAATGCATTAATAGAAACCTTATGATGGCTTAGGCACTGAATAAGAAAAGAAAGCGATGTGATGCTGCTGGTTTGAGATATGAGTTATGTTTTTAAACTCTCAGGAAAGTATTACACAGACACAAATTCCAGTTGTTGGTGAATTTAACCGAATCTAGAGAATAACATTCTGTATACAGAAGTCGAATATACAGATAAATGGGAACTAGTGTTGTTTTAGTATTTTTTTATATTGTAATAGTAATTCATATTTAAAAAAAAAATAATAGTATTAGTAATTTTAGTATAAGTTTTAGCCTCGTTATTTTGGACTTTTGTCATTTTTATCTTGTCTTTTATTTCTATTTAGCTTTAATTTTGGTTTTAGTGATTATAATACTATCTATGTTTATTGTGTTTATTTTTTTAAACAGTTCTATTTAGCTTTTATTTTATTTTTAGATTAGTTTGTTTTAGTCATTTAGTACTTCAGCTTTGATTTGCAATAGCTTTAACACTGTTATGAGCACAGAAACTATTTTGCATGAGGTTTTAATGGTTTCAATGTCAAATAACACGTGTGCTAATCGAAATTTTTCTCAACCTTCCCAATGATGTTTGTATCTAAATGCGTATTTATCTGAAACGGGTCTCCCTATGGTGGTTCCAGAGAGAAAAACACATCCTTTGGGTGAAAGGTTGGCTGGTTCTCAGCTCTCTGCTGTTCCCTGGGTAACGCAGTCGAGCTCCAACCATTAGCCACAGATTTTAAGGAATAATTGAGCCATTTATTTCAATTATTGGCACAGTGCTTGTTCTGATGCAGGGGACACTGGGTACTTTGTTGGGGGACTAGCGGGGACACACTGTTAGACCTTTTTGGCTCATGGCCCGAGAATACAGCGGCGGCATTCTCTCTCAGTTAATCCTCAAAACAAGGAGGTGAAGAGAAACCCTGTCATGTTCTGATAGCCCATCCACCAGTGTTGTTAAAGCTCTCTGCTGCAATGCACAAACATAACAGGTCAAAAGTTAATATTATATACAGATCAAAAACTACGCAAAAGTGTGCTATAAAGGCCTGTTCAAACCAAGAACGATAACTATAAAGTAGGGCTGTGCAAAAATTAATTAAATAAAAGTCTGTGTTTACATAATATATTTCTGTGTGCTGTATAAAATTATTTTGTATATAAATACCTATGCATGTATGTATACATTTAAAAATTATTTGCGCTTAAATTCTGTATATATATAAATACATAATCTATATTATATAAATATAAATATTTTATATATGAATAACACATTTTCTTAAATATATACATGCATGTGTGTGTATTTATATATACAAAATAATTATATACAGCACACACAAATATATTATGTAAACACAGACTTTTATTTTGGATGCAATTAATCGCAATTAATTTTTGCACAGCCCTACTATAAAGACAACTAAATTTGTGAAAATAAAAGGGGGGAGGTTAGTTGCAAAACTAAAAAAAAACAGAAAAAAAGATGTATCCCGTCACTATGGTTTCAGACATTACAAGGCCACTGCAAGTTAGAAAAGGGGACTGAGGACAAAGTCAAAGTTTTCAAAGATGCTATGAAATCAAGGAGTTAACTAATGCGCCATTAAAAAAGTTTACTTGTTAAAATAATCGTCTGATCGTCAGACTAAAGTGTAAACTATTATGGAGTTTCAATTGGTTAACTTAACCGTTTATGTAAATAACAAATCAAAAACTTGTGTGGAGACTCGTGTTATGTCTAGAAAAGCTGTGCTATCCAAACATCACATGTTCACACAGCGGGATTAGGTGAAATTTTTCCAGGACGTTTCTAAACAATTCTATCTACAATATCATTATTTAGAGTTATTTTAGTGTCGTCGAGATACTTTTATAGTTTGTATTAATATTTTGAATATATAAATATTTATTTATTTATTTAAATAAATATATTTTATTTAATTAAACATATTTATTTATTTATCCCTTTTCATCTTAATTTGAGTGATTTGGGGTTTTATTTTTTACTTTTTGTATTCATATTTTGAATTTGTTTTTATTAATATTTTTAATTGTTTTATATATATATATATATATATATATATATATATATATTCCCCCTTTTCAATACTTTTTATTTCATTTCAGGCAACAACTTTTTCTTATGGTTTTCGTTTTAGTTTCAGTTAATTATAATAATTCTGCTATAGAGCATACATCATTACAACCAAGATTGTTGTGAGCTAACAATGACGCAGCACAGGTTGCTTTGCATTGCAGATTTTTGTCACTGGAATTTCCTCTCATGGCAGGAACCCGGTTGCTTCCAGCCTGCAAAAAGTGATAACATGCTCTTTATGAACCTCATATTTCCCCTCAGAATCATATGAAGTCAAACTGAAATATTATAGGTTCAGATCTAACAACAAGACATTTTCTGCATGTGCAAAACACTAGTATAAAACCACAGACAAAGAACGATCTTGAAGTATGCGTTTCAACAATGCTTGGAACAAATCATGTCAATACTGACATTAAGTGGGATGAAATGAAACCTGTCCTTTGTTTTCCTGTCCCTAGAGCAAATGTCAAAAGGAAGCAGTCAAATGTTTTTGGAAAATAAATATTAGTATTTTTATTTTTTCTTGAAATGGGCTCAAGATTTGAATAAAAAAGTTTTCAATATGAGCATGAGAGTGAGAATAAGGGGGAAAAAAATCTAATGGCCTTTCAAATCCATCAGTCGGGCACCTAAGGGGCATTGTGTGTATGAACTTTATCCACCCCACACACTCTGTTTGAGCCACATTAGCTACTATCCCTCTCTGAACCGCTCTGACTGACTGACAGAAAAACCTCTGCTGGCACATGCTGGAGAAAAACAGCAGCCTTCGGGTCATTCATCTCAACAGAAATAAAAGCATTTATGGCAGGCGAGCCGTGTAAGCCAGCAAACTTGCCTCAAGTCAAGCTAAACCAAGCATGCTAGAGAGTCATGGGAAAGACATTTTTAATGGACCCATAAGCACATGCTCATCTGATAAATAAATATGCATGCCAAGCTTTCTAGTAAATGCTGATATAATATCTGGATCAAGAAAATTCGTACAAATTCTATACTATTTCTGGTAAATTAATTAGAAACTCTACAAACAAACAAACAAAAATCAATATTATTTAGCGATTTCGTAAAGATTACATTTAACGTTCAGTCACGTGTTATTTAATTATTGTTTTTAGAGATGAATTTTAGTGTTAGATGATCTAAATGTAAAATTAGGTGAAATTACGATGCACAATTAAATATTCAATATCAAGCCATAATAAAAATAAAATAAATCTCCAACATTGGCAGAAAATAGATATGTTAATGATAAACGTTAAATCATTGCTGCATTTGAGCCAAGCTGAGAGTTATAAAAGATGTTTGGGTCCCGTGCAAGAACTAGAGCAACACAGATGTGCACAAGGCTTCAGTCCAGCCCCTGCACGTGGGAGGAGGACAGCCCCTGGTTACAACAGGCTCCTTTTCTTAGATATATCAGAAATAGAAACAGAATGGAACATAATTTTTTTTTAAATCCACATATTTGTGGCTATATTGGGGCGTCACTAAGCAGAGTTTTATACATAAGCTGCCAATGAAACACCACCGCTGACTAGACTCACACACTCAACAAATTTAAAGGGACACCCATCTAAAACTGATATGAAAGCCAAGCCAAGGCGTTGTCGTAGAATATGATGCATCATACTTCACATAACCGCATGGAACAGAGATGGGATGTCTGTCTGTAGTCAAGGCGTTCCATATGCTATCTATAGGTAACAGTAAAAATATCAAAAGAATCTCTGCTTAGATAAATGCACAGATGTGTCTGCAAAATGCAAATATTAAAGCCTCACACACACTCATGTGATTTAGCCCTTCAAGATGGTAACAGAATTTAGTTTCACAACAACAACAAAAAAAAAGGTCGGTTGAAAGCTGTAGGCTTTCTTGGGCTGCAAATACAAGAATCAAACTACAAAGAACATCACCTGCATGCAAATGATGCACTTTGAATTATTTCAATGGAGATATTTACAGTAAACATCACACCAATTTGACAGATTTGTGACTGACATGGATTCAGAAATAGAAAATGACATTATTAGAGCATTTAGTCAACAAGGACAAGGTTTAAAGTTAGTCAATGCAGTGACAATTTATCCACATTCATAAAAATAAAGGTTCCAAAAGGGTTGGTTTTTTTTCAGTGATGCCATAGAAGAATTATGGGTTCCCCAAAGAACCTTATAGTCAACAGTTCTTAAAAAAATACTCATAGTTTTATAAATGTGCAATAATCTAAAGAATCCTATTCCACTATAAAGAACCTTTTGTGGAATGAAAATTGATGTTAAATTAAAAGTTCTCCATAGTACAAGAGTGCATGTCAATTTATTCCTGAAAGTCATTTTTAATAGCTACAAAAAAACTCCTTTATTGAAAGGATACAGATAAATTTCACAAAAAAAAAAAAAACATTTGTGACAACATGCCCCTGTTGCAGAATATGTCACAATATATGGGTTAGTTATCGCAATTGAACTGGTCATTCAACATTATAGTCTGTAATAGGCTTTCTAGTAAATTCCAAACATAGAACAAACCACAAAACTGAACGTAAAAATTTTTTAAATTCTATACACTGTTTGGGTACAAATAGCTAATTGTAGAGAATGCAGTTAAAACTTTTAATTAAAATATATCATCTTTAACACAGCAGATAACTACTACGCAAGTAAAAACTACACAACACACGTTTGTTATAGACTCGACTCAAAACCATATAGGTACTGATATATATCCCCTTTATCTTTTTGACAACTTTCCCCATTCACAAAAGTTCATTTTAAAAGAGAAATATGTTTCTGTAGACTGCATAGCTAAAAAGTGACATGTTCTGTATGTTTTTTTGTTTTGTTTTTTTCAGTCCAGATCACAGGTGAGGATGAAGTAAAGGAAACTCATGTAACAGCAGCTCTTGTTCTTCTGTGGCTACGTGGAATGTGTGAATCACTTCTTCACAAACACAACTGTGCCTTCTGCTCTTCAAATCATACCTTATGTTTCTTACTATTTCTTAAATAGTTTAAAATATACCTTGTGGTTTGTGTTAAGTATTGTACAATACCTCTAAACATCACTTTTGCGATCCAGTTTTCTGAATTTAACCTCATGCACATGTACATAAATGCTGTTTGTAATCAATCCCTTAGGCTATGGAAATATTACTACGTGTGAAGACATGATAATATAATAGCATAACTACGCACAAAAACTAACTTTTGAAAATTTCTGTCATGTACTTTTAACGACAAAAAAAAAGATATTTTGACACAATTACAAGCAAGTTTGCTACTCGAGCAAGTTTAGAAAAGCCAAGTAAATTCACAGAGAACAAATACTTGTAAGTTATTTTAACAAAAAGTATGTTGAGAATGCTTACCAAATTTTGGACTGCCGTCAAAAGTATGAAAATGTGATCTTTTCCTTGCTTTTTTGTAATGTTTTTACGAGATTTGCTCTTTCCGTAGTTGGTGTTCCCACCTCGCCAGCGCCATGTCGACAATGGAAGTGGGAATGTGTGGGACGTCATTGGCAGGGAACGTTACGTCCTACTACGGCGAAGGCTTGTTGCATAATATTCATAAGCCATGTCTTCACCATTGGATGGTCACCGAGCAACCTAATTAATATTCAGTATACATTTTTTTTTTAAATATATATATTTTTCATTAGAATGCAAGTTGCAAACATACAGGCATCACAGTTCGTAAACAAATATTATACAGCGAAAAATAAATACACAGCAGAATAAAGTTAATATTAATAATAAATTAAAATTAAAAAAATTAAATAAATAAAAATAATAATACATAGCTTACATAGACAGACTTACAAACTTCCTTATCTATAAAAATAGAGATATTTTCCTAATTTTTAATTGAACATTTTAGAGTCTATTTCAGTTGCTGACATAGCTTTCTTATTTTTAACTCCACTATACAGTTTTTCGACACAAGAAGGCTATCATATTGCGTCACCGCTACCTAATTAATATTCAAAATGAGCCTTCGCCATAGTAGCATTAGTAACGTTTACCGTAGCCTGTGTTTGCGGTGGCAATACATGTGAGGCTATATTGTGAAAATGACAACACAAATATGGTGAAACAATAAACAACAACTTTTAACCACTTTTGGAGTGTTCGTCATAAATCAACTGCTGAGGTTTAGGGCTTAGGATTTATTACACTCATATTAGCCTACACTCATTTACACTCATATTTACACGCATAAAATCTTTTTTTTTTTTTTTTTTTTTTGTCTCACTAATATAGCCTACTGTAATCAACATGACTGAGTGTCACAGCAAAGTAGAGAATAAAGAATATTCTGTTCAGATCTCTTTATTGTCCTGGCATTTAGTCTCAGCCTACTACTTACTGTATCAGTCTTATTATCAAATCTATTGGGTCAAAACAGTATTCCTCCAAATCAAGTCAGTTTTTCACACTGACCTCAGGGAACTGAAGCTGTGATAGCAAGTCATAATAGAAAAGAAACCTTGATTGCATGAAAAAGGCCTTCTCCCGTGCGGCCTCATGGGATAGTAAAGTGTCCAGCACACTTCAGAATCTCGTCGGAAGAAGTAGGTCCACATACTTTTTGCTTAGCTTTTTATGAGTAGGCCTACTGTAAATTCAACATACTTTTTTGTCAATACTATTTTTTTAGCTGCAAGTATAGGATTTTGGTTGCACACTAAACATATAAGAACCCATACAATTAAAAAAAACATATAATAAAATGAATTTGCAAATTCACATTGAAAAAAGATAGCCTACATTGTGATTGGATTAAAAAAATAATATGGTGTTTGTTATGCCATTATTTCATTATTGGAAATCAATTACATAAATAAACATGTAATATACATCTAATATTAGAATTAGAACTAATTTGAGTGTCATTGACTGTGTTCATTTATAGGTCATCAATTCAAACTAAATAGACTGAATAATGCATGAACTTCTCATTCCCAAAACAGTCCCATCACAGTCAGTGCTGCATCAACATGACCTCCTTAAAGGGACAGTTCACAAGGGATTGAAACTTGTCTGTCCAGAAAAGTTATTAAAGACATTGTTAAAATAGTTCAAGTGACACAGTGGCTCAATCTTAAGCTTATCAAGTGACTAGAATATTTTTTGCGATCAAAAAATAAAATAAATAAATAACTTTATTCAACTATTAATTTCCTTCTGTGTGGGCCTCTGACGTGAGTAGAACAGCAGCGCCTCTGTGTTGTACGTCACACGTTGGCTCACTATTGTCCGACGCTGGTCACTTGTGAGATTCAATCCCTTAGAAGCCTATGGAGGAGTGATCCATCTCTCAGATTTAATCAAAAATATCTTAATTTGTGTTCCGAAGATGAACGAAAGTCTTACGAGGTTGGAACATGAGGGTGAGTAATAACTGACAGAATTTTCATTTTTGGGTGAACTTAATATTAAAAGTCCAACAGTTTTATACAGTGTGGCCTTTGAGAGGCCTCTCCATCTTCACTATGCTTGGATCACACTCCAACATCTCTCGGATCCATTCGTCATTCAGTGCACCTTCAATGAATTCATCTTGGCTGATTATGGCTATAGAAACGGGAAGACAAAAAAATGACATAACTTTCTGTAAACTTTTATTTGCGCTGGTACAGAAATTGTGGAGACTTCGAAATGACTTGAGGTACTTCAATGAGATAGCAATGTACCATTGTTATCTTTGTCCAGCCGTACAAATATCCTATTGGTGCACTCTTCTGCTGTGAGCGGGTTAGGTTTGGTCAGTGATGCTGCGACGCTCATCTTGTACACAGCCTGAGAACAGCATTTAATTGTGATTGTATATTACCCTCTAGTGGGCAAATCCGGAATCGAGAAACACCATTTCGAATTTGATTTGATGGTAAAATCAAATTAGAATAGCAAGTAATGGAGTTTAACTATAATCACTTACTTGCATGATTTCAAGCATTTCTGACCGTGTGATGGCTCCATCTTTATCTTTGTCGTAGAGTTTGAAGGACCAGCGCAATTTCTCCACCGTTGTGCCCTCGATCAACATGCTGATAGCCGTCACATATTCTCTGAAGTCCACAACTCCATCCTGTTAGGTGGCAATCATATTCACACTTTTTAGACAAATAATGAGAAATTGTGGAGGAGTGAAAAGCATTTTTGTTAGGATTTGGAACTAATCTTGTATCAAATTCTCTTAAAATTATATATTTAAGCATGTGTAAGCTAGTATGTAATAGCTCATAACATAACATGCTTGTTTTTTGTTTGTTTTTTTCAACATGTGTTCGAATATTTTTTGGGTCCACTTTTCTTACAAACATGAACCATCTTATTAATTTTAAAAAATATTATGCTCTGTAAAAAAGGACAAGAGCCAGTAGCCTGTCTATGTCGTGCATGTCTCTTTGTTACACCTCCTTTTACAAGTGAGCATGCATGTTTTGTAAAGGCAGTGTGAAAGATGATTCTATTTAAAACATCAGGCTTAAAACATCATCTGTGTCAGGCCTCAAAGCTTATTTGGTTTTGAGCTGTGTAATACCCCATTGTTATCTAGTGTGCGGAATATCTGCTCTGCATACTCCGCTGACTCTTTTCCCACGGTTCCATTGCAGAAATGACGTCGGAACTCATGGAGGGTGATCAGTCCACTGGGACACTCATTCAGGAATTTCCTGCCAGACATAAGCACAAAGTGGACACATTTTATAAAATATTTAGGTTTTTTTTTTTGTATATGTACATATAGCTATATATATATAGCTATATACACACACACACACACACACACACACACACACACACATATATATATATATATATATATATATATATATATATATAAACACATATATATACATACATACACACATATATACATATATCTATATATATATCTTATATATATATCTATATATCTATATATATATATATATATATATATATATACATACACACACACACACACATACACACACACACACACACACACACACACACACACACACACATATATATATATATATATATATATATATATATATGAAGAGTTCAGATGCAAAAGCCTCTAAGTGCCATTTGAATTTTTCTTCTTTAATGATGATTTTTATCAAACTTGTATATTTAAGTTCAGTAATTTCACTTAAATGGCAATGATAATTACCTATTAATTGTTATTTAAGTGAAATTACTGAACTTAAATATACAAGTTTGATAAAAATCATCATTAAAGAAGAAAAATTCAAATGGCATTTAGAGGCTTTTGCATCTGAACTCTTCATATATATATATATATGACCTGAATGAAAGGCTCATTAATATGCAGATATTTTTCTCTCTCAGGTGAGAATCACCTAATTATACATGATGGGGTTGTGCTATGAGAATGAAAAGGCAGGATGATTTTCAGATTATTTGAAGAAAAAACTCTTGGCAACAACATCCATTTGTCAAAAGTCTTGTGGACACATATTTAGTATGTGTTTTGTGGCCTTATTTCAGAAACTTTCAATTTTTTGTTTTTTTCAATAACCACGCATAAACAATATTCTCTCAAAAATAGAAACAAGTACATACATGTTGCTCACATATTCTGGTAGCTCTGTTTGTGCTAAATATAGTGCAATTTCACCTGTGCCATTAATAAGCAAAAGAAAAAAGCACAAACGTCGGGGCAGGTCAAAACAACTCAAGGACCCCAAAAACAACTTAGACCCCAGAGGGTTAAAGGTATAATCCAGTTAAAGGTATATTAATACAAAAATAAGAACATATAGAATAATACTTAAAGTGCAGAAATAATATATAAATCGTAAACGACAAGTTAAGTTCACTTAAAAGTAGGCCTATACAATTCTTGCCTAAACAACTAACAGTATAAAACAACTAATATACGTCAAAGTGTACTTTCATTAATTAAAAAATGTGGAACAAGTATTAATTTAAATCATCAGTATATCTATAAGTTCACTTGTAGTTGCAGTACAAAAAAACTATTATATATATATTATGTAAAGTAGTAATGAATAGCACTGACACATGATAACTTTAAGACGCTGTGTTCGGTCAGCATGATTTCTAGAACAAAGCAACATTATGAACGATTAAAAAAAAGCAATGGTCTTACACACACCATGAACTGAAATGTTCCAGGAAAAAGACTGGCTACAGTAACTCGGAATTAAACAAGCAGATGACCTACTTATGCTGAGATAGAGTTTATTGGGTTTTACAGTCATGGTTGGCATTTTATGGCCTATATAATACAAATCTTCAGGATGACCCATTCTTCAGCTGTGTAATTACTCTCCAATAATAAAAACCCAGAATGGGGTCGGGGTTGTCTTGTATAAAAACATCTCAGATGACATGCATGTATCCTATTTTCCCCTAAAGACCAGCTGCTGTCATAGTAGTCACCTAGTTAATAATTTGCAAACTTACCTGAACCATTCATAAAGCTCGGTGACGTAGGTACCACCTTTTCTGCAGGGTAAGGTTGCAGTCTGTCCCATCTTTATCAGTGCAACAAAATCAACAAGGGCAGAGGCGCATATATACGTAGCAAAGCCCAGCTTACTTCTCTCTTACTTAATCATTCTTACCAAGACCCTTCTGCATCTGTGAAATTAAACTAAAGTAATCTCCCTGCAGGAGGGCCACAGGCAGGTGAGTGACACACGTTAATGACCTCAAAGACACACAGTGACACTTGAAATCCACTAGCTTCTCCAGCAGCAGTTGAGGATTATGCAGAACATTATATAAAACATTATTTATTTGCAGCTACATTTTTTATTTGAAGCATCAAGTGTCAGTTGCTTGTGAGCGGACTTGTTCTGGTGACCTAATTAACAGTAAGGGCCATTTTGTTGGGCAAAACTTCATCATTTGAGTTAGTATTGTTCTCACAATATGCTCAACAGCTTAAACAAGAAGTGTGAAGGTGCGATTTGAATGTGCTTTTGTTTTTCCATCTGGAAAAAAATGGAATGAGAGGAAGCATATTTTGCTGAAATGTAATTCAAAGATATTGGAGGAAAATCATTAGTCAAGTGCTGATCCAATTTATTCGCTATATAATAAACAAACTATTATGTAAATGTGTCAATATTCATTTAAAATTAATAACATTTTAAATGATTACATTTCAATTAAGTTCAGCCCTAAATAAATAAAATTTATATTTGCATCAAAATATGATATATTGAGCAAGTATAGACATTTTTTTTTCCCTAAATCAAAATGCTGGAAAAAAAATGCAGCTGAAATGACCATCCAGAAACTGAAGAACACACTTTCAGAGTCGTTTCACACTTTTCTATCATAATGTACAGTGGAATTTCTGTGATCTCCAAGCTGAATTTTCAGCATCATTACTCCAGTCTTCACTGTCACATGATCCTTCATATCCAATCAATCTAAAATTCTGATTTGTACGGAAGCGTATTGCATTCACTTGAGGAATCAAAATCTACTCTGTTTTTCTGAATTAATTAAATTATTAAATGAAAGTAAATTATGAGATAATTTTTCATGGAAAAAGTTTTTGCGGTTTTTCTTGATTAATGAATTAATTATCTCAGGAATTTGAGAAATTTTCATGGAAAAAGTTTTTGCTGTTTTTCTGAATTAACGAGTTAATTATCTCAGAATTATGAGATAATTTTTCATGGAAAAAAGTTTTTGCTGTTTTTCTGAATTAATGAGTTAATTATCTCAGAATTATGAGATAATTTTTCATGGAAAAAAGTATTTGCTCTGTTTTTCTGAATTGACGAGTTAATTATCTCGGAATTACTAGAGATTATTTTTCATGGAAAAAAGTTTTTGCTCTGTTTTTCTGAAATTGATGAGTTAATTATGAAATAATTTTTCCATGGAAAAAAGTTTTTGCTGTTTTTCTGAATTAACGAGTTAATCATCTCAGAATTATGAGAATTTTTCGTGGGGAAAAGTTTTTGCTCTGTTTTTCTGAATTGACGAGTTAATTATCTCAGAATTGTGAGATCATTTTTCATGGAAAAAAGTTTTTGCTCTTTTTTTTCTGAATTGACGAGTTAATTATCTCAGAATTGTGAGATCATTTTTCATGGAAAAAGTTTTTGCTCTTTTTTTCTGAAGTGATGAGTTATTTTTCTCAGAATTACAAGACTTTTTCATGGAAAAAAAGTTTTTGCTCTGTTTTTCTGAATTGACGAGTTAATTATCTCAGAATTACAAGATCATTTTTCATGAAAAAACGTTTTCAGAAAAACAAAGCAATATTTTTTTCCATTAAAATTATCTTGTAATTCTGAGATAATTCTGAGAAATTGAGATAATTAACTCGTTAATTCAGAAAAACAGTCGATTTTTTTTCAAGTGAATGCAATACGCTTCCGTAGATTTGATGCCAACATTTATCATTCTAAATGCTGAAAACGATTGTTATTTAATTTTTTTTGCAGAAACTGATACATTATTTTTCAAGATTCTATGATGAATAGAAAGATTTAAAAAAGTTGAAATTGAATGCATCCTCCCTGAATAAAAGCATCAATTGCATCTTACAAACAGTACTGTTTAAACATACAAGCAAGTGTTTCAATTTTGCATTAGCAAGGGATTTTCAACAAATGAAAGACCAAGACAGATGTACAGGAAACTAATGTTGTTTATTTAAAGAATCTTTTTTCATGTCAATCTGGAGAGACAGATTCTCTGCTACTAACCAGACTTGTTGACAGCAGCAGCGATGGCATCTTGATAAACAGAGGAGAAGGAAATAAGCAAAAGACAAAAAGGAGCCTCCCTGGACGAGTCCCCCCGTTTCCACAACAGCCTTTTTCAAAGGCTCAGTCAGAGCGACGATGAGGCGCACACATGCAGATCTGGTGGCTTGACCCAACGGCTGCTCCTCGACTGAGATATTCACGGAAATGATGAACAGTCTTCAAAGTATCCAAACCCATTTCATCACACACTCAACAATCAAAGAGAAACAGAACAACATACATGTCTTATAAGGCAAAAAACCTTTATCCAAAACCATTAGACGGCAAACAGAACAACAAAACAAGAAAAGCAAAGGGTACACAAAAGGCATGCATGAATGTACTGGAACATAAAATCAAGAAATTCTACAAGCTATGTAAAGAGAGAGAGAGATCTGAAATTAAAACAAAAGCGACAGAAGAAAAGGTCTGTGGTTTAAACTCACGTACAGTACTTGATTTCTGCCAAGTGCAACAGCAGAAAGACACTCCAAAGAACAAAGTCACATTAAAAACCAGTGACGCTATGTGGGAGAGTGGGTGGTAATAAAAAAAATAAAAATAAAAAAAATCACAATTTTCATTTTACCTATTTTAGGATCAGCCTGCAGTTATGGCACAGCTCAACGCTCGTACATCGGGACGAACAAAGCAGCTGTTCCTGTGCCTAAGGCTGAAACTGCCCCATCAAAACCTGGACAAGAATTGTGATTGGCCAACACATCCAACCACTAGCACTTACAGTTGATCCCATGAAATTTCAGTCTGGTTTATAGAAATTACACTTTTGTAAGTCGGGGCAATACGATACGCTTACGAAACCAATCGTTGGGAAAGCAATGGATCGTGGCAAGACAACAAAAACCCATTAAGTTCACATCATCTAGCAGGATTTCATTTCCACTGGATGAGTTCCTCCCTTCAAGTAAGCTCTTGGCAGCATATGGCAGAGCAGGCAATGATATGAAGACATTTTTAAAAGCAGCTCACACCATAGTCACAGAATCACAAGACATCTGACAGCACAGGGCAGCGGAGCGTTAACGGTACTTGAAATAGGTCTATATGCGGTTAAATTGCTTTGGTATATTTGGACAAAATCGTCCATTTCCATCACCAGGTCAAGAGATTTCTGTGGCACATATGCACCGTCACAGTAAATCAGTTCAGTACGTTGACCGCCTGATTTAAAGGTCACCAGAAACAAGGGAAGCAAAACTTTGGAAGAAAATGTGTAAAGCCAGGCCGAAATGCGAATTCACTGAGCTTGAACGATTACATTTACATTTATTCATTTAGCTGACGCTTTTATCCAAAGCGACTTACAATTGCTATATATGTCAGAGGTCGCACGCCTCTGGAGCATCCACTGCGCCATCACCACCCCTTTTCTCACCATCCCGATTACCCGAGAGAAATTCTTTTGGAAAATGTTTGTTACAAAAGAGTCCGAAACAGAGAAAGAGAGAGGGGATCAGTATCCCCAAGGACGTGCATATGCAAATATGAACTCAATTATAATATAAAAAACAGGGAATTGTCATAAGAAAGGGCATTATTCAATCATTTTAACAGCCTATGAAGATCGTTTGACCAAAACGAGGTGTCATGTTTTCGAGGCTGAAATCTGCAGTGGACATAGTCTTTTGATAGATCTATTCAAAGATTACTCTAATACAAGTTACAAACATGTTGTTAGGTCTCTTGCCTTAGGTTAAAGTAAGAGTTCAGCCAAAAATGACATTTCCTTGACCTTCTTGTTCTAAACATGCGTTTTCATTTTTCTTTCCATACGGCTGATATAGTACACAACTTTAAATCTGAACAGATTTTAAATTACTAGGCATCACACACTTGCCGACTTTGTAAATGGTTACAGAACAAACAACGTCATACGCTGAACGACTGATGAACCCGCTCTACCAGACTTTAAAGTCATCCTGAACACAACGAAATCATGCAGAAACGTGCCTCATTGCTAGGAGTAAGATAATTAAAAGAATGTGCTCTAAAAATGGCTCAAAATATCAAACAAGCTTCATATCCTCCGACTGCATGGAATCATAGTAAGATATCTGTGCCCATCATACACTATGCAATTTTCTTTGAAATCTCTCAACCAGTAGTTAACCTCCAGACTGTAAATACAACAGTTGTATAGTGTATTCCAGCCTTAAAGTAAGGTAAAAACGCAACACTGAAACCAAGAAAATGTCACAAATGAGATCTACAGAGGTGGAAGTTGTATTTAAATTAGCGTACAGATAGTCCTCATTTAAGCTTGACATCCCCTGGCCTGGTCACAACTAACTATCATTACTTGGAAAAAAAGGGCCATCAACATTCTTCTAATTCCAAACTTGTTCCATAAAAGAAAGTCGCACAAGTTTGGAAAAAACATGAGGGTGAGTAATTGATTATAGATGCTCATTTTAGGGTTAATTATACTTTTAAAAAGTAGGTTACCATTATCATGATTTCATGTTTGGATTTATTATAAATCTTGGCTTGAAGCAAGAACTAGCTGCAACCATCTCTCCCCATTACTCTTATGGTTGAGTTTTACACTATACAAAGTGACTGTTAGTATTTAGAAGTTTAGTAGAAATAAACTTATTCCCATAATTACATTATGGCATATAATTCTAAAATACAAAGTTTAAAAAAAACAATCACCTACTAAATGCTTCTCACACGAGCATTTTATACCTCTTTGCACATAACTGAACAAGACCTAATGAAAGAATGAAGCCAGAAACCTTTAACACATCTTAACACAAGTGTCTAAAAAGTGGCACTTGGCTGATCCGACAAAGGATTTTGAGACTGGGTTTCCATGAATTGTTCCCTGAGAGACCCTGCCCTTATTTGCGGATAACTTCCAATTTCCAATCACCATTTTACCGGTTGCTGATCTCCATCCAGGCATTCCTTCAGAACAGAAGATCTAATTATACACCTGAAGGGGAGAAAACTGGGAACATTTCCCCAGATCCTCTAAATCTATAATACAGCATACTCACTGGGGCAATCAGTAAAAAAAAGTTGTCCCAGGCCCTTTCAATTGTAGTGACGGCCCTATTTCAAGAGTAGCGTAGCCCTGGCAGGTCAGACTAAGGTCTGACAGAAAAGCACACATTCACACACAGATTTGTAGACTGGAGAGGAAAAAAAAAATGTCAGGCCTAACGGTGAGCCTCAAATTTCCAATATTTCCACACAGTATTTTCAAGTAGTTCTGTTTTACAAAGGACCACAAGTGCTTACCAATATCCCTCCCCATGGTTCCACTCTTGTTCATCATGAAACACTCAATTCAAGACAATTTCTGCTCTAAAAGGGAATAAAAACTACCAGGCTTCCCTTGCCAAAGGAATCCTATGATGTTTTTTTATATATATATATATACACATATATATTTAATTAAAAAAATCAGTCCAGCTTTGCCTCAAAGCATTCATGTACAGTTCAAGTGTTGATTGACTAAGGAAACAATTTTGAAATCCTCACGCCACTGGATCACAGTGGACCATTTTAGTTGCCTTGTGGCTTGGCTGAGGTATGTGTTCCTCAACCTGGCAAAACAGGCCAATAACGTCTCTCCTTTCTGATCCATGCCAAGGGGTAAGAGTAACCTCAGAGCTGAGATGAAGAAATGCACACCAGACCACATAAAACCTGGTCATGTTGCTTAAGGAACTCAGGTTAAGGTACTCCGAGAGACCCCCATCCTTTTCTGTTCTCCTTCACCAAGGCCAGCCATCAGATAACCTGCCACGCAGCTTGTCCATACGCATTTAAAAACACTAATAAATTAAAAAGTCAGAAGTCAAAGAATTGTCGAAGGCTGGCCGCCTAGTGAAAATTAATGGATGGTTCATTTTAAAAAGCTCCAGATAAGACGGGTCTTTAAAAGAAAAAAAAAAATTAGAGCTGTGTGTTCACAGAGACCAGTGCGCCTCGTCAAAGTCCACGGCCTCACCCAGGTTGGCATCGGTCTCCAGTAAGCTCATAATGACTGCCATGGCTGCCTCATCAGTGCTTAGAGCGGCCAACCCAGGAACCCCCTCAAGATCCAACTGAGAGCTTGCCTCTGGAGGAAGAGAATGGAAAAAACTGAGTGCCATATTTTGCCATATTTCATTTGGTTAAACCAAAGTATTGCACAGTATCTTAAAGGAACACTCCGACTTTTTGGGATTTTAGCCTATTCACCTTACCCCCCAGAGTTAGATAAGTCCATACATACCTTTTTCATCTCCGTGCGTGCTATAAGTCTGTTTGACGCACCCACCGCTAGCCTAGCTTAGCACAAAGACTCGATGTGACTGGTTGCAGCTTTCATACTGATCCAAATGAGTGGCAAAATAACGCAAACGTTTTCCTATTTACATGTTGTGATTTGTATAGTCACATAATGTACAAATAACAAAGTCAAATGAGACAGACATCTTTTAACCGTATAAAACCTGGGAACTATTCTCTGAAGGCGAAGCACTGCTACTTTGACGGCGTAATAACCGCATCACCGGAGACACGCCGTGGTGAGGAGCGGAGAGTTCGTCAGAGTTTGGGTAACAGAGTCAGCAATTTATAAATAGTAAAAGCGTAGTTTAGAGTCATGGGTTTTCGCTCTATTGTAAATAGCTGCGACTGTAAACAGGGGAGGTAATACCATGTTTCACAGAATTCCAACTAAAAACGCTGACTGGATGAAGAAATGGCTAACTTACTCTGGATATTTATCCAAACACACCTAAGATTATCAAGGGACATTATGTTTGCTCGGTACATTTCAATGAGGACGACTATTTTGAAAAAATGGAATTTGCCACACGGACCATAATGTGCTGAAGGATACGGCCATCCCATCGATAGCACAGACAGGACAAGTGGATCACCTGCGGCTGAGGTAAGTGTTCCGTTATGTTTTTAGATGACCTACTGTAACAGTGCCTTTAGCCAGATCTAATGTAACGTTAGTGACACTATTATATGATTAGGGTATGAATATGTTTTTATCTTGATGCGGTGCGGACGCGCTTGGGAAAAAAAAAAAACGAGTGCGTTCACCGCGTTGAACTTGCACCCTGCGCCCGGCGTGCCTAGTAGCCTAAATTTGAAATAACCATGGAAATAACGAACTTGAGCGTGCAAAAGGGTACGATAGGCTGTGAGTTCATTGTGCAAAAACAATTTGTGCTATTACTTTCCCCTTATTCTATCCTATAGTAATGCAATACTGTATATTATATAGGCTACTGTTGAATACATTTGGTTCAGCTAATAAATTGCATAAAAAATATATTGATTCCTGTAATAATAATTATTTATTCATGTGATATTTATAAATCTGGGTGCGTTTTTGGTTGGAAATCAATGAAACATGGTACTGTATTACCTGGTCTCCCCTGTTTATTGTCACAGCTCATACAATAAAGCAAACACCCATGATAAACTATGCTTTTCTATCTAACGTTAGTAATTGCTGACTCTTTATTCCAACGCTGAGCGAAGCGAACTCTCTGTTCCTCGTCACGGTGCGTCTCAGGTGATTGTTATCACTCTGCCCAAGTAGCAGTGCTTTCCCTTCAGAAAATATAGTATTTATACGGTCAAAAGATGTCTGTGTCTCATATGGCCTTTATATTTGCACACTCTGTGACTATACAAACCACAACATGTAATTAGGAAAACGTTTGCGGCATTTTGTCACTCATTTGGATTAGTATGAAAGCTGCAACCATTCACATCCAGTCTTTGTGCTAAGCTAGGCTAGCGGTGGGTGCGTCAAACAGACTTATAGCACGCACGGAGATGAAAAAGGTATGTATGAACTTATCTAACTCTGGGGGGTAAGGTGAATAGGCTAAAGTCCTAAAAAGTCGGAGTGTTCCTTTAAGTGCAACATAATTTCAAAAATATTTCCACTCTTATTTCTAAAAACAACAGGGACAAACACATCTACATTCAATATAAGAACAACTGTAAAACAAAAGTATTGATTTTAGTTTTTAATGACTTTGTCTTTAGTCAACAGCATAGATTTAAAATTTGTCCCAATTATCATTCATCTGACATGACAAAAATATTTATCAGCATTTTACTAACGAATCATCATATATACACTACTAGTCAAAAGTTTTAGATCGGTAAGATTTTTTATGTTTTTAAATAAAGTCTCTTCTGCTCACCAAGGCTGCAATTATTTGATAAAAAAAAAAAAAAAAAACAGTAATATTGTGAAATATTATTACAATTTAAAACAGCGGTTTTCTATGCGAATATAATAGTGAAGTGTAATTTTTTCCTGTGATCAAAGCTGAATTTACAGCATCATTACTCCAGTCTTCAGTGTCACATGATCCTACAGAAATTATTATAATGTGATGCTCAATAAATTTTGATTATTATCCATGTTGAAAACAGTTTTACATTTTTATTTCAGGATTCTTTGATGAATAGAAAGTTCAAAAGAACAGAATTGATCTGAAATGGAAAGCTTTTGTAACATTAATCACTACCATTCAAAAGTTTGGGGTCAGTAAGAATTTATTTTTTGGGGGAGAGAAATTAGAAAATACTTTTATTCATCAAGGATGAGGTAAATTGATCAAAAGTTACAGTAAAGACATTTATAATGTTAGAAAAGATAATATTTTAAATAAATGCTGTTCTTTTGAACTTTCTATTCATCATAGAATTTAGAAGTTTCAACATTGAAAATAATAATTTATGTTTTTTGAGCATTAAATCAGCATATTGGAATGATTTCTGAAGGATCATGTGACACTGAAACTGTGTAATCAGCAACAGTAATGATGTTAAAAATTCAGCTTTCAAATGACATTTTAAAATATATTAAAATAGAAAACAGTCATTTTAAATTGCCATAATATTTCACAATATTACTGTTTGTCTTTTTTTTGTTGTTGTTTAAATAAAGCAGCCTTGGTGAGCAGAAGAGACTAAAAAATCTTTAAAAATCTTTTAGATTTTTTACTTTAATCTGTAAAAAAAAATCTTACTGATCTAAAACTTTTGACCGGTAGTGTATATTTGATACCAAATAATATTAATAAGCATGATTATCATAGCTTGCCTGGCCATGAGTCATGAGTCATTTCCTAGAGAAATCAAAAACTGATACAATGTCTACTGTATATCACGCTGAATATAAATTGCATAAATGTAATTCAAATTACTGTATTATGAGAATAAAGAAAAAAATTATTTTACAAATACAATCCTCCCCATCCATGAAAAACCCAGACATGTTTTTGACAAGCTATAGTATCTTTAGTACCACATTGACTAAATACAATATAGTGCTGTTTTATCTACCCATGAGATTTTCCCCCGCTGTGAAGGGCCCACCCCGCGCCTCATCCTCTGAGCTTGATTTGCCAGGCATCTCTACGTCTGTTGCTTCCCCATTTGGCACCTTACAGCATGAGAAGTACAGATGTGTTAGAATGCAATAAAGCACAAAACCAGTAAACTCATTCTGAACACAGACACAATTGTTCGGCAGACTCACGTTGTTGCTGGCCAGCGCAAGAGCCAGTGGAGACTTGTCCTGCAGTACACTGAACGGACTTGTATTGCCGCTGGATGGTGAGGAGTTCATCCTTAAGAAAACAGCATGACATCAGAATTCAAAGGCCTTTTCTTTAAGGATAAGTAATATGTAGAGTACTACTATTGTCAGTGATTTAAGTATTTGAAATGAACATGATTTCTTAATGTCTAGTGACATATCAGGGCCATTTTATGATTATTTGAAATAAATTCCTACATACAGCTCTTTTAAATAATGTATGGTTATCTGCATCTTTCCGTATCTTATGTATAGTTACTTTTCAAACACCAAAAATCGCATTGAGTATGACACGCAAGCACGTTGCGCTTGAGGCCGGTAACCCTCGATAGTAGTCATGTCTCCTTCATTGCGTATTTTATATTTTGAATATATCCCTCCATTGCATATTGTAATCCATTTGCCTCGATCTGGGGGATATTGCTCTAAAAAAGGTTTACCTCTTCCCGGCATGGCAATCTGTCGCGCTGGTCATGTTTGACTATTGTAGTAACGATAACTAGCTGGTTTACCTATTATAGTCCATTATCTCATTAGCGATTTGGGTCCCTATGCATCCAGCGTAAATCATCCCTGATGCACTGGAGATCCCTGGGATGATTGGAAATTGTTGCAACTTCTTGGCATCATCTACAAAACAAAACACAAAAATTACTATCAGACCAGAGTCAGATATGTTTCAAGTTAATGATAACAGAGGCTTGCTAAACACTGGAGGGAAAATTGCTGTTTGATGTCCTTAGCAAGTGGACTTAGAAGCTGTCAGGGCATATACAAATAAAGTTAAAAAGACAATAAAAAAAAACTAACAATAAAAACAAAAAGTGATGCATCCATCTAAAAATGTGACTGGCTCTCTTTTAACCAGAAGGCTAGACTTCCATTTATACAGCTGCACATTGAATAATGTGTTGAACCCATTTGTATTTCTATTAGTCTCTTTTCCCTTGTGTATGATCTTGTAATCCAATATGTAAATTATAGTTAACCATATTTACAACATTGGTAGATCTTAATACTCACCCTCCGAGGCCTTCGAACTGCTAGGCTGTTCGGCTTTATCCCCTGATCCACCTGGATTACTTTTACTGCTGAGTCAGGTGGAAAAGAGTGGATAATAATCTGTTATCTCATCAATCTCAGAATTTGGCATCAACAGGTTGAATCTTGACATTGATACTGAGTAATTGCAAAAATGGGCTGAAAAAAAAAAAATGGTACTTACGATATAACTGTGTTGGTTGACACTATGTATTCTATTTCTTTGGTCCAGGGATTTATAAAACTAAACCACAGACTTTGTAAGGTAACGAAAGAGCCATATTTCGTTTTGAACTTATAGCAGTTTGTCTCAACCTTCTCTTTACTCCTCAGCACTGTAAAAAAAGCAAGCAACCAAAATCACATATTAAAGGGATAGTGCACCCAAAAATACAATTTTATGTCATTTACTCACAAAATTCCAATTCGATATGACTTTTTATTTCCGATAGAACACAAAAATAATGTTGAATGTATGGATCACTTATTTGCATATAATGAAAGTAAATGGGGATCCAGGTTTGAAATCTCATATTTTATATTTTGAGGAGCTTGACAGGCCCTCATTCACTTTCAGTATTTGGACGAGTGGTCAAAGAGCAAGTAAACAATGACCATTTTACACATAATAATCAGAAAAGGTATTATATGCAACATGTACTTGCACATACATGCATGTAATCCAATATAAACCTACGAGGATCTCTCTGAGGCACTGGCCTGGCGTATCTGCCATTGAAAGCTGTTCTAATGTTCTTTAGAGGTAAGACTAATGATTAATGATGGATGATGAGGATTTGGCAACTCTTGTCCATCTCTGTTCTAGGCAATCTGCCCAGTTTCTTAGAAAATACTTGGAATAAAACTCTGTTTACAGCTCCAATGTTCCTAATAGTAAGAATCTGGACATACTGTACCTTTTCTGTGTCTATCAGCCAAGTGAGGCAGGTCGTCCAGGTGGAAGTATTCATAGCAGGATGTGCCTAGCAGCTCCTGGGGTAAGTAACCTAGAATAATGGTGGCTCTGTGTGCATAATACAAATGGACAGCAGTTTCTTAAATCACATTTCTTCACTGTACATGAAACATAAAGGTGATGTGTGTCAATGTTAAATACTTTCTCCTATCACAACATGCAGAGGCAACTAAGTATTTCCCAGAGAAAGTGTAAACACTGTGGTACTATCAAAATTTGTCATTTGAGAATCTCGGGTATCCTGACATGACAGCAGTGCTGTGAGTTTGGGGAAGAACTATTTGCATTTCCAAGCCATTGCATATGATGAGAGTGTTTAAAAAAAAAACATAAATAAAAGCTGGTTTCAAAGCATTCATTATATTTGGCACACCAGAAATTATTCAGCTTAAATTATCAGCTTCAATTATCATTGAACGATTTTTAAACTTGAGCAGATTAAAAAGCTAAAAAAAAAACTAGAATGATTTTTTTCATAAATATTCTTATTATATAAAAATGTTTTTGTATTATATACTTATTATATTTAAATTTTTATTATATTTTAAATAATTTACATAGATGAAAAATACGGTTAAGTACTAATACTATTACGAAAAATGGTTTAGGATTTCCTCAAATTTTCTCTGCCAGTAAATTTCACAAATAATTACAGAAGTAATGTTGAATTAAGCATGTAATTTTGTAGTAGAAAGACTATTTTCTTGTAAATCATACTCCAATAATCCAAAAAAACATTTTTTACATTGTAGTTACTCCCCAACGTTACAACTAAATATAGTTTAACAAGTGCCAAACTAACAGTTTTGAAAAGAAAACACAAGCTGCCCTCTAGTGAGAATGTAGTGTCCACATAAAGCCAACTTACAGTTGAATAAATGAAGGTAATTACATAATGCGGGGATTTTTTATAATTTATTTATAATATATTTATTATTATTATACTTATAATCATGGTCATTTACACAAAAATAGCCCCACATTATGTAATTTAGTTCAATCTAAAACAAAGGTAAACTAACCGTTGATCCACAAAGGTGAATTTGCCATCCATGGCGTAGCGGGTGACAAATTCGGAGGGCTTGACCTTGATCTCTCCGTTGGCCTGGGGGAGGGTGTGGGGGTGCACACGGCCCACTGCTACCAGGCAACTGAAGTGGGAGCTCTCTTTGTCCCCCTCTGCCTCCCCCTCCGCGCCCAGCTGGCGCGTGGGCCAGACGCGCATGTATCCCGTGCAGTGCACGGTGCAGTACCGCTGGGACTCTGATGGGGCAGCGAATCAACACGAATCAATTTAAAGGTGAGCTGTGAGCCAAATGTTGCACCATATGTTGTTAAAGAGAGACACAAGGTGCACGTTTCCATCTCTTTTTGATTTGCTCTATTTAATTTAAAAAACGTGTGGTGAAAAACATCTGACATTTTATTTTTATTTTTTTAGCATTGTGCCAAAAGTGACACATAAAGCTTAAATATAAGCTTTTGCTTAACATGTTGAACAAACTGTATAGTTGAAAAAAAACAGTTGATAATGCACGTTTAATGCATAAAAATAATCAATGCATTGCTTTAAGGGGCTTTCTGAATGACTAGTCATCTAACTGCTCGGGCCAGTTTGGAAAAGACTATGCTCACCAAGAACAGAAACATCAATGCTATCCAAGTCCAGACATCACAGCACAACACTTTCCAAAGTGAAGTCACTATCCAACTATCCAAGTTTGTAGGGATACAGCTGTCGGAATAAAATCCCACAAGCTGTGCTCACACTACTGCATGTGGCGAGAAGAAAGAAGAAAAGATGACGCGTGTAATGGGAGTAAATATGCAGGCCACGTCATCAACACGTCACAAAATGACCACTTGGATAACTGGTTCTCAGCAAGAACAGAGACATGAAGATGTTTTCCACTCATATGCGGTCTGAAGTCAAGGAAATTGAAACTTTATTTTAATTTCTACTTGTTTTTGTTTTGTTTTTTTACAGAGCAATCACAAAAGACTTCAGTAATGTGTTTCAACACAGTCGATTAGCTTCATGAACAAGGCTCTTCTGATTCATTTAATGTCATCTCTGGAATTAGAAAACTACCTTTAACAACTTTACAACTGTAAAATTGTAATTCTACTGACCTTTCTTTTTTGAGGCACCAGCCTGAAAGTCCTTCTCCTCTTTAATGCTAACTTTGTTGTACTTCATTCGGCAGAAGAATGAGCGCCGGGCTCCAGAGCAAAGCCGAGCCGCTCCGACAGGAAGATCAGCCTGCACCTGCAAACCCGCTACACACACACACACGCACACCAGAGAGAATTGGATTGGTTAAAGGAATGCTTCCCCAAAAAATGTTCTGTTATCATTTACTAACCCTCATTTTGTTCCAAATCCTTACAAAAAATGTAATCTTATTTTCTTTACAAAAAGCATTTTTGTTGGCTTCGAAGGGCTTCAAATGCAGCACACGAGTCAAACGGACTACTTTTAATTGTTCTTTTTTTACCAGGATCCAGGTTTGAAACGTGGGATGGTAATAATGAACTATGAGCAAATAAAAAACTAACACTTTAAACACACATACATACCACTGCCATTCAAAAGTTTGGGTTCAGTATGATTTTTATTCAGCAAGGACACATTTAATTTATCAAAAGTGACAGTAAAGACATTTCTAAAGTTGTAAAAGACTTCCATTTTCAAATAAATGTTCTGTTAAACTTTCTATTCATCAAATAATCATGAAATAAATGTATTAAAGCAGTGATTGTTTTGAACATTGATGATGATAAATGTTTCTTGAGAAACAAATCCGAATATTAGAATGATTTCTGAAGCAACATACGAAAATTGCTGAAAATTTAGCTTTGCCATCACAGGAATAAATTACATTTTAAAACTAGGGCTGTGAAGTCATTAATCACGATTAATTGCATCCAA
The DNA here is from genome assembly GCF_016745375.1 of Pimephales promelas. Next base: position 4,664,690 of record NW_024121599.1, read on the forward strand.
AATAAAAGTTTGTGTTTACATAATATATGTGTGTGAACTGTGTATAATTATTTTGTATATATAAATACACACACATACATGTATACATTTAAGAAAAATGTGTTATTTATATGTCAAATATTTATATACAATGCAAATTTTATATAAAATTTAAATTTTAAAATTTGGATGCGATTAATCGTTTCACAGTCCTACTTAAAACATTAAAATGAAAACAACTATTTTAAATAGCAATAATATTTCACAATATTACGGTTTTACTCCATTTATGATTTAAAAAAAAAAAAAAAAAAAAAAAAAAAAATCAGCCTTGGTGAGCATAAGAGACTTCTTTTAAATGGTAGCGTTTACTTTTGTTTATTAAGCAGGTTGAACACAGTGCACGGAAAGACAAAACTGTTTAAGCACTTAAGAAAAGCATTTAGGAAGCATGCACAACCTTGACACAGATAACAACATTTATTCGGCCTAAATATGCTTACTTTTGGCATCTATGAGGCGCTCCCGTGGGTAGAGTTCAGAGGCAGACAGCTGTTCCTTCACTTTTCCAATGTCCTTCGGATGAACATAATCAAACAGGCTCTGTCCAATTAACTCCGTCTGGGGAGAAGAATATTCAACTGAGCCATGACCTGACTGATATATTCTGCTAACAGTTCACAATATCATCAGCTTAACTGTTATCATCACTAACACATTTTTTTTTAAACGGTCCTCAAAATACTTCAAATATTATACTACCAGTAAAATGTTTGCATACACTAGACTGATTTAGAAAGAAAAGAAGAAAATATGTAAATGAGAACAGCTGTATTGGCTGGATTTGGTGGCCATACATTATATAAAAATTACAGTATGTGAGCGCTGAGAGAAAACCGATGCAAACTGTGCAGAGAGTTGGTGAATGACGTCATCTGGTGACATTTCGTGATTTTTTTAGCAGCCTTTAGCTACTTTTCCTCGAAAATATGTAAACTGTGCAGAGAGTAGGCAAAAGGTTGGTCTTTTTAGAGTCAAATTCTCCTACCCGACTGTAGTTCAGGATTTTTGAAACAGATTCTGAGACGAAGACAATTTTTCCACGATCACAGCCAACCACAAAGAGAAATCCATCCGCAGCCTGGACAAGAGAGAGGAAGAGATCGTTTAGATTTCATGTTGTCATTAACAATTGCAAACAGTCAAAATGTCCAAAAGCTATTTTTGGAGGACCTTCCAACATCAATAATTTGCTGCGATATTTCTTCTATATTATGCATAGCTTCAAGACATAGCTCTATAAATTGTAGGTTTTACCCTTAGGACAAGGTGCTTGAGCTCATCATCTGGGAGGAATGCAGGTTTGTAATTAGCTTCTGCAAAGGAGTTGGTTGCTCCTGAAAATAAAAGCACTCCATTACTTCACCGACAATGTTTGTTATGCTATTCAAGCTTAATATTAATCTTTGTTCATGCTAGTCTACACAAAAAAGCTCATTTTAAAGACAGTCATCTAGGTACCTTTGAGTGATTTGAGGTGCTGGACAGCCATTCGTAACACAGTGAGTTTGTCAAGCTTGCGGGACATGGGGTTACATGTGGGAATCATCGCTGCCAACTCGTCAATCAAGTTATTCATCTTATCCCGCCGTCGTTTCTCGATCTGACTGTGAGGTTCCCTGCAAGATGACATTATGTCGTAAGTACCACGGTACTCAACGTTGCTGAAATATAACATCCCTAAACAGCAAACTAAATAGTCTTTGAGTTTCATTGGGAGTTGAAATCGCAAACAAAAAGGGGGTATAAATAAATAAAAGGGAGAAAAATAAATAAGTACAAACAAATAAATAATCCCCATAAATATTTAGTACCTGATGCACTTAATTTTTAAGTGCTGGTCGTCTCCTTCTGATCTAAAAAACAATATAATAAAAGGCATACAGACGTTACAAAATAAAGAATAAAATTGTGGATCAAGGCGAGTCATATTTAGTACTGATAATGGGCATAATACCTTTCCTGATCATCCTCCATATCCTCGTCTAGATTTGATGCAGATTTTGATTCTCTGGAAACAAAGTGGTGGGATGAGTAAAGTGACTCATGAAATGCTGCTGAGATTCTAAGAGGACATTAAACACAGACCACGCACTTCCCTTCCCAACACATCTCCACTCATTCAGAAAAGCAGGACAGAGGATACCAGGCCAAACAAGAGGATATTAGTCATACAAATCAGCTAAAAAAGCCTAATCTCTCACAACCACATGCTCTTTCTAGACAGAAGAGTCTTGGGGGTATGGCATATATAGTCATTTATGTGGGATGAACAGTTTTTTATAAAAAATAAAAATTAATATACAGAATAATGCAAAAATCAAAGAGGCAGCGGTAGGTCAAAATATTGTTAGGTAAAACCCAAAAGATCAGCTGTAGTACAACTTCTCAATTTGCCAAATATATTTAAACAGATATGCAAGTATGTACAAGTGACCAATCAGAATTAAGAGAGAACTACCAACTTGTTTTCATGTTATAAAGTTATACGATATTTTTGCACTGCTGCCTTATTTAATAACTTATTATGAACAAACATTACTTTTGCTTTGTGTCTATCACCTTCCTAATAAACAAACTATACAAAAGAAGAAGTTAAAAGATAAAAAAAATAAACAATGTTTAGGAATAAATTCCACTATCATTCAATGAAAGAAGTCTCTTCTATGCATCAAAGCTGCATTTATTTAATAAAAAAAATACAGTAAAACAGTAATATTGTGACATACTATTATAAAATCAAATAACTTCTTCATAAATCAAAATGTAATTCATTTCTGTGATGGCAAAAGGAAAATGCTTAGTGTCATTATTAGTCTTCAGGGTCACATGACCCTTCAGAAATCATTCTAATATCCTGATTTTATATATTTATTTATTTTTCAGGAATCCTTGATGAATAGAAAGTTCAAAAGCACAGCATTTATTTGGAATAGAAATTCTCACATTTGACAAAATGTGCTCAAAAAACAAAAAAAATCTGCGCTCCTTGCTGGATAAAAATATTAATTTTATTTCAAAATAAAACAACTTCTGAAAAATTGTGTAAATAAAAAATTAAATCATTATTTTTAACTTAATGTTTTATTATTTAAAAAAAGGCAATACCATACTTCTACTTACATTGTTAATATATAAAACATATAATCTTTAATTAGATGTTACTGCAAAAATAACAATATCGTGATATGCACAGTTGCTGTCATATATTTGTCAAACCAGCAGCCTCTACTAGAGAGCTATAAAAAATAATTAAAAATGTACTTACGGGATCTCCATGCTGCCTTTCCGTTTCCTGGGCAGCTCCATGCCTGAGGCCATGCCAATGACTGAGGTGGGGGTCATCAAACCAGACAGAGAGACGGAGAGGCCCTGGGGTTCCTCTAATGCATCTCCTGCTATTAGTGGGAGGGATTTATTTTAGTAAAGTGACAAAAAGAAACATGGCAATACATTTTAAAGTAACTGCAATGTTCAACTACGTGCTACATATTGGAACCAGGGCACCGTGGAATAGATTTCATAACAGACATCCAAAGAATCAGACCATCTGTAATCGGCACACAAATAGTCAAAGGATTTTTATGTGAATTCAGAATGATACTTGCGACCTAAATAATAAACAGGACAATTTTTTTTTCTTGTGAAAGCGGTCACAAGAAAAGGAACATCTTAAAACCCAGAAACCCAATTTACACGTGGTTCTTAGAAACAGTGGAAGTTCAGAGGCAGGCCAACCATAAGCACAATACAGACAACCTACTTCACCACCGCAACTTGCATCACTCTTTCCTTTATGCTCATCTTTCGGCCTATTTAGACAATGAAACATCAGTTAATATACGTTCTTTGGCTTCTCGTACAAACAATGGTTCAAAACCAGAAGCCTTTATGGCAGTGTACCTATAGGTTGAACCATAATGTCCAGTCTGAGGACAATCAAACACCATATAGCCATTGAGTTCAAACAGATTTAGCTTCTGGCAATAAATAAATTAATCATTTTTTTACTCATCAGAATTTAAGTTTTCAGAATTTAAAATTTCAGTTTTGGTTTCTATTTATTGACAGAAAAAAAAACGATGGCATACTGGCCTAGTGTGATTATTAAAATGCAGAAGAGTGCAATATAAACAAATATATTCAAAGTTAAAGGGTACGTACTCCACACAAACTCTAGCTGGCTTGGTTCACTACATGATTTTGCAGCGTTGAAATTCATTGTGAATGCAAAATGCACCAGCTACTCTTTACTTTTTTATATGTACAATTCTGAAAAATTTTTCTGCATTATTACTATACAAATCAAATAACAAAACTGGGGAACCGAAGAAGAGGGGTTGACAACATTTCACAAGAATGAAAAGCATATTAAAATCAGCAAATATAAACTTTTGTCAACCAAACTAAAAATTAAGTAAAGAAATGTAAACAGAAAAATAATATATTATAAAATTCAATAATTATAATATATTGTAATTATCATTATCATTATTATGACAATCGATAATAAATAAGAACTTTAATTGAAAAATATATACACTGTAAAAAAAAAAATTCAAGATTTGTTATCACAACATTTTTTCTTTTGTCAAAACAACTTATTATTTTGAGTTTCTGATGATTAAATTAATTTCCTTCATTGTATTAACTTTTTCCAGTTCAATCAACTTAAAATTTTAAGGCAACCAGGTTACTTACTTTTTTTAAGTTAAACCAACAATATTTTTTATAGCGTATTGAAATAACTACAATTAGCCTAATCCATGATGAAGTAAACCTACAATGAGTAAAAAAAAAAAAAAAAACTCACTTCACATGAGAGCGGCTCACATCAGGTCAATTCACAATCATTGCATCTGTTCAAATAACTGCAGTGTGACTTTTTTTTAAATCAAACTCTGCCACTAAAGGACATTATGAAGCTGTATTTGCCATCTGCTATTGCCATTGACCACCAAAATCCATTCACAAACTCCCTGTGAGCAGAACTTATTCATGAACAGGCTTTAACAGTGCAATCTGTTTTTCCCGCCTGCTTCACCTGTTCCTTTAAGCCTCTAAGACCAACAGACACACTCGTCCACGGGCATGTGTACACGTGCGTGCGTACTGTGGTGTGTGTGTTTTCAGTGCCATCAGGTTTGGGCGATAATGGCACGGGCCAGGCCCAACACAGCTTGTGGTCCTGACTCCTATATTTAACAGTCCTCCACAAGCCTTGTGACCTAAATAGACGTTAACAGATCGGCAACAACCTGATTTTTAATCCTGTGTGCTGGAGTAAAGATCTGCGGTGGGATTATTTGGTTTTATGAGGACGATAGAAAGGCCGCACCCAACAATGAAGAGCTCCGTCTTTCACAGGCTCATGATATTATCTGGACTCCACTGACCTGCATTTAGATGCTAGCCATTTGCCATTTCACTGACTCACTATTCAAACTGATGTGACAATATTCAAGGACCATTCAAATGCATACACATGCATGTATACGAGTAGGAATGGAACAATTATATTCCAAAGTAGTAAGTATTGAGCCTCAAAATGAAGACATCTCTCAACATATTATAACCTTACCTGCTTCTTTAGCAAAACAAATGCATTGTAAGTGTAATTATACTCTTTAAAAGCAATACACACCCACACATTGAAAAATTGCCCCAGGAGTCAAGTCAGTACTAAAGTAGTCCAACTAAATTACTTGGGGGGGGAAAAAAAAAAAAAACGGTCACTGTGAACATTACTTGTCATCACACACACACACACACACACACACACACACACACACACACAAATAAAATAAAAAGATCATGTCATCAGGTGAGCTAATTATTAATTAGGCTATAGTTTACACTGTGACCATAGAGATGCATGAGAAACATGTCCAAACTCAATTCACTTCAGCAAGAAATGTGACAAAAGTGCATGAAAGTAGGTCAGGGAATCGATTTTAGCACACTTTTGGCACCACACCTTGGTAGTATTTTGCGTTTCATCAACCCCAGTTAAGCATTAAAGTAACTGTTCAGATTATTATTTGACAAATAAGTAAACACACTGTGCAATAATGACTACTGTTGTTGACACATTGTCATTTGTTTAGCTGATCATAGACAATTTGTTCCTGCAAAACTATAAATATGTCAACATGGTTAAGTTAGCTAGCTGGCTGGCATCTTTGAGGTTTTGCGAGTGAAGAATGATTTATGATTCGCGGCCTAAGCTTAGACATTACATTGTGTTATACCTATTAAAGATGAAAAAAGCGTATTGCAATAACTTAAGTCGCAATTGCGAGTTCGAGCCAGACCGATATATCGGCAGACGATATTATCTATAGTTATAATGGCCGATAAATGAATATTTTAAAAGTAAAATAAAAATGTACGAAACATGCTTGAACCATATCATGAGTGTTGGAGTTGTATAGTTTGTCCACCAGAGGGCACTCTACACCGTCCCAGTTGGCAACACTCGTTGAGTTGGTCACGATAAATAGATTGTTTGAATAACAATTAATAGAACATTCCCATCAGTTCTCTTAACTCAAATAAGCATGACAAAATTTGTGACTATCATGTCCAGTTTGTCTGCTTTTAAATAAGCCGAGAGTGAAGTAGAATTATCTAGTAATAATTACGTTACGTTGTTACAGTGTAGATGACTGTCCTTTTAACTTTTGACAATGTGGCTGAAGTATTTCCTTAATAGCACGTGACAGTTATAGCGATAAGACGTATCATCTCTCCTTGGCCTGTTATATTAAAAATGTATGTTTTACAATTTGCAGTATGACGTTATCCATTGCTAAATTATGGCTCATCATAGACTAGCTAACCACAAAGCAAGCTAATGCCACTATCATCGGTCTGTTCTAACAATAAAAGAAACAAGTTTCTTTTTAAAATGCATCATTATATTATTTTAGTTAAAACTGATAAAGAACTACAAATAACTAATGTTAGGGAAATCTGTTAATGTTTTGTTGCGCGTTTCTGAGAGAAAAAAATAAATATCGGCCGATATATCGGAATTAGAGCCAGACTGATATATCGGCAGACCGATATTATCGGCCGATATTCGGCATTTTCCAAACTATCGGTATCGGCAGTTATAATGGCCGATAAATGAATATTTCAAAAATAAAATAAAAATGGACGAAACACACTTGAACCATGTCATGAGTGTTGGAGTTGTATAGTTTGTCGACCAGAGGGCACTCTACACTGTTCCTGTTGGCAACACTCGTTGAGTTGGGCACGATACATACATTGCTTGAATAACAATTAAAAGAACATTCTCATCAGTTCTCTTAACTCAAATAAGCATGACAAAATTTGTGACTATCATGTCCAGTTTAAAAATAAATAAATAAATAAAATATCGGCCAATATATCGGAATATCGTATTTTAAAACCCAAAAATATTTCTATCGGTATCGGCCTTCAAAATCCTTTATCGGTCGGGCTCTAATCGGAATATCGGATTTTAAAACCAAAAAATCTTTGTATCTGTATCGGCCTTCAAAATCCTTTATCGGTCAAGCTCTAGTGCGAGCTATAAAGTCAGAATTGTGAGATATTAATTTGCAATTCTGAGCGCAAAAACAAATTACTTTAACATCTGAATTGGACTTTCTATCTCACAATTCTGATGTCATATCGCGGTTCTGACCACAAACTCGGAAAAAAACTCACTTCACATAAGGTGATCATATTGTTTGCTAAAAAAACTTAGGATTTTGTTTTTTTAAATCAAACTCTGCAACACTACCTGCCACCAAAGGACATAAAGAAGCTGTATTTGCCATCTGTAATTGCCATTGACACCAAAATCCATTCACAAACTCCCTGTGAGCAACTTACTCATGAATAGGCTTTCACAGTGCAGTCTGTTTTCCCACCTGCTTCACCTGTTGCGTTAAGCCTCTAAGATCAACAGACACAATTGTGAGAAAAAAAAGTCAGAATTGAAACACAAAAAGTCACTGTGGCAAAGGGGTCTGCCATCAACCGGAATGGATTTATTTTCTCTGAATTACTGGCTGAATGTAGATTACTCCACTTATTAAATGGCTACTTGCCAAATAAAACCAAATAACTAAATATACACATGAAATGGATTAAATAAACAGACACCTTGGAATTATTAGTTGTGCGAGGTTTAATCTTAAAAAATAAAACGGTTACAGATAAAGTGTGAAATTGACAAATGGTATAGTGCCTTATTAAAATTCAACAGCAAATGATGGATGAATCAGATGAAAACCCATGTTAATTCTTCCCACGGTTGAATAAAACACTGGTGCATTCCTGTCACTAAAGCCAAAATGCCGATTACTAATGTCTGGGTTGTATAAAACCACAAACCAATCCAGTTGAAGCATCTTGGCAATAATTTTCAATATGGCCATAAGCAAAACTCAGAAGGCACTGATGTCTATTCCCAGACTTTTTCATATGTGAAACTTTCCCCAATTTCAAAACACTCAAAGGAATTCAAGTTTAGACATGACATTTTATCTAACAAATTACAAAATTGCCTTGCCTCCAATTAAGAACACTTAATCATTTTGATAATTGGGCAATTAATCCAGGGCTAGAACCACCACATAAATAAGCTATAAAAGCACTATTTTAAAAAGCTTTTACTAATTAAACCAACTAAAAAAAAAAGTACTATGTAGCTATATAAAAGTATCATTCTTTTTACAAACCGTGCATATTTCTAATAGATCACATGAGTTTCAGTCTCACACTTTTTCATTTTAATGTATTATTATTGCTTATAATCATTTTATCTGCCAATTCCACTTTGTATTGTATCATGTTTTAGTTAAGAAAGTTTGATTATATTTTATTATAACACACCTAGTCACAGATGAAAGAAACAAGATTTGGACAAGAAATCATTTGATGTGGGTTTGTTATAAACTGGATAAACTTGCTTGATGGTATTACTCCTATAATATATATAATCACTATACAAACATGAATAACCAAGAATGTGAAACTAGGCAAGACAATCAGTTAACATCCAAATAGCATAATCAACAGCATGATTTTCTGATGTCTAGACATGTAGGCAACTGGAAACCATCTCTTTGACATGAGACTGGAAGTCGAGTGCAACTTGCAAGCCATAAAACGGACACAAAGAGTCGTGATGTGATAATCTGAAAGACTGACAGCCAAACAATCCCCCCTGACTGACTGATCTCCAGGATTTAAAAACAATTTTGTAAAGACGTCCTTGAGAACGAGACCAAGAAAAGAACTGTCAGTTTAAAGGGTTAGTTCACCCAAAAATGAAAATTAAGTCATTAATTACTCACCCCCATGCTGTACCAACCCTGTAAGACCTTTGTTCGTCTTCGGAACACAAATGAAGATATTTTTTGATTAAATTTGAGAGCTGTATCACTACCACATAGGGATCCTAAGGGATTGAAACTTGACAGCCCAGAAAGTCAATGAAGAAAATGTTTAAATATTCTATGTGACTACAGTAGCTCAAGTAAGTTTATCAAGCGACAAGAATACTTTTTGTGCGAAAATAATGACTTTATTCGACTATTCCGTCAAGGCCATCAAGTTTCATTCCCTTAGGCAGCCTATGTAGCAGTGATCCATAATGGATTGTTGGATGGATTGCGTATTGTGTAAGTTTGTTTTAAAGGGTCATCGGATGCCCATTTTCCACAAGTTGGTATGATTCTTTAGAGTGTTCATGTAAAGTTTGTAATATTGATTAAAATTCCTCCATGGTTGTGTAAAACACCCTTTTACCTCCTCAAAAACAGCTTTGTTCACAGTGACCTCTTTCAGTGCATGTCTCTTTAAATGATAATAAGCAACTGCTCACCTCACCTCACCCCTCTCTTCCATGGGGGTGTCGAATGGCTGAGGGCCAAAATATGTTAATACGGGACAGTCAGTACTGGTCATGGGTGGAACATGAGCATTATGACATCATAGTGCTCAAAATAAAAACACCATAAAGTGAATTTTGCATCCAAAAACCCCCTTTTTTAAGCTTTAACTATATATGATATAATAATAAATAATATAATAAATATAAAAAATACTATATTTGTAGGACCCAGAATTCAGCTCATTCTATGTGCATTTTTGTAATGCACTGCATTGTTTTTGCAATGCTCTTTTAAATAACATTTTAATCTCTTTCAAATATGAAAATGTATTGTCATTGAGGTATACCCCGCATTAAATCATTAAGAGATGAAGGTATTGAAGTTATGCTGTCTTGTTCCTCCATGAAAAACTCCCACAGAAAATTTGGGTAAGTGCATTTATTTGTGAGCCAAGTTATAACTTATCAGATGGGCCAGAAAGTAAATAACTGACCTGAAAAAAACACCTATCAGTGAAATGACTGGAATCTATAAATCAAAAGGCCAGTTACCTAAGAGACACACTTTCCAGATAAGACCCTACATTCCAGTCACGTTTCTCAGTTTTGGGTAAGGGAGGGGGGGTGTCTGTCACGAGACCAGACAAACCAAACTGGCAGCAGATTTAGGTTACACGTTTCGCAGGAATTATTAGCACATATTGTCCTATTACATTAAACAGCTTTGTTTCGGAGTGTTTATAGGCTAGATATGCGAAGACTCACTGATTGAGTTAGGCTGAAAAGAGAAAGCAACGCCTGAAGAAGAGGAGGGCATCACAGCCCAAGCCTGCACGTGCACTGTGGAAGTGTTTGACCTACATATTACACAACCGTCACGTTACAAGAAATCAGACTACATCAGGCAGCACTATGACCTCACAATGCTAATGATTCACATTTACGTCACAACAACATGCAGTTTCAAAGAGGACACTGAATTCACTAGAGGAAAGGCATCTGTGCTAGACTGTTTTTGTGATCTTTAAAACTCATTTCACTATCAAAATAGTGAGAAGAAGAAAGTTGTTTGTCATTCCTTTGGGCTCACAATTGAAAGTGATGATGAAGATATAATATGATATGTATTTTTATAAAATTATGACACCGGTAGGCTATAATAGTTTTCTATTTGTAAGCTAGGCTATGGATGAGAAGCGAGAACATATCGATCTTAAAATAAACCCAAAAAATGTTGTAGGCTACTTTCTGATTGGCTATGACAACGTTTAAAGATACAAATGGGGTTTGTGTAAATCAATTGTATTTTCTAAAAATAAATGAAGGAATCGGTTAATTGTATGTCACCAAATGTTCTGTTTGTTTACTGTTTTTCATTTACAACCAAAACGCACTTATTTTTTTTTTAATTTCTGATTACTTAGTATCTTTTGTGTTGAACATTTGAGTGCAAACCATTACTTATTTCTACAAACACTCTTCCTCAAAAGTACTATAAAAGTATAACTACATAGTTTGTTATTTGTCAAATATTTGTTAGGGAACAGGAATAATTAAACATGTATCAGAATGGCAAACATAGCAACATTATTTAAGATTCCCAACCCCTATAGGCAAAAGTAAACAGTAAATCGTCGATTTGTCGTGTTTTTCCGGATAAGATTCGATTCTTTTATTTCGATCCACAGAGTGGGTTTAGGAAAATATAGCCTATAAAGAATAGTTGGACATATAAAAGAAACAAAGTTCCCCAAAACATAAAAGAAAAAGTCGGCAGTACCTAGTTAAGGCGTTTAAAGAATTAGCAACAACTGAACGCGATGGCAACCAATCAGCCAAGGCCGCGCAAAATATATAGAAAAACATGCTACATTTTAAATACGTGACTGTCAATCACATTAAAACCCGAATATAAGATTAAACGCGCCGTTAAAGATCCAAATATGTCTCTGAGAGCAGTTCCTACGCATCCTTGCTTGTGTTTGCTCTACTGAACTACTGACCTAGTTTCGCAGCGAACGCGAGTGTGCAAACCAATCAGCGGGGAACACCGAGATCTCCCGTCTCCTCCGCCCGGCCGGCACACAGCGCAATTACACCGACACTCTCCGCTTCATGCGGACCATCTAAGGCGGACTAACTCATATTGTTTTTGACGGCGTTACCTGTCTTTTCCCCCGTCGCTCCGTCACCGACGCCAGTCGTTGTATTCCTCGCCGACATGGCTGGAGCCGGTACGCCGCGGCCCAGGACTCCGATGCTGCATGTGGAGAACCGAAGGCGGTGGTTGTTATTTGCAAAGGGGGGAGAGAGAAAAAGGAGGGGGGGCGGCGGACGGGGGGACGGCGAGGCCTGTATATTGATTCAATTATTTTTCTTTTCAACTAACTGAATTGGGAGGGTGGGCTGAACGAAAAAACGTGCAAGGAGAGGACACGATAAATCAGGACAGTGGTTGAAATCCCGGGAAACGCGGAAGACGACGTCGCACAATCTCCTCCTACCATCCTCAGCACCGCCCTTCTCGTGCTGTCCTTTCCCTCACGTTACTAACCTAGTAAGTCACGCGATATGTTATGCAAGCCGAGAAAAATGCGGTCAGGATCACAGTCAGGATGCGATGGCGGTATGCGGGTCCTGAACTGAACTGTGCTGCAGCTGGACACTGTCATCTTTTCGATTGCTGCAATGTGATTCGACCATATCGCATACAGTTTCTATAATCTGCTTAGACCAGAAGTGTTGGTTTTATTAATGCATACCTGAATGTACGTAACATAAGTCTGTTGTTTTGATTATTTGTTGGGGCAAGTTGGCTATAAGTTTATCTCAGTAGCCTAGCATATTAAAAAAAATAAAAAATAAAAATAAAATACTAGGCTATAAGTTAGGCTCCCTATTCGATTTGGTTTAGAGTAGTGATGGCAAAATTAGGTTTTCTGAACCACTGAGACCTCTGCACTCAAAGGTTATGGCAAGCCCTTTTAACGTTAAAAAGCTAAGTTTGACTATCCGGAATTAACATTGTAGATATCCAACACTATCTCACGACCAATTCGTACAAATTTGACGCATGATTAAAAAGTGTCTAATTCGTACTAATTCGTACGACCTCACTCGTACTAATTCGTACGATTTGTCCAAACCCACGTGATGGTTATGTTTAGGGGCGGGGTAAGGGGTATAGGTCATTCGTACGAATTCATACGAATTGCCCAATTCGTAAAATATGTACGATTTAGCAAAATCGTATTAATTCGTACGAGTGAGGTCGTATGAATTGTTACGAATTAGCCACTTTTTAATCATTCGTCGAATTCGTACGACTTGGTCGTGAGATCGGGTTGAGATATCAGCAACGTCTTTCTGACTATAGTCATAATTACATTTTGGATAGTTGATATTAACAATTAAGCTATCTGTAATGTAATTGTGACTAGTCGAAACGACAGAGAGATATCTGTAATACAGTTTTGACTATAGGCAAAACTGAATTACAGATATCTGCAATGACGTCATTGAAAACGGCAGTCAACTCGTCACAAATCTTAAATGACAATTGAAAATATCTGTAATTCAGTTTTGAGGCAGAATGAAAGTTAAAGATATATAAAATGTCATTATGACTATAGCAAATTATTTTGCATGAGGTTGCTGTATTTTAGATATCCATAAATACGTAATTTCCCCTCCCCGGTATTATCAAAGAAGAAGTGGGTTAATTTCCTTATTACATTATGGAAGAAGAAAGAAGCAGTCATGGCGTTGGCTGTAGGCTAAGCAACAAAAAAAAAAAAAAAAAAAAAAAAAAAAAAGAACACCAGAAAATGTTTCCATGTTTCCAGCATGACACAAATTGTATTCATTAGCATTAGCCTGGGGGTCTCTCAAAAATATTTGCAACATGCAATGGTTGCCATGCATTTCAATGTTTATGCTTAAAATTACTGCAGGTTACTGTTGATGTAAGAGCATGAAAGAGATTCACACTAATTCACTTTAATAAAGATACTTACATACATGTTATTCTTGCCATGGAAGTGCAATAACATTAACTTCTTTAGATGAGAAAAAAAGTTCTTAGTTCAGATTAGTTCTTATTTTTTATTTGATTTTTAACAGTAAAAAGCCATGATATCCTGTAGGTATTGATTTCAGGTTGAAACAGCTACAGTAACAGCATTTAAAAGACGATTAAAAACCCCTTCGCCCTCTGGCTGCTCCGACATGGTGCTAATCAGTGCTAATTACAGCAACATTAACAGTTGCTATGCGATTTTGATGCTTTGAACAACAACACACTCTGTTCCCGCCTAAAGTGGGATGCTGGCGGCGTAATTTTCATACAGACATCTGCAACATAATTTCGCCTAGTCAAACTCTAATTCAAGATATCTTACATTTTGACTAAGCAGAATGAAAGTTACAGATATCTCTAATCAAAATTAATTTCAAGATTGATAATATATATCTACAATTCACTTATGACTATTCATAAAATGGCAAGCCATTTTAACATTTAATCATTTTAACCTACTAATCTCTATTTTTATGCTACTAGTACTTTTTTTTTAGATACTAGTATCTATTTCATTAAGTACTACTTATTCATTAGATACTAGTCCTTATTTTTTTAGATACCAGTGCTTATTTATTAGTTACTACGTATTCATTAGATACTAGTACTTAATTCAATAGTGACTAGTAACTATTATTTTGTTATTATTTATTTATTAATTTATATTTAATGATAAATTATTATTATTATTTTGCCATTGACTTCTATATAGGGATCTGTCATTCAGATATCAACTATTCAGTTCTGACTAGTGTGCATTCCAATTGTGATTATAAAATATTAGATACTAGTAGTAGTTATTCATTACTAGTACCTATTCAATAGATACTAGTACTTATTCAATAATGATATATATATATATATATATATATATATATATATATATATATATATATATATATATATCCTTTTATTTATATATATATATATAATTATTAAATAAGTACTAGTTTATACAGTATATATATATATATATATATATATATATATATATATATACCTTTTATTTGCAATAATAAAAAGACATTGCCTGGGTATAAAATAAAATATGCATCTTTCTCTGTCTGAATTTACTTGTTTAGAGACAACTGTCTCTCTCTCACACACACACACACACACACACACACACACACACACACACACACACACACACACACACACACACACACACACACACACACACACACACACACACACACACACACACACACACACACACACACACACACACACACACACACACACACACACACACACAATGTTCAGTGTCAAAATTCAAACATTCTCCAGCGGTTCCACAGTCTGGAAGAAAATCTGACAGAACTTCGTATCAGGGTTAGTCAAAACATCAATTAAGTAATTTTCTGACTCAGATACCATACACATAAATATATACATTCAATTGAGTAGCACTGCAGAACAAGTAGGCACGCCGGCACTGACAAACATATTGCTTGCACTGGAGCTTCTTGGAGCTCTCAGCAGCAGCCTCGTGTAGTCGTTACCGTTAACCACTAGATGTCACTCTGTTATTTAAAAACAGAAAGTGCCATGGACAAGAGTAGCGCTATAGACGAATCCGACGAGCGTTCTTGTGTAGGCTGCCATCTTGTGGCGACGCCATTACTGAGCTGTTACACCGGCATAGACATATGCACCGGTATGTAAACAAACCTCGGAGATAAGGTGATAACGCACCCTTGATGACGGCTACAGCCAGGCAGACTTGTTGGGTTGATGATGTTAGACATTGGCCTCCAGTCACAGATGAAGGTACAAACGATCTTACAGATTATTTATGAAAATAGCTTGGCAAGCAAGCTAGGCTAACGTTTGCTACCGAGGAAACTAAAAAAAGATCTGTCCATTTGGCAACAATAAATAAATAAATAAATGAAATCAAATAAACAATTTCATGTTTTTCATTTGTGTCCATTATTTATCTCATTTTTACATTGCAACGGGCATGGGTAAGGTAACGTTACAGCTAGAAAGTATAACTTGCATAATATCGACCAACTACTGTTTTTAAACCATGGAAAGAGGTCAATATAACAGCAGGAGAACAATTATGTCACATAACGTTACATTCAGCTCAGGAAAGCCATTTAATGACCATAGCATGTAAATTGAATAGAAAAAATAACAAGAGAGGAGATTTTGCTGATCACTATATCACACATTTATTATATTTTTTTACTTATGTCATGAAATAATTGTTATTATACGCGAATGTCCGCGTCTTGTACTCGCCCAGGAAATCTGTGTAAACCGTACGGCACCAGACAGGGGCAGTCCACCCGGGGTATTCACAATGTTTTCTCTTCAAAATTGAAATTTTACTGCCACCATTAAAACAATTTATAACGGAAACTGTTTACCCACTCGACATTATACAAGGGCTAACGTTGTAACGTTAGTGACAGTCGTAAATCGCGAGCTGTTTATTCCAGTGGACGCAAGTTGCAACTAAAACAATAGAAGGCAATGGCGCAAAGCTACCCAGCAACAGCTCAGTAATGGCGCCCGCTTACTTCCGGTAGTTTCGCCGGATTCGTCTATATGCAAATATTAATATATACTTACTAAATAATAAATAACTTTTAGTTAAAATATATGGGTCAGTGAATTGAACCTTTTTGCATGTTTTTTTTTTTCTGAATTCTTTAGATTAAAAAAATTGGTTACATTTTACAATGAGGTCTCCTTACTTAATGTATTAACTAACATGAACTAAAAATGAACAAAGCATTTTTTATGGTATTTATTAATCTTTGATAATGTTAGTTAATAAAAATACAGCTGGTTGTTGTTCATGTTCACAGTGTATTAATTAAAATGTTAACAAATACAAGTTTTGATTTGAACAAATGCATTGGTAAATGTTAAAAATTCATATTAATGTAGAATAACAAACACTTTAGAAGTATTGTTCAGAAAAAGAAATGTCGAAATAAGACAGAATCTTTTATCATTATTTATTTAGGGGAAAAACTTTGGAGCAATATTATTAAAATGTAAAATTATTTTGCCTGCCAAATCAAAGTCGGTATTGCGCAACCAACAGGTTGTTATGTGACAAGAAAAAAATACCTCCATGACAGTGTATTCAGGTCAGTACGGTAAAAAAAAAAAACAACAACAACTGATTTTGAATTGATGTTTTGTTAAAAAATAAGCATTTGCTGTATAAGTAGCATGTTTTTTTCTACTATAAGTCTGCAATAGGCCTATATATTCAAATGGCATATGCCACTGAGGACAGTGCATTCCTCCAAAGTCCAGACCAACACTTTAACATTGATGATTTTTATTAAGTGTGTAAAGAATCTTCATTTGAAATTTTTGATCACCTGTTCATTTTTATTATATAAGAAAATCCCGGTTTCTGCAGTTATTCAGGGGTGTTGCACTGAATGGCAGACCTTCAGCGAGACAGATTTTATTTAGGCTATGGCATACAAGCATCGGTGAAACAGAGCCTGGGAGTCTAGAGCAACACCATGCAGACTACCAATGAATTTTTTAGACCCCAATATCTGAATTTTTAAAGCACACTGCATTTTTGATGATTATTGCATAAAAGAGGCTTTCACAGGAAAAAAGGTGCAGTGCTTCGCTCACAAAAGCAATAGAATTGCGAATGTGAGATTTTGAACATCAGCTACAGTGCAATGGCACTCACAGTTTGAACCTTTATGTCAGTGTTTGGTTGTTGACGTTGATACGTTTGACCCATGAACCCCTGGAACGGTTTCTCGGGATAAGGGTTAGACTGGGACTGTAGGACGCAGTGTCTTGTTACACCTGCTCATATCATACAACCTCGAGCCTGCGATCCTTGACTTCGCCATCAATATTGGATGAGTTCTGCTAGTCACTCTTTTCGGCCTGCTGTTGTATAGCCAAGAAGACCAAAAGGGGAGGGGTTGGAAAAGAGGCAGGTGTTCGGCATCTTCTATCACTGTCTGTGAGGGGACCGAGGAGAACGTTGGAGTTTCCATTATTGATATATGTCAGCATAACTTTCGCAATGATACACTGAACCGAAGACACCTGGATTCGTCCCGTTTCTTTCCTTGTGC
The DNA here is from genome assembly GCF_016745375.1 of Pimephales promelas. Next base: position 4,682,769 of record NW_024121599.1, read on the forward strand.
CTTGTTTCTGGGTGTTTTGTGGCCAAACCGCATGAAGGATTGTACCCAGGCCATCAAAAAGCAAAGTCCCTCCTCTTCTTTCTCTCTGTGTGTCTTCTTGTCGTCCCTGGCTCGGCATCTCTCCTCCTCCTCCTCCCCTTCAGCACACCTAGAGCGTCTCAGTCCAGCTCGGGAGAGGATGCGCACCAGCACCTAGTGGATATCCTGCTCGTTTTTTCTGCAAGAGCAGAAGAGTGAGAAGACAAGTGTTTGAGGGACAGAAGTGCAAGGGAAGGAGAGATGCCACTGGGGGGGTTTGCGGGGCTAAAGGAGAAGCTCAACCCGGGGAAGGAGGAGTTGAAGAACAATGTGGGCGACTCTCTGGGGAACCTGCAGAAGTAAGTGTGATGGCAGTTGAATTGGAAAGGAAGATGTGAGAAGATTGCTTGTGCACATATACTGTATCACGCTTATTGTAATATTGAATAAAATTGGAATAGATGTAGAATTTAGAAATCAACTCAAAATTTATCGAGCAGCTTATTTTTGAGAAAAAAATAGCCTCATAATAATGAAATATATATATATATATATATATATATATATATATATATATATATATATAAAATTCTAAAATAAATGAAGTAGGATGTTCTTATATATGATGTTTATAATATATAGTTATTTGGATTTTGGTACAATTTAGCAAAATATAGCCTATATATTTTTTTTTTCAATAATTTGTTTTCAATATGCCATAATATTTTAAAAGAAAATGTTCCAAATTGTTTCTCAAATAAAGTAACAAATAAGAAAACCTTATTATAAATATGGTTCAAGCTTTTAAATATCTGTTCATCATCATGTACAAACCTAATAAATTCACTCTGAGCCATGGCCAGTAATTCAAAAACATAATATAGTGTAGGTGTATCCATACGTATTTAATATCTAGTTCATCTGTGATAAAAAAAAAACCCTGAAGACTCCATGTAAGAGCGAGATGTATGTCTCTTAAATTGCATGCATATTAGACAGCTTAATATATGAGATAATGTCAATAATTTCCTGTGTAATATTGCCAGGGAATCTAGAAAACTGAATATTATGGGCACACTAAATAATTTAACAAGTCATGCAATATTTATTTTCATTCCTACTTAAAACTTGCTTAATTCTGTAGGACATTTATATTTGTGTATTAACAAATGCACCATAATTGAATAAATAAGTCAAAGTAGAGTTGTGCAACAGTTGCTAGAGCACTGCCATTTCCAAAAACAATATATTAATATAATTCACCACAGGTATTATTTGAGAGAATGCAATACTCAGATAGAATGGTATCTGAGCATGGCATCTTATTTTCAGTTTTTTTTTTTTTTATGGTGAAATGAGAATAATGTGTTATCTTGCTGAATCTTTCTAATATATAAGCTGCTATTTGTCCGTTGGTGGCAATCTTTGCAAATTGAGCAGTTAGCATACATGATTTAAGAGATGATAATGTAGGGTTTTTTTAACTCTCCACATCTGTTATTGATTATATTTGACTTTAATGTTTTTTTTTTTTAATTATTATTATTATCTCATGGCAATTCTAGAGAACTATAGAGAATTCACTAAAATCAAAATGATAAGAAGTGTCCACTGTAAAAAAATATTGTTGCTTTAACTAAAATTAAGTAACCTGGTTGCCTTAAAATTTTAAGTTGATTGAAATGGAAAAATTGAGTTAATACAATGAAGGAGATTGATTTAATCATCAGAAACTCAAAATAATAAGTTATCTGAACAAAATAAAATTATTTAAGTTGATTTGACAAAAAAAAATGTTGTGATAACAAAGACGAAAAACAAGGGTTTTCTGATCTGAATAAGTGTGTGCATTGTCCACATAGAAAAAAACAATTGTGTGAGGTCCGTTTCGAGAGTGCAGCAGGACTTCTCTTAAAGTGGCTTTTGTGCAATAACAGCGTTAACAAACATATGGCTCTTAAAATGATGCCTCTTGATCCTCCATTCACAATCTGCCAGTATCCAGCTTTTAGTGAGCTCCTTCCTCTGTATATGGAAGAACTCAGGTGTGCATTTCAAAATAGACAGATGAAAGTAATTCCTGTGAGGTGGAGGATGAGAGGAAAGATGCAGGTTCAGTAATGGAACAGGTGTGTGCAGGCGCACCAAACGCAATGTGACCTTTTCTACTCCACACTCTGGAAACCAACATTTACTCTGTCCATCCAGTACATCATGGGTAAAGCTAAAGATAAATTTACAGTCCAAAAAGCAGTCTAGTCCAAAATGTTGCCAAGGCGTCTAGCACACCATCACTACATCATAATGCACAAACCTAATACATTCATTTTAAAACTTGGCCAGAAATTCTAAAATCTTATATCTTTCTTGGTGTCCATACACTGTATTAAATATCTCTAGGACATGAAGAGATTAAAAACCTGATATCTAGTATATATTTCTTGAACATTAATATAAAGTTCCGTCATGAAACTCGTCATGATAGTTCCGTGACTCATTCTGCTTGAGATCACATCATTCTCTATAGGGCACAGCTGATTGGTTCCTACTGTTTCAGTAGCCAATGAGCTCGCTGCTCAACCTTTAAATACTTAGTCAGCCTTTGCTGTAACAGTTGCCGTACACTTTCATAAACCATCCTCTTTCCCCAGCTCCACCTGTATAGATCTGCTATGGCTAATTCATGTATCATATTCTACAGCAGCAGCATATCTTACTTGCTCACAGCTGAGTGTCATGTGTGTATTGGCATTAGCAAGTCCTGTACTTGCTCTATGGTGGCAGCAATAACCTACAGGAGCAACAGTGACCAAACATATCGGCATTGTCAAATCCACATGCCAAACACTCGGGGAGTTGTCATGACAGAACTTAATTTGTGAGAGATGTATTTTTTTCTGTTTTTAGTGCAAGCCATTTTTAAACCATTTATTATCCCATGGTAGGAAGATCGATGGCACTAATGTGGATGAAGAGGACAACATTGAGCTGACAGAAGATGGCCGGCCAGTGGCAGCCCCTAATCGGAGCCCACCCCTTTTGGATTGTGGCTGCTTTGGCCTTCCCAAACGTTACATCATCGCCATCCTCAGCGGACTTGGCTTTTGCATCTCGTTTGGCATCCGCTGTAACCTTGGTGTGGCCATTGTAGAAATGGTTAACAACAACACTGTCTACATCAACGGGACTCCCGTCATGCAGGTGAAATCAGGAAAATGTCAAATGAAAATAATGGCATTCCCATACATCCTTCATCTTATTTTTAATACTATCAAATCTATCTTAATAATTCAACACTTTTATTTAAAGGGATAGTTCACTTTGAAATTAATTTTTGATATGTTTTAGCTTACCTCAAGGGCATCCAAGATGTAGGTGTCTTTGTTTCCACAGTATTTTCAATTTTGACATTTTTCAGTCAAACCGTTGTTGTCTATCAGTCATACACCGGAGGCAAAGGGGGTCCACCGAAAAGCATGCACAGAGAAGTCAAAATTAAACATAATTTAATGACTCGTAAATGTAAGTACACATTGATGGCCTAAGACCCGAAATGAGCGGTTTTTGTGAGAAAACCCGTTTTTACCTCGTGTAATCCAAGTGATCTGAATCGGTTGTTCAATGTCCCACTGAAAAGAGAACTGAATCAGTTCAATGTTACACCGGAAGTGATCGCGTGCGTGTGACGTCACTCAATATTTAAGCGGAGATTTCGGAAGTTTTACCTTTTACTAAACATATTTAGATATACCGAAATCGTCTTCCATTGCGGTTTCCCGTATATATAAATATGTTTAGTGAAAGGTAAAACTTCCGAAATCTCTGTATAAACAAAGAGTGACGTAGGCGCGCAAGCGATTACTTCAAGCGCATGCGCAGACCGAAGCGCACGTGCCGTCAGATCATTTTGTCATGGCTATGATTACAAGAGGGAAAACGATATAAATACTGTTCGTTTTCTCACACAAACCGCTCGTTTCGTGTCTTAGGCAATCAATGTGTACCCACATGTACGAGTCATTAAATCATGTTTAATTTTGACTTCTCTGTGCATGCTCTTTGAGGTGAATCGATTGAGGACCCCCTTCACCTCCAGTGTATAACTGATAGACAACAACGGTTTGACCAAAAAATGTCAAAATTGAAAATGCTGTGGAAACAAAGATACCTACGTCTTGGATCCCCTTGAGGTAAGCTAAAACATATCAAAAATTAATTTCAAAGTGAACTATCCCTTTAACTTGGCATATTCTATTTTTTTCATTCTGATTCATAAAATCTGGCTGGAATATATATATATATATATATATATATATATATATAATTTGATCATGATACATATTTTTCTCTCACAGTCAATTGATCTTAATACATGAAAATATACAGCTTTCATTTTTTTTACAAGATGAGTCCCTATAATCAGGTCCTTGGCACGAAAATTTTAGACAGTTAAGACAATACATTTTACTTCTTCAGCTATCAAGACAGATTATTTATTCTCATCAATGATTTGTTTGGTAGTTGGCAGACACAATTTCCTGTAATTTCCTGTTATAAGAGATATTGGGAAGAAGACATGACTCACACATATTCACAAGTTAAATTTACTATGTCTTGTGATAAATCAATTTGAATTTTCCCTAGTTTACACAAAAGTGTGCAACAAGTTTGTATTTTTTCTTCTTCTTCTTTAAAAAAAAAAATATTTGTGTTTTGTGTCCTTTAGCCAGCTCAGTTTAATTGGGATCCAGAGACAGTGGGGTTGATACATGGCTCTTTTTTCTGGGGCTACATTGTCACTCAAATCCCTGGAGGATTCATCTCCAATAAGCTAGCAGCTAACAGGTGAGCCTCATCTTGATGCACGGCACGCCACATTTGGAAGGAAAACGCATGGTATAACTCTTATATTACATTCAATGTTCAGAGGTGTTTCAAGACCCAAGGGACCACAGTGGTCAGGGCTGCGAGGGTTAAATTTGTGCCGTGTGTTGATTAGAGGGACGATAGCGGTCTTGTAATAAAAGCCTCACAGGAAAAAAGGACACGTGGCTGACAGAGTTAATAATGAAAGATCCAGCAGCAGATCTCTCGCTGAAACACCAGCCACTAGAATATTACAAGTGTCACTTACACAGTGTTTTGGGGGGGAAAAAAGAGGCAGATGGATGGATTAAATGGAGATAAAGGATAAATGAATGAACCAAAATGACTCTCTTCGGTGATGTAGCTGCGTGAGAGTGTGCAGGGCCTCTAAAATCATTAAAATCACAAGCATCATGCCCATTTAAACTAATGGGATTTTGAGCAAAGTGGATTTTGAATGCAAAAAAAGCACTGTGATAATTAAATTGCATGAACATTCAAGGTTAAAAACAAAATCTTAATTTGGTTAGTCCAATCAAGTTGTACATTCCACAAGTAATATATGATCAATCAGGATTTGAACCTGTGCATGCTAAATAAAAGCTTTACCACTAGATTTGGTCATGTCTTATTAAAATACAAAAAATTCCTGAATAAAACAAAATATACAACCCGATTTCACGAGAATTCGTACAAATTTTACGAGGTGGCTAATTCGTAACAATTCGTACGACCTCACTCATACGAATTAGTAAGTTTTTGCTAAATCGTACATATTTTACAAATTGGCCAATTCGTATGAATTCATACGAATGACCTACCCCTGACCCCGCCCCTAAACCTACCTATCACGTGGGTTTGGACAAATCGTACGAATTCGTACGAGTGAGGTCGTATGAATTAGTACGAATTAGCCACTTTTTAATCACTCGTACGAATTGGTCGTGAGATAGCGTAGAAATATACTGTAACTCCAATATTTATTTAAACGATTACGGTTGCACTGACGCGGAAGTTGCGTCTTTTGTTCCCTATTGTGATGTATGTCCGAGTGAAACAATACACTTTTTGAACAATAGGGTGGAACTTAATTTTGTCCATCAGGAATTGATTGGATCTTTGTAGTTTATTTTGCCAGATCAGCTATGATCTCATTTGAGTGACACATTGTCCCGCCTTTGTGCCGGTAAACCCATCTTCAGTGAAGAGATGTTGTTACAAGTGCAATGTATTTTGATTAAAGATTACGAGGGCACAGGATGTGAATGGATAAATCATAAATAATAAATACTGCAATATTGACTTGTTAATTTGGATTTCATGGTGCCTTTAAAGGTTCTGTCACCAAGTTTAAGTTACAAAAAATACTCTTTAGTGTCACTAACTCACTAATGATTAATGTCTTTCAGAATTCCATAACTGTTATATTTATTAAATTCAGTTATTCAGATCCGATTATGGAATTACCTATCCTGACTGCGCATGTTTTTCCACAACAAATTTAATTCTACATTATTTATGGCTTTATTGAATTTTACATTGCTTCATTTTAATTCCATACCTGAATTAACTAACATTTCCAAAAATCTCTGAATTGTTTCTCAGGGTGTTCGGAGCAGCCATTTTCTTGACGTCATTGCTAAACATGTTTATTCCGTCAGCTGCCAGGGTTCACTATGGCTGTGTCTTGTTTGTGCGAATCTTACAAGGTCTGGTGGAGGTGAGTGACCCCATCAGTGACCTCATCTTCAAATATGGCACATCATAAAATATTAACTTTTGAATAATTAATTTACATATATTGTAACTTTGTATATTATATACTTATTGTAAACATGTAAATTCTGTCATTCTCAATTCATTTTTTTTCTTTTCACACAAGATCAGAAGAGAATATTTACAGAGTTTTTCCAAATGCTTATTTTTTCAAAGCTCTACAAATAGCTTACCATAAAAGTGCCATGCACTACTGTATATTTTTACAGTTGCTTTTGAGTGATGAAGGTTTATTATTCATGAAGTCATTATCTGGGTGAACCTTAGTAATCAGCCATTTTGGTTTAAAAAACAATAATAAAGCACACTTACAGGGCATGATGTTAACAGGGTGTCACATATCCAGCCTGCCATGGGATGTGGAGCAAATGGGCTCCTCCGTTGGAGAGAAGTCGTCTGGCTACTACTTCATTCTGTGGTGAGTAAGTTTGTGAAATAGGCTTTTTATTTATAAAAATGGTCAGGAGACTTTTGATGTTTTAGAAATGACAAGAAAACGCTTAAACTATTTACTTTATCAATATATTTATCATTACCAATGAAAAATGGTTTCAAACGAAGCCAAAGCAACCATTACATCTCTGATCAACACAGTAGTGTTTGCTAATTTCCGGAATGACTCAGGTTTTGAGTCCTTGAGTGAATGATTCAATGGCTACATCCGAAAAGTAAAAAATGCTGCTTCTGGGTCCAGGAAGGCATCAAGGCACGTCTAATTCCAATGTTAGCTTCCCTTCCCGTCTCTTGAGATCTGATTTTTGAAGGCAGTATAGATCCTTTAATGGCTTTGATATTCCACAATCCTCTGCGGCTCTGTATGCTTTTGAATCGCTCTCGCGGTACTTCAAGCCGCTTAAACCCCCACTAAAACCAGCCTAAACTGTTTGGCTGGTTTTAACTGGTTTAAGCTGGATATAACTGGCATAAGCAGGCATCCCAGTTTGGCCAAACTAGTGTTCATCTGGTTGGTCATCATGGTCTAGCCTGACCAGTCTGACCATTTAAAGTAGTGGCCAAAACCCCTCTAAAACCAGCCTGTTAAACCTGCTTTGACCAGGATTTTTTTTTTTTTCAAAAGGAATGTGTTTCTGCATTAGAAGTAAAACCCACAGTCCAGTTTGACCAGTATCAGAGCTAGCTGAGGGTCTACAAATGCTCATTACTACTTAAAATGCATTCAAACATCCATCTTCCACAATAAACAGGTGCCATGACAACCTTTGCTTCAAACAGCTCTTGACATGACAACTAAATCAAGATGGTCTGTACACAGCTTCACCTTCTATATGTTTAAGAGGCTTTCTCCTGATGACAAAATGAAGCAGTGGCCTCTTCTGTGTTCAAAAGCTCACTCGAAAATCCTCTCCTGCGCCAAACAGGAAGGTTTATAAGTGCATCCCAGTAATAAAATATGTATTAAGACTCCTTTTCATTAAAATCCCATTTCCTGCTGCTGTCCTGTCCTTCAGGCAGAGGCACGTGTTGCACGGAGGTGTGAAGTTGTTGCACATGCAACTGAGTCTGCAAATCTGTTACTGCTAGGACTTGACTGCTTTCGGACATTTATCGTTAAGTTTCTTTCCTCGCATATATGAGAATCTGAAGCTAAATGTAAAATTTATTACAGTAAAAAACGATATATCGGTCTCCATATCGGTATTGCCGATATATGCTCGTTTTTAATGTTATTGTTACACTGTAAAAAAATATTTTCAACAACATTTTTTCTTTTGTCAAATCAACTTAAATAATTTATTTAGTTCAGATAACTTATTATTTAGAGTTTCTGATGATTAAATCAATCACCTTCATTGTATTAACTCACTTTTTCCTTTTCAATCAACTTAAAATTTTAAGGCAACCAGGTTACTTAATATTTTAAGTTAAACCAACAATATTATTTTACAGTCTACCGGCCAAAGAAAATCTGGCAGATATATTAAAGACGATAAATAACAGATTATTTCCTTCAGCTTAGTCACTTCAGATGTGCACTGTTTGGCATAATGGTTTTGAATGGCTTGAAATCACTTAAAAAAAGGAAAATACAGTTAAGTGCAACGTGCAGCGCAAGTCTGTCATATAGGTTACATAAAATTATAATGAGAACATTATAATTGTGTGCTTGAGACATGCTTTTTTTAAATAGTGAGACTTTTGTTTTTGTAATCAGGGTCTCAAATATCTAATAATTTGGATTGAAATTTATCGGTCAATATATCGGTTTTCGGCTTTCAGATATAAATAATTATTGGTTATCGGTATTTTATTACCAAAATATTATCGGTGCATCCCTAGTAAAAATGTACGAAACCAAATCAAACTCAAAGCTGAACCACTTGGTTTTCCTCTGTCATCTAAAAGGAAACCCCCGCAATGGCTTCAAATGATTGAACTGTCATGCGAGGCGAATATTACAGGTTGATTAATGCCCTCCCTTTTAATTGAACTTTCTTAATTACACTGTGTGTGTGTGTGTGCTGGTTGACAGGATCTTACGCAGGAGCTGTGATAGCCATGCCACTGGCTGGAATATTAGTGCAGTACGTGGGCTGGCCCTCTGTCTTCTATATATATGGTGAGTTAGGAAGGATAAGCCATTGAAATGTATTGGTAAAGAATGATATATACACCCCAAATAAGTGATGACTCTGACAATGATTTTGATTATTTTCCCAGTCAGCTGTATAGCTCATCAATCCAAATAACATTTACTACATTTAGTGAACAGTGTGATAATGTGACATTCAAAGATCAAGTGTGCCGTGTAAAAATAACCAGTGATATGTGGTTATGTGCTCATATCCAGGTGTGTTTGGGATTATATGGTATGTCTTCTGGCTCCTGCTGGCTTATAATAGTCCAGCGATACATCCCACCATCAGTGAAGAAGAAAGAACATATATAGAGACCTCTATTGGGGAAGGAGCCAATTTAATGAGTTCTACTGAGGTAGTCTTCTGTTACATTGTTAAACAGAAAAAGAGGTTTTTCCCCATATATTTATCCAAATATTCTCTTTGTAGAAATTTAAAACTCCTTGGCGTAAATTTTTTACATCTATGCCTGTCTACGCCATCATTGTGGCAAACTTCTGCCGAAGCTGGACCTTCTACCTCTTGCTTATTAGCCAGCCAGCGTACTTTGAAGAGGTCTTTGGGTTCCCCATCAGCAAAGTGAGCTGCTGAAAACCATCAGTGATTTAAACTAACAGTCTTTTGCAGTACAGTTCCCTCTTAGAAATAGGCCAACTAATTGATGTTGGGCTATTTCAGGTGGGCATTTTGTCAGCGGTGCCGCACATGGTGATGACGATCATTGTGCCCATAGGAGGTCAGCTGGCTGACTTCCTGAGGAGTCGGAAAATCCTCTCTACTACAAACGTGCGAAAAATCATGAACTGTGGAGGTATGCTAAGCTTTCCATGTAGCCCCGCCCCAAACTCACACCATTGGTTGATAATGGTTCAATAAAGAACACTTAACATCCATGGAACTTTTCCATTACAAAGTTCCTTACAGTGGGAAAATGTTTGATTACACTTATTTTGAGGGTCCCCTTTAGATATTCTCTTGACTGTACATTATGTTCCACGTTGAGTATTAGTAGACTTTTAAGGGGAGGATTAGAGTTCGTAGAATAAAGGGTTAACTGTTAGAAGAATAAGTTGGCATGTAATTGCAAAATTACTTAGTAGAATGTCTGTTGGGGAAATAAAGTTAGGGCAGATATTAAGCAGACAGTTTACTAGTACTCTAATGAGAGTTAGTTGAAGTTGATTTAAGTGTAAAGTTACTTACAGTGTAGTCAACATAATGTCTAAAGGGGACCATCGAAATAAAGTGTTACCAAATGTTCTTCACACTAAGAAAAAATTGTTCTTTTAAGAATTGGTTTCTGAAAGGTTCTTTGGGATATCCAAAATGGTTTGTTCTTCTATGGAATCACTGTGAAGTCCCCCTTTTGGAACCTTTGGATATAAAAGTATAAAAATACACACATTTACATGTTAAAAAAAAAAAAAAACAGTTAGGAGGAATTCACACGTAACACGTTATTGCTTTTAAAGACTCGTTTTAAAGGTTAAACTTCATAGTTCACCCAAAAAATGAAAATTCTGAAATTTACTAACCCTCAAGTAGTTCCAAACCTGTATGAAGTTCTTTCTTCTGCAGAACACAAAAGATGATATTTTGAAGAATATGGGTTACAGTTAATGGACCTTCCATAGTATGGGGAAAAAAAAAACTATGAACAAGAAGATATTTTGAAGATATATGTGAAAAACATACTATGGAAGTCAATGGGGTCCATTAACTGATGGCCCATTGACTTCCGTATGGGAAAAAAAAACTGAACAAGAAGATATTTTGAAGATATATGGGAAAAAAAATACTATGGAAGTCAATGGGCCATCAACCATCAACTGTTTGGTTATCGATATTCTTCAAAATATCTTCTTTAATGTTTAGAAGAAAGAAATTCATACAGGTTTGGTACAAATTGAGGGTGAGTAAATTACAACAGAATTTCATTTTTGGGAGAACTATCCCTTTAAGAGGCGATTCACACAGAATGCATTTTTTGTGATTAAAACGCGAATGAGAACGGGTATATAAAGACACACTGATCTGACTTCTGCCATCATCCATAGGTTTTGGCATGGAGGCCACGTTACTGCTGGTGGTCGGGTTCTCACACACACGTGCAGTGGCCATCTCATTCCTCATCCTGGCAGTGGGCTTCAGTGGATTTGCGATATCAGGTGACTCATGAGACGGGTGTCTGTCACCAGAGTATCAATCAACATCATCCCTTTGCCATTTTGCTTTGTTTGATTCTAACCTTTCCTTCAAATAACATCATTTTTTTCTTGAATGTTTGTTTGTTGCTCAGTTATAGAAGAAGAATAACAAAGTATAAAGTGCATGATGATGCAACCTGCAATATTAGTTTCTGAAATTACACAGGAGAACATCTAAATAAGTGAAATGTATTTCTGTTTTACAACACAGGATTCAATGTAAACCATCTGGACATAGCTCCTCGCTATGCCAGTATTCTTATGGGCATCTCTAATGGAGTAGGCACCCTCTCTGGTATGGTTTGCCCCCTCATCGTCGGAGCACTTACTAAACACAAGGTACTAAAAACAGGTTATCCTTGTGCATAGAGAACCATATGTATTATTTTTCTAACCTAAGAGATAGAAGCCAACGCAACTCGTCTTTTTCCTTATACTATATAAAGGGAATTTTTGAGTGTGTGAATTATGGGTATTTAAATAGATGACATGAATATTTATAGCAGTGTTGCTTAAAGGGATAGTTCACCAAAAAAATTTAGATTCTGTCAGTATTTACTCATCCTCATGTTGTTCCAACCCTGTAAGTCCTTCGTTCATCTTCGGAACACAAATTAAGATATTTTTGATGAAATCTGAGAGCTGGATCACTCCTGCATATAGTCCATAGGCTTCTTGAGGGATTGAAACTTGCCGGCCTCGAAAAGTTATTAAAGACATCGTTAAAATAGTCCAAGTGACAACAGTGGCTCAATCTTAACTTAATCAAGCGACGAGAATACTTTTTGTGTGCAAAAACAAACAAAAATAACGACTTTATTTCAACTATTCACTTCCTTCTCTATGGGCCTCTAGTCAGTTAACGTAGTATGATAGCGTAGAGCTACGTCACACGTAGGCTCACTATTGGCCGACGCTGGTCATGTGTGTGATGCGTGTGACGTACATCAACAGAAGCTTACGCTATTAAACTAATAGTAACCTGACTCGAGGCAGAGAGAGAAGTGAATGAATAGTTAAAATAAAGTCATTATTTTTGTTGTTTTTTTGTGTGTTCTCGTCATTTGATAAACTTAAAATTGAGCCACTGTAGTCACTTGGACTATTTTAAAGATGTCTCTAAGAACTCTTTGAGGCCAGCAAGTTTCAATCCCTCAAGAAGCCTATGGATCAATCAAATCAAAAATATCTTAATTTGTGTTCCGAAGATGAACGAAGATGTTACGGGGTTGGAACAACATGAGGGTGAGTAAATACTGACAGAATTTTAATTTTTGGGTGAACTATCCCTTTAACTCGTCGGCCAGGGTCCACTAGGGGGCCTCAGTAAACTTCCAAGGGGGCCTCAAGTAAAAAAGTATTTAAATGAATAATAGTTATTAGTATATTAATATTATTGATCTCTAATCTAAACTAAAATATGTAAATTGAAATTTATTTGTTAAATAGTATTAGATCAGATGTAGATCATCAGTTTTATTTTACTTTGGAACAAAGCACTCCAATACATTTCTGTCTTCAACAGACTCGCCTGGAGTGGCAGCACGTGTTTATGATCGCGTCCATGGTGCATTACACTGGCGTGATCTTCTATGCCATCTTTGCCTCTGGTGAGAAGCAGGACTGGGCTGATCCTGAGAGCACTAGTGATGAGAAATGCGGCATCATCGGGGAAGATGAGCTAGCTAATGAGACCGAACCCAGCAGCGACAGTGTCCTGGCGACCAAGCAGAAGACCTATGGAACAACGGAGAACTCTGCAGGCCGCAGGCAAGGCTGGAAGAAGAAGAGAGGCGTGACCATGCAAGCTGACGAAGAAGATCACGGATCAAACCATTATGAAAATGGGGAATATCAGAACCAGCAATGACATTTTGGTTATCGAACGCCCAAGACTGAAAGGTGAGGTGTAGGAGTATTTAATAAAGTAACTGCAGAAATAACCCCAACCAGGGGCTACAGCATTTCAACTTGACGTTTGACACAACAGTAGATTTGAGTTGTGAAGAAATATTTCGGATGGCTTCCTTAATTATTTCACCCAGCTGTAGATCCTGAAGGAAGAGTCACATGACACAGATCTGAGTAGATAGTTTGACATGATGGAGATTTGTAGCCATGAAGAAAGTTTCAACTGGAGTCTACGCTATCATTCTAAAGTTTTCTTTTTTTGAAAGAAATTCATATTTATCCAGCAAGGATGCATCAAATGGGTCAAAAGTGACAGTAAAGACGTTAATAATGTTACAGAAGATATAAATGCTGTTCTTTTAAACTTTCTTTTCATTGAAGAATCCTGAAAAACGTATTACGGTTTCCACAAGGAATGAAGGATCATGTTTTATGAATGATTTCTGAAGGATTGGAATGATTCAAATGAAATTAGAAGGATCATGTGACACTGAAGATTTGAGTGATGGCTGCTTTGAATGAATAAATTACATTTTAAAAAAATATTAAAATAGAATACAGATATTTAAAATGTAGTCTATATATAGTGGTCCCAATTGGTGGATATTAAAGTGACACTTAAAAATGTCTGAATGCCTTTGCATTAGATAGTAAATATCAAAACGTGGCATTTGCTATCAAATAACTCTAGACCTTTTCTCAAAACGGATTTCACTGTTCGGTGCGTTTCCCGAAAGCATCGTTAGCCAACTATGGTCGCAAGTTCCGTCGTTATCAGCCTAGTTCAACGAGTCGGTGTTTCCCGCAACCATCGTTCCAACGAACATTCGCGAACAGCATCGCAAAGTTGGGTGGTTTGAACAACAGCTCTCGACCTGTGGTTAGAGGCATCGTTTCTATATTGCAACACATTTAAAGGTAATAAATCCTTATCTTGAGCAAAATAAGCAAGTTGACATTCAGTACAACCGGTGCCATTTATTTAGAATTCATTCAAATGGAATTTACGTCTTTTAGTTTTTCAAAAGATTTGAAGTAAGGTGTTTGAAGAGTGCGCATGTGCGAACGTGCTCTACTATGTAAGAACGAGCCGAATATTGAGTTTGGTGATAAAGCAAAATAACTGAGAACAATTTGAAATAGTCCTCAGATGACATGTCTGTAATTTATTAACAAATAGCGTTAATTGGATCTCAAACAGTTTAATTAAAAGTAGTTATTATTACTCCACCACGTGCGAAACCAACGTGGTTGAACGATACTTTGCGACAATGGGTTTCTGGAAACAGTCGCGACTAACTAGTTGATTTCTCCAACGATGCATCGTAGCTACTATGGTAGTGTAGCAGCGAGTTACATCGTTGTACGGGAAACGCACCCCAGAACTGTTATTTGCAGATAGTCCTAATAGTGTTTATAGCCTATAACTTTTTTTGAATCGTTTGTTTAAAGTGTGCTTGTGCTATATTTCTAAACCTTTCTAATTTAAGTGTCACTAGATTTGATATTTTTTTTGTACCTATGCAATGACATTCATACATTAAGTCTGGCTTAAGTGTCCAAATACTTTTGAGGACACTGTAATTTAGTCTGGCAACAGAACAAAGAACAAACAAATGCATTGAAAAGCTTTACAGTAAAATAGAATAAATTAAACTTAATTTTACAGTAAATCTTAATTTTGTTCTAAAGGCTTTTTATATCTACTGTATTATAAGGCTGACAGCAAAAAAATGCCTCAATTCTTTTTTACTTGATTATGTTATGTTTTCATTGTTGTCAGCTATGCAAACAAAGCAGACGTAGCCTATAGTTCATTTTCCATGGCTTTTCTTGCATGCAGCTGTGCAGCCTCCACAAACCTTTTTGCTGGTTTTGATCCTTGTGTTATCCAGAAAGTTAATAATGGTCTGAAAAGGGATGAGTATCTAGTAGAACGCCTTTGAAAACTGCATATGATCACCTTTAATATCTCATTGCTCAGTTTATCGTTTACATAATGTTTAGGTGGGCGAGCATGGAATGAAGTTTATGTTTGGTTGAAAATGTAGAAATTAACCATTTTAGTACCGAAGAACTTGAATATGGTTTTCATAAAAGAAAAAAAAATCCGCGATGTGCCTGATTTTTTTTGCACAATACCGGTTATGAAAAGACATTTCATCGCTTACATGGATGTTAAGTAAGATGATTGTTTGAAATGTGCACTTTACCATTGCATCATTGTAACTGATGTCTCTATAAGTGTTTATTTGGAGGAGAATAAAAAAAATGCTTTCAATGGATCTTTTACTTTAATATGTTTAACATTGCCGGCTAGGATTTTAATACAGCTCAGATTACATTCATAATTCATTCTGTTTGGCACATGACATTACAGCAGCGGTTGCTCTTCTGTTTAAACAGCATCTTACATTATTAATGAGTCGAGTGTGGAACAAAAGAAATCGAAGTACACGTAACCGAGACTTCTAACTCACGCCATGTTCTTTCTCAGAGAAAATAGATGCTTTTCAAACAGCTTGTTTACACTGGGATTCTTAAATTAGCTCATTTTGTCTTTGTTGGGAGCTAACAGAACTTTCCTGGTTTCTGTCATGTGGGAGTAAACATCCTTCACATTATCGCTATTCTTAAACACATGTTCACACTCACAGCAGCATTTTACAGTGTACACAACAAATTAGTCTGACCACCCAAAGCTTCGTGAACTACTTGGCAACAAATGTTATTTTTTAATAACCTCTTTATTGAGACATTAAAATGACTCTTTGGCCGCTGTCAGTCCAAATCCAATTATTTGGGTATCCGATCTAAATCTTTGACTCTCCACATTGTGTTTTGCAACTGTTTAGATCCGACTTGTGTCCTTGCTGCTCTTCCGTTTACTATATCTGCATTGGTTTCTATGGCAATGACAATGAGTTGGTAGGTATATGCCTACAACAACAGTAACATTAAGGGGTTTGCAATAAGATGTCTTATTAACAACATGACAATAGCTGGACTACTGCTTTTCTGCTTGTCTGGCACTTTTTGCAACAACAAAACCTTGTTTTTGCAGCAACTTTTAGCAAAGTTAAAAAAAATATTTTCATAATTTGTAATCACAACATATTTTCTTTTGTCAAATCAACTTAAATAATTTATGTAGTTAAGATAACATAATATTTTGAGTTTCTAGTGATTAAATCAATCTCCTTCATTGTATTAACTTAATTTTTCCATTTCAGTGAACTTAAAATCAAGGCAGCCAGGTTACTTCTTAAGTTACTTAAGTTAAACCAAATTTTTTTTTACAATGTTCATTTTCCCTGGCGTAAGAAAGTCACCTAAACAACGCAAAATTCGATCAGAGATGGATATTTCAATGAAACTTGAAAGGGATTTGTGTGATTCATGTGATATATGGCAGTTCACTTGCTCAGATCTGATTTCAATCGGATATGCACAAAAATAATATTTTTACTGACAGTCTGAACATAATGTCACAGAAAACTGCTGAGCTTAAAAAAAAGTGTACACTGTACAAAAAATATTTTCATGATTTTTAATCACAACATTTTTTCTTTTGTCAAATCAAGTTTGATTCTGATGATTAAATCAATCTCCTTCATTGTATTAACTCAATTTTTCCATTTCAATGAACTTAAAATTTTAAGGCAACCAGGTTACTTATTTTTTTAAGTTTAACCAACAAAAATTTTTTTACAGTGTAGTATACATTTCATAATTTGTCCAAACTATAAAAAAAAAAAAAAAAGATTTTAAAATAATAATAAATAAACAAACGTAGTCTACTGAAAAGAGTGTTCTCCCTGGATGGGTTTATTTTAGTATATCATTTATATACTATTATAGTTTTTATTAATATTGAATATTGAAACATTTTATTAATAAAGGTTTATATAGGTTTAATTTATTTCAGTTCGAATTAAAGTCTTAATTTTTTTATTAAATATTTTTTAAAATTTAATTTCAGCTTGATTTCACTAAATAAAAATGTTTTTAATAATTGTATGGATACACTAAATAACCCTGATGGGTTGCCATGTTTATATAAAAAGAAAATTTAATGACAACCTTAATGCGAATTTTATTTTTTCCAGTTTAAGAACATTACAGAAAAACTTTTTATATAACTGCCACCATAAAATGTACAATTAACAGTGCCACCATAATCAAACATGAACTGTATGGTTACTATGTTATTCGGCCCTCAAGATTTAGCTTATTGAAACTCTAGTTCCAGCACAGAGTAAATCAGAATAAATCAGATCAGAGTAAAGTGACACTTCAGCAATGTGTGTTTTCAGTCATTTAATGCACCATCATTTGAAGTGCTTGGTTGACTATATCCTATTACATGTTAACAGGTCTTTTTGGGGTAAATCTTGGGAAAGTTCAAGGTTGTGGACCTTGTTATGGTGTTTAATGGCATTTTTTGTGCCACAGTCCTTGACAGCTCATGTTTAACATGCTGATATGCAGCATCTCACTGGTTTGTAGTAGTTTGATGGTCTTATCTCTACATCTACCTTTTATGATTTGATATGTGGTTCTAAAACAGTAAGCACTTTTTATTTTGAGATTAACTACCAGATAAGTACCAGATTACGATCAAACATAAAGGGGCTTTAGGTGATAGCTCTCCATTATTGTACCATGTAATTACTAAGAATGTATTATAGATAACACATTCTTGCATTTCAGACCTTTTAGTTTGCTTTGGTTTAGGTTTATCAAACTACACACATAGATGGAGATTAAGCACTCCCCACATTCACTTGGACACCTCAATACGACAGCAAAAAGTATTTTTTCTGTGAAATTTCATTTTTTTAAAAAGTGTGTTTAAATCTGTTAAAATGGACTTCTTGTTTAAAAAAAAAACAAGCCTGTGTGTGCCGTGTGACTCACAACTGAAGTGGTGATAGCGTTAAATTTTTTTGATGGAGCCATGAGCGTGTCCTTCACACAAGGCCATCCATGCTCAGAACGACTGCCAGCCTATGGCAAAGGTTTTGTTTATTTCAGAGTGCTGTCTGTTGACTCAGAAGGGCCCTCTTTGGATGGAGCAACAGCCGGTAAATGATTAAGAGCTTGTTTTTAGATACATTTGCAATTATACCGAGATGCAGGACTTCATCACGTTTTGGTCATATTACACCTCACAAGTGGGGTGTGACTCACCTAAATGTCATGGGCATAGAGAAGAAATTGTACACTCTTGATTTTGTATAGATCCTTATAGGGTTCTGTCAGGTGCTTCATATAGAGCTTTTTAAGGGTTTCCACCATTTTATGGACTTACTTTTAATGAATTAATTTAGCTTTAATTCATTTTAACCGTAATTATTAACTAAACAGCGTGTTTATCGGATAAAATTTAAATAACAACATGAAAGTATTATGCATTTTTGGCACAAAGTGTTCTTTAAAATGGATTCAAGCTCCCTTGGGTTTTTTTTTTTTCGAAGAGTACACCATCTATGCATTTGTACACAGAAAAAAAATTGGTATAGGATTTAATTTGAAACAATTTGAACTGCTAGCATTAGTATTAAATTGCTAGTGCAATAAGCAACGGCAAATAATAAATTGAATTAAACGTGACTTTTTAAGTAGGCCTAGTATTATTTTCCTTTAAAACATAGTTTAATAGTATTTACAACGTCTTTTTCCGGTGTATTAATTGTCTCAAAAAATATTTTTTTATTTTAAACATTTTTTATTTATTTCGAGAAATATATTTGGGGTTCTGCAAACATATTAAATAAAACATTACATCTTCAATACATTTTGAAGAATTGGAATTGTTTTTTTTTAGATTATTTTATATTTATTTTTTTTGTCATAAATCACTTATTTTTATTAATTTATTTATTTAGAGGACCCAACATAATACAAAAAATACAAAATATTTTAGAAATTTAATCCAATTTAAAGTTTTCGAAAATTATAGTTTAATAAGCATTATATTAAATGTTTTAAATGAATTTTTATTAATGAAGTACATCTAAAAAATTCCTTGGAAGATTGAAAACATTCTAATAATCTCAAAGTTAGGAACACAAACGTATCTAGTAAATGTGCATTTCAGTGTATATTAAGAAACAGTCTTTGAGAAGCGCAGTGAAATAGATCGTCTAAAGTTTATTTCCAGCAATTGACACTAGTGTCAGCTTGCCATGTGTTGCCAAATGTGTCATCATGCCCGTTTAGAATATCATCAGCCAAGTTGCAGTATAATTGGTCATTGAGCAATCATCAGACCCTGAAGTAGTCTACTGTTCTCATCATGTAATATGTAATGTGACCAAATTGCAATGCATAACCATCAAAGATCAAGCTTATAATATGAACACAAGTATCGGATATCAAAGTTTTCAGTCATGAGTCAAAATAGAGCTGATGTTCTTCCATCCAAATGCTTTGAATTGCATGAGCGACTAGCGTTATTCAGTAATAATTGTGTTTACATGTATGTGGGGGTGCATCACTGAGGAATGCGTTGGGAAGAAGGGTGTGCTGGACGGGTTATCTCTCACTATTAAGGAGGTAATGCTGCGTTTGTAGGCCTGTCAGCCAAAGTTTGGGGCATATGGGAGAGGGAGGGACTGTTACTACTCATGAGGAGAAACAGAGAGAAAGTTTAATTAATAACCACTGTCCCTTTTTCCCAATGACCCCATCCGCTCAGAGAACTGTCTAGGTAAACACAAAGCTTGATGCCTCTTCCCAAATACCGATGGCTTTGAATATCAAAACGGGAACACAGAGCACACAGCGTCTGTTAAGGCAATAGGTAAGAAAATAACATTTCTGATATTTGTTACTTAAATAAATCAGCTTTGAACGCTTATATGACTTTTGGCGAGGGTGGGTGAAGAGATTTACTGGTTTGAAATTGCACTATGTTATGAGACCCTCCGTGTGTATGAGCATGTAAGCTCATGGGAAATTATAGATTGGATTAATTGCAATATAAAAATGGGAAACTGGTTGTTGTGGCTGATGTATCAATCAATATCGCTAATGGTTGAGGCCTGGTCTAATAGTAGCTTGTGACACTTGTGGCCACATATCCTATCACAGCACTGTTACTTTTCTTAAAGGAACCAGTGTTTCATCTTGTATTATTTACAAGAAAGGTGTGAGCGTCATAAAATGGCACTGTTGATTAAAAAAGAGCATTGCTGCTGGGCGTAAGATGGTGTCTTACCTCCAAAGTTTGGCAGAATGGCGCTAGAATTGCTTTATATAGTTTCAAAAGAACATTAGCAGACATGCTATTATTGATATTTTAAGAACTTATAAGCACACACAACATTTTCCTTCCTGGACAAGTTTATTTCGTTCACTTTATGGTTTCTTAAAAGTAATATCACTGTGAAGTAAAGTAATTAAAACCTAATTTCATAGTGCTGAAAGTTAAAGTAATTAAAACCTCATTTAAAGTCCCAATGTAGTTAAACTTATGAACATTAATTTAATATAGATTTCATTTCAGCCATATAAGGTGGGCGAACACTAAATGATCCCTCTCTACCTGTCAGGATTATAAAAGGTTTTTATAAACACTATGTGTATATAAGTTATATAGTTGTCTGCTCTAACCTGGCCTATGGAGAACAATCTGAGATTGCTGGATGAAATATTGTCCTGAGCTATCATAACATAATGTTAATTAATCCAAAAGACGACGATAGGTATATTTAGCTATTGAAAAACATGGAAAAAGCAGACATCATGAAATTTAGTGGCAGATTGTTTAGGTTTGCTAAATAAAATGACCAGAACTGGTGCAAAGGTCACTGCAATTATTTCTAGAATTTCCCATTGACAAAAAAAAAAAAAAAAAAAACACCATTAGATCAGGACATTGTCCCCATGAATGGTTTCACATGGGAATCTGAATGATATTGCTGTAGTATAAAAGGTTAATCACTTTTTTTTGTCCTGAATCTTGCACCTAAATCAAAGTGTAACAATTTATGGAAAGTGTTTTACTAGATTGCGTCAATACTTTAATTTGCAATAAACCCTTCCTCCGTATGCAAGTAAACAAATCACTTCCTCCATTTGTCTAGAAGAAACAAGATTAACCCCATCATTTCCATTCTGAACTGAGAGATCTTTGGACGCCAAGACTCAACACACAGGCTTCTGAATGAATGAGTGGGTGGGCCATGACGTCAATGTGGTGGGACCTTTACAGATCCCAACCAGCGATGCATTCCCTCTATCAGAGGGCTCACACTTTTTTGGTGAGTAGGCTATATTGGAAATTCACACTGATTTTTGCTAATCCTATTTTGCCATGGGTGATGTAATAATAATAATATGAGTCAGAAACTATGAAATAAACTGAAGCAACTATCTGTTATTAGCAGAAGCAAAAAAGTGAAACTGTCACCTTTAATTTTACCACCACGCGTCAGCATGTTTTGTCCTATGACATTTATAAAACTAGATCGATCCTACCTGTTATGAGTCCAGGGACTGTACTGTCAGGTTAATGAGCAACTATGGCAACCTTTGTTCACACTAGCACTTCTGAGGATTTCAAGTGTTCAAGAACAGTAATACTTTGTGAAAAGAGACACAAAGACACATGCTGAGGAGTTGAAGGAATATAGTTGTATGGTTAGGAATCGATACAGCTAATGATCATCAGTACTGAAATGGCCATGGTACAGGAGAAGGGTTCAGGTCGGTACCACTCATGATACTGACGCAGTGCTCATAATTGTGTTATGAATATAGTAGAAACTTTTTAGATGGCTTTTTACTTCAAAGTTATTAAATTGCCATGCAGGTTGGAAGGAGTTTGTTGTGAAATTTTTTGTTGTGAGAACTGCATTTGGGCAAATTTTCTTTTTTCATATTTGCTAATAAAGAATAAAAAAACGGAAAAGAGCAGATGACCTGATGACTGATAGAGCTAGGCTTGAAAAGTACTAAAAGCTACACTGTGTAATTCTTTTAGCTTATTCTTAGCTAAAAACACTTTCTTTCAAAAATATATGTGCTCATTAATGTATATTTACTTCGTTCAAGTAATAAAGTATTCTCGTGAGTGTATAATATGCCATTGACAATACATACGGGTAAGGGGTTCTAATGTCGCTCGCCATGTTGCCCCTCCATCTTGAAAGTACATTAGCCAAAGAGGGACATACACGTTAATTCAAGCTTCGCCTTTCGCGTTTACGTTTGCGTTAACGCTTATGGACGAGGTCGACCTGGAAGCCATGTTAATCTTGGACTACATTGGCCACCGTAGGAGTTAAAACGAAATCGGAATTGAGAGGAACTGAAACTGATATTCACTGGATGGTCATATACCTTTTCACCACTAGATGGGGGTAAAAATCACACAGTGTAGCTTTAATGCAAGCAACCTTTTTAGACACTATTCTAACAATTTCCAGCATCATTGTGTTCTGAAATTGTTCAGACCACAGTTTATAGCGCAATATGTAACAGAAAGTGCTTGTAAAATTCTCAATGCTGCCACATGAGGCGCTGTAGTGATTATTAGCATAAAGTGTCTTCTTTTATGGTCAATGTGATGAAAATATAACTAAACAAGTTAATTAAAGTCAACATGTCTACTGGAACTAACCTAAATAATAAATGCAGTTTAAAGTCGCAATGTAACAGAAAGAGCAACAAATCTGTTCTTCTGTGTTAATTATCGAAAATGAAAAAAAAAAACGTAGGCCTTGGACTAGGTTGTATCCATTGGTTTTGATTGGCAGATCTGGGCGGAGCTTATACTAAATGGAGAAGTACGACATATGACATCAGAGAAGTTTGTCGTTTCACTGGAAAAATGAACAATTACAAGCTCAAAAAAATCTAAATCCAAATTTTGATTTAATTTTCGATCTCAAGCACACAATTTATAATGTTCTCATTGCAATTTTTATGTAGCCTATATGACAGATTTGCATTGCATATTGCACTTAACTGTATTGATAAGTGACTCCAATTATATTTCAAGCAATTCAAAACCATCATGGCACACAGTGCACATCTGAAGGAAACAATAGATTATTAATCGGCCTTAATATATCGGACAGATTTTCTTATTTTCTTATCTCAGACAGTGATCTTGTGTATTAAAAAAAAAGATCTTGGTTAATGATTTCTTGTTTTATTTCTGGGTGTGTTCGACTTCTGTATTATGTACATGTGTCACAACATCTCCTGCTACTATTTAGATAGAGGCTGGTTATGTTTTTAACACTCACTTATCAGTAGTGGAGATTTTAATGGCTCTGGGGGTGACTTGCAAGGTAACAGTACCTCCGTATGTTGTAGTTAAACTAATCGTCCTGTTGGCATAAGAACTATTAGCACTTTGTGCTGGGCTAAATCAGTAAGGTTAACCTGATCTTGGCTTCTCCGTGACACATGACAAGCACTACTCACTCTTGCCATCTTCTCCTCAGATATTCTGGCAGAGCAGAACAGTCCTTTGCTACATGACCAGGAAGTCATGCCCTTCACCAGCTATCCCAGCATGCAGTACACCACGGTGGAGCCCCCCATGTCATCACCATCATACTACTCCAATCAGCATTGCTACTCACAGTACAGTGGGGAGGAGTGGTACTCTACATCCAATGTGTTTGAGATGAGAAAAGGACCGTTGGAAGGCAGCTTTGATAATGAGCTCGACGAGTCTTGCCCCGTAGTCCCGATTGCGTGTAAAAGGTCCAGACACGCAGCACACTCCGGAAGGAGCAAAGGCGAAGAACTGTGCGTTGTCTGTGGAGATAAAGCATCAGGATATCACTACAATGCCCTCACATGTGAAGGATGCAAAGGTGAATCCCATTTTACTTTTATTTTGCAGCCGTTTTTACTCCAAAGCTTTATTTGGCACGCTCAAGCTTTCCACGGGGCCGAGAACCGTTCTTAGTTCTTATTCAGATACGGTTCCACGGTTCTGTCATTGGTTCTTCCACGTCCACGGAACTGAATGAAGCAGACAGCTCGATTGCCAAACTAATGAATCTTTTATGCTGGTTCTTTTTAAGTGAATCAAAAATACAGGTGGACTATATACGTAACTATGAAGGACTGTGGCCCTTCAGTAACTGAGTAATTTGACACCCCAAGTAATGATAAAAATCCATCCAGTGTTTTTGTTTTAATCTCCTTGTTTTCCCCTGTCTCAAATTGAGCCGTTCGTTTTTGTGACGTCAATAAAACGGACGCCCCTCCCACGATTGTTGATTGACAGCGGCGTTTCAACAGCGAGCTGTCATCATAGTCTGCCATTGTTGATAGACTGGAGTGGTGTTCTGTTCTTGGATATAATAATGAACACAGCTGTCATTTTGATTTTCCTAAATCCGAACCACTTAAGACGCAGTGGCTGAGTTTTGTTTTCGAAGGGAATATTCCCCATGAGGAACGTCACTGCATTCATGTTTGCGTGAATCATTTCTCACCAGACTGCTTTATAAACGAGGGTCAGTATAAGCTGTTTTTTTTAAGAAGCTGAAGGGGGCAACTATTTATGTTCCTTCTGCATCTCCAGAAGAAGTGTAAAGTTGTATTAACCTTTTGCAAATCGCGGGAAAGCGTTTTTCATGAACATTAGTTGTAATGTCAATCTGTCAAAGAACTAACAAGCATTCCTATCTCACTTCTCTACCCTGCCAGTGCATACAAAAATAGATCAAAGTGACATTACGTTAACGGTTAACCAACCATTCAGAAACATCCTGTTCGAGCCTTAATTGTCGAACTCTTCAGGTCGTCATCTTGTTCTGGGTACAACTTCGGTTCAAATTGTTCAAACCATTCAAAAATGGTTGCACAGATGTGTCCTCAGAGACTCCCACATCCATTCTTTCTTCAAAATATACCCTCAACTGTGTCAAGGCAACGTGCGTTGTATCAAAACTCCAGCAGAACCATACTGTCTATGAGCAGAACAGAGGGGCGTGGTCAGTGAAGCTCATTATCATTTAAAGGCATATGCACTGAAACGGCGTGCTGTTTCAGGTAAAATTATTGTTTTCTTAAAATACTAATGAGAATTTTTAATAAAAGTATAGTACAAAGTGTGAAGTCATGACCAGAGCAAAGGCAGGAGACACTGCTTGCAGTCAGTGAAATCTTTATTGACTTTCAAATAAAGATTATCAAATAAAAAAAATACCGTAAACAAAAACCACTTAAGGTGAGCCTCCTCACGGAGGTCCCTCACCAGAACTGCTTTCACAGACAAACATACATTCCTTTATACTGAAAGGGTCAACCATTTTACAGTAGTAGGGAATTTAAATAATGTTCACATACATAATACATAACTATACTGAAAATGAAAATAATATTCAAAATACATCAACCTAAAATAATACAAATAATAAACAAATACATTTCTACATACAATAAACATAACACAATAAAACATGAAACAATAACTCCCTGCTCTCATTGAGAAATGGACTATGCCTACTACCCAGAATTCTTTGGGATGGCATAAAATGAGGAACAGGAAGGCCGCACGTCCTCTTAAACCTCTGTCTTAAACACCCACCCTCGGAAACCATGCTGCGGACATGAACCCAGAAGGTTAGTTTTGCAAATGTGGATAAAACTAATGACTTATGTAAATCGCAAATAAAGAAATAAATGTCTTGTTGTTTTTTATCAGTCTAATGTGAAAAAAGTTACCAAATAATGAGAAACAAACATTTATAGAAAATATATAAACCAAACAAACACAGGGGCCTACACTTTACCCACAGGGGTAAATAGGACTTTGTCACACAAAGTTTTTATTTAGACCCAAAACATTCATATTAACTTGTACAAAATGGCATTATATGACCCCTTTAAAGTCATTCATTCGGGAACCTGACAAGACTGGTTGGGGTGAATGGTTTTGCAGCTTGACCAAAAAGAACCAGCATATGAATTAGGGAATTGGATCGGACTACATTTCCACGCACTGTTTTTCAAAGGAGCACAAGATTAGCTGGATTAGGTGTGTTTAATTGAGGTTTAAGCTAAACTCTGCAGGGCTGTGACCCTCCATGGATGGACTGAGTTTGACACCCAGGCTTAACTATAAAGTTGTATAGTTGGTGTGGTATGTGTTTGTACAGCCGCGGATCAGTTACTCACTGCAAACGCATCATAATATGTGAAAGTACTACAGCACGCGTTAATTGCTCCTGCACCGCAACATGCACTGCAATGTGTGAAACGGGCGTTAGATCCACCTTCAGTTCTTAGAAACTTAGATATGTTAAATAACTCTTTTTTTTTTCGTACAACAGAAGCACTAAACTTGTTTGTTTATTAGCGGATGAACAGTCGTAGACCGGAAACTGATATGCCGACTTCTGACGATTGCGGACGTTCGTGACTACATTTGTGCACGTAGCCTATTCAATTGTTTTGGGTTTTTTTAAAATATTTATTAGACCAGCCTGACATAGCAACATTGGCTCAACCAATGGTGTGTGTTTGGAGTGGGACTATGCCTCACTCAAAGAAGACATAATGGAAAGCTGTTTGAAAACAATTATTTTCCCTATATTATTTCATGCACATAACCTTTAAGGTCAATACGTAGCTTTGCCATTTTTTTATTTGATATATAACATGTGCAGTTGCACCCGTTGTTCTGTGACCTCTTTAAACCTTCATATTGCAGTGTGCCTAGTCTTACAGTGTCATGGCTATATAACTCATGAAGGACTTAATAAATGACATGTAACCCCATGCATGCGCCAATTTTAGCTCTTTGGAAAATCATTGGCTGAATGACTGCAAGTGTAATTCCACCTGTGCATGGACAATGGCCAAAGGGCAGATCCTGGGCTATGTGTCCCGAGTCCCATAGAGTTGGCTGGGTTTGCACCTTCACGTTCAGTTTGGATTGGGTTCCCTCTCAGCTTTCTGCTGAATAATGATGTAGGCAACCAGAGCCACACGCCGCCATGCAAAGTTAATGTGTGTCATTGTGCTCATGGGTTCATGCTGGAATAATTACCTGTTCCAAAAACAACTGCACGTGTTTGTCTGCTGCCTAGAACTGGAAATCAAGCATCCAGGAGTATCGGTATTACAGTACTGAACGTAATGTCTTAAACATTACAACATATACGTTACATGTACTGGGCTGCAATGAACCTATTCCTTGAACTGTGTTTACAAAGTGACCTTCTTGTCTCTCCTAATAGTCTAGGCGTGTAGCCACTTTTGCTTCTCGTATTTTTACAATAATTTTCAGAATAAGAGAATGGTTATGAATGTTGCACCTGAATGCTTTTGTATGTCTATACTTGCCATCAGACAACAGAATTATAGGTAAAAATAAAAACACCCTAAAAATACATATTTACTAAAACAGTGGATTTTAGAGGATAAATTATGAACCCAAAATAGATTTCAGGTCTGTTCTATAGGTGTGCAATGCTAAAAACAATGCTAAATGCAAAATGTGATTTTTTTTCTATCCTCAAAAAAACATGAGAAATGTAAAAAGGTAAAAGTAATGTCAAGGGATTTTATATTTACATAGTAAATCCTCACACCTGATAAAAGACAAGGACAATCAGTGGGGACAATAATAACTTCGTAACAATAGCAATAATAAGCAAAAAGAAGACATCCATAACTCTGTTATTGATCCAATGGTATTTCTTCTAGGTTTCTTCAGAAGGAGTATCACAAAGAATGCTGTATATAAATGTAAGAGTGGAGGAAACTGTGAGATGGACATGTACATGCGCAGGAAATGCCAAGAGTGTCGACTCAGGAAGTGCAAAGAGATGGGCATGCTCGCAGAATGTGAGTAAGAGCACTGCAAATGTTGTAAAACGTGTTTCTCGTCAGCTTGAAAGTCACGCAATAATGTGCAGAGATGAAGTACTAGAAACCCAGACTTGAGTAAAAGTACAAGTGCTCTATCAAAAAAGTGACTTGAGTAGAAGTTGAAGTGCTCTTTAAGCACCACACTCAAGTAGAAGTACTAAAGTATTCAACATTTTTTGTACTTAAGTATTGCAACTAGTTTATTTTAAAATTCACTACTTAAGTACTAAAAGTACAAGTATTGTGTCATGTAATTATTAAAGAAAGCAGTCAAAAGTTTGAATTAGCAATCAAATAAGGCGCTTTGGTATTTGCATCCTCAGGCTTGTTAACAGAAATCCAGTGCAAATCCAAAAGACTGAGGAAAAACACAAAAGCCTCATCTGACGAAAGTATAGGGGATGATGTTGGAGATAGTAGAGATGCTAAACAGGTTGTATCTACCACAAAACTCTCCAAGGTAAGAGTGCAGGTATTGATTGGGTTATTATTATAATCAGTCGTGAGTTTCTAGAAAAAGAAATCATGCAAAAATATCACTTTTTGATTCGTTCAACTTTTTGAGATGCAGTTTCCTTGATGCCATGCTTGTTATAACATAACTTTTCAGGTATAATTGCAAACTAGGGTGTTCTTTGGCAACTTTTATTGAAGTGCTATAAAAGGTTAAAGGGCAACCTCAATGATTCTCTTGAACATGGGGACAAAATATCATTCTTCTTCTCACTTTTGCTCACATATACAGTTATTTATGAATGGTTATATGACGAAGGGTTGTAAAATGGCTGTGCAGGATCAAAAGTTGTCTACAGTAGTTACTTGACACCACCAATCTTTATTCTTTAGTCCACGTATCTGGATTCCCCCTGACCCAAATGCAGGGAAAAAAAAGGTTTATAGGCCTACATTTTGACTTTTTGCCACATTTTGTCATTTCAGGAAAATATAGAACTGAGCCAAGACCAGCAGGCTTTAATAAGTTATATAGTTGATGCTCACAACAAGCATCGCATCCCTCAGGATATGGCAAAAAAGCTGGTATGTCTTCTGGAAATAAAAAAAAAAACATCAACCTTACGCCCTTATCTTATTTTAGATCACATTCCTTGATCTTTTTATGATTCATTACTGTACAAAGCAGTCAAATGCTACTGTGAAAATTAGTAAACAACTTTGCCTTTTCTTATCCATGTTAAATCATGTAACCAAGGTTATTGCCACCCCAATGTCATAAAACAGAGGCTTATTTGCATACTGATATTTTTTTATTTCCCTCTTCCTGTCCATATAGCTACAAGAGCAATTTAACACAGAAGAAAACTTCCTTCTACTGACCGAAATGGCAACTAGTCACGTCCAGGTGCTGGTTGAGTTCACAAAAAACATACCAGGTACTGTTATTTTTAATTCTCGAACACCTATTTCTACACTGTAAATTTTTTTTTAAAACGTTTCTGCCTTAAATTTTTAAGCACAATCAACTTGGTTGTTTAAGTAATTTCAACTTCAATTTTACATTAAACTGACTATTTGAAAAATGAATCTTGTTTAACTTGTAAACTTGTTTAACTTTTTTTTGGAAATAGGCTCATTTTACAACTCCCCCAGAGTTACACAGTTGGGTTTTACCGTTTTCAAATCCATTCAGCCGATTTTCTGATATTTAGAAGAATATCAGTATCCAGACAGTTTCTGGTCTCATTGACTTCCATATAGGAAAAAAATATACAATGGAAGGATTACTGATATTCTTCGAAATGTGAAAAAAAATCGCTGAATGGATTCAAAAACGGTAAAACCCAACTGTGTAAATCTGGGGGAGTTGTAAAATGAGCCTATTTCCAAAAAAAAAAAAAGTGGAGTATCCCTTTAAAGCAATGTATGTAGTCATAACGTATTGATCATATAATATCTTTATAGTCTATTGAAGTTTCTATACAACTTTTTGGAAAAAGAAAACAAAAAAAAACAAGATCACATAGTTCAAGATAAGGTCATGTGACACTTTTTATACAATATTACACTGATCTCCACCATAAGCAAACATACTCAGGTTCTTGTTTTCTGAGCAGGTTTTCAGTCTCTGGATCACGAAGATCAGATCGCTTTATTGAAAGGTTCCGCCGTAGAGGCCATGTTCCTGCGTTCGGCCCAGGTTTTCACCAAGAAACTGCCCAACGGACACACAGAGGTGCTGGAGGACAGGATCAGAAGGAGCGGTAAGCTCATTATTTTGGATTTACAGCATGATTCATGAACTGCTTCTATGAAGTGTTCAAAGGAATCATGACTCTGGGAAGGAATTCAAACTACTCGTTGAGCCTCTTAAAACCCGAAACAAAGTCCATAAAGTTCATTGGGCAAGTTATATTAATAATGTATCTGTCCACCCTAAATAACGTCAGGAAATTTGCCATCTTGATAATCGCGTGGTGTATGTTACACGTGTAAAAGGACACTAAAGTCCAACTGGTTTCGGTTTCACAGAAGTCTAAGCGACTGGATGACTGCCAGGAACAAAGAGGAAAGCCCTCAGCATGTTGCTGGTGAAAATCATATCTTCTGCTTTACATCACATTGAATTTTGTACACTTGGTTGTGTTACAGTAGGATGCACAATCAATTCTGTCTCTTAAAAGCATCTTAAAGGGATAGTTCACCCAAAAATACAAATTCTGTCATTGTTTACTCAAATTGTTTCAAACCTGTTTCCATGTCTCTGTTCTGCTGTACACATTGGAAGATATTTAGAAGAATGTTTGTAACCAAGCAAATTTCAGGCCCCATTGACTACCATAGTATTTTTTTTCTTCCTACTATGGAAGTCAAAGGGGCTCATCAACTATTTGGTTACCCATATTCTGTATATATTTTGTGATTCGCAGAATAAAGAAATTCATACAGGTTTGGAAAAACTTGAAGGTGAGTAAATGATGACAGAATGTTAACTGAATCATGCTGAATCACCT
Source organism: Pimephales promelas (assembly GCF_016745375.1). The sequence continues at coordinate 4,713,969 of NW_024121599.1, forward strand.
TTATTTCTTTTTATTTAACAGTCAGACATACAAACCTGACTGTTACAACAATAATTAAAATAAAAAGATTAATCATAACAGAACCAGTAATGATAATAATGACATTGATGACAAAAATAACAAAAATGCAGTAAAATTCGTTGGTTGATTAAAAAGGTGGGAGGAGTGGGAGTTGACAGGAGAGAAAAGATTCATAGTTGTAAGAGGTCAGAAAATGTTGGATTGCAGAGGTCGGTTTCAGATGCTTAATTATGAGGGGGAGATGTCTATTCCATTGCAATGAAGTCTGTAATAAGATTTTTCCAATGGCTAATGTGTATTTTGTTATGAGTTTTCCAGTTCATGAGCTTTCTTGGAGCTTTGTGATTGAACTGTGACTGGATTGTTTTAATTATTTAGATGGGTTCTTGTATCTGCATAAAGTGAGATTGTATGTGTTTGTTGTCACCTTTATTTCAAAGACGGTTGCTTTCAGCCTCTCAGTTTTTGAAAAGCTGTAACGACCGTCCAGTTATTGATATTTGTGAACAGACAGATGAATGCAGAGTGGCGTACACTGTTTTGAGTCCTCCAGAAAGGGCTTGGGAATATTCACGCAAAAGGCCAGCGGGGGAGAAATAGATGCACTGTCTAAAGAGAGACTATTGTTCTCTATCTAAACATCGAGAGGCCTATTGTCCCACTCTCTGGCTCTCAGCGCCTCTGACATTTCTCTGGCGTGAAGTGTCAGTGTTTTTTTTTTCTTCTTTTTTTTTTCTCCTTTTTTTGGAAAGTTATGACAAAGGTTATCCTTTCATCTGAAGGGAAATGAATGAAACTGAGAAAGGAGTCTGCGTTCTGTGATCATTTCATTTCATCTCTCGAGGCGTGTGGCGACTGTTTGTTTATACAGAGTTTTTTAAAAGTCCGTTACACTCCAGCACTGTTTTTCTTTAATATTAACATTTTGGTAAGCTGAATTGTCAAGTATGTCCCAGCTGCATCAGTGTGTCGGGTTTCCCCGATTGGTCGGTCTGTAAACCAAACCCCTACAGCTCTTCACGCTGAACGCTTTACATCAGAAAAGAGCTCTCGGCTTGCATAGCCAGCAAAGTATGATAATTATATCAATGAGAACGATAAAGACAAAGACCTCACACAAAACACAGGAAAGCCCTTCAAATACAGGCTTCAAATGAACTGCTGTTACTGAGAATCCCACTGAATGTGGAAACGCACAGCTGTGGGGATCCGAGGCCAGATTCAGATCGCCTCGGACAGACAACACAAAGCAACAAGGTCACGACCCCTGATGATCTGCCACTGCATGCTGAGGGAGTTTCAGAAAGTCTCTTCCAAAGCAGATAGCAAATAGACGGCATAAGATGTGTGTCTTATTTCTCGTTTTTGTCAAAATATATACATTTCCCTTTAACAATATACATTTTCTTAAAGATTTGAAAAGATTTTAAAAATCGTATTTAAAGAATCTAACCGAACAGCTTAAAATTAGAGATTTAATCTTTGAATTTACTAGCACAAGATATGAATATTTCTTTTAAAGGGTTAGTTCACCCAAAAATGAAAATTCTGTCATTAATTACTCACCCTCATGTCGTTCCAAACTCGTAAGACTTTCGTTCATCTTCAGAACGCATAGACCGTCAATGGAAGGACAGAAATTGCTCAGATTTCATTAAAGAATAAAAGTATATTTTCATTTGTGTTACGAAGATGAACGAAAGTCTTGCGGGTTTGGAACAACGAGGGTTTTTTCTTTTTTTTTTTTTTTTTTTTTTTTTTTTGGGTGAACTATTCCTTTAAAAATATATTTTAAATTATTGTCTTTGCCTTATCTCACAGGCAAATATATCTAATTTAAAGTATAATTCAAATCAAATTTATTCTGAATTTAATTTATCATTTTTCAAGAGTATTACATATTTTTAAAGGGAAAACAAGAAAATGAAATTAAATAGTGCATAAGATGAAACATAGCCATGAATGTTTATATCAATGATGGATGGGTGGATTCTGGATTCTGAAATTTCGTGATACAAAAAAAATCCATAAGATACTCAATGTTGCTTTTAAATATATGCAACACTGCCACCCTGAGGCCCCAGAATGAAACAGGCCATTCCTAAAACATTTCAGTCAATACACTTTGTTCATTCAACAAAGACAGTTTTACAACCAGCCTGGTCTCATTGTTAATACGTAGGTATTTTACGTTTTTGCAAAGATAGAAAACGTACTTTTTAGTACGTTTGAATAGATGCTGAAACGTATAATATAGACGTATCTGCAACATTTAAACGTAACATTATTACGTTTTTACAGCTACAAAACGTAAACCATTTACGTATATTCTATATCATAAAGATATCTTATAATTTTCCTTTTTACCATTTTATAGATAAATGTAAGATCCCGTAACCCTAATCCCAAACCTAAACATACCCATTTTACAGTAGGCTATACTTAATATAAAAAAGGACAAAACGTAACGGACAGGTGTTGGGAAAGGGCAGTTTAACAATATAGCATTAAAATAGGCCTATTTTGAGCCACCAATCCTACTCCTACCCCTAAACCTATATAACAATTCCTTAAATGTACGTCGGTGGATTTGTTTATACGTAAATAAATTACGTTTTTATGCTGTCAATACGTAAATATTTTACGTTTTAGTACTGTAAATACGTCACTATTATACGTTTCTGCGCAAATAAAACGTAATTATATATACGTATGATAGAACGACACTTTACATACAAATACATACGTATTGTCATGAGATCACGTTGTTACAACTGAATACGTCTATGTGTGACTCAGATTTCTTTATTGAAGCTCAAAAAATGTAAAAATTATGTGATCTTTAGTCCAGGAAAGAATGCCTTCATTTAACTGTTGTCATGACCAGTGTGTAAATATGCGCATTGGGCTCAGCAGGTTATTTTTAAATGTAAATATAGCTTCTGATAAATGTTTTGTAGTGGTTACAGGAGACTGAGGTAATAAATGACTGCTGTTTTCATGTTGTTTACTGGACTTTCAATAAAGCGATTTAGAAAACAATTACAAAGTTTGGTATCTTCATGAATTGCTTTAATTCTGTACATTCAACAAAGACAGTTTTACAATTGAATACTTCAAAGTGTGACTCCGATTTATTTATTGAAGCTCAAACAAACGTAAAAATGGTGTAATCTTTATTCCAGGAAAGAATGCCCTCATTTAACTTTAGTCATGACCAGTATAAATATGTGTATCAGGCTCATCAGGTTATTTTTAAATGTAGTTATAGCTTCTGATAAATGTTTTGGAGTGGTTGCTTGAGGCTGAGGTAATAAATGACAGCTGTTTTCATGTTGTTATTTCTGGACTTTCAATAAAGCGATTTAGAAAATAATTACAAAGCTTGGTATCATCATGAATTGCTTTATTTCCTCAGGAATATCTGAAGAGTTTATGACACCCATGTTTAACTTCTATAAAAGCATTGGAGAGCTGCAGATGATGCAAGAGGAACATGCTTTACTTACTGCTATCACAATCCTCTCACCAGGTGAGCATATCATATCTGTTCTAAATAAAAAAAGTTACAGAATGCAGATTAATTAGTTTAGTTTGGTTTATTTATTATTTGAGCAAAATAAAAGAACACAATCGTGCAAAAGTTTAGGTACAGTAAGATTTTTTTGGGAACACTTTACTTGAAGGGGTGTGCATAAGACTGACATGACAGTAATTAATGACATGACATTAATGCATTAATGCATATGACATTTTTTGAGATGTCTTTGTTATAACACCTTGACATAAACCAATATATAAACCTGTCATTGTTGTCTGGAGCTGATGTGCTGTTGCCGGATAACAAACTCTTGTTTGTATATATTGTGTACTTTTTGTATGTTCATTTTTTGTTCTTCCATATCTTTCATTTATCATCTTCGCTTTATTTTTCGCAAAGCATTATTTTGCTTCTCTTCAGCTAAAGAGACATCCACTCTTGCATTTCATGTCTGTGCATTTTTGGGGGCGGAGCAATGAAGGGAGGTGTGTGTTTCAAATATCAACAATGTTTCAGAGAAATTGCTTACTATACCTTTAAACTATCTAAAACCCACTTTTTTTTATTAGTTCTGTTCCAAAAATAAGTTAAATGGTTAATGATTAATACGATCACAATAGAGAAGCTACCACATTTTTGTCATTTGAGTGAGGGGCGTGAGACCTGCTGTCAGACTTTAAAATGGAGAGTGATTGGAGTGACGCAAGTAGCTTTGCAACAGAGCGGTCATTTGAAGTCGAGGACTTTTCTCCTTCACCTGAAGTGGAGGAGGGTGAATTGTCTGTGGACACAGGTCCATATCAATTCGAGTCGCTGGCTCAAACTGCGGTCCTAACTCCCTCAACGCAACTGTAATCTGATGAGTTTTGTCAAGTTGATGTGAATAGCGCGCGCTCTGTAGGCATATTGATATTTTGCCGCTATGTGAAAAAATCCAGCAAAATCCGCCGGTGCGTTTGTCGACCCCATTAACTTTAAATAAAATTAAAATATATATATGCACTCCAAAGAATTACATGTTGGCTTTAATTAATTTTATTTCGCCAACAGGTTCCACATAACTGGGTTACGTTAAACAAACATAATTTGTTCATGTAACTTCAACATCATGAAATTAAGTCATTTTAACCGACCCAATTTAAGTAGTCTCAATGTGAATTTTAAAGGCTTCCTGACATGATTCAGGCATTTGTATATTCATTAATCCATTGATATTTCATTTATTTTAGTGTCACATAATTAAATCGATGGACTGTAGCTAGCTATTTGTTAGCATTAGCACATATTAGCATCTTAAATGTTAAATTTTACATGCTCCTTCAACAGTCGACAACCAAACAAAATGCTCCACTCTTCTCCACAATGGTAACCCACTGTAATTTAAATGGTTCTAATAATTCCAATGTAATTTTACATTAAACACAAAAAAAATCTCAAAAAAAGATAAAATAACACTTAATTTTAACATTTCAGTGAATGCAACACAAATCGATCATGTAATCCAACACAAACACAAAGTATTAACTCAATTTTTCCATTTCAATGAACTTAATTTTAAGGCAACCAGGTTACTTTTTTTTTTTTTTAAGTTAAACCAACAATATTTTTTAGTTTTGACGAAACAAGATGATTTTTAAACTGCCGAGGGCGTGGTAGCTCGTACCAAGAGCGTGGTTAGCTGGAATCTGCTTACCCGGGTACGTCACGAAGAACCGCAAACATCCAATAGGAAAGTTCAACTGCAGTAGCCACCATTCAAACTGAAGAGGGCAGCACTAAGACGTTTTTACACCATATATTGCAGAATTAAAATGCTTTATACCCAAATGCGTAGGCGTAGGTTTGATTTTGAAATTGGTGGGGATGGGGACCACAGTTTATAAATATATTTATATATTCTATATAATATAATATAATCTAAATTATTGCTAGGGATTTATCAGTCTCACTGGATATTGGTGTCCCTACTAAATTTTACGCCCCTGCCCTGCCCAAATGTCAAAAAAAGTTACTTGAATCAATGATCAGCAAGCCCCATTCTTACAGATCATTAACTAAATGTTTAGTTACCCTTTAAGCTTTAGAAGGCCACAACAAAATTTGTTATATTTGACTGAAACAGTAACTGTTCTATCTAACCACAGACAGACCGTATGTAAAAGACCAGCAGGCAGTGGAGCGTCTGCAGGATCCCATGTTGGAGGTGCTGAGGAAGGTCTGTAAGCTACAGCATCCTCAGGAGCCCCAGCACTTTGCAAGGCTTCTCGGTCGTCTCACTGAGCTACGCACCCTCAACCACCACCACGCCGAAATGCTAGAGTCATGGCGCATGAGTGACCACAAGTTCACCCCCCTCCTCTGTGAGATCTGGGACGTTCAGTGACTTTGTGAAAAAAAATGGGTGAATGAAGAAGAAATGCCAAAGACTTTTACTAAGCTGCCAAAGAACGGAGTTTACACACTTTTGAGAGAATTTGACTGTTAAAGTATAAAATGTAAACATTATACATTGCCAAATGTCAAGTAAAGCAGGAAGTCAAAATTATTTGAAGACGTTATCAGCTTTTCAAGAAAAGATTGATGGACATATTTTGATATTGTACTGCATTTGTAAATGTTTACCTGGCCTTTGCTTGATTTGTTTAAAATGTGCTTAACCTGAGGATTACATGGCTTTTTACACTGATTGTTTGTGTTGTGTAATTCATTTAAATATTTTAAGGTTCTCAAAGTCACATTTTGAGAAGCATGTAAATTTCCAGTCTTCTTTTGTGCATGTGTGTTTATCTGGAAGTTGGTGTTTACCACTACATTCATGCATACAGATTCAGTGATACACTATATGACCAAACGAGGACACCTCATCAACAGATGCACAAAATCATGATAGTTCACCCAAAAAAATGAAAATTCTGTAATTAATTAATCACCCTGTTGTTCCAAACCCGTAACGTAAGACTTTTCGTTCATCTTTGAAACACTAATGAAGATATTTTTGATTAAATCTGAGAGCTTTAGTTTCGTTCCTTCAATAGACAGCTTCGTAAATACCACTTTGACGCTACAAAAAGTTCATAAAGAGATCGTAAAACTAATCCATATGAGCGGTTTAGCCCAAATTTTCTGAAGAGACATGATCGCTTTATATGAACAAATTTAAGGCTTTCGCACGTCATGCTTGAGCTTCTGTTTACCACAACTGATGTGTAAGTCAATGTTTAGCCCGTGTATTCAAAAGCCTTAATTTTAGACTAAGTCTCTAGTTTTACGATTTCAACTCTTGCTTCAAAGTGGTATGGAGGGATAGAAAGCTCCCAGATTTCATCACATAGATCTTAATTTGTGTTCAGAAGATGAACGAAAGTTGTGATTACATGGTTGGATGATTACGGGTTTGGAAAGACATGAGGGTGAGTAATTAATTAAAGAATTCCATCCAATACTTTTTCAAGTGAAAAAAGTGAAGGGTAAGTGTTGATGTGATGTAAGCCTACATAGCCCCAAAAAAACAGATGTTAAATATGGCCAAAAGTATGGACACCGGAACCCATGTGTGCTTTTTTGACCGGTAATTTCGAAACTTTATTAATATAGGATTAGTCCTCCATTACGATTTCATTCTTTTGGGAACGCTTTCACACCTGGCTCGTTTCGAGCGTTTGTTTCGAAACCGGGTGTGTTTTTTGCCATATTATTGGGTTCCTTTAGATATAAACACGGTCATGCTCAATTGAAAACGAACTCTTGGGCAGTTCGGTTGAGGTAAGAAAGCAACCCGACCCAACGGACCAACAAACCAACCAAGCGATAGGCCTATATTCATTACAGGATAGCAGCAGAGTCTGAGTAAGTGAGCATGTCACAGTTGAAAAGTTGCCTTTTCATCTTAAAAATTGCTTTTCTCTAAGCCAACAAAGTCTAGATTCCAGGTATAACTGCATTATATATCACGACAGTTACAGATAATGCCACTACAAGCTTTAAAGGGGTCCTATTATGCTCTTTCAAATTTAGTTAGTGTCCAGTGTTGCCGTTTAAGCATAATAAAGATCTACAAGGTAACAAGCTCCAGTCTACAAGGAGATATTTTATTTAACAGAATCCACTTTCCAAGAACTACAACGAATGACTCGTTTGGACTACAACGCATTTTTTCTGGGCTTTGTATGAGGGACAAGCCAAAATTCATTGTTCACCTCTCACATACATTCTCTTTTCACAAGCAAATATTTCTGCTCTCACGCACACACATATTCACATTTGACATACATTTCTACTTTCACACGAAAACTGAAGTCGTAATGTTAGGCTACTCATTTAAATAATCTCCACCCATGGAATTTGCAAAAAGGGAATGAGGCCTGGTTGAACTGCATTAGAGAACACAGTGTTGTCACTATGTCAACGAGACACTGACTACCATAGTAGGAATAAAATACTTTGGGGCCAAAGATCTGCTTGGTTACAAACATTCTTCCAAATATATTCCTTTGAGTAAGCTACAGCAGAACAAAGACATTTGGTTTGGGAAAATTTGAGGGTGAGTAAATGACAGACTTTTTATTCACGGATTAACTATCCATTGAAGTGTCTTTAACAATTCAGGCCCTAAATTTAAGTTAATGATTTGTTTGTTTGTTTTTCTCATTGTACTTATATTTAAAAAATATATACCTTTAATTAATTACTATAATAATTATATATAATTTGAGTTAACCTGTGCCCAACCTTAAAAGGTTAGCACCCAATAATTAAAATTCTGTCATTATTACTCACCCTCATGTCTCAACCAAATTTAGGCTTTTATTTGCATATAAACGTTGATCAACTCACACATCAGTTGGGGTAAACGGAAGCTCAAACATGTTCGCTTGACATGTGAGTCATTTTAACCGACCCAATTTAAGTAGTCTCAACGTGAATTTTTAAAGGCTTCCTGGCATGATTCAGGTATTTTTTTAATATTCATTAATCCATTAATATTTCATTTATTTTAGTGTCACATAATTACATCGATAGACTATAGCTAGCTATTTGCTAGCAGTAGCACATATTAGCATCTTAAATGCTAAATTTTACATGCTCCTTCAACCAAAACATAGAAAAGAGTTAAATCAGTCTCATGTCTCGACCAAATTTAGGCTTTTATTTACATATAAACATTGATCAACTCACACATCAGTTGGGGTAAACGGAAGCTCAAACATGTTCGCTTGACATGCGAGAAAGTTTATTCCAACCCGATCTCATGCAAGTGTGCATCTATACCACAAATTTAATTTCTCATGCTTACGCCAAAATTTGTTTTTGCGTGCATATACTAGGCTACTTTGGCTAAGCTACTTTGGCACGAGAAATTAAATTTGTGGAGTTGATGCGCACTTTCATAAGATCGGTTTGTGTGTTACGAAGCCATTATTTGAGCTTCTAAAAGAACCAATGAGGTTTGGGTTTGTGTTTCCGAAGATCACAGGTTTTGGAACGTCACGAGGGCAAGTAAAAAAATTATGATCGAATTTTCATTTTTGGCTGAACTGTCCCTTTAAGATTTGTCAGTGGAATTCACTTGAATTAAAACGATAGTTTACCAACTAACTTTACACAATAAGACATCATTTACTCACCTTCATGACATTTCAAATATGTTAACACTGCGTGACGAAGAGATTAAAGTAATTTACTGAAACATTTCCCGGCTATCAATTGCTGTTTTGGGCTGAACAATACAGTAGATACATTTATTGTTAGAATCTGATTCTGAACAAATCTTTTCCTGGTTTTTGGGAACTGAATCAATACTATTTGTCTCCACAGAGAAATTCATTCACAAATGACAGTTTGTGTTCTACAGAAGAAAGTCATACAGGATGTATTATGATTAAGTTGCAGAAAATAGCCTATTTCATCAATTGATTTTGTCATAATTAAATTATAAATCAAATATATTGGAATCATTTTGTTTTTGTAATATTTTTTTCTTGTTTGTTTGTATTGATATTGTCACAGAACAGAAGAAAGCAGACAAAGGTAAAATCTGAATGGAGTGTATTGAAAGACACCAGTTGAGGTGAGTCACCAGATGCAGATATTTCTGGTGTTACTATCATGTGAATCTTTGTCTTATCTTTAAAGGTGACAGAGAGTAATGACGAAGGATGAGTCAGTTCGATGCGTAGGTTAATTTTCCACAGGTATGAGTTTGTGAAGCAGAAGGTGAATGATGGCAGGTGTAGATGATTGATTAGTGTCGGAGCCAGAAAGGATCATGGGAAATGTAGTGCAATGGTGACATGACAATAGTGGATGAGTGACTGTGACAGTTATAGGAAACAACAATACTTCACAAACAGATCACATACAGCTAAAATATCTATTTTAGACAGGCTTCACATTCAGAAAGTAATGAAGACTTTTTTGTAATGAATAATTCTGAGTAGCCAAATCAGTCTGATGAATCCGTCAGAACTGCTAGTTCCAAGCCAATGCATCAATAGCCTCATAAATACAACCATCTCAGTAATTTGACAAGGACAAAAAGGCCACATTTACACATAGCCGGGTATTTAGAGAAACAAATATTTTCCCTCCTCCATTTTCAATAATAACATCGTGCACACAACATCCATTCCATCCATCCATCTTCTTCCGCTTATGCGAGGCCGGGTCGTGGAGGCAGCAGTCTAAGCAGAGATGCCCAGACTTCCCTCTCCCTAGACACTTCCTCCAGCTCTTCCGGGGGACACCGAGGCATTCCCAGGCCAGCCGGGAGACATAGTCTCTCCAGCATGTCCTAGGTCTTCCCCGGGGTCTCCTCCCAGTGGGACGTGCCCAGAACACCTCCCTGGGGAGGCGTCCAGGAGGCATCCGAAACAGATGCCCGAGCCACCTCAGCTGACTCCTCCTGATGTGGAGGAGCAGCAGCTCTATTCTGAGCTCCTCCCGAGTGACCAAGCTTCTCACCCTATCTCTAAGGGATCGCCCAGCCACCTTGCGGAGAAAGCACATTTCGGCCACCTCTATCCGCGATCTTGTCCTTTCGGTCATGACCCGAAGCTCATGACCATAGGTGAGAGTAGGAACGTAGATTGACCGGTAAATCAAGAGCTTTGCCTTACGGTTCAGCTCCTTCTCTGCCACAACAGACTGGTACAACGACCGCATTACTGCAGAAGCTGCACTGATCCATCTGTCAATCTCCCATTCCATCCCTCCCTCACTTGTGAACAAAACCCCAAGATACTTAAACTCCTCCACTTGAGGAAGGATCTCTCCACCAACCTGAAGTGAGCAAGCCACCCTTTTCCGACTGAGGACCATGGCCTCGGATTTGGAGGTGCTGATTTTCATCCCAGCCGCTTCACACTCGGCTGTAAACCGTCCCAGTGCATGCTGAAGGTCCTGGTGTGAAGGGACCAACACAACATAATCCGCAAAGAGCAGCAGAGACGAAATTGCATGGTCCCGAAACCTGACACCCTCCGGCCTCTGGCTGCGCCTAGAAATTCTGTCAATAAAAATTATGAACAGAACCGGCATCAAAGGGCAGCCCTGCCAGAGTCTAACATGCAACGGGAAGAAGTCCGACTTACTACCGGCAATGCGAACCAAGCTCCTGGGGACCGGACAGCCCTTAGCAAAGGACCCCGGTCCCCATACTCTCGCAGCACCCTCCACAGGCCGCCTCGGAGGACACAGTCGCATGCCTTCTCCAAATCCACAAAACAAATGTGGACTGGTTGGGCAAACTCCCATGCACCCTCCAGCACCCTGTAGGAGAGTATGGTGCTGGTCCAGAGTTCCACGGCCTGGACGAAAACCGCACTGTTCCTCCTGAATCCGAGGTTCCACTATTGGCCGTATTCTCCTCTCCAGTACCCTGGCATAGACTTTCCCAGGGAGGCTGAGAAGTGTGATCCCCATGTAGTTGGAACACACCCTCCGGTCCCTCTTCTTAAAAAGAGGGACCACTACCCCGGCCTGCCATCCCAGAGGCACTGTCCCCAATCGCCACACGATACTTCAGAGATGTGTCAGTCAAGACAGCCCCACAACATCCAGAGACTTGAGGTATTCAGGGCAGATCTCATCCACCCCCGGTGCCTTGCCACTGAGGAGTTTCTTGACTACCTCAGGGTGATGGACGTCGGGATTGAGGAGATCCTCGCCGATAGTGTTGTGCTATAGTGGTGTACAGAAGTGTGATCCCCCTGTAGTTGGAACACAACCTCCGGTCCCCCTTCTTAAAAAGAGGGACCACCACCTTAACTTAGTCTGACTTGACTGAGTTTCTTGACTACCTCGGTGACCTCAGCTAGCGAGATGGACGGTGGGATTGAGGAGATCATCGAAGTATTCCTTCCACCGTCCAACGACACTGTAAGGCACTGTTTCCCTCTCCTGAGGCGCTGGACAGTTGGCCAAACGGACTGCAGCCCGGGTGGTTGTGGAGGCAAAAACTCTGGCCTGGGAGGAGTTCGGTGAGGCCATGGAGAAGGACTATCGGCTGGCCTCAAAGAGATTCTGTCACACAAAATTGTTTTCAAAAATGATCCATGATCAGTAGCCAACATAGGGCGCTCACATGACGTTAAGCATTTTCTAGCGCAAAATGTGACGTTTGAGAACCTAAAACCCTATTTCTCCCAGTTGACATGGCAATACATCACCACCATTATCAGAAATCTTCACTTTGGCTGGAGTTTTTAGATATATTAGTTTTCTGTGATATTCGTGTAAATGAGAGGCCAAAACACAAGGGAATATCTACATCATTACTTTGTGTAAATGGGGCATAAAAGATAGTAGTAGTAATATACTTTACTTTATTATCCTCGAGAGGAAATTTGCTTTGGACTACAATGGTTGCTGCATGTGCATAGAAATATACAATATACAATTATAAAAAAGAGAAAAGACAGTAATTTTTAAAAATTTAAAATTAATAAGATAGACTGTTATTCAACATACGTACAGACATAGGAACAAAATAATTTTTATACCGGTTCAGTTTGCACAGTGGTACTCTATATCTTCTGCCGGAGGGGAGCAATTCATACTGAGAGTGTTGGAGATTCAAAGATTCCTCATTGAATTCCTCAAGATTATGGTAACTAAAATAGAGCATAGGTCTATTTAGCTCTAGTTTTTGCTGGGTCTCAAGATTGATTACACCTCTCTTGGTGGGTCCTATGAAAGTGTTTTGGAACCCTTGTCCTAGTTATGAAGTAAAGTTATCATAATCATAGTCTCCCTGATCTAAGAGTTTCAGAAAATAATTTGATCTGAGGCCAACCCTTTTTTCAAAATATCAATTTCCTTGTTGTCTCATGAATGTTTTACTCAGCGTATTAATGGAAACCCAAGACTGTGAAGGGATTTCTCCTTCAATTTTTATTTCCTTCTTCCTTGTACACTACATCATTCACAACATTAAAGCCATGTGCTGTAAAACCATGCCATTCAGCTGCCAAAACAGCTCTGAAGCGTCGAGGCATGGACTTTAATTGTCCTCCATAAGTCCTCCACATGTCCTCCACAAGTCCTCTTAATGTTTTATGTGATATCTCACACAAAAACAATAGCACCAGATTCTCTAAGTCCTGTAAGTTGCGAGGAGGGGTCTCCATGGATCAGATTTTTTTCAAATGTCTGTTCCCCAGGTAAACTATGAACATGCCATTCCATCTGATCTTAAAAAAAACGTGACCAAACAACCTTCTTCCATTGCTCCATTCCAGTTCTGAAGCTCAGGGTCTACAGCATTACGGTTGGCCCCTACCTGAATAAAAAGTCATAGGCATTTAGTCAGTACATTTCAAATTGTGCTCAAGCATACATTCAAATGGCATAACTTTAAAAACATTTCTTCCTTGTTTTCCTAGATGAAAAGCTCTTGGTAACCCCTATTACTCTCTGTATGAACGTACAACTGGATCTATCAACTACAACCATAGTGACATTGACTGAAGTAAATACAATTTTAAAGACTTATCACATTTGAAAAAGTCAAGGCAAATGTTCATTCATCAAGTTAACCGAAAACAGCTTTAATACCTGAGTGAGAGCAACCAAGTCACGCCAAAGACTTTATATAAGAGACTTTGATCGCACATAAATAGCACTCACATAGGCAGCTTCAGTGGAAGACCTAAAGATCACCAGTTGTCTTTCCTTGCACCACTTTTGTTAGGTACTAACCAATGCATACTAGCAATAATCCAAAATACTTGGCATTTTGGGGATGATCTGACCCAGTCATCTTTGTCCCTGGTCAAAGTCACACAGATCTTTTCGCTTGCCCATTGTCATGATAGAATCAAGGAAGCAAGTGCAGTTAAACTCTATTTAATTATAAGCTTGACGAACACACACAGACAGTCCATTAACAGGCAGAAATAGTGACGCAGGGGATCCGATGGTCCGGTGCAGGGTGCTGTGGTGATGGTGGTGGTGAATCCAACGATGAACAAATCCAAATGACAGAGAACAAGGGCCAGAGCTGAACACGAATTAGCGAGACAGGAGACAACACACCGGGAACCACAAACAACGATCTGACAAAGGAGATGAGAAGTTGATGAGAATATATACACAAGAAGATTAACTGCAGCTGGTGGTGATGATTGCTGATGAGCGCTGATAGAGCGGCACGCCCCCCCATCAGCGCACACACACACAACAATAACAGAAACACGAGACGAGAAGAAGACATAGGATTTACCAACCGTGACAGTACCCCCTTCCCTAGGAACGCCTCCTGGCGTTCCCAGACTCCCTTACCTGCCGATTGTAATCATCGATAAGGGAGTGATCCAGGATGTCTCTGGCCGGTACCCAACTTCTCTCCTCCGGACCGTAACCTTCCCAGTCCACCAGGTACTGGAATCCGCGCCCCCTCCGTCTCGAGTCCAGCACGCGATTGACCGAATAAGAGGGTTCCCCATCTACGAGACGCGGCGGGGGGGGAACCGGGACTGGCGGATTAATGCGAGCATAAAAGACAGGTTTGACTTTGGAAACGTGAAAAACGGGATGAATCCTCCTGTACACTGGAGGAAGATTCAGACGGACTGTCACCGGACTAATGATTTTGGTGACAGCAAACGGGCCAATGAATTTGGGTGCAAGTTTATTCGAAATGGAACGGAGTGGAATGTCCTTAGTTGAAAGCCACACTTTAGAACCGACGACGTATACGGGAGGTCTCCGCCGGTGGCGATCGGCTTTGACCTTGGTGCGCGCCCCCACTTGGAGTAGAGTCTCACGGGCTCTAGTCCAAGTGCGGCGACACCGCTGGACGAAGGCGTGGGCGGAGGGGACCGCGACTTCGGATTCCAGACTAGGAAAGATAGGTGGCTGGTAACCTACACTACACTTAAATGGTGATAGGCCCGTGGATGACACTGGCAACGTGTTGTGGGCGTACTCCACCATAGACAACTGCTGGCTCCAGGAAGAGGGATTCTTGGACACTAAACATCGCAACGTTCTCTCCAAATCCTGGTTGGCTCGTTCAGTTTGACCATTGCTCTGGGGATGGAACCCAGATGAGAGACTGACAGTCGCCCCCAGCAGTCTACAAAACTCTCGCCAAAATTTGGACACAAATTGGGGTCCTCTGTCAGAGACCACGTCTGTCGGGAGGCCATGAAGCCGAAAGACGTGGTCAATGACACTCACCGCTGTTTCCTTGGCTGAAGGTAATTTGGGCAAGGGAATAAAATGGGCCGCCTTCGAGAATCGGTCCACCACGGTCAAAACTACCGTGTGACCCTGGGAGGGTGGGAGGGCGGTGATAAAATCTAGCGCGATGTGGGACCAGGGTCTCGAAGGCACCGGCAGCGGTTGAAGCAACCCATCTGGGGGTCGATTGGAAGTCTTGCCTGTGGCACAAACTGAACAAGCCAATACAAAACTTCGAACGTCACGAGACATGAGAGGCCACCAGAATCGTTGCTTAACCAAAAACATGGTACGACTGACTCCTGGATGACAAGCCACATTGGAACAATGACCCCACTGGATGACGCTGGACCGTAAACTCTCCGGCATGAACAAACGGTTCGGTGGGCAACGAGTCGGAGGCGTTACCCCTTCTAAGGCCTTCTTGACCTTCGATTCGACCTCCCATGTGAGTGTAGAGATGAATAGATTCTCTGGTAAAATGCACTCGGGAGTAGACGGGCGATCGGAACGGTCAAAAATGCGCGATAAAGAATCGGGTTTGATGTTTTTGGAACCCGGGCGGTACGAGAGTGTAAAGTCAAAACGTCCGAAAAAAAGAGCCCACCGAGCCTGCCTTGAATTGAGTCTTTTAGCAGTGCGAATGTATTCCAGATTCTTGTGGTCGGTCCAGACGATAAAAGGTACCCCCGACCCTTCTAACCAGTGACGCCACTCCTCCAACGCTAACTTGACCGCCAACAATTCTCTGTTGCCAATGTCATAATTACTTTCAGCGGGGGATAAACGGTGCGAAAAAAACGCGCAAGGATGCATCTTCTCGTCTGAAGGAGAGCGCTGAGATAACACCGCACCTACCCCCACCTCTGACGCGTCGACCTCCACCACGAACTGACGTGATGGATCAGGGGTTATCAGGATGGGGGCCGAAACAAAGCGCCCCTTCAGTTTGGCAAACGCAGCTTCCGCTGCGTCTGACCACCTGAACGTCGTTCTGGGGGAGGTCAAGGCAGTCAGAGGCGCGGCCAGGCGGCTGAAGTTGCGAATAAAACGCCGGTAAAAATTGGCGAACCCCAGAAACCTCAGTAGGGCCTTACGGGAATCTGGACTTGGCCAATCTACCACAGCCTTAACCTTGTCGGGATCCATGCGCACTCCGTCAACCGAGATGATGTGACCTAGAAAGGGAACAGACTGTGCATGAAAAACGCATTTCTCCGCCTTGACAAAAAGCCCATTCTCTAACAACCTCTGAAGCACTTGTCGAACGTGTTGCACATGTTCCTGGAGAGACGAAGAAAAAATCAATATGTCATCCAGGTAGACATAAATGAATTGGTCGACCATGTCTCGCAACACGTCATTGACAAGTGCCTGGAAGACCGCTGGGCTATTGGACAAGCCGAAAGGCATGACCAAATATTCAAAGTGCCCCCTAGGGGTGTTAAATGCAGTCTTCCATTCATCCCCCTCCCTGATGCGGACCAAATGATAAGCATTCCTTAAATCCAGTTTTGTGAAAATGGATGCTCCTTGCAACCTCTCGAAAGCTGAAGACATCAACGGCAAAGGATAAGTATTCTTCACCGTGATGTTGTTCAGCCCCCGGTAATCAATACAAGGTCGCAACGATCCATCCTTCTTCCCCACAAAAAAGAACCCCGCCCCCGCTGGAGATGAGGAAGGGCGGATGAATCCCGTTGCTAGAGAATCAGAAATATATTTCTCCATGACCTCTCTCTCAGGGACTGAGAGTGAATATAATTTGCCCTTAGGCGGAGACGTACCTGGCAATAAGTCTATAGCACAGTCATAGGGACGATGCGGAGGAAGAGAATCAGCCCGAGACTTACTGAACACTTCCTTCAGCTCCCGATACTCCGTGGGCACGTTTGATAAATCCACTGTTTCCTCCTGTAACACACGAGAAGAGACAGACGGACAAGCAGACACAAGACAAGACTTATGACAAAAACTGCTCCATGATGCTACTGATTTGAATTGCCAGTCTATTTTGGGGTTGTGACGGGTGAGCCATGGGTGACCAAGAACGATAGGGGCTAGTGGAGTGTCCAGAATGTAAAAGGAAATAGTCTCCGAGTGATTGCCTGACGTGATGAGGGTGATGTCTTCAGTGATCCATGAGATAGTGGGGAGTCTTTGGCCGTTGAGAGCGTGTACATGAATCTGGTGTGCGAGGGGTTTGAGGGGAATATGAAGTTTCTTAGCAAATGAATGGTCCATGAAATTACCTTCCGCCCCAGAGTCCAGTAGTGCTCGACAATCGTGGAGGTGAGTTGACCATCGGAGCCTTACCGGGAGGAAGGTAGATGTCGATGAGGTCTTCTCGGCAGAGATCCCACCCGACAGTAGCCTCATTCTTACTGTCGGGCTGGACCTTTTAACGGACAATGAAACGCCAAATGTCCCGCTCCCCACAGTACAGACAAAGGCCCAGGGATCTCCGCCTCTCCTTCTCCTCCCGGGAAAGCCGGGCTCGACCCACCTGCATGGGCTCGTGATCGTAGGTAGGGCTGACCGCTCCCTCGCCTCCTGAACGCTGCCCCTCGATGCCTCCAGAGAAACGATCGTGTTGACCTCGGCTCTTGACTCGAGAAAGACGTGCATCCACTCTTAACGCCAACGCGATGAGATCATTTAGCTTGGTGGGCAGGTCCAGGGCGTAGATCTCCTTCTGGATGCGGTCAGCCAACCCATGCAGGAACATGTCCCACTGCGCCTCCTCGTTCCATTTGCTCTCGGCTGCCAGGGTTCGGAACTCGATGGAAAAGTCTGATACTGATCTGTCACCCTGACGCAGTTCCGTCAACACCCTGGCAGCCTCTCTTCCTGATGCGGCCCGATCAAACACTCGCCGCATCTCGTCGGAGAGTTTCTGGAACGAGGAACAGCAGTCGTCTTGGCTCTCCCACACCGCTGCCCCCCATAGCGCCGCTCTCCCAGTCAGAAGCGTCAATACGAACGCCACCTTGGTTGCCTCCTCGCGGAACGTCCTGGGTTGCAGGGAAAAATGCATAGTACATCTGGTCAGAAATGCTCGACAAAAGTTCTCTTCACCTGCATAAGGCTCTGGAGTAGGAAGGCGCGGCTCTGACTGGGATGGGTCCGCTGGTGGTGGTGTTGGAGGATTCAGCGGTGCGGGTGGCGCAGTGGGAAGACGAAGGTGTTGAATCTGTTGGGTGAGCCCAGACACCTGCGTCACTAATGCCTGTACAGCGCGAGCTGTGTCGTTGAGGTTCTTCTCCTGTGTGTCCATCCGTTGTAGACAGCTTCCCACAAACTCGTTCAGTGATCGTTGCGAGTCTTCCGCTGCTTCCATGCTTTGGTCAGATCGTTCTGTCATGATAGAATCAAGGAAGCAAGTGCAGTTAAACTCTATTTAATTATAAGCTTGACGAACACACACAGACAGTCCATTAACAGGCAGAAATAGTGACGCAGGGGATCCGATGGTCCGGTGCAGGGTGCTGTGGTGATGGTGGTGGTGAATCCAACGATGAACAAATCCAAATGACAGAGAACAAGGGCCAGAGCTGAACACGAATTAGCGAGACAGGAGACAACACACCGGGAACCACAAACAACGATCTGACAAAGGAGATGAGAAGTTGATGAGAATATATACACAAGAAGATTAACTGCAGCTGGTGGTGATGATTGCTGATGAGCGCTGATAGAGCGGCACGCCCCCCCATCAGCGCACACACACACAACAATAACAGAAACACGAGACGAGAAGAAGACATAGGATTTACCAACCGTGACACCCATTTTTCCTGCATCCACCAGTTCACTAGTTGCTGAATATCTCCCACACCTTGACAGATGCCATTGTAACGATATAATCAATGTTATTCACTTTCAGTTGTTTTAATTTGGCTGTGTATCTTGCATATCGACAGTTATATGTTCTTTGCATATGCTCATTTGGTCTTTGTTTGCTGTAGTTCTTTCGCACAGACACCATTCACTTATGCATATTGTGTGCATGAGCATTACCCCCAAAACTAATGCCATTCGTTGAAAGCAGAGAATTCTCTAGAATCTCGCTGTATAGTGTGGAATTACAATCCACAATCCATTACAATTGTGTATCATAGTATAATCCGTTCATTAGAAGGGATTTAGAACACTTGTTTAACCATGGAGTAGTATATCTGGTAATTCGCTTAAAATACTTGAGAAACTCTTTTCATCATCAAAGGGAGTGGAAAATTCAAATGAACGTGACAGATGATTTCTGTGTAAAGATATATATATTACTGCATAAACCCGTTTGAATAAAAGCGTAGTGGTCCCTCCCATCTGGTCATAAGGCTCTGGACTGCTATAAATGGTTAATCAAAGGTTTGTGCTGCCTTGCAAACATCACTATGGAAAAGCAGCAGAGCCATGAATTCAGGTAATAATTTTTTGATTTTCATTTATTAAACTTATATTAAATAATTCAAATTTAGATCTCCACTAACATTTATTTAATTAATTTGAATTATTTCACTTTCTGCCAAATTGATTTCTTTATTATTTACCTCCTGCCACTGTAAAAAATATTTCATGATTTGTAATCACAACATTTTTTCTTTTGTCAAATCAAGATAATTTATGTAGTTCAGATAACATAATATTTTGAGTTTATGTGATTAAATTAATCTCTTTCGTTTTATTAACTCAATTTTTCTATTTCAATGAACTTAAAATATTAAGGCAACCAGGTTACTTATTTTTTTTAAGTTAAACCAACAATATTTTTTTACAGTGTGGCATGTATTCCTTTAATCTGTCTAGCATGATAAATACCAAGATTTTTTGTATTGATCTTTTATATTTCTCATTTAAGTGAACTTTAAATTTTCAATTAAGCTATTCCCTTTTTTTTTCTTCCCAAACAGGCGATCTTGGGATGCGTGCAGAGAAGTGCCGATCATTCAAAACGAGCAGATACCAAAGAAACGAGTGCACTGTTTGAAATGGTTCTCATGTGCCATTGTTGGCATACTTGTCTTTGCCCTTGCGCTGCTCAGTAAAGTGAGCTGCTTTATTAATCATTTGCTAATCATTTTTGGATGATAGGATAGATGATAACAATTAACTCGTCTATTAAGTATTACACAAAAGCTCGGTTTTTCTAAAACTATTTTCTTTTTCTTTACAGACATCATTTTTGCTTCTGATAACATTTGGGAACAATAAAACCGATATTATATGTTCAGAAAAGAAGCCGGCCGCCCTACTTGGCATTGGATTTGTTCTGGTTGGGCCGAGTGTTCTTCTTTTGCTAAAAAGCACATGGAAGTTCATTTTCAAGAGTGCAGCCATGCCCTCTAAAAAAACTGTTTTTTGGGTAAGCAAACAAAGTTTTTGTTCAACAGATCTATAGTAGCAGTGAAACTGAATGTTAAGGCAGTAACCTTTCTGACTTTGGTTTGATCTTTGCTCTAGGTCCTGTGTGTTGAGTTCCTGGTAGCATTGGGATCTGCAATTCTTACAATAGTAGCCATGCCACACTTCGACATTGTCACTAATGTGATGATCCTAAACAGTGTGAGCATCCTGTCAGCAGTGTTCCAGGTAGTCGCTGATTGCCTCGCCAAAGAGAAGAAGCGCCTTATAATGCTCCCCGTATGCTCCATTTTCTTAATCGTCCTAGGTTATGTGCTTTTTGCCGTCAATTATCTGGTAATCGAACGTTCCCCTGAGATGAGAATACCAATTGGCCTTGCCATCGTGGGGACCATCTTGGTTTCTGTGAACTGGTGGGAAAACTACAGCACGCTCTTCTCCATCTCATCTCTACATGACATTTCCAAAGACATTGCTCAGTCCCGTAATGTGGTGTGCATCATCTCCAGTTTGATGAGAATCCTGATTACTTCAGCTGTGTTTGCAGCTTATGTTGGTCTGTCTCGTCAGAACTGGAAATCGGTCATATACGTCTTCGAAACAGTCATTGTTTCATTGGTGGTTCTCCAGATTTTATCCTCTGCGGTGTGCCGCTGGTTTATTGTTGTGGCTTGCAAGATGCACGCCCTGCATCGCAGCTTCGCCTTGCCCATATACATGGCCTCGATTGCAGTTTTGGCAGTTTTTTTGATTCCACTTGCATTTAAACTCCCAGAGTCTAATCAAAATTCTACTTGTGTAGGGAACGTTCAGTTGAAATACAATGGTACATTGTTGTTGTTGATGTTGGCGGATGCTACAAAAACTCTACATAGCAGGGACATTGTGGAAAACATGAGAACAGGAGGACTGGCGTGTTTGATCTGCTCTGCTCTGAGCTGGTGGTTGGGACTCATGCTCAGTACATTTTACATCTGGTTCCTGAAGATCCATCGAATAGAAAGAACCCAAGATCTGTTCGTGCGACGCATGTATGAAGGAGCGTTTCTGGAACAGTCCATGTTGCTGAACACCCGTTTTGAAATCAGAAAGAGAATCAAGGAGAAACTGTAAGTGTTTCAACTTTCTAAGTATGGTTGCATATTGTATCAGCCAGTATTAGAGATTTTTAAATGACCTGTATCGGTGTTGAATATTTAATGGAGCATTCTCATTGTTTTTTACATTTATATTATCTGATTCTTACTTCATGTCCATCTGTAAACACTAATTATTTAATAACACTGTTAAATGCAAAGTAGCCTAATTAAATCATTTTCATACTGTAATGTTGTGATGCATAGTCACTAGTCACTTGTTATTGCAAAAATTTTTACTTCGTAGTGCTTTATTTTTAATATAATTAGACAAACTTATCTTAATCAAAGCATTTTACATAGCAAGTGTGTTTCCATTAAAATATACAAATGAGTTTTATTGTGAAGACATCAGTGAAATTAAAATGAGAGCAAATTGAGTTTTTCTAAAGTCTCGCTTCTCAAAGTTTAGTCTGACAAAAAGATAGTTCAGCATCTCAGACTGTACACTTGCCAAAATACCAAAGTTTGCAATAAAACCCGAATTGCTCGAATAAAAAGAAAGAATTTTAATATGAACACAAAAACGTCTTATCAGATTTATCACGCACTGTAATTTTGTCGCTTTGCCTTTGTACTTTTACTGTATGTCAATAACAATCACTTGCTTCTAATTTTACAAATGTTAGTAATTAAATGATATGTATCTGAGAGCAACTAATTACAATTTTCCTTTGGATTTCCTCAGCACAAAAGAAAAGTGCAGAGTGTTTCTGTGTGCAACGATGTGGCATGAGACCTACGATGAAATGATGAAGATAATCATCTCTATGTTCAGGTAAACATAGGCTAGACTTACGCATTCAGTCTCAATTTAATTATAGGCTACTTATACTATTTCTTTTACTACCAGGCTCGACAAATACAGGCCCAAGACCGACAAACAAAGCGATGTCGAGTTTGAATTTCATATTTATTTTGATGACGCTTTCACGGATGCTGATAATGGAAAACAGCGGCAGGCAAATGAATACGCTGAAATTATTGTGGATGTAATTAAAGAAGTTTACACGTAAGATTCTTCTTTATTTTGATCGGTTTATGGTTACTGAGAATTTATGGGAAAAACTAATCTAATATACTTCACATTAATTAGCATTTTTAGTGAGGAGGATCCGTGTATATTTAAGCAAACGGCACCACTACCATGTCAGAAGATTATAAACACCCCCTATGGAGGTCGTCTGGAATACATCCTTCCTAAAGGCAATGTGATGATGGTTCATATGAAAGACAAGAAACTTATTCGTCACAAAAAAAGGTGGTCTCAGGTAAGGGTCATGCAGCTAAACACACAGGTACAGATGTTTTACACCCAGAACTTCACTAATCATCTGTTTTTGCAGATAATGTACTTGTATTACATTTTTGGTTGGAGACTTAACAGACAGTACTTCCAAAAGTTTAAGGGAGGAGAAGAACTGGATGGCCTTAAGGAGAAACTGAAGGTTAGATGCTTAACTTTAAAATTCACCACTAGTATTTCTAGAGAATAATACAATGTAATCTAGACTCTGATTGTTTTTAATTCTCATCAGAGAGAAAAGGAGAACACGTATATCTTGGCTCTGGATGGGGATACTGATTTCCAGCCGTCCGCCGTCATGCTGTTAATTGACAGACTGAAACTCTACCCGGAGGTTGGGGCTGCCTGTGGCAGGATTCATCCAACAGGCACAGGTTGGATATTTATTGAGTAGCTATAAACCATTGTTATCAGGTCATTTTATTGTTTTTGATTCAAATGTTCTAAATATCTGGAATACTCTGCAATTCAAAAGTTTTAGTTCAGTAAGATTTTATATATATACTGTATATATATATATATATATTTTTTTTTCAACAAGGGCACATTCATTTGACATAAGTGACAGTAAAGACATTTATAATGTTACAAAAGA
The DNA here is from genome assembly GCF_016745375.1 of Pimephales promelas. The sequence goes on from NW_024121599.1 coordinate 4,737,611, forward strand.
TTTCTATTTGAAAAAAAAGCTGTTATATTTTTTTTATCAAAGAATCCTGAAAAAAAATGTTTCATTCAATCTTCCTTGAACGCAAACTTGTAAACTACAGTGCACATTCTAGAATGCTTTTCAAAGTATGAGGCAAAGGAAGTGTGAATAATAATCAACCAGATAAAACCACTACTAATAAATGAAATTTATTCAAAATAAATTCAATCAAAAAAAATAAATAAATTAGAGAATCAAAATAAATTAAAGCTGCAAGCAGTGATGAAAAGAGCCAACCGGTGGTTTTAGGAAGACAGAGAACGGTGGGCAGTATGTAATGATAATAAATACTGCAGGCTGTCTGTGGTTGCCTTGCAACATCGGAACTGCAAGCAATATTGAACTATATGACATATTCATGCACAAATCACCAAAAGGCTGAAATCAGGCTGCCAAGGGCACATCCTTCGACGAAAACTCAAGATCTTTGCAATTTAACATCGCAAACACCTTAAGATTACACTCACCAAATTTGAAGAGGATCAGATCAAAACTGTAGTACAACAGTACCAGCAAGTTACTTCCAAACTGTAATACATTAGGTATTACTTGTTACTGTTATTTAAAAGTAATTCATTACATTACAATATTACTGTCCCAGAATTGTAATGCGTTACATTACTCATGTATTACTTTTGAGTTACTTTCACCAAAATAACTAAGTAGAACTTAACGTTTGGGCTGTAACGATATGCAATATGAAACCGAAATCGCGATTCGCCACATCCACGAACCTACAGAATCGCGTGTTCGCATTTATGAGGAAAAAACAATGTTACACACACGACCGCTCTGAACTGGCACTAAAAGACTGCTTTAAAACTTTCACATAGTCTGTTGCCTTTAAGAAGTAAAAGCAGACAATACACTGTAATACAACTGTAATACAAGCCTCACTGAACATGTAACGAGTAAAATATTACTGAAAATTGATTAGTAATGCTACTGCGTTACAGCAAAAAGTAATATGTTACTGTAATGTATTACTTTTGTAATGCGTTACTCCCAACACTGAACAGTACAACAGTACAACATCAGGAAATTGCGAAAAATGCACAAAATCTAGGAGGAAGTTCAAAATAGCTGACTTCCTGTTGTGTTTAGGGCTATGCTCCAAGAGACTTTTTTATAGATATTGGGTCATTACATGTACGTACCAAATTTCATACCTCTACGTGAAAGGTAGAGCCGGGGCAAAATGTGGGGGCAGTAATTTAAAGAATTTGCCCCACCCATTTTTTAAAACCATATCACACGTAAATTTTCACCACTTCTGAAGCATGTACAAAGTTTCATGAGTTTTCGAGCATGTTTCGGCCCTCTAAGCGATTATTTTAAGAGAGGAAGAAGAATAAACAGAGCAAATCAATAGGTCCTCTCACCATCGGTGCTCGGGCCCTAATAAATTACATTTTTAAAATGAAATAAAATCAAGATAACCAAATACAGTATGTCTAAGCTGTATTGTCTGTAGGGATAAATCCAGTTACGATATCTATAATCACTTGGTAGAAACTAGTCGCAAATATAGACATGCACTAATCTTTGAAAACAATGTAAACATTAAATATGGTATGATGTTTAACTATTTCACCGCTTGATGACCATCAGCATGGCATCTGAGATCCACTCATCTATTCTAAAGAAAACTGCACTTGCGACTACTTAGATTCTAAACTAATACTGTCTAATACGATATTATGCTTAAAGGGCCCATGGTGTGGTATCAGAAGTTTGAATATGCGGTAGGCCACTGGCTGCAAAAGACTGCGGAGCACGTGTTCGGCTGTGTACTGTGCAGCCCTGGATGTTTCAGTCTTTTCAGAGGAGCCGCACTCATGGACGACAACGTCATGAAGAGGTATACAACTAAAGCAAGTGAAGCCAGCCACTGCGTCCAGTATGATCAAGGTAATGTCTACATGAAGCTAACCACAAGACAAACCATTTCAATTCAGCCTGGACTAAACAAATTCACCCATTTTTGGTGTAACGTCAGGTGAGGACCGCTGGTTATGCACTCTGCTTCTGCAGCAGGGGTGGAGGGTTGAGTATAACGCAGCATCTGATGCCTACACCAATGCGCCTCAGGATTTTAAAGAGTTCTACAACCAGCGCAGACGCTGGGGACCTTCCACCATGGCCAACACCATCGACCTCTTGGGCTCAGGAGGACTGACCTCTCAGAGGAACAGCTCTATCTCAAAACTTTACATCTTGTACCAGATTGTCAGCATGGCAGCTTCCATTTTAGGCCCTGCCACCATCTGTCTCATGATATCAGGTAAGGTTTTGCTTGCATAGTAAAATTGACAGTAATTTGATTCATTGTGTTGTTTTATGGCCAATATAAGTGTTTTTGAATGGCTATTAAAGTGTTTTTGTCTTGCAGGAAGCTTTGTGTTCGTTTGGGAAATGAGTGAAAATCTTGCTCTTGCTTTGGCTATAGTGCCCCCTACTGTCTATCTCATCTTATGCTTCAAACTGACATCTGACATGCAGATTAAAATTGCAGCAATTATGAGTGTGTTCTACGCATTTCTCATGGCGGGATCAGTTCTCTCCATCATAGGTAACAGCTCTGTCTAAAAAACTATTTAGAACATCAATATTTTTAGACTGCACATTACTTTATTTCCTCATCTCTACTCTCATAGGGGATTTAGTGAGGCAAAAAACTTTTCTGACCCCCAGTGGTCTGTTCCTCATTGGCATGGTGGCGTTGTACATCATTACGGCAGCTTTACACCCCCAGGAGTTCTCACTGGTCATCTATGGGTTGTTATACTTCCTCTGCATTCCCAGCGGGTATTTACTCTTAGCCATTTACTCTATAGTCAACATGAACAATGTCACGTGGGGAACTCGTGAAACCGGCGGCCAGGCTAAGACTACAGCAGTCGATACCATCAAGAAAAAGGTCATGAATGCCACATGTTGCAAATGTCCATGTTTGGAATCTAAAGAAGATTTGATCAAGGGGATACTTGTTGAAGAAGAAGTATGTGCAGAAACCATAACAGAAACTGAAAGGCCACATATTCCTTTGGAAGCACTAAGGTAAAAAACTACCATACATGTACAAATTCAAATTGTTTCATCCCATTTCTATCCACTTGTTTAGAAAGTTTATATTTTATATAGCCTACAGTAGATTTGAAAAATCTAATAATAATCGCCATCACTAATAATAATACTGTATTCCTACTATGTAGGGCAGAGGAGTCCATCAAAGATGTTCATCAAAGTAAGTATGAATTCCATACTTAATATCCTAATATTCTAGCTGTTGACTTATTGAATTAGATTACAATTAAAATGGTTATATATTTAATTCCAAAAGCTTGGATTGAACATCTGCAGATGAAATCGGATGACTTTCCCTTGTATGAATCTGAACTTACAGAGGTAAGATGAATTGGAAGAATTATATATTATATTATATTATATTATATTATATTATATTAATTGGTTTATATATTTTTTAATTGATTTATTTTTGCAAAATAATTATGTTTATTATTATTTGGCCATAAAACATGGCTACATTTGAATGGCTTTCAATGGAGAAAGCAGGGTTTTGGTTTATGTCAGTTGCTGGTGCATAGTGCATACACATAATATAAATTTACTATTTCACTACATGCAGGATGAAATCAAATTCTGGGAAGAATTGCAAAAAAAATATCTAGAACCTCTTAAAGAGAATAAAGAACAACAGGAAAAAATGGTGAATGATCTAAGAGAACTTCGAAATAAGGTAAGCCTCGCAAGCTTGTCAATATGCAAAAACAACTTTCTATGTGGTTTTGTCTATATGCTCTGGAATAGTAAAGTTTTGGATCCATGCTGTTTTGCTGTTCTCTTTCATATAGGTTACATTTGCCTTTTTCTTCTGCAATGCACTTTGGATAGTGGCAACCTTCTTCCTTGAGACAATTGGTGACTCAGTCTCCATAAAGATCCCAAAAATGTATCCTAATGGGACTCTATCCCAAACAGAAGTGTTTTCCATTGATCCAATTGGACTGATGTTTCTACTGAGCTTCGCATTATTGCTGATAGTGCAATTTATTGCAATGCTATACCACAGGTAACTAAACATGCACAAAAGAATAAAATCACTATCACTGATTCTTTTATGGTTCAAATTGACAGACCTTTTTGTTTTAGTGTTTCACTGAATCACAAAGTGGAGATCATACAATAGATTATATATCAAAAACCAGTCTAAAGTCTGAACATAAATCATTCGTTTTATTCTTATTTTTTGTAATGGTGTGTTATGTTCTTTTGTTTCAGAATCTACACATTAATCCATTTTGTGGCGTATGCTGATACAGAAATTAAAGCTCGTAGAAAGCAGTCACATCAGGTGAGCCAATGGATCACACACTAAATTGCCATTTTAAATGTTTTATTTTATTTTATTTTATTTTATTTTATTATCAACGATGTCCATGTTTCAATAGGTTGCACAGATCCAGGTCTCAAACCCCCAGTATGAGATGCTTGAGCCAGATGCATCCTTATGCATTCAGAACCCCTCTGTTTTGACTTCAGTATAAGGATTTGTGTTTACTAGTGTAGATACTAATGTAACATATTAAGAAATATTTATTTAAGGAGAATTTAAAGAGTAAAAAATATGTCTGAGAATAAGTGATTTTTATTGAGTGTGATATGCCAACTAATAATCAGATTAATCAAAATCAACCAACGATACTGGGTTGTTTTTGCTAAATATTATTATTTCTGCCGCAATCTTTGGCTATATATGAACATTACCTTTTAAGACGATTATGTTACTTGTTAAATTAACAATCCTAAAAAATATTTTAAATGATTTCCTTGTACATATTTACTGTTGAGTGTATTTAAATAAAAAAAAAAGATCTATTCTCTTTTGAAATCGTCTATCATTGTGACTCCAGACGTTTTAATGTTATTAAATAGAAGTTCAGTTTGTGTGCATTTTTTATTGGCTTTACCATCTGAGAAAATGGGGACTTTTGTGGCACCTGTTGGATATAATAAGAGCTAGGCTAACGTGTTTTTCTGTCTCTTAAAAAAAAAAAAATGCCTGTAAGTAGAATTAGTTTATTGTTTTATGTGGGTTGCAATAAATTACAAAAATATATACTATACATTAATTATAGAAAGACTGATGGTAGAGTTTACTTGTTAATGTTTAAATGCCAATTTAAGTTATTAGGTTGTCTACTTACGATATTGATCCTCACAATGTTGGCCAAACACACAAAACCCCACACACATGGTTAAGTTAAAGTTTATTTAGATTAGTTTATATCCAAAATATCAATAAGAAAGATCTCGGACACTTTCTAATACTTGTAACAACATTAAATACAATGGCACAATAAAAATCAGCACCGTGTCTATGTAGAGCATTTTACCTGTAACAATATGAGAGAGTCACAGTAGCATATCTTTCTAAACAATTATACAAAAATGGGAAGCCTTTATAACAACTTTCAATAATAAGGTAATAAATATGATAAGCTTAGATCAGAAGTTCATTTACATTCAAACATGAATATACTGTATATGAATTCCATTTTAACGTAGGGGTGGTGATGGTGCGGTGGATAAGACGCATGTCTCCACTGTGAGACACCAATGTGTCCCTGAGCAAGACACTTAACACCCCTAGTTGCTCCAGAGGCGTGCGACCTCTCACATATATAGCAATTGTAAGTCGCTTCGGATAAAAGCGTCAGCTAAATGAATAAATGTAAATGTGACGAATACTCACTAGTGATCTGCTAACCACATGCAATGTAATGTTTGTTAATGTCATTAACGAAAGTTTCTTGCCATAAAAGTTTCTTTAAGTCTTACCTGAAATAATTATACAATATTTACATAATAATTTGTAATGTGTAAAAAGCACATAACAATAGCACTATGTTAAAGCAAATTTAGTACAAAACCAAAAGGTTAAAGGTGAAGCTATGAATAATTCAGTACTGGCTCTTAGGGGAAATTTCTGTCTATGCTCATGGAATCGGCATAAGGATAGACTAGGAATCCAGAGAATGTTGTGTAACGTCCCTGGTTGCTGTAAACGGCGTATCCGTCATCCTGCTGACTGTACAGCCAGACACTGTCTCCTCTTTTCAGCGACAACAGCAGACTCTGGCTCTGCATCTCTCTCCTCCGCGACAAGTCCTCGTCGAACACCATGGCCCGCACCTCCCCTCTGCCCATCATCAGCTTCACCGACAACGCCCGGCGAGGGTGTTTCCCCACAGTAAATGCGAAGAAGTACGCACCGGGGAAGTGGCAGATGAAACGTCCAGAAGTTTTGTTAAAGTGACCGCCTATGTTAACGTATTCCACGTCAAACGTGAGAGCTTCTCTTTCCCGATGTCGTCTGCTTTCACCCAGCACTGAGGATGTTCTTGCCACTGAAAACGCAGAACGTGCTTCCTCAATGGTTGTTGACCTTCTCCAATCATAATGGGGATCTATAAGGGGAGGACAACCTGGAATATGAAGGCCTGGAGGAGATAGGTGGTTGTTGAGATATCCAACAGATGACGTGGAGTCTGGGTAGACGAGATAACCGCTAAATGTGATGTAGGGTCCAACGTTGCTGTAGATGGCGTAGTCGGGATTCTCCTGAAGCAGAAGGTAGACCGTATCCATGGGCTTCAGGCTGACCATCACGCTCTGGCTCTGCACCTTGCGACCCTCGTTCCGGTATCCGTCGTACGCCATGGCCTGCACCTCCATCCCGTTCTTCACCAGCATGACGGACAGGATCTTCTTGGGAAACTTTCCCACGGTGAACGAGAAGTAGTACGCACCAGGCAGGCGGCATCGGAAACCACCTGTATCTGGGTTGAAGTCATTACCGATGTTGACGAGAAGGCGGTCAAAGGTCACGACCCGCTGAGTGCCACCCAACACGCTGCTGCTACGTGTGGCGGAAAAGGCTGAGCGCGGGCCTGAAGTCATTGGGGGGATGTTGAGGGATCCTACACAGCCCAGACATGTGACCAGCCCAAGTAAACAGGACACACCACTGCTTGGTCTCCATAACGTCACACCAGCTGCTGTAGAAAAATACATCATCATTAACAAAAGTCTTCAATGTCACTACTTGGCACTGTTGAAAACATTAAAAATAGTCATCAAGACCTTATGTAGCCCCGCCCCTTTTCATCGCTGCACTCGTTGCCTTTTGACTTCTGGTCTGTATTTTCACAGCGATCTTGCATAGGTATGAATGAACTGCTCGTAAATAATTTCCCGGTCGACATTTTTTAAGACATCTTCTTTTCAATGCTTATGATAAACATTACAATGCTCATGATAACTTTTGTTTACACTACAATAAGTAAATCCACTTCACCAGCTAATTACTCCTCGACAGCGATGCCATAGGCAAAAATGGAAGTTCGAAGACAATATTCTAAAGATGACGGCGCCCACGTTTCTCTGGTGCATAAGGTCTATAACAGGTGATTATTCAAAAATATATGAGTCGTGTGCCATTACACTGTAAAAAATAATCCTGTAAAAAACGGTAAACTACTGGCAGCTGTGGTTGCTAGCATCATACCGTAACTACACGGTCTGTTACTGTTTTTGTGTTAGAGCATAACACAAAATTAAATTTTTTTACTGACAACACAGTATTTAGCTGTTAGTTTCAAAAACAGTAACACACTGTCATTTTACGGTACCACAGATGCCAGTAGTTTACCGTTTTTTTAACAGGATTTTTTTTGTTTTCAGTGTATGTATTTTGCACCAAAGGTACAAATTGACATCTTCAATGTTGTTTAGTACTTAAAAATCAAACATCCTACTTAAATTCTTTTAATTCTGTGATTAACGGGTGTAAATGGAATGTTTTAACTCTGGTGGTCTTCAGTCAGCCTGACATTTTTTTTTTCTCACTTTATCGGAATTATACGAAACTTGGTGCCTTTTGGGGCACTCGCTATATGAACACACACAAATGTGGATCCAATTAGAAAAGGCTAAATTGTCATAAAAACAATTTGCCATGCATTTTGGGGGGATTTTCAGTTAAAAATGACAGCCATAGGAAATGAATGGGAAATATAAAAAATACGGAAATACAAAGCAATTTTTCTGTGGTACTGTCTACAAATCAGCCATGCTAAAGTACTATTTGATATTGTCTAAGTATATATCCAAAAGGGAAACCTTATAAAAGTAAGTAATGTCTAAAAATGCCCTTATAAACATCTGGGGAATGCCCAGCCAAATATATATTTGCAGACATCAAGTAGTTTCACCATAATATGACATGATTTTCTTTCATTCTCCCATCAGATTGCACAAATCTGCCTTCCGTGCATTATATTTTATAAGCAACTTATGCTTTATTTTTAACTTAAACAATTCAAAATAAATATATATATTTTATGGAGAACTAAATGTGCATAATCTAGAGGTGTGTTGTCTAGTTCAATAAAATCCCCTCAAAATACAAAATATTAAAGAGTAAACATTATCAAAACAAAATATAGTACATTCCTTCATAAAAAGTTATCCTTTTGCCTCCTGTTCACAAGTGTGACACCTAAGGAATACCAACTCACTTCACTTTTAATCACTCGAAGAAAAAAAAACTACATCAAAGTCTTGCACTGCATATTAAATGTGTAATGAACTGGTTAAAATGCCATATAAACGTGCTAGGAAGTTAGGTTTAGCGCTGTCAGAATGGATTCTGCCGTTCATATCAAGTGCTCAGTGGAAGCAGGAGTCCCTCTAATTCAGCTGGCATTGTCTGTTCACAGTGTGCACCGGGAAAAGGCAATAGATTAGACATTGGTTCGTCTGCTCCTATGTGCTGGAACAAAGGCATATTTGGGAGGGAGAATTGAAACATGTCACGGGTGCAGATCCATGGGAGACTTCATGGTCAGTTAGTAACAGATAAGAAAGAAGACCACAATAAGACACATTAAGGGCCAATTAGTGAACAAGGAGTCACTGGTAGTATTTCCCCTCGCTTTGACTTAAATGACTTCAGGAAAGCTTTAGCCAAGAATTCCTACAACTACATTATTATCATCATGTGATGTTCCTCTGTACATACTTTTTTACATTATCACTTATTATTTATACTTGTTTGTAAGTGTAAAGTAATTATAATAATGACAAATACTCCTTTAACACTTCAGTGCATGTGCACCCTAAACATAATTAAAGTAGACAAATTTTTTATTTATTAATCAGTTATCAGGACAAGTCAGTATTAAAGTAAAACTTTAATGTTAAGAGTTTGTTTTAGATAATAAAATGTCTAAATACTCTCACAGTCTGACTAAATTTCAGTTTTTCAATTTAAGATGTAAATGCTTTTAAACATAAATCAATTAATATGAATGCTTATTAATATATACATGTAGAGCATAACATAAAAATTGGCCTCTCAATCTTAACATTTTTGTGAATCAAGGGAATTGCTATATTAAACAGGTGTTATTAAACAGGTTCTGTTATTCAATATAAATGAATATGACTTTGTAGAATGCACTGTAAATTCAAACAACAAAATGCAGAAAGGTTATTGTTGTCTACAATTACTTTAACACAATATCTGACCATAAATCATACTTTAAAGACAATAAGAAATTTTTTTTTAAGCAAACACAGTTTTCATACCTGGTCTAAGTATCTGCAGAAACTTCATTTCTGTGAAGACCTGCTCCCTTGTCTCTTAAATCTCAGTTTGGACACCGCTGTGAAGAGGTCCAAAAGCTAATTCTGTGTGGCATCTACTCTCACCGAAAACTAGTGCCTCCCATGTTCAAATAAAAGAGGTATTAGGAGAGAGAGAGAGAGAGAGAGAGAGAGAGAGAGAGAGAGAGAGAGAGAGAGAGAGAGAGAGAGAGAGAGAGAGAGAGAGAGAGAGAGAGAGAGAGAGAGAGAGAGAGAGAGAGAGAGAGAGAGAGAGAGAGAGAGAGAGAGAGAGAGAGAGAGAGAGAGAGAGAGAGAGAGAGAGGAGGTGCTTCATAAATACATTTTTTCAACCTAAATCAAATATGGTTTGATTTATGTTTATATTTCTATTAAGTTTTAAGTCATTAAGTTATGATGTCTAGACAGCAAATAAAAAGTTATATAAAACTAATAATAAACATTATTTTGCATTTAGGAGAGTGGTGGTTATTTGTATAGCAGTGTTCAACCTTAGCCTATTTATATATAATTGTATTGTTTTTACACAAGTAGCCTAAACATCCTTCATTAAACTTTAAAAAGGTAAAGAGAAAAGTAGAGAAAATTATATATATATATAGATATATTTTTTTCCCGTGGAAAAAAGGTTTCTGTATTAAAAAATTCAATCAAGTGTGTTTTTCGGTGAATGAAACAGTTTTCCTTCAATATAAAACTACAACTTCGATATCATAATCGCATAATCGTCATCATCATCATCAATTGCGCACGTCTCCGCGTGCGTCTAGACGCAACGCGCCGGAAAGCGTGTGTGCACTGCGTCTCCGCCGTCAATGCAAACGAAGTAAGAAGCACCGAGAGTCAAAGCTAAAATCCGCATTCAAGACAAGATGGCAGGGTTGCCCCGCAGGATCATTAAGGTAATCGTGAAGTGAGACACACACGCACATTTTTACTCTATCTTTTTTAATCGCAACTCGACAAAATCCTCAAATATCATTGTAATTATCAGCCAAAGAGAAGCGACAGATGGCTTAGCGTTTGGCACTGTATTTGTTAGCCACTTCCGTTTTGGTACATTCAGTCGTATCCCGAATATGGGTGGGTTAAAAATACATTCACCGCGGTGAAAAATGGTGGAGGGCCTGTGTCTTTTTCATTACTATTTAGGACATAGAATCAAAAGCATTAAGAAATGACAAACGTTCCCGTACTAACTGAAGTCTAAATGAGAGTGGCTCGCTCGCGGCCATTCATTGCTTAAGCTCGAGCTGTTGTGTGTATGAGCTCGCGAGACTGCTAACAGCTCCAGAGACGGCTAGCTAGGCGTAAAACTTAGTAATATTATCCGATTTAAGCAGTCGCAATTAATTTCACAATGAGTTTACATATATATTATATATGTACACCCATTTTACTGGGTGTAGGGTGTCTATCTGGCCATTTAGGGCACGATCATTTGCAAAATAATTTGTCTCGCTCGCTTCCTGTTGGCTAGGGAAGCTGTTGCGATGCTTCTGCTAAACGAGCTAATGACTGCAGGCCCCACAAAACAAGAAATGTCAAATAAAACACAACATGAGGTAAAACATTAATTAAAGAACGGCCCATCCTAAATGAGAACTGTTGTTTATTTTTTACGGAAAATGTCAACATTTATAACGGCGACAGTTCATCCAAAATTCATATTTAAATCGTCATCGTTTATTAACTTACGATGTTGCAAATCAAAAACAAAACATGTATGTCAGTCTAGAACGCAGAAGGAAATGTTTGACAGAATGAAAGTCAACATTCACTTTCTTTGTGTGAAAAAATGCACAATTCTAGTCTCACAGATAAACGTATTATTTTTGAACAGCAGGAGAGTGAACAAAAAATGACCGGATTTTCTTTTAAAAAGCACAATGAAATAATCCAGAACATATATGGCTTGTGAAATTATGTAAATGGCTTCCTCCTGATAAAAATCACAACTCTGAGTCTGGTTTCATTTTATTGTACAGTACGTGCACTAACATTTATCAGTGTACTTAAAGTACTGGGAAATACAATAGTTTCAGGTTTAGTACCTACCTAGTTATTACCCAGTTATTGTAATACGTACATCCTATAAATGCAGAACAGGGCTGTAAAAGTAAAATAAAGTTCTACCATGAGTCTGAATGCATGTTTCCTCATTTTATTTAGATTAAATAGATTAGTCCCTCATTAATCTTTTGTGTACGTTATCAAGAAGGTTTCTCGCTTTGCGTTGGCCACTTCTGCTGTTGTCCGGTAATTAATTCTTATATGAATGTTTGCCCACAGGGAGGAAACTTTCTTTTATTTTCACCGTCCTCTGAATAGGACATTGAAACAGTCGGTTTGCGTGTGAAATGAACTGATGGGAGTGGGAGGGATGGGAATGCATCCTTGATGGCCTGTTCCCCTAGCATGTGACCATGACAGGGAGCCCCTCTCTTGTCTGTGTTTGCTCTGCATGGTTTTGTCTGTAGGATATCTGAAACATGCGAGGAATTTCATTTTGAGCACAATGTATATACTAGGTTAAAGGATCAAAGTAATGTAATAAATGCGATGATAAACAGTTTGAGAGTCATTATCACACAGTAAACCCCCTCTGGATCGTCACATTAATTGATTAATGCACATTATTTCTTACATGATTGTGCTATAGTGTGTAAGATTTATAATATATCAAAATATTTTTATTTCAATCAAATGTTGTTCTTTTGAACTTTCTATTCATCAAAGATTCCTGAAAACTTGTTTGATGATAAATTATTCTTGAGCAGTAAATCAACATATTAGAATGATTTCTGAAGGATCATGTGTCACTGAAAACTTAATGCTGAAAATTCAGCTTTGTCATCACAGGAAAACTAACATTTTAAGATCTATTTAAATAGAAGCTATTTTAAATAAAAATTTCAGAAACATTAAAAAAGTCCAAAACCCAAACGTTTGAAGAGTAATTTACATTAGATCTTTCTTGGTTGATTTTTTTTAATTGTATAGGTCAGCTTTTATTAACCAGTAGATTTGTTCAGTTGAAATACTGGAAGTACTAGAAGAGTCTTGTTTGACAGGTTCATTATCATATGGCCCAAAAACCCTCCTTTTTTGAACTAGGTTGCAGAACATTTGCCGTAGCTTTTGAACATAGGTTTATAACACTGAGATTGTAATATCCATTTTTTGAAAGAGTTCTCAGATGTCAAACAGTCAATCTATAAGGTGTAGAGTGCAGCATAGTACAGCAGTTCTCAGATGAACAACGTCTCTCCAGACTCAAGCATTCCACAGGTGATATCAGATTCTCATTAGTCATATGGGTGTGTGTTTCATAAGGACTGTCAGGGTCAGACTCAGCCCTTTTTCTCTCTAACTGAATGCAAAGTGTCTGTCTTGATTGTCTTGTAATGGTTGTCAGTTTAACCCTTGTTGTAGTCTTGGCTTTAGAAGAAAACGTTTCTGGAACATGGGTTGTATTTTGAGATATGACTCCATGTTAAATGTCATTGAGCAGTGCAAGATGCTGATACAGTACTGCATCAAGACTGATCATGGAATAAAAATATATAAAACCATGCTTGATATTAAAATGGAAAGATACTGTCTTTTCGAATGTGGTGCAAACTAAGAGAGTGTTTACTGAAAATATTTATAGTGCCTAACCAGTAACATTTGTGGTGATGTAAGATCGTCCTCTGCCCTACTGAAGGTTAAGGGTACTGTATTATTGGTAAATATTGTAGTTCTGACATTGGTTACTATATTTAAGCACACTTGTAACTACCGCTTCCTGTAGTTCAAACAGTGAAGCGTAGGCGCTCACAATGCCAAGGTCATGGGTTCGATTCCCAGGGAATGCAAGAACTGATAAGAATGTAAATGTGTACCTTGAAATGCAATGTTAGTTGCTTTGGATAAAAGCGTCTGCCAAATGCATAAATGTAAATGTGACTTTGTTGAAATGTACGTCTTTTCCTATTTTTCGTGGTTAACATAGTTGTGCATACCAAAGTTTGGAGTCAGTAAAGTTTTCTTAAAAAAACATGTTTTGAAAGAAGTCTCTTATGCGCACTGCATTTTTATGATCAAAATACAGTAAAAGCATTATTATTGTGAAATAATTACATTTAAGATGTAATTTATTCCTTTGACAAAGCGGAAGTGTCACAATCCTTCAGAAATAATTTCTAATTTTCTGATATAAGAAACATTTCTTATTTTTATCAATGTTAAACAGTTATGATCTTTTTTCAGGATTTAACAGAACGTCCAAAAAAATAGCGTTTATTTGAAATTTGTCTACAAATAAGAATGAAGGACTTGCATTTTACCATGTTCAAACTGACCCTAAAATCAGTTCTGAAAGTGTATGTGGGCCTGGCCATACCAATATCTTATTAAAAAGTATTCATAAAATTATTAACCTAAAATTATTCATGACCTGTCAGTCCATGGATCACTGTACAGGTTTGTTTGCCTTTGGAATGTTGTTGATGCAGGACAATTTGTCTTTTGTTACATAGCAATTGTGAAAGGTAACAAGGTGAAATGATAGTTTTTTCAAAGACAAAATTGTGTCACTGTGTTCATCATGTTGGCTCTTTCTACTGTTTTGTTTACTCCCATGTACTCAACCGTCTCACTGCCAGTGCGTTGGCTAATCAGCTGAGTGTGTAGAGATGCCTTATGTTCCAGCCAGCCTAATTGATCTTGTTTCCATGTGTGTGTAGGAAACACAGCGTTTGTTGGCAGAGCCGGTGCCAGGTATAAAGGCAGAGCCAGATGAGGGGAACGCTCGCTACTTCCACGTGGTCATCGCCGGACCTCAGGACTCCCCCTTTGAGGGGGGAACTTTTAAACTTGAACTCTTTCTTCCTGAAGAATATCCCATGGCAGCTCCGAAAGTACGCTTCATGACCAAAATATATCACCCTAATGTAGACAAGCTGGGAAGAATATGTCTAGATATTTTGAAAGGTAAGAGAGCATTTTATTCCATCTTCTAAAACTTTCAGATTATACTGATTTTACTCATCGTGACTAGTCCTGTCATGATACATTTTGCTGGACGATAAATTGTCCAAGAAATTATTGCGATAAACGATAATATTGTCGTTCTGATAATGATAATGGCATAATAATGCAGGTACACCTGTTCAAGAATCAATAAACTTTTATTTCTTAACACTATTTAACACTGAAAATGGAAAACATTTTAAATATCCACCATAAATGAACAAATCAACCAAAAAACAATAAAAGCAATGGACTCTCAGTCACTGTTAACAAAAAATAATAAATACCAAAAACAATCATTAAAATGGATGTAAACAAAACCCGACCCTACCCTACGATAAATTATTTGTTAAATTAATCGTGATTTAAGAATTGTTAATGCTTTAATTCTGTTGTAATTGAATGCCATTGTTTTTTAATAGCAAAATTTATACTTTGAAATTAATCTAAGATGATCGCTAGATTTTCCATTAGTCAGTTATCATTTATTCATTCTGAAGGGCCTTTTTCTAACATAGCATGATGCATATTTAATTTTTATTCAGCAAGGATGTATCACATTGACCAAAAGTGACAGCAAATACATTTACAATGTTACAAAAGATTTCTATTTCAAAAGAATCCTGAAAATGTGTCAAGGGGTTCAGAAAAATCGTAAGCGCCAATTTGTATTCATCAAATAATTGTAAAACGTATGTATCATGCATAGACAGTATATGAAGTGGACAGAGCCGTCTCATTGGAACTCAATTGAGACAAGTGAAGCCCCATTTTTAGTGATTTTTGTAGGACTTCTGTTCCTGACGCGCAGACTCAAACCGACTCAAATAGAACTTGACGACGTAGATGTGACGTGAGCAACCCGTCTGTCTCCTAGTGGCTGTGGCATGAGAAATCTGAATCATTGCCTTCCGAAACTTGCAGAGGCGGAGAGTGCGTGTAGGATGAGCTAGGAGCCGAAGAAACTTTTGCTAGGTATTCTGATTAATTATTTTGTCATTTTGCCACCACGTTTCCCCGATTGCCCGCAAGCTTCTCCTCCTGCCCATACGGTAATCTCTCTACTGTGCAACAGAGACGCGCATGTCTATGACACAATCGTTAGCCTACTTTTACAAAAAACTGCCTCTACGGGGCCATAACATAAGCTACAAGGTAATGGAGCATTTTATACATTGTCGTGTTTCTTTAGAAATAAATAATGGACAAATGGAGTCTTCAAACGCCTCAGATGTTAAGTTATTCGCTGTCAAAGTGACGCCAAAATGAATGGGAGTCAATGGAAATGCTAACTCAAGTGAAGTTCTGCTACAAGATGGCGGCACCCGGCCGGCTTCAACTTCCAGTCGATGGATTACCCCTTTGGTAACATGTAGGGCTGGGAGAAAAAAATCAATTCACCTAGCTAACGCTTTTCTTTTTTTTTTTACAATTCTAAAATCAATTTTTTTATTCCAGAATCGATATTGATTCAAATTCAATTGCTTTATTTTTGCCTTTGCTTGTAGATGAGGTTGAGTTAGCCACTTTCGTTCCAACAGAGGATGAAATGTGTCGTTATCTGTGAGTGTTGAGTGACGTAATATCCCAAGTGGACGCTTGGAAGAGATGTGAGACTGAAAAGCCCTCGCTCTACTTATATGCTGAGAGAGAGATAAAATAGAGCTGCACGATTCTGTGATCTCGATTCAAACACCCACGCAATCTTTCAATTCGTCTTTAAATTTGACCAAATCTCATCGCAACATTCAAAGCTGTGTCGGCGCTGCCACTGACCTGGAGAGAGTTGTCATGAACCTCATGAAAGTTGTCTTTTCAACCTCATAGTATCATTATTTATGTGATGCAATAGTTAAAATTATCACTGTTGTTGTCTACCTGTATTGTCCCAGCCCCAGTATCATGGTTTCAACAGATATTAAGCAGCACAAATGTTTTCAACATTGATGATAATAATAAGAAATGTTTCTTGAGCAGAGCACCAGATTAGCATATTATAATGATTTCTGAAGGATCATGTGACACTGAAGATTGGAGTAATGGCTTATTGTCAATTAATGTATTTGAATTTATATATTAATGTTAGATATTACAAATATTTATCATTAATTGTCATATGATTGTTTATGTTTGCATCTGATGCCCATAAAGAGAGAGAGAGAGCAGAAGCAGAAGATTGCCAAAAATAAACATATACATACGAACATATTTAATATTTTTATTCAAAATATGTCTTAAGTAATAAGTCTTTGCTAATACAGGCGAAATGTTGGACATTAGAAATGTTAAAGGATGTCTTTCCTTTTAGGTGAAGAAAGGAAGGCGATAAAATGTACTATTAAAATAAGGGACATTAGGATCTTGTCCCTAGAGCGTATGGGAGAAAAATGAATAAGTTATGATTTCTGAAAAGGACTTTTTTATCTTTACCTCAGAGCAATGGCAGTTTGAGTCTATTAAATGTTATACCTCCCTTACCTGACATGTACATGCTGTGAAAGATGTGCCCGTTTAATCTCTAGGAAGATTGAGGATCGCAGATTACACTTTTGACCCCATAGAGTATAAACCCTTTGCACAAGTGTACATGCCTAGACTTAGCGCATATGAAAGCTAGCAGCTACTTTTCTCCTAATGCTCTTTCTCTTGTTGATCTCTCTCCATGGCCTGATGCCACACAGATAAGTGGTCTCCAGCCTTGCAGATCCGCACAGTGCTGCTATCAATCCAGGCATTACTAAGTGCACCCAACCCTGATGATCCTCTAGCAAATGATGTCGCGGAGCAGTGGAAGTCTAACGAAGCTCAAGCCATAGAGACAGGTGGGTGCTGGGTAAATGCGTTTAAAGGGATGGTTCAATGAAGAATGGATATTGCTGATGTTTATTTATCCACTTGTTCTACATTGATTTAAATCAGAGGTTTTTCTGGGAGCTTTAACCTTCAAATGGTCTTCGTATCCTGTTCTGGGCTTCGGGGTCTATATGACCCCTACAATTGATTGAGTAATTGTACAAAAAATATACATTTTTAATCATACAAATAATATATCATTTTTTTTGTTTACTTCACATCTATTCATTAATGCAGTGTTTTTGGAGATATAAAGTACTTTTGTATCCATATACCACACAATTCCTCAACTACACCATTACCTTGCATATGAAATATTATTTTTATGATACATTGCATTTTTGCTCTAGTTCTAGGCCTTCATTTCTGTGTAAAAATTTCAGATTTATGCCAGATTTTTTTTTTTTTTTGACACATGAAGAAAATATATTTAGTTTATTTTTTCACATTTCCCATTCAATTCAATGTGGGGTCATATTGACCCCGAAGACCAGAAGTGTAAACATTTTTTTTACATACCTTCAGAACAACCGAATCAACCCCAGTTTTTTATAAAAAGTCACAAAATCTTATTCCGCTGAGATGAAGGGAACGTTTTTTTTTTTATTAAGTAAAAGTCGATTGGGGTCGTATAAACCCCATTACCCGATTGAGGGCTACGAGGCCAAGGGCACTACTTCATTAGCCTTGGGACAAAAGCGAGCGTGCTAGTGCGTGCCAGGGCAAGTCGCGTTTCCACTGTCACTTCTGAGGCTTAATTGAGCCTCATCTGGGCTTCCTCAGGCCAGCAGCCTGGGTTTTTGGCCCACTGAGTAATCGGTCCAACTGGGGCTTGAGGAGTGATCATGAACAAATGTGGTGTCAAGAGAGTGTCAGCGCTGCTGTTTTCATATCAGGTTACCAGCTAACCTCAACATTTAAAACAATTTTCAGTTCAAACCGGTTGTGATCCGATGGGGATTCTGATCACTTTATGAGGCAGAAATATATTTATATGTGATGCTAAAGGCTGCTTATGGTAACCTTTGTGAAACTAAATACACATATGAATATAGAAAATACATATATGATGATTTAATTGTGTATTTATTTATTTTTTTATGTTTCATCTGTCTCTTCCCTGTGCCTTTGTTGACACCGGACTTGAACTTTTTAAAAATTACTCTCTCGTTAATAACACGTATAACTCCCGTTTGCTGTCCATGAGCTCCCTCTGTTGCTCTTGTTGAAAGGATGAGACAGGAGAGATCTTTTAAACCTCAGTAGAGCACATAATTTCTTGCGAAATTAATAGAAATGCTCCTTCTTTCTTAAGAAATGTGATGTGAACAAATCGATAGGAAGCAGGTGCAACAGAATAAGTATTTCTCTTTTTATGTAGTTTTCAGCCATTCTTTGGAGGCGGGAAACGCAGCTTAATTTTAGCCTTGAGGCTATTGGCCTTGACGGCACGCTGTTAATCCTGGCTCTCCCAGCTGCTATTGATAAGCGTTGTCGCAAAGGATAATCCAGAATAGTTGTTTTCATGTACTGTCTTTAGTACATATTAAGTACATAGTTTGGCTATTGCTAATTAGAGAAAATCCACACCCTTTTTATACACACAACTGTAGTTGTAGTCAGTTTTCTGCTGAAGATAGCAAGTAATTTATCTCTACATAGTGTGAGAAAGCATTTGGGGGTGTATTAACTCTGCATTTGTTTCTTTTTCAGCTCGAACATGGACCAGGCTTTATGCCGGGAACAATATTGAAGTCTAGAAATGCTTGGGGGCACAAAAGAGAAAAAAAAATGGAAGTCAAGAGTGAACAACTCCATGTTCTGCCAAGACCTATTCATTTTCATGTAAAGGACACAGTCTTAGGAAACAAAAAAAAAATTATGATAAACTGAAAAGAATATATTAACAATTTGTGATTTAAATGCACATTAGTACAAAAAAACAACAACACGTCTTTGTCCTGATTCACTGCTGTTCTTGATGCATGGGCAGATGATCTACTCATACGGCTTTCTTTTACAGTGGTTGGGGAGGTAGCCACAGACTTCTGCTATGAAGCGTGCATTAAAACTGACTGTCATTTTGTCTCCCATTGCATTTTTTTGGGGGGGTGGGGCAACTTTTTACATTTCTTTTAACCCTTTTTTTTCCTTCTCATTGCTATTTGTTAATGAGGAGCAGCAGACTAGTCCCTGTTTTGAACACTTGTCAGACCTACCCTCTTAGAAAAAAACCTAGCAAAAAAGTATAGGTCCTTTAAAACGAAAAAGAGACACAAGATTGAAATCACATGCAAACTGCAATTTCACCTAGGAAATGGTTCAAATGAAAAGTTTTCCCACCATCACAGAAACTGTTGAAGATGTAAACCTCTTATGTAGAATTAGTTCTGGACTATGGGTAAGGTAGAGCCTAGAGAGAAGGGAGATTTTGCATAATAATGCTTTAGTATAACAATTCTGTTATCATATTTGGTTTTTAGTGGTTTGTTTTACCTATCTTGCCATTGCTGTACTAATTGCACTCTTGAAACTCCATTACGTGCTTTTATTCTTGTGTCCATCACAGTCCAGTGCATTGAGATTCATTGGTCTGTTTCTTCCCTTCAGCATTTATTTTGAAACGCCAAGGTTGCAGGGGACTGGAGATGAATCAATGATAAATAGTATGATTTTAGTAAAGGGATGAGGGGTGGGAATGTTTGCAGAAACATTGCAAAAGATCAATAAATGCTTTGACTCAATTTCCTCGATTGGTCTTTGGTTAAAATGTCAACTTCAAATCTGTTTGTAAATTCCTGCTTTCTATAGAAAGGGGACACAATTCTACTTTATAAAATGTGATGACAACAGTCCACACACATATTTCTGTTCTTTCTGTAAATAAAATCTGTTGATTAATAAGAAATATTTATGTGGTGATTTTATTACAGTTTTGAGAATGACAAGCAGGTTAACTGCTCATTTGTTTTTTTGTTTTCTTATGCTGTCCTACCTTTCAGTAGGCTTTCATAAGAAAATGTTGAAGTTGATCATTACTCGAAAATAACCTGGAGCAATCAATTACAGATTTATAGAAATCCCAAGTACATTTTTAAAGGATTTTGTAAGTACAAAAGATGGGTGTTTATCATCATCATTAAATTCTATTAATTGTTATGTAATTATATTAATTGTTAATAATGAAGGAATTACGGACTAAACATTTAAGTTGGTTTCCCATGCAGTTTCACAGAACTGCTCTTTTGTTGTTAGTAATGCGAATTCCGACTCATTTCTATGAATCGGTTCTTTTCATAGAATTGAAATTGGATTCAAGGAAACGATCAAACGCTTCGACGATCAGGCTGCGTCTGACATACGGGTATGGCAGTCTCTTAGAACATAAATATAAAGTTGTTAAGACAATTCTAAAACTAACTTACATCTGTTGACTTCAAAGTATAGGCTATGTGGTGATAAAACGGTAGGTAATTAAACGTTTCCAGTAGGCTACATTTTATACATTTCATTTCAAGTAATGTTCTTTTACTTCCATAAGTCAAATCCTCGATTTGTCGACATAGACCTCGACACTCTTGTAACCTGTCAAAAAAAAAAAAAAGTCGTTTATTCAAGAACATTTCGGACGGGTTCAGCTAGCTAGCTGCTAATGTTAACGGTTCATCATCAAAAAGATCCGACTTAAAATAATAATTAGTTTGTCTGGTTAACTCTTAAAATTATTCCATTACATAGTTCATCTAAAAATGGAAATGCTGTCATCATTTACTTTCTAATGTTGTTCCAAACAAACCTTTGTGAGTTTGTTTCTTCTGTTGAACACAAAAGAAGATAGTTTTAAAAATGTTGGTGACAGTAAGACGCCAAAAAAAAACCCTAACGTTAGGCCTACTGAATTCAATGGATGACGTCAACTGACACCAACATTCTTTAAAATATCTTCTTTTGTGTTCAACAGAAGAAACAAACTCATACAGGTTTGGAACAACATTAGGATGAGTAAATTATTATGATTAATTACAATTTTTATTTTTGTGTGAACTATGCCTCTTAATACTCGAGTACCAGCAGATGGCGCCAAAACAACACACCACCCCCATCTCAGTTATAGCTGCAGTGTTGCTTTTGTCTCTGCTACTTTAAATCAATAACTGACCATTGTATCAAATTTATAGCGATGCAGCCAAGTTCAATTACCCGCTTCATGCGTCGGTGAATCAATTTCCCCCTTGCTCCGGTGGCTGAGGGGATGTCTCATTCATATTTCCAATAAGGGAAACGCCTATCTGTTGATGACATCTTGGGTTTGTAACGCAGCTGATTTAAGGCGACTGCGCAGAACCGAAGAGCCGCAGCAGAGGAGTGTTCACACTTCACACACACAGCACCAACCAGACACCATGGTCAAGATGAGAACATCCCAACTTACAATCTCCGCTGTCCAGAGAGGAATAATGTCTTCAACATGAGGCACGTCTTATAAATGCAAACTGCATGATCAGCCTGGAAAATCTGGGACGACTTTCAGCTCTTGGCCTGAAAGGCAGTTGCGTTGAGCGTACGATCCAACAATTAGGCAACCGAGAACACTTGTATTCTTGTTTTGTTCGGAGAAAACCCCACATGATGAAATTCAAGCCAAATCAGACAAGGACATATGACGGAGAGGGCTTCAAAAAACGAGCAGCGTGTCTATGTTTCAAGAACGATCGGGAGGACGAGGTAAAAGTGCAAATGTGGTTTAATAATGTCGACTACTGTACGACTACTATCGCCTACACGCACGTCAGAAATAGATATATTGAAACCTGTAAAGTAACATTCCTTTAGCCACTTTTATTTTACCATGACTCATTTCTTAAATCAATGTAAGCCAACAATGAGTGATTAGAATCATTAGATTCTTGTTCTATAATGTATAATTAATTGATTAACTAACTAACAATGAACAATACATTTATTTCACTGTTTATACATTTGTTTTACTTTAGTTAATAATTATACAACGGTTCGTTCGTTGTTATTTAATTTTAGCTCAGGTGCATTGAATAGGCCAACAGATGGAACTTGATTGTAATACATGTTTGAAATGAACTTACTAATATTAATGAACGTTTTAAAAGTATTTTTCACTGTTCATGTTAACTAATGGAACGTTATTGGAACATGTGACCACCTTATTAGTTACTTAGTTACTATGTTAGTTAACTGTTCCACTTTGTTGACTATCTTCCGACTATGAATTTTGCCTCACGTCAAGTTGTTTTGACTATTAAACATATTCTGTTGCACTGTAATTTTTATTATACAGCTAGTAAATGCTTTTATTTAGAAACATGTTTGGAATATTTCAGAATGTATCACCCACATGTATTTTAGATTTCCTATGAAATGTTTCATATAATAATTATAATTGTATGGATTGTGATATTGTGTTGACCATGTAAATATACCTTCCGACTATGTAAAACAGATGCAGCAGTTATATAATCCAAATTTCCCCAAATAGGTTCTACTTTTATATGTTCCAGCTTTATTTGATACCTGTGACTATAGTTGTTACTATAGCAGTTGTTAATCAGAATAGCTACAAGTATTGGTCACACTTTAGTTTAATGTCCAATTATCACTATGAACTAACTATTTCAAACTTTTGCCTCAATAATCTCCTAATTACTGTTTATTAATAGTTAGTAATGTAGTTTAAGGAATTGGGTAGGATTAAGGGATGTAGAATAGGGTCATGCAGAACAAAAGTAAAAAAAAAACTAAAAGTAGCCTACTAATAAACAGCAGCAAGTAAATAGTGAGAATCAGACCCTATAAACTGTTACCAAAATTGTATTTGTAAGATGAAAAATTAATCTTGAAAAATGAATGAATGAATCTATTTAAATAGTATCATAAAAGTGTTCTATAACCTGAATAGAAAAGTAAATAATATTACAAATAAAGATTACACTTTACAATAAGCTTCTCAACCCTCAATGACCACTAATCCATGATTCATGTCTAGAAATATATGACTATGGAGGACTGATGGCAGGTTTTATAAATGTAATCATTGAGATCAGCACACTAAAAGCCAGCAGTGAGCTTTACTCCTGAGTAATGACAGCTGTTCAAAACAGGTAATAGTGTGAGTATGAGAGCGAGAATAAAGGAACTCGATGTTCAGTGTATTGTGAGATGTCTTTTTTTCATAGAGCTAGTTTGTTTGGTCTGGTCTAAGATGGACTTTTAGAATAGTGCATATTCTAAGGTTTTTGTGATTGATTGGCGAATGCTTGACATGTACAGTACAGATTATTTATGTACCTTGTCCTATAGGCTCAAAATGTCAAATGGATAGTCACAATCACCCAAAAATGTGTAATTTACATAATTTACGTGTTATTAATATTTTAATCTAAACCAGAATGACTTGCTTAAGTTTAATCTGTGAGGTATTTTGAAAATATGTTTTTTTAGTTGTTGTTTTTTTTGTCTATGCATTGAAAGTCTTTCAAAATCTAGTTTGTGTTCCACAGAATTTAAAGTCTCTCATTGAGAAAGTACTATCAAATTGTTCACCCGCAGCATTTTGCGACCTCCTCGAAAGTAGTTACTGTTTAGACCAAAAATACTGTCTATTATGAAACTTGTTAGTCACACTCGAGGTGTTCTTGACTCCTGAGGCGAGGGCTTGACCTGATGTGGAAAGCGCACTCTGAAATTACAGGAAAATGCTGTTGTATACACAAATACTCCCCCATAGATGTCTTCTTCTCCTTAAATGAACTTGACCAAACTACCAAGTCAGTGAATCTTTAAGGAGAACTAGAGTTGTTAAAGTTCCATAAAGCATGTTGAGGCATGGGAGCCTCCGAACCTGAATGTTCCGCATTGCTACAGGACCTGGTCTCCGAGGTTTCTCCCCCGTGTGATTAGCACTGAGAGAGGGGAGGAGGTAGGGGGGAGTAAGTTACACTATGTTCTAAAGCTCCAAGTGACATATCAGCAGCAATTTATAGAACCAGAATGACAGCAATTACTGTCCCCTGACTGATTCCATTCTCCACTTTTTTTAATCTGTAAATTTCTTTCCAATTGTTTTCCCTTTCTGATTGCTGTCCAGCTTTCTTTTATCCTCCTCTTTGGGAAGGATCGTATCTTTTTTTGGTGTATTTCTATGCTCTTCTGATCATTTGAAGTGTTGAGTACAGGAACTCTACTGTGGACGTCAATGCATTCCTGCCGTGGTGATAGTTAGCTGAGTACAAGCTACAACAAAGCTCACTCGGGAGAAGTGCAGTCCTTCAGCTCATCTGCTGTTTGTGCTTTTGTCCCACAAGATCTTACAAAGCCTCATAACAGGACTGGGGAAAATAGCAATTTCTTAGTTTTAGTTTTATTAGTTTATTTGATAGGGACCATGCATATTGATGAACGTTGTTGTAGGATACAACATGTAAATATGCCAGAATTAGTAAACAAATACTACTTTTCGTCTGCAGTCCCCAGGCCGGTAACAAGAACAAACAAATAAAATGAAATATCAAACAGTCATACAGCATTCATTCAATAAATCAACAATACACATAGGTAAAAACATGCATTGATATTACAAACAACGCATAAATCTTGATTTTAATCAATTACTAAATCCCTATGCTGTTAACAGTTTACAGTTGATTAATGAACGAAACTTTGTATCGTGTGTGCCTCCCATCCAATAAATCTCAATGGAGTGGTGCAGGCATGACATCAGAACCCGGAAGTCTAACTCACTGCTGGTTCCTTAGAAATTTTCCTGTTTTTTGGGGTTTTCCTAAGTTTTTTAAGGGTTTTCAATTTATGGGTAAAATAAAGCCTGTGGTAAACACTTGACGATACTTTGACGACGCTTGGTTCTTCAAGGTAAATTACTCACGCACCCATATTGAAAATGCAAATTAGTTTTGTTTAATTTTGGAAACATATGTTTCTAATAGGTAACTAAACAAGACAGTGTTGAGTGTGTTCAGTGTATGTTGTCGAAAAAACGTTAAAGTATCGTCAAAACATTTTACTTATGAATTGAAAACCCCCATTATAAAACCCCAGGCACTGGAAAATCTCGAAGGAACCAGCTGTGAATTAGACTTCCGGGTTCTGACGTCATACCTGCACTGTTACTTTTGAAACAAAGTCTCAGCTTTTATATTCTGTCAATTTTATAATAAAATTCAAACAATGAATAATTTTGGCACTCTTTAAAGTCCCTGTGAACCACGAGTTGCTACCGACTTTACTTCAGTGTGATTTATTTCCTAGTAAAACAGAATATTGATAGGGCTTTTACTTTAGCACACCTCATCTCAATCCCTTGCTCATAGCAGACTGATGGTTGGAGGAAATTGGTTAAGGATATAGAGTGGTGCAGATATGACATCACTTTGTTGGCCAAAACGTTGAAGTGAGTTAGCATTTTAGCACTTCTGGTTCCATCGTCCCAATTTAGTCAGTGGGTTTTTTTGTTAAATGGCTGAAATAAGTAATGTAGTGAACGTTTTATTCCGTGACATAAAATACCTCAGGATCACCCCGGGTGGTTGCTAACAATTGGCTAAATGTGACTACGGAGGCGATCGAAGAGATTAAACGCCATCGTGCCGAACAGCTCAGTTCACTTTTACAGCCTTGTTATGCTTATAATTGTGCTCTTATAAACTATTCTAACTCAAACTTTCTGGGGAAAAGTCTTTAAGATAACCGAAAGAGTTGTCAGAAGATTAGTGATGATGGCGATGACGAAATCGTGGGACCGTGATGTACCCTAGTTCATTCATAGTCTTTGCTTTTTACTTCTGGTGACTGCATTTAGGCTTCAAAATTCATTTGTGAAAATTATGAACAAAACGTGTAAGTATCATAAACTAGCTTGTTTTTAGCGACAATGCAAAAGCCTATGGAAAAAACCAAATGGGTTATTACTTATTCTCAAGGGAAAAGCATTGGCCAACAAAGTGAAGTCATATCTGCACCACTCTATTCCGGAGCAGAAGCTAGGAATCGTGGAAACGTGGAAAAATTACCAAGACAAACAAATGTTTTTTTCTAACTTTCACGGATTAATTGTTCACCACAAGAATACTGTGCGCTAACAAAGTAAAGGGGGGATTTCATGATGACTTTAAATGTTCAATCGAAGTGTCAATGCAGAGCACACGTAAACAGATCATCTTTCTATTTATGTTGCAGCATAAAATAAACATGATTGAACATTATAAGGTATGTTAAAAGATACAGGACAACTTTTGTAATATGTCTCATGTAATCCCTGAATCAGTGTTTCAACCATGGAAAGACGTCAATAGCTTGTAAAATATATATCACATATTTGTCAAATAATCTCTCAACGGGTGTTAACAAATTATGCAGAATATTACTTTGGTTCGTTCATCATACTGGAAAGGTCAAAATTTGAGCGTATTGAATTGTGAGGTAGTATTGCAAACTTAACAATAATTTGCTTGTGTGCATTGAATGTTAATACTACAGCAGTAATATGCATGTCATTTTACTATAAAAACATGGTTTGTTGTCTTTCCTCGTGACAGTGTGGTTGGGATGTGTGTATTTATGTTCAGAAAGAATAGTGCTGATGCAGTGCCTCTGAAAAATGTGTTTGTGTTTTTGGGTTGAGCAACTGTCATTCTGTGTCCACTTAAGACTTTTATTGAATGTGGTGGCTTTGCTAGTCTTTGGTAAAATGCCTGAACTGTTTTTCTTTGGACAGAGTTGTCCCAAACAAAAGTAGATGTTATAACTCTAGCTTTAAATATACAAAGAATTATGTTTGGGATAAACAGTCATTTCTGGTCTGCCAAGAGGACCACATTCGCCTCAGGGACTTTATTTCAGTTTTTTGAATTGTCAAGCTCAGCAGACTGGTTCAATAACAGTAGTGCCAGAGTTGTCATAGCAACAATGATCCCCTTAAATGCGAACATGATACAGTGGACTGAACCAGAACAATGAAACGGCACTCAGTTGCGTGCTGTACGTGACTGATTTTAAGCTGTTAGCTTATTCATGTGAGTTGTTTTAGATTGTCTGGTACAGCATTACGTTAGCAACTGGAAGGTCATGGGTTCGATTCCCAGGGAACACACATTGATGCTGCAATAGCCTATATAGCTTCAAAAGACTAGGGTCCTGTTTACACCTGGTATTTAAAGGGTTTGTTCACCCAAAAATGAAAATTAAGTCATTAAAAATTATTTACCCCCATGCTGTACCAATCCTGTAAGACCTTCTTTCATCTTCGGAACACAAAGGAAGATATTTTTGATTAAATTTGAGAGGTGGATCATAGGCTCCTAAGGGATTGAAACTTGACGGCCCAGAAAGTCATTGAAGAAAATGTTTAAGTAGAAAATGTTCTTGTCTGAGACGAGAGCTCAAGAGATTTCCACGACGCACGTGCGAGAATTGCGCAAAGAAGTAGTAGAATAAGAATGCAATTCCCGTGCGTGCGTCGTGGAAATCTCTTGAACTCTCGTCTCAGGCCCAGAAGGAAGAAAAGGAATTCGAATAAAGTCCTTATTTTTGTTTTATTCCACACAAAATGTATTCTTGTCGCTTGATAAACTTAAAGTTGAGCCACTGTAGTTACATGGAATATTTAAATATTTTCTCGAATGACTTTCTGGGCCGTCAAGTTTCAATCCCTTAGGGTGCCTATGTAGCCGTGATCCACCTCTCAAATTTCATCAAAAATATCTTCATTTGTGTTCCGAAGACGAACGAAGGTCTTACGGGGTTGGAACAACATGAGAGTGAGTAATTAATGACTTCATTTTCATTTTTGGGTGAACTATCCCTTTAAGATGTGGTCGATTGGATCACAAATGGACGACGCTAAATACAGGTGTAAATAGGGTCTAAAACGTTTCGAGCTTGTCCACTTTCAACCACTTCCAGTAGAGTCGAAAATGCAAAAGGCTGCCTAATCTCTGTATACTGACCTATAGGAAGCCCACTAGCCAGATGAGATTTAAACTTTGTTGGCTGAAGACTTAAGTTTGGCTTGAAGACCAAATGCGTACCAAGCACAATGTTCTCTCACCGTGATTTCTAACACGCACTTCACGTTCGGCATGGCATTGTGGCTATCAAAGCTGATGCTCTCCATGTTTTTCTTTCGTCTCCGTGTGCGTTCAAATTTAAATTACATGTAAGCTTAATTTGTCCATTAGATCGAAAGATCTGAAAAAGCACATATATATATATTTACCCTTCCATAGACCTCCCCTCGAAGAAATCAGGACAGAAATGGTTAAAAGTGGACAAAAGAGATGGATTAAAACGCCAGGTTTAAACGGGAATGTGTCTCCCTCGTCTACTTGTGACCTAGGATAGGGCCTAGGATAAAAGCATTTGCCAAATATGATGTCTTGCATTCAAGGTTGCAAATTATCTGTGAACTTGTCAAACCTTTTGTAATCCACAAATACATTTACAAACTTTCCTGAAATGTCAAACACAACCCTGACCCCGATGCCTATCGTGACTAGAAGACAGCCTGTCTGCTGGGGTTTGCCCAACTGAAAAGATTCACATTCTCTTTGGTCATGTTTATGACAATGGTGCCACACACGTGCCCCTCAGACTCAGGATAGGATTTAACATGGATTTCATCTTGAGTGTCAGTTGGGTCTGAACTGGGTCAGTATGTCAGCAAATGCTCAGGTCTATGAGGTGTTGAAGTGATTGATTATAAGTAATGTTATTCAGATGGAGTCATAGAAACTGTTATCCATTTGTTGTGACTTTCAGACAGTCCTTGATTCAGTCCTTTTACCCTTGATTTTTAACGTCATCAGCTGGTGGAGTGTTCTATAAACAGCAGGGTTGTGCAATGTGCACCATTCAGAACGATAAACGGGAAACATGAGAAAGCCGAACAAAAGGAAAACTATACAAAAGAAATGTGTAATGTAGCAGTCAGGTGTCAGTAGTGCATTGCTAAATGAATGCAGGCCAGGGAAATGTAATATGCTGTGGCATTGAGGTGTGTGCAAAAAGAAACACACCAATACAAAGAATGCCATCCATTTTGCTTCTTTTGAAGGCCCAAAGGGAAGTAAGCAACTGGTATCTACAATGTGACCATTTTGCAGGGCAAAGACATGGGTTGTCAAAAAATATAAAACAAAAATTAAACCCATATTATTTCTAGTTGCCAAGGCCGTATTTCTCATTAATATTTAGCTTAACTTGATGTAATAAAACTGAAAAAAAATAATAAAAACCAGTAAGAACCATTAAAAATAGTACATACATACAAAAACATACAAAATTATTATAACTTTAGCAGATTTTAAAATGAAAAATATTAATAAAATCTATATCTAATTTCCAAAATAACAATAAAACAGTGAACACCGTGAAATTTCACTCCAAAATGCAGTGAAATGTCTCATACATATTTCTAGAATAAGGAAATTCTATTATTTAGAAGCGTTTGAAATTCCAAATGTAGGAATTTAATTTATATACATTTTATTAATTTAACTTATGTTATAGACTATGGTGGGAGAACAGGGATTATATTCTGCCTGTCAGCCATAATTATTCTAAACTGTTGACGACAATTTGGACAGATTCATGTAAATACCTTGGATGTTTTGTGCTGTTAGTCAGAATGTTTGTTAACCTTGTGGCTTAATTTGATCAATTTATCAGTTCCAAGGAAGGATTATTGAATCAAAGCTATCAGTGGGTGGGGAACTTTGCATAACAGTTCACATAGCCAAATATTGACTGCAATGCTTGCTGAAATGAAAGTGCTCTAAATTGCTAAAAATAAATGAGAACTACTTTAACTCTAATTACCATGCTGTATTTTTATCCTTGAACAACTGTAACTGAACCATCTGCATTAGTAGGCATATTGATTCTTAGGTTTTCCCTAACTAAGGCTATGATTAAACCGTGTGATCCTTCAGGAGAAATGTAAAGGCGGAGCCTGTGAGATTTCTCCATCTCTCATGGTCACCTGGTCCAGACGCAGCTGTTTTTGCTCCCACACCTCATAGCCCAAAGCAGAGCTTGACTCTCAGCAGACAGAATCTGTCGCTATGGCTGAGACAGCTGTGGCTGGTAGTTTATTTATAAGACGTGATTCCACAGATATACGATTGCCTTCTAGAAGAGTGGTGGAAAGTGACAGCATTGAGCGAGATTAATGCAGTAGCTCATTATGGAAGCAGAAATTCAATTGTAATAAATATAGAAATTTTAGTAAAAGACTGTGATCAAACTTTCTAAAAGATATTTGGGAAATGTCTTTTTTTGTCCATGCAATGAAAGACAATGGAGTCCAATGTTGTTTTGGAACCCATTGACCCATTCATTGAATGGACAAAAAAGTCAAAACGTTAAAGGGATACTCCACTCTTTTTTTTGGAAATAGGCTCATTTTACAGCTCCCCCAGGGTTAAACAGTTGAGTTTTACCGTTTTAAAATCCATTCAGCCGATTTTCTTATGGTAAATGGTAAATGGACTGCATTTATATAGCGCTTTCATAGACCCAATGGCCACCAAAGCGCTTTACAATTTGCCTCACATTCACCCATTCACACACACATTCATACACCGACGGCGACGGCAGCCATACAAGGCGCCATCCAGCTCGTCGGGAGCAGCCGGGGTTAGGTGTCTTGCTCATGGACACCTCGACACTTGGTCAGGTGGAACCGGGGATTGAACCACCAACCTTTCGGTTTGTAGACAACCTACATGAACCACTGAGCCACTTATATTTAGAAGAATATCAGTAACCAGACAGTTTCTGGTCTCATTGATTTCCATAGTGTATTTTTTCCTACTATGGAAGTCAATGGGACCAGAAAGTGTCTGGTTACTGATATTCTTCTAAATATCAGAAAATCGGCTGAATGGATTTTAAAACGGTAAAACACAACTGTTTAACTCTGGGGGAGTTGTAAAATGAGCCTATTCCAAAAAAGGTGGAGTATACCTTTTAGAGCCAGACCAATACATCGGCCGGCCGATATTAGGCATTTTCCATAATATCGGTATCGGCATTTATAAAATATAATATCGGCAACTATTTAAAAAATAAAATAAAAACGGACGAAACACACTTTAATCATCTCTCCTTGGCCTGTTATATTGAAAATGTATGTTTTACAATTTGCGCATAAATTATGGCTCATCATAGACTAGCTAACCACAAAGCAAGCTAATGCCACTATCATCAGTCGAAGACCGCTAACGTTAACATTAATGAGCTTGGAAACCACAATGAACTTTTTCTGCCTAAATAAAATAATTATTACTGTATTTATAACTAGCATATCTCTAGTTACAGTCCCTGCATTGTAAAATGTAAGTTATACTTGCGAGGAGTGAACATTTAGACATAGAGAAAAAGTATCAAACATATCTTGTGCAGAAAAGTTAGATTTCTTTTACACGTATGTGAAATCCAACAATATTTAATAAAAAAAATAAATATCGGCCGATATATCGGAATATCGGATTTTAAAACCCAAAAATATTTGTATCGTATCGGCCTTCAAAATCCTTTATCGGTCGGGCTCTAACCATTTCTCACTTTTAACTAACTATTAACTACGACTTTTGCCTCAGTAAACTCATAATTACTGCTTTTTAATAGTTATTAAGGTACTTTAGGTATTGGATTGGAGGATTAAGGGATGTAGTAGACTATTAAGACATTGAACAATTGACACTGAAGACTGAAAAACTCAAAACATTTACAAAGCTCAAGACAGGTTTGGAACAACATGAACCATCCCTCTTAATACATTTGCACTTTGCACTTCTAGAGTGTAAGGAAGTTTATCAGATGGATGGTATTTTTGCTACTGATGGTACTGTGAGCAGTATCAGGTTAGGCTTAGTTATGCAATCAAGATGTCCTGACAACGTGTTGATGAGCACTTGGATTTGGACTTGCTGACTAAGCTCTTTTTTTCAATGTGTGTGTGTGTGGCAGGTTTTACTCGTTAGCAGCAGTCGACACCCAGATCAGTGGATCGTTCCAGGAGGAGGGATGGAGCCAGAAGAAGAGCCTGGAGGAGCTGCGGTTCGAGAGGTTTATGAGGAGGTGAGCCATGTCCTCGAGGTTTCATCCTCGACTCGGGCCCTAAAGGTCTAAATTCCTGCAGAGTGAAAGTTGCGTTTCATAATTATAGTAACAGTTCTGAAATGTAAAAAGCCTTCACATGCTTGTAGAACTTGTAATTACAACGTGTAACCTCATAATTTTCTGAGAGCTATGATTTTTACTAGCTGACCACTGCAGATTTAAAGGGTTAGTTCACCCAAAAATTTAATTTCTGTCATTAATTACTCACTCTGATGTCATTCCAAACCCAAAAGACCTTTGTTTATCTTTGTGAACACAAATTAAGATATTTTTTTATGAAATTCAAGAGGTTTCTGAACCAGCAGCAACGTCATTGATACTTTCAAGGCCCAGAAAGGTGGTAAAGACATTGTTAAAATAGTCCATGTGACTACAGTGCTTCAACCTTAATGTCAGGAAGCAACGAGAATACTTTATTCAACAATTTCTTCTCTTCTGTGCCAGTCTCCTACGCTGTTCATGTTGTAAACACAGTGTGGCGCTTCCAGGTTCTACGTCCGAAAGCCGGCTCGTTATTGGCTGACCCTGTTCACGTGACTAACACGACGCATACGTGTGATGCTGACCCTGGAGCTGGCCAATAATGAGCCGGCGACACAGAAGAGAAGAAATTGTTGAATAAAGTTGTTATTTTTGTTTGCTTTTTATCAGTAACTGTGACTTATCAGTTGATCTTCATGTTATTTATGTTTTCATTAGCGTAAAATACAAATCTTGACTTATCTTTACTGGTTTACCGAAGGAGGTTGCATCATCAGGTGGTCTGTTGGGTAATGTTGGTCCCTCAGGCTTCTGAGGGTCTGTCGGTAGGTCCAAGGTCCTAAATGAGGCTTGACTGTCCTGTAGTTATGTGTAAAGCGTCAGCATACAGATCATGCTCATGTTTAGGTGAGAGTTATAGTTTGCAGCTGTCTCATATCTTGTCACCAGGATTTTTTGTTTTACACCATGCCATACTGCAAATTGCATACTTAGCTGTGTATACTATATGCTGCATACTATTATTTTTTTAAGGAACACAGTACAGCACGTTGCAACCAATCATCTTCTCGGGAAACCAATTTTTAATCCAGTTAAATTAGTCAAATAATGGCTCGACTCAAAATATTATATAATACTACAAGACTAAGCTCACATCTTTGTTTATCTTTTTTTCAGTGTGTTTAATTTTCCATAATAAGTCCATGAAACTCTCTCATTCACAATGCATTCCATTCAGTTTTTGCCCACACCTTTGACTCAACTGTTTGAGAGCTATGGTCATGTGATACCACCACCACCACCATATAGATTCCTCAATCATCATTCCCAATGTGTACATCAGCCTGTTTTCTTTCATCTCCAATTTAAGAGGCTTCACTAAATGAATCTTTTCATGTTTATCCCTGCTAATGGTTATGTGGTCCATTTCAAGGATGGGCTGTGTCATGACATTGAAGAGCCATCGTAGAGGATGCCAGTAGGGTAATTTGTTGACAGCTGTGAAGCATTACAGCGACATTTAGAAACGGTGTTCTGTTACCGTTGGCCTCGTCCGTCTGAAATGCACATGTCCCTGAGGTTCAAGAGTCAACACTTGCAGTTGCCCAATCTTAATTACAGTAGTCAATTTTTTTTATTTATTTTTTTAAGTATGCAATTAATTATTGTACCCTAAACGAATAGCGAGTGGGCTGGGCATGCTTTCTGGCTGTATAACATAATAAATCAGCCAGCTTGTAATGCTTTCTTTAATAACAGATTGAATTAAATTAAATTATTTAAAATCGATTGAATGGGTTTTATATTTCATTTAACTAAAGCATAGTTGCATAACACTGGAAAAAAAAACCTGCCCAACTAAGCTTTTTTTTTGGCCTATGTTTTCCATTTTATCCTTCATGCATAAGATTTTATTTTGTGCTTCGAGGGATTTATTTGTTACATAATGGTTTAAAAGGAGTAACTCAAGCCATTCAAGTGTTAGGGAGACCCTGGAGGAGACCATAAACCTGTCTGTGAATTACAGCATGCTGCTAGCTATGGCAACACTCATGGGACCTAAAACTAAACCCCCAGGGGCTTTGCCAGGGATGGGATGTCCCAAAGCTCTTGCAAAGAGATGTTTTTTTAATAACTGGCCTCTCGTGAAGAGGAACTTCTTTTTTAATGATTTAATGATAACTCTATTTGTTTACTTGACATGTTAAATATGAACTCTATTTCAACTCTCTTATGTATGTAGTTTTGCTGTTTGCACAATGCACATTAAAAAGGTCTATAAAGTTCAAAGTCCACTCAAAAGTGAGTCATTCTCTATATCAGTAGGCACTGTTTCTGAATTCCCTGAAACGCCTCAATTCTTGTACACTCCTGAGCAGAAAAAAGCGTCAAGCCCCAAATGGCTAAACTCTAAGCTTTTATTGTCTTAACCGTTTAGGAAATTAGCAAAATGTAAGCAAATGCGCTCCTATGTTTGTGGAGTGATTAATCACTGTGAATCATGAGTTGCGTGGTGACGTTCCAGAGCGGTGTCTTTGAAAATCTGGTGAGAAATATAACAATAAATACATCTCTACCACAGTGAAACATGGAGGAAGAGGTGTCATTGTGTGGTGGCTTTTTTTGCCTGTGAAAAGTCTTATAATGCTTTGGAGTGCTGGAGAATATTGGCTTGATTCACAAATGAAAAGTTGTCATCTAAAGAGGAATGAACAGATGACAATGCTCCGGCCCAAATTGCAAAGACAACCATGAAGTGGCTTGAGAACAAGTCCATGAGGCTTGGTCAGAGTCCATACAATCTTCAGAGTATTTTCAGGGTTTGTCTAGGGCCATGCTCATGTTATGTGATCATGTCAGATGAGGATACACTGAGATGACAGAAACACTCTCAGGGCATTTTAAATAGACAAATCTCGCATAGTCCCTGAAATCGCCCCCTGTTGTTTGTCAGTTCCAATTGTGAGCAGTCGTATCAACCCAATTTGCAAGGTTGAGCTCGGACTGGTTGGGGCATTTTTGCAATGTCTGAATCAAGACATGATGTTCTCTTATGAGCATTATGTTGTCCGGGAATCTCCTGTGTTATGGAAACACGCAGCTCAGGTCTCCCAGGTCAGTGAGCTGGGGCTAATGTTTTGGCCTGATGTGTCGGCGTCAGCTGGTACGGTTCCAGAAATTCGATGTGCTCCTCTTCACGTTAAGCCGCTGTTAGCACTGATAGAATCATGCTGCTGCTTACAGTATGTCATAGCCGAAGTCATTTCCTTTTTTAAAAGTGGCATAATCTGCACAATAACGCATCATAACCCCATGCAAATATTGTTATATATATATATATATATATATATTTGATTTGTTATGGGACTATATATACAGTATATATATTATGTCTCTCTAATGCCTTTTCCGTGTCATTTTCTGCTTAAACAGGCTGGTGTGAGGGGTACCCTTGGCAGGCTATTGGGGGTGTTTGAGGTAAGACTGCCAAACTGCCTTGTATAAAATAAGACGTTGTCACTGATACTTCAATAAACAAGGCTTTATTTCATAAACATTCATAAATATCTTATCTTCACGCCTCGTGATAACTTTATATTTCTCATTCTGTACAGCAGAACCAGGACAGCAAGCATCGGACATATGTGTATGTGCTTACGGTTACAGAGACACTGGAAGACTGGGAGGACTCAGTCAATATTGGTGAGTTGATGTTATGAATAAGACTCTCTTCTTTGTATAAACAATTCAGATTAATTCAGTAACTGCTGAAATGGGGTTTCATAATTGTTTTTTTATCATTAAATGAACCGACTCGAAAGAGTTGTTCACTTTGATTTGGATTTGCTTTTGAGTTGATTTACTTTTTTAAATGGAATGTATTGCGACTAATGCAATAAGTTGATCAATAGTGACAGAACAGCCTTTTATACTGTTGCAAAAAAAATTATTTTTCAAATAAATGCTGCTGTTTTAAACTGTCTATTGATCAAAGAATCCTGGAAAACGTTCACAAAAATATTAGGCAGCACAACTGTTTACAACATTTTTTTTGTGTGTGTACCAGATCAGCATATTAGAATGATTTATGAAGGATCATGTGTGGCACTACATTTTAAATTGTAATATTAAAATAATATTGCTGCTTTTACTGTATTTTTAATCAATTAAATACAGCCATAAAAACTATTTGGTAAACTTATTTTAAAAAGGTTAAAATTAAAAGGTTTAAAGTTAAAAAAAAATTCTAGAGAACTTTTTATTACAATGGTTTTAAACGACACTGTTTCCAACTGAATACGTGAAACTTTTTATGCCGTTTTCCGTTTTTACTAGTACATTGTTTTCGTCTAAATGTACCTACCTACGGAAGAGGATTAGGGTCAAGCAATAATAAAAAAATACAACCATTTTGAGATTAAAGTCATTATAATGCGAGATTAAACTCGTTAAATTTCGAGAAAAAAGTCAAAATACAATCTTGAGAATAAACTCATTAAATATCGAAAATTAAAGTTGTTGTGTTCAAGAAAAAACTCGTTAAATTTTGAGGAAAAAAAGTTGTAATACCATTAAATTTACCATAGTAAGTTCTAATACCATAAAAGTCATTGTTTCGAAAAAAAAAAATCGTTAAATTTCGAGAAAAAAGATTGTTTTTCGAAACAACAACTTTACTCTTGATATTTAATGAGTTTATTCTCAAGATTGTATTTCGACTTTTTTCTCGAAACACAATGACTTTATTCTCGATATTTAATGAGTTTATTCTCAAGATTGTATTTCAACTTTTTTCTCGAAATTTAACGAGTTTTTTCTCGAAACACAATGACTTTATTCTCAATATTTAATGAGTTTATTCTCAAGATTGTATTTCGACTTTTTTCTCGAAACACAATGACTTTATTCTCGATATTTAATTAGTTTTTTCTCAAGATTGTATTTCGACTTTTTTCTCGAAATTTAACAAGTTTTTTTCGAAACACAATGACTTTACTCTTGATATTTAATGAGTTTATTCTCAAGATTGTATTTCGAATTTTTTCTTGAAATTTAACGAGTTTTTTCTCGAAACACAATGACTTTATTCTCGATATTTAATGAGTTTATTCTCAAGATTGTATTTCGACTTTTTTTCTCGAAATTTAACAAGTTTAATCTCGCATTATAATGACTTTTGATACCGAGATGGTTTTATTTTTCTATTATTGCTTAGCCCTAATTCTCTTCCGTATCTACCCCTGACGATTTAAAAAAAGGCTGATTTTGAAAAAAGGGCAGACTGAAAGTAGTCTGATTTGTGTTGTATTACAATTCTTCTGAAGCCATTTGATACAGTTGCTCCCTAAAAATCCTCCTCTTCACCATAGTTCTCAAATCTCATGCGAATCCATCATACAGCTTCAGAACAAGACGGCACATTGATTACTATGGAAATTGGGTTCTTCAGAGAAGTTCACCTGTAACAAAGTGACCTCTTCCCAAGTCTACAGTAAATCAACAGTTGGGACTTTATTTGTCTACAAACAGCTTAGTCTGCTAACAGGACAGTATTTATATAGTTTTAGACAAGCTTATCATAACCAGCTCATTTCTTTTCATAAGACGCAACTGCTGATCTGTAAGCAGCTGCAAATATGAGGATTTATGGAACTATTCTCCAAAGCGATTAGAGATATAGAGCAGGCATGTGGATTAGCCACTTAAAACCTTCTACTTAACTGAATTTTTGTTGTCAGGAAGGATATACAATAATAACATTTTCCCACAGACAGCGCAATTCAAAACTTGCACTATTTGTGGATGTTTAGGAATGAAAAAAAAAAACAGGTAATCCTTCTTCAGTCCAAGCAGCCGTATAAATAGACCGAAGTTTGTTCACAGGGAGGCGTGCTGTTAGCAGGGGCACAGTTGTTTTCCAGTTAGCGTCACACTCCCCTATCGCTGGCCTCGCTCTGCTTGTACCATAGTTTCGGCTGCCAAATAGGGCATCATAACCTCAATACACCGAGAGGAAGCGGGTGAACTTGACAGAGCTCAGCTGAATGCATAGAAAAGGACAATAGTCTGATTATCAAAGTAATGACCTTTAACCTTCCTGTATATTTGACATATTTAAAAATGCTTAAGGTGAATGTTTAAGTTTCAGCACTTTGTGAGAGACAGTTTTGAGGACTATAAATACAGTGGAATGTTTGTCAGTCAGATGGTTGGGCAGTCAAATGTCTGTCAAATTCACTGTGAAGTTGACCTTTTGTACTGTATTTAAATAAAGCTGTGCATTTTTAAAACTGAGCAGCACGTCTTCAAACCGTCTAGATCTTTAATCCAGATCTGTGTCTCCTTGATGATTCTGATCTTTGTGTTGGCTGGTTTTGAGTCCGCAAAAAAAAAATTCAAAATTGGTTCACATATATAATTTTCTTAACATAGTAAAATATGTATGTACAACAGCACAACTTAAGGTTAAAAATTGTTTACTTTTTTGTTTGAACTATCCATTTAAATACGCATACTTATTTGTCAAAGTGGACCATGTCTTTGCAAGTTAACAGTCATTTATGTCTTAATAAACGTTGAGAAAGAAAATGCACGAGTATATTGGATCCCTGCAGTCGGTCTTAAAGGAATAGTTCACTTAAAAATGAAAATTCTGTCATCATTTACTCAGCCTCAAGTTGTTTCAAACCTGTATGAATTTCTCTCTTCTGATGAACACAAAAGATATTTTGAAGAATGTCGGTAAGCAGGCAGTTGATGAGTCGAAGACCATTGACTTCTATAGTAGGATAAAAATACTATGGGAGTCAACTTGGCTCAACTTGAGGGTGAGTAAATCATGACAGTATTTTAACTAATGCTACTGTTAAATCTGTATGTCTGCTATTGAATTGTTTCTGGGGAACAAGGTTATTAACCTTATTAACCAAGAAATGCACATACATTCAAATTGATTTATTAGGATAAACCCCTTGATATGCACCATATTATTTTCGAAGGGGTCCTGAAATACATCACAACCATCACAAAAGAACAATAATACAATGATACATTTGTCAATACAATAAAATAAAAACGACAACAATAAAAAAAGAAAAAGATAATAATTACAACGTACGTGGATCACAAAATAATAATACAATTAATTTGAATATATGATTGAATATATGAAAGTGAGTTGACGAATGCATCGGTTGATAGATTGTTTAGTAACTATGTGCACTGGACGAGAGCACATGCACGTGAACAATAGTCCATAACCAGTACTTTATACAATTGATGTAGTTTTTCATGTTGGTCTATATTCGTTAAACTTTTGTGAGAAGATGGGAGGGCAAGATGAGATCACGATAAGACTCATTTTATTTATCTAGTATTGACAAATTTTTTTTGCCATCATCATGTCCCTTAAGGGGATCCGTAGACTACTGTATTTTATGCTTTGAAATATTTCAAAATACTCTGAAATATATTTTTGCAGGTCGTAAACGGAAGTGGTTCAAGATTGACGAGGCGATCCGGGTGCTACAGTGCCACAAACCTGTCCACGCAGAGTATCTCCGCAAACTCACCCCTCACTGCGGCCCGACAAACGGCAACGCTCAGGAGCCGGAGAACACTGATGACAACGCCCCCCTCCGCCAGGACTGTGAACTGGCCCGTTTGCACAGATAGAACTGGCACTAGAGGGCACCGATGCAAGGAAAACTATCCTTGGATTGGAAAAGACAGTTTTGCATGTATAATTTCATTGTTTACTATTTGAAACTTTTTTTAAGTGTAGAAACCAAAGGCTTGTCGTGAAATGCCTGCAAGTTTCCGGGTCAGTAAGAACAAGGAGAGTCGTTTTCATAATATTTCATTCGTAAACGTGCATTTCAAGCCAAATAAGGTACAGTTATTTGAAGAAGAAGAGTGACGTCAAGTAAGCGCAGATTTGTGGAGACGTGTGCCGTGATGGACGTTTTAGAAATATTATTTTACAGATGCTTTAGGTGGAGGAAGAAAAGGATGGATGTGAAAAGGATTGATTGTTGTTTAGAAAGGATAAAGGAGTCTTTTTGAAATGCTGTCTATTTATATCTAATAGATAACTACTCTTATATGCTAGGTATTGGGTAAAATTCTTGATAAAGAACCAAATAGGGGCAAAACATTATCATAATCATGAATTATAGAATACATAAATAGTCTAAAAGAGGATTTGGGCTACTTTTGGTTATATTAGATGCCTTCATCACAGATATCTACCTGTAATATAGGTTTAACATGCTGTGAAGTTGAAGGTCTTTTCACAGTTTGGTCTTAAATGTGAATTTGCCACATTAAGCGGTGCAATGTGATTACC
This sequence comes from Pimephales promelas, assembly GCF_016745375.1. The sequence continues at coordinate 4,778,730 of NW_024121599.1, forward strand.
CTTCTTTCTCTTTGCAGATAAAGGTTTAATTTCCCACCTCCTATAATTACTTCTGAGCCACTGTCTCTTTAAGACACAATGGCATTTGGTAAAATGTGAGAGAAAAAAACTAAGTCTGTGGCATTGGTCCATGAAAGACTATGTAATGTTATGCTGTTTATATCTTTAAGACACAATGGCATTTGGTAAAATGTGAGAAAAAAAAAAAAAAAAAAAAACTAAGTCTGTGGCATTGGTCCATGAAAGACTATGTAATGTTATGCTGTTTATATTGCCTGAAGTGATATTCTGAATATTTCAGAAAAAGAATAGGCATAAACACTTAATGTTAACCCTACTACATCTTGTCAAACCTTTTTTTTTTTTTAAGGTCTGCAGAAATGCAGTATACATTTATTTTGATTATAGTAACAGTAACAATTCAGGCATCAATAGCTCAATCTTGCGAGTTTAAATAGCTGAGGAGGAATTTTATGTAATTGTGCATAATGCTTTTCCTTTGAGGCCTTTGTTATCTTCCACTATGTTTTTTTTTTTCAGTGGAATTTTTATGTGTAATTCACTGAACGGGATGAAATATGTGGCCAAACTGTTTTATTAAGACTGTAAATTGTAAACAAGCATACTTATCTTTCTGCAGAGGGAAGATTGCATGTTAGGTTGTAAATATGTTTTAATATTAAAAATATCAGCTTCTGCCTTAGTAGTTTATTTAGTATTATGAGTCCCGCAGTTTGTTTTAGACATTTAAAGTTAAATTATTGCACTGCTCAAAACACAGACACCTCAGCTCTTTACTTGTTTATCAGCGAGGCTCAATGAACACTGTTTGATATGTAAAACATTACGGTGTTAAAAATGTCCACAATGTGAATGTGATTTGACAGAAATTATTCTTATTATTTTTTGCCTGTCTTCAGAAATCAACATTTTCAAACAAAATAAACTCATCTCTGTTTCTAACTCAGAACGAACTCTGTAAAAAACAAGTCGGGATGTTAACTGTGTTTTGTAATAGCTTATCTGTATGTGTATATATATATATATATATATATATATATATATATATGCATATAATGCTTAAAAAAATTGGCATGATAACATATAGGATAACATAATAATCAGGTAAGAATTTCCTTGGAAAGTCATGTTCAAGTCTTCTCTTGGAGGCGTCTGAATGCAGGTAAAGTGGGCCGCTTAAGCTTGATTGTACTGCTCCATGGGTTTATATTAAAGAGATTCTATTTCTTTAAATATTACAATTATTTTGGTTGATGCAATATGATATTAGGGGGTGTGGCCAGACCTCAAAGGAAGATGCCCTCAATGTGGAAAATCAACCCTTTGACATTTTTAAAGGGGTGGTTGATTGTGATTTCACTTTTTTCATTTTAAATAGTGTGCAATGTTGCTTGCTTCATAGTGTCTGCAAAGTTGCAGCGCTGAAAGTTCAATGTAAGCAGAGATATCGTCTTTTAAAAATCAGGAAGTTTAAAGGAGAACTCCGGCGAACAATGAACCTTTGGTCTAATAAAACATTATTATGTACCTAGTCAACCGTTCTCTGAGATTTGTTTTCATGATAATCGAATGTAAAGAGTTTTATCTCTAAAAACTGTTTAGCGTATAATGCTAGTACTGGGGGCATTGACTAAGTAAAAAGAAATCACTACTTTATACCACTAACAAGGCTCAAAATAGCCCCACACTAACACAGAAACATACTGAGGCTCCATACATGCAAAACGAAGCATTGAGAACTTTGTAAGTGTACAGACCATTTAATAAGAAGAAACTTTATGAAGACAGTTCACTTCGTGTATACAGACAGGAGCCATCTTAAAAAATAGTCTCGATAAGTCGATCCCCGAACGCGGTTCATACAGTTCAGAAGTTCGCTGAACTTCATTCAGCTCAGATCACTCAGCACGTCGTTCGGGGATCGACTTATCGAGACTATTTTTTAAGATGGCTCCTGTCTGTATACGCGAAGTGAACTGTCTTCATAAAGTATCTTCTTATTAAACGGTCTGTACACTTACAAAGTTCTCAATGCTTCGTTTTGCATGTACGGAGCCTCATTATGTTACTGTGTTAGTGTACGGCTATTTTGAGCCTTATTAGTGGTATAAACTAGCGATTTCTTTTACTTAGTCAATGCCCCCAGTACTAGCATTATACGCGAAACAGTTTTTAGAGATAAAACTCTTTACGATCGATTATCATGAAAACAAATCTCAGAGAACGGTTGACTATGTACCGATGTTTTATTAGACCAAAGGTTCATTGTTCGCCGGAGTTCTCCTTTAATGCCTACAAAAACGACTCGAATGGGACTACAACAGGTTTTATACGTCACTAACCCATACATTTGCATTAACCCTCCCTCCGGAATATGCAAAAAATGGCATAAGTCCAGTAGCACCTCAATGCAGAACATGAGATCCACGGGAAGGAGTCGGATCACGATCCAAGGGGTGGAGATGGGTAGGTTTAGGTGTATGTAAGGTGGGAGGAGTTGGATCTGGATCCGACTCCTCCCCATGGATTTCATGTTCCGCAGTGAGTACCATCTCCTTTTGCGGCTCATCGAAAGTGTGTTATTTTCACCCAGATGAGATGTCAGGGCTTCTGTGTTCGGGCTTCCCTCGGACGTTGTTCGTCAACAATGGATACAATTTATGTTTGATTATGTTCCTGAAAATTCAAATCATAATTTAGTTTTCTGTGCCGCGCATTTGATTTTACAGAAGATCAGCTTCCAGAATCTCCACTAATTTAATGCCGGTGTGACGATTCATGCTACCCATCGAGATTTGCTACTTACCGGTTATGCGCATGTGCAGACTCACTTTTTTTTTTTTTTTTAACAAAAGGTACATTTTCCTGTTATAATGTATAATTTCCCTCTAAAAAATCCCTCTAAAAAGTTTCAGTTACTGTGAGGAAAGGTGTATTTTGACAAGTCAAAGATGAATATTTTATGATATTTTTTTTTCACACCGTTTTAAAAATAAAAACAGTAGTCTACAGTAGCTACTCATAACTTAGAATTGTATTATAATTGTATTTCATACGACTTTAATCGGCATTCTGTGATCAATTCGCGCTACGGTAGCATTTTTCGACAAGGCAGCAAAAAGAAACTGTTATTAAAACACGAAGCAGTTCCAACTTTAAAACCAGAGTCAGCAGTTTTTGTATACATATATTATTATTATATATTACCATCAATAATATTTTGAAAAATAATGTTTATATGTTGCGATTAAAGTCCCCGTGAAATCAAAATTGAACCTATTTACTTTGCTAGCGCATATTACTAGTCTTGTGGTGAACAATTAATCCGTGCAAGTAAATATATATTAAAAAAATGTTTTACCTTAGTAATCTTTAATCAAAATCTGAAAAGTTACTTCCGGTCTAGAACGGTTTCTTTTTCTGATGACGTAGGTTTCACAGTTTGGGTGGGGAAACGCTTAACCACTCCCCTCAAACCGTTAGTTTGCTATGAGCGAGAGATGGAGAGGAGGAGCGCTAGAGTAAAACCCTGCCCTCTGTTCAATATTCCGTTTCACTTGGAAATACGTCACAGCACTGGATAAAAATCGTTTGCAACTTCCGGTTCACGGGGACTTTAATGTCTGATCTGGTTACAGTGGATTTTTAAAAAATCTGGGAAAATACTTCCGGAATAAAGGAAAAATGAGCGGTCACTTTCGACAAATCCCGCCTTTGACCTAATCTCTCTTTTCAATGATTGGTGGACGCACCTTACAGACAGCCTACAATTGGGTATCTTAGAAGCCATTCATGCAGGCGGACCAATCATCGCAAACATTGATTAGATGAAGGGCGGGACATATCGGAAAACGGTGTGCTTCTACAGAAGCAGCAGTGTGTGTCTGCAGGTGTCAACAACAGAATATTTATACACTCCCTCATTAGTACAACACTTTTAAGATTTGATTTTTCATAGTTCTAGCCAAAGAAAGGACCAGAATGTTAAGACGAATATTACAGATGGTGAGTGAAATACACACAGACACTCATTCAGTTGCATGTGATTTGGAGCTCGTCGGGCCTGACACTGAATGATGGCCTTGCTCAAGATTGATTAAAATGACTTTTCGATTGTGGTTTCTTGACGACAGTCTCGAATCGCAACTGGATCAGATCTCTTTTGTTCTTGAGAAGCAGTGAACATTCTGATGATGTCATTCTGCGTGAATGTTGACATGGAGACTGAGCTGTTAGCCAGTTAGCGGGCTACTTAGCTTTGTCGAATTGATTAACTTATTCACAAGTCGTTTTATGTTTAACGACAAGCAATGATAAGGTGTCAGCTTTCATAATTTTGTCCCAAAGACGTGTCCCGTTGAAATAGCTGGCGTGAATGTATTTTTCAGTCACCTGTCAAGCTGTGACTCGCACTACATGATTTCCCCATTAATAGAAATGTCTGATATCATCTATAGTTATACAACCTGATCTTTTGCTGACAGTCACAGTGTGAGTCTTTCATTTCTGCTTAATAATATTCCTGTAGTGTGGTATATAAACACCACCTTTCAAAAGATTTTAAGAAAAAGTTTTTTCAAAAAGTCTTTTTATGCTCACCAAGTCTGCTTAAAGGTATTAATTTGATTAAAAACAGTAATATTATAAAAATATAATTACTATTTCAAATACCTCTTTAATGTGTTGATATATATTAAATGTAATTTATTGAATAAGCTGAATTTTCAGTCCTCAGTGTCCCACGATACTTGAGAAATCTTTCCAATAATGCTAATTCTGTGCACAAGAAACATTTCTTATTATTTCTTATCATTTCTTATTAGTGGTGCTGTTTAATATATCTTTTTAAACTAAGGATAAACAAATTTTTGATCCTTTTAATGAAGAAAAGTTGCGAAGAACAGCATTTATTTAAAATATAAATCTATTTTTAACATTATAAATATCACCTTTGATCAATTTAATGCATCTTTGCTAAATAAAAGTTAAATTTCATTGAGAAAGTTTTTATAAATATTTATTCATCTTGGTAGCATTTTCTGAACTGCCTTTACTTAAAAGTTAATTTATTTTAAAACAGTGTTTGTGACTGAATTACAGTAAATGACTCCATGTAGTGGTGAGAATTTGGAGATAAAATATTTGTCCTAATAATAACATCATAGTGCAAAAAGTTTTAAGGGTCTTAATTGTAGATTATAACATAATAAAATTATGCAAACTGCAAAGTAAAGGTTATTTTTTCTTTTGATTTTGGGGTGTTGCATGAACATATCTTGACACAACACCCATCTCAAACAGAGAGTCGTTGAGGATTTGAAAGTCCTGTTTATTTGACATACTTTTTTTTAATACTAGTAAAAAGATTTCTTGAACCATGCCAATGTGTTATGGTGTCAAAGTTATTCTCTTTCAGAAGAGGAAGGGAAGCTGAAAGTAAGGTCTAATTATGACTAAACTGTAGTTTTTGGCCACTTGTTGTGACATCTTGTGATCTGACAGTAGGCACATATGAAATGTCAAGGGCATATCAATGTTAGAGAACAGTATTGTTTGACATCATGCTGATCACGGTTGCCAAGATCGAGGGAAACGTTAAACGACCCTCTTGCTGAGTATACCGTTTCAGCCCGATGACTGACAGCCATACCGAGCACATCCCAAGAAGTGAACAAAGCGATCTTTGCCTTAACACCTTGTGAATGTCATGAAATGATGTGCACTCATTCTTGATCAGCTGCCCACATACCTAATCAGCTGTGCCAGACATGAATAGTGTGAAATAATGAGATGAGTTTCATCGCAGCTGACATCTGATTCAAATCCTTCCTTTCTCTACTTTCTCTACACATCTTTGTGGAAATAGACTCCTGGGAAAGGAGGCTCCCAGAGCTCGGAGTCTGAGCAGCCGTCTGCTGATATGAATAATGAGTCCTCAGAGGTAAGCCGAATTAAATGTATAACCCTACCATATTACTGCCAAATGCCTCATTGCCTTAATATCTTTTTCTTTCATTTGCTATAATGATATCAGTGTTGTATTTAAGACTTTAGGGATAGTTGATGCAGAAATGAAAGTCATTTAGCTATTCATTCTTATTAGGATTTTCTTACAAAGTAAGTTTATCAATATTCACTCTACTCTTATGAAAGTGAATGGTGACCAGGGTTCGTCAAGCTTCTAGGGATGTGACAATATATCGTGTCACAATATATAGCGATACAAAAATGTAACAATGTGTATTCAATGTGTAATTCATCCAAAATAAAAATTACATTAAGTTTACAGAGTTTTGTTACTATTAACATTAATATTAGTATTTATGTTAGTATTAAACTACTATATATATAATGTATAATAATGTTTGTGTAGGTTCTGATAATGCTAAATGTCTTATGTTACTAGTAAAAAGTGGCCTATATTATTAGTTTAAATAGGCCTATATGTAGTCAGTGACCGAGGGCAAGCATATTCATAAATCTATGTTTTTAGCTTCAGAAACATTAATGTTTATTCTGGTGTCATCATTGTCCTGTTCATTGGGTTACCAGCACCAAATCCAAGCCTATTCATTAAAACCTACCATGTAATACTAAATTTAGCATTTCGATCAACTACGTTTTTTTTTGTTAAACTTTTACCACATGTCTTGGAGTATCGCCGATATGACGCTGAAGTTAAAGTCCCCGTGAACCGGAAGTTGCAAACGATTTTTCTCCAGTGCTGTGACGTATTTCCAAGTGAAACGGAATATTGAACAGAGGGCAGGGTTTTACTCTAGCGCTCCTCCTCTCCATCTCTCGCTCATAGCAAACTAACGGTTTGAGGGGAGTGGTTAAGCGTTTCCCCACCCAAACTGTGAAACCTACGTCATCAACCGTTCCAGACCGGAAGTAACTTTTCAGATTTTGATTAAAGATTACCAAGGTAAAACATTTTTTTAATATATATTTACTTGCACGGATTAATTGTTCACCACAAGACTAGTAATATGCGCTAACAAAGTAAATAGGTTCAATTTTGATTTCACGGGGACTTTAAGATAAGTCTAAACACTGGGTCTCATTAATAATTGTGTGGATTATTATTTATTTGTATGCATAGAAGAACATCACTCAAAAAATATTTACAACACGTGCGTATGCACATGAATTTAGTGAATTGATTATTCTAAATGGTTTGGATAGGACATAAGGATTTCTTCACAACCTTCCCTTTACAGCCTTTGGTCACTCGTCAAACACAATAAACACCTTTTATTCAGATGTACATTCAGTATTCAGCTGTACAGTCGAGTAATATCTGCACTGCAATCTAAACCTCACAGCTAAAGTTATAACTCTTTCACTGTAGGCTATATGTTGAAATATATTTAAGATGAAATTAAATTGTAATATTTATTGATGTAATATAATATAATCTTGTTTTGTTTGTGCAAAAGTTAGTATGCAGGTTTTATGGACGAATTTGTGTGTACCCAATTTTTCAGTCCCCTGTGTCTCAATTTTTTAGATGTAAATTGGCTCCTTATTATGGTAAAGTGTATCTTGACTTGAACGTCCTGCCTAACATCCGTTTTTGTGTTCATTGGAAGAAATAAAATCATATGAGGGTTTATATGAAAAATGAGGGTTAATAAATGATGAGAGGATATAAATTCTTTCTTTAACTCTCATTTTAATTATGGATGTATGATGATATTTGCTCTTTCTAAATTCGAGGCTTCTGGTCATTCCTAGGATATCCAGATCCACCAAAGGAGGGAAAGCATTTTCACATTTATTTTTAAATTTTTTTAAATTTATTTTTTTTTACGCTAAAAATTATGAAATATTTTATTTGTTTACCAGCATATCATTGTGACCATTACCAACATCAGAGTGGTTACATTTTTAATATTAATATAAATTATTTATTAATATTTTTGTTAATACTTTAATTAAATTTTTTTTTTTTTTTTTTTGCATTGAAATGCATTTTCACATTTAGCTCCGAAACTCTGGAATAGCCTTCCTGATATTGTTCGTTGCTCATGCTCTCCCAGTTTAAAACTAGATTAAAGATGCATCTCTTCAGCCAGGCATTCATATACATTTTTTATCTCACAGTTACTGTAAATTTGGCCTCTAGTTCATAAACACCAGAGGAGAACTGGCCCCCGACTGAGCCTGGGTTTTTTTTCTCCATTGGGTCATCTGATGGAGTTTTAGGACACCATCGGGTCACTTGATGGAGTTTTTTCGGTTCCTTGCCACTGTTGCCTTTGGCTTGCTCAGTTGGGGATATTCAAATTAAATGACCCATCATACCATTGATCTGCTCTACCAAACTTGGATGTCTTTTTTTCCAGTAATAAACAAACACTGTTAAGTTGTTTTGATTGATACTGTGAAGCAGCTATGATACAATCTGTATTGTGAAAAGCGCTATATAAATATATTTGACTTGACTTGTCTCTCGAATCTCATTGTAGTGTTAATTTGTTTGTCTGCAGGGCTTCATTTGTCCCCAGTGTATGAAGTCACATAACTCTGCTGAGGAGCTCTTCAAACATTACGAGGTGTTCCATGAGCCAGGAGACCAGCCGTCCCCCTTCAGCCCTGGCAGGTGGGCTTCTGTAGTAGTAAACCCGTCTTGCTCCCTTTCCTGTCAGGAAAGCTCAGTTGCTCAGTCAGATAATCTTGCCATCCTGAGATTTAGGCTGCATTTAATCTTAATGTGAAAGAAAAGGAATTGTTTTTATTGTTGACCATGAATATCATGGCCATCATCAAAGAAACATAATGTATTGCGACAAGTTGCTCCACAGAAAAAAAAATGTATTGCATGTGTTTTTCTTGTTAAGGGAGGATCTAGTCCTTCGACAGGAAGTCCAAGATTTACAGACTTCACTGAAGGTAGTCTGCCTTTGACTCCCAATCTCCCACCCTTTTTATCAGCCTTAGCATGCCTGAAATGCACACTACTCACAGCACCATTACTCAATGATGTTATTTTCCATTGGATATTTGCTCTCATTGGGTTTGAAATTGCTGACGTGCAGTTTGTGGTGTGTTTTCAGGAGGAACGCTGGTATTCTGAGGAACTGAAAAAAGAATTAGACAAAGTACAAGGACAACTAGCAACTAATAAAGTAAATGCATGGTTTAAGAAAGGTTCACACTTTTAATAATGTCTATTGATTACTGAAGGAATGTTTGCTGTGTTCTCTAATTGAATCACTGGATGTGTATTGATTTTAGGTCTCACAGAGTGGTGGTACCAGTGGAGAAGAATCAGGTTAGTTGAGTAGTGTTAATTAGTTATTTAAAGGAATTTAGCAGGTTCAATAAAAGTTAAGCTCAATCAATAAATCTCTGGGATTACATTGATTCATCGATTGCATTCTTAGCAATAACCTGTAATCATACAATCGTTTAAAATGTGTATTTACACACACACATATATATTATATACACATAATATATATATATATTAATGCTGTCAAACGATTAATCGCATTAATGTTATAGTTAACTCACGATTAATCGCAATTAATCACACTTTTTTATCTATTCTAAATGTTTCTTGATTTCTTTTTGTCCAATTATTTTTTTCTCATTATAATGCTCTTATCAACATGGAAAAGTGGATCGGCTTGCTTTGTGCAAATGTTTTTTTATTGAAAACAACATTGACATATACTGTGTTCAAATTCACACTAACATTCTCACTTGGAGCAAATAATCTCTCACACAATGTAACACTGTCCATCAAAAAGGGTGAAAGAAATACTGACGACGAGGTCCTGATACTGACGAGGGGCCGGAGAACTCGCATCAGCTGTGTGTGTGCTTGGCCATCATCAAGCTGTATTTCAGACTGGACTTGCTGCGATGATGATAGCTCAGTTCACAACGACAAAACACACATTACTTTGGTCTTGTTAATGGAACCATTTGGCAACTTTTTAACAGTGAACTTTCCATTCAGAATCTTATTGGCATCCATTTCGGTGTCTCGCGCTCGTCGTCCACTCAGAACGTAACGTTAACCAACTGTTTGGCCGGCTCGCAAGCCCAAACAAGTGTGTGCGGCGTGCCTATTGTTTTGTTTACGTCTAGCTAGATCCGCTTGCGCTTTGGTCGGCGAAGCAACAAAACGTCCTCATAATAACGCGTTTAACTGACAGCCCTAATATATATATATATTAGGGCTGTCAACCGATTAATCGTGATTAATCGCATCCAAAATAAAAGTTTGTGTTTACATAATATATGTGGGTGCACTGTGTTTAATTATTTTATATATATGAACACACACACATGCTTGTATATATTTAAGAAATATTTTCATGAATATAATGTATATAGATTTATATATAATTAATATTAATAGTATAATTAATATAAATAAATATAAATATTTTATTTATAAGTAATATTTTTTTTCCTAAATATACATGCATGTGTGTGTATTTATATATATACAGAATAATTATACACAGTGCACCCACATATATTATGTAAACACAAACTTTTATTTTGGATGCGATTAATCGCGATTAATCATTTGACAGCCCTAATATATATATATATATATATATATATATATCATTAAAGCAAGTTTACTTATACTGGAAATATGGTGTGGTACAGTAGCATCAATTTAAAAAAAACAAAAACAATGGAAACAATTTTGTCAACTGAATGTGTCTTGTATTGTATCTTTTTGTGAAGCCGCAGTCAGTATTTCTATCTTCTCAGAGCTCGCGTTAAGGCTCAACGAATCTGAGACAGAGAAGTTCAACATCAAACAGATGAAAGACTTATTTGAACAGAAAGCTGCTCAGCTCGCAACTGAGATAGTTGGTAAGTTTGAAGAAACGTTCCTGCCTTTTATATTTATGCAGTTTGTACGGTGGCCGAGAGAGCTCAATGGGCTGCAACTGAGGAAAGCGCATGCAAATAGGAAAAAACACCAGCAAATTAAGAAAACATCATCAGTTTGACAACACATGTGCTGCAAATACTCATTTCGTATACGCGTTCCGTATTTTGGTTGTCATACTGATGAAGATGCGCAATGAGCTCCCTCAGCCACCGTGAGTTTATCTCTTTTATATATAAATATAGAAGTTAACATAAATATTACATTTACAGTATTACAATATTGTAACAATATTACGTTCTTATATATCTATAAAATAAAATGGCATTAAAATAAGTATCCGTTTCACATCTCAGACATCAAATCTCGTTATGATGAGGAGAAAAGCATGAGGGAAGTGTTGGAGCAGAGGCTGGCCAATCTAAACCAAGATCTGCAGAGGGAGAAACAGGAGAAGGAGAGACTGGCGGCAGAGCTGGTAATGTCTCCTTTATTGTCTCATGATAATTAATGAGTTTGCATCCTCTCAGCTGCTGCTACGTATACATCATCAATCTCTCCCAGCTTAATCCTGTCTGTCATTGGCTCTCCTCCAGCTTCAGAGGCCTGGAGTGGAAGACGTGGAAGTGTTGAAGAAAGAGTTGGTGCAGGTGCAGACGCTCATGGATAACATGACCCGCGAGAGGGAGGAGGAGTCCGAGCGTCTCAGGAGCCAATACGAACTGTTGCAGGCCAACTTCACTACCTCAGAGGTGAGCTCAAACCTGCTGTGACCTTGTCTGCACTGTACTGACGTAAGGACAGAGTCACCATGATGTTTGCTGTATCAACAATTGATCTCTGTGCTGTTTATTCGGAAAATGTAGGTATTGATAGAATCTGGCAAATATGTAGACTATTGCCAAAATCTATAGCTAGTGAAGGCAGGGATAATAAGAGGTCATTTTGAGACGTAGATAAGCAGCTGACCTTTGAGTGGGTGCACCAGTGACGTCACTCGGTTTGCCCTTTGAAGCAAACCGAGACAATAGCCGATTGTAGATTAGTGGTTACTCTGTCTAGACAACAACTATGAAGATACCCTCAAGGGATTTTATATTGTAGGTTACAATCATAATGTAGAATCCGGACGTGTTTGTTAAATGTCTGAGGGTCACACTGACTGTCCTTTCTAACTGATTCCTGAGGTTAACCATTAACCTTCTAGCCTCCGAGTGTTTCCTGTAATTTCCTGCACTTTTGACCTAAATATTGCTTCTCATTATATAAGGTCCCTCAAAAGCAGAATAGTCCTGGTTCATAGATCATTACACAGGTAACTTGAGTGCACTTTTTTTTCACATATTCTGTTTTGACTTTGGTTGGTCTATTCAATTCAAAGGCTGCCATCTAGTGACTATATAGGGATATGTTAAGGTTGCAAACCTCATTCTTCACAAAATACCTCCATAAATCCATTAGACTGTAGTCTCTCTGTTCCAGACTCTTGAACTGTTTAGTATAGCAATAAACTGCAACTTAATAACTGATTGGTTTCTTACATGAATCACACACGCAAAAGTTAGATGAACTATTTCATTATTTTTTTCAGTACTGTCAAAAGTGTCAGTAAGATGTTTAAAATATTTTTGAAAGAAGTCTCTTATTCTCTAATATTTTGTGGAAACATTGATGCAACATTTTCAGTATTCTTTGATGAATGGAAAAAAACAAAAGAACAGCATTTATTTGAAATAGAATATTACAGTTATTTTTGGTCAATTTAAAGGCTCAATATGTAAGATTTTTTTATGTAAATATTCAAAAAACCACTAGAACAATGTTATACAGTATATATTTTGTTGACTTGTGTACTTATATTATCCCAAATGTTTCCAACTATGTTTAAATCCAGGCATTTTAACCAGTGAAACCATTGAAACAACAAAGATGCTTTAGTTTTTTGTCTGTTTTATCCATAGAAAAATAATCATTGCTACTCAACATGTTTGATCCCAATGTTTTCTTGATTTACCGCGAATGATATGTTTGTACCATGCATCAGAGACAATGCTATTTTTATTAATATGATATTATAAACTTGCATAATGTACCTTTAATGCATCTTTGCGTAATAAAAAAATATGATCTTTTTAAAAACATTACTAACTAAAAATGTCACCTAGGTAGGCAGCTCGCTAGGATTGGAGAAACAGCCAGTGTTTTGCTCCAATGTACTTGTCATAACCTGTAGGCGCAGTGTCTGGACTTCCATAGTAGGAAAAAAATACTATGGAAGTCAATGGGACCAGAAACTGGTCTGGTTACTGATATTCTTCTAAATATCAAAAAATCGTCTGAAAACATTCAAAAACAGTAAAACCCAACTGTTTAACTCTGGGGGAGTGGTAAAATGAGCCTATTTCCAAAAAAAGTGGAGTATCCCTTTAATATTTTTGTGGAAACTGATTTCTTTAGAATCTTTGATTGGTACAAAAATCAAAAGAAAAACATTTATTTGTAATAGAATTCTTTTGCAAGATTATAAATGTCTTCAACTTTTGATCAATTTAATGCTGTTACTGGGGAAAAAAGTACAAAAAAACCCTAAAAAAAATTAAATATGCATTTCATCAGCTGAGTGCTTGGCACCCAGTGACCCAACAGTGTACCATAACAGACTGTACTTCTATACCTCTCAGCTTCTATTTGGTTTGCAAATGAATTACAGGCCATACTACAGTCTAGACTTGATTTCTGTGTGCTGTCTCACATTTGTTCGCTTGTTTATAGACCACGATTGCTCAGTTGAAGGCGGAACTGGAGAAAGGTCCTCAGGAGGCAGCGGTCTACACCCAACAGATCCACCAATTACAGAGCAACCTGAACAACTTCCAGCAACAGACCCAGGTAACACTCACATACACAAACAGATGTAGATATGTTGTGTCTAGAGTTACTGGACCCCCCTAAGCAACAAGGCATGTGCCGTATGCTCAAAGCAAATCAAGCTGTATATTTTAATGGCCTACTTTATGGCTTTACAGAACACACGCCAATGTCGGCTATGTTAAGACCTGCCAGCCTGCGCACACACTTCCAAATTTAAGTTTACTGTACCTCTGTGTACCAACACTACCAGTTGGCTTTCAGGAAACGGCTTGACACATCGGGCTGCTGGCCCCGTGTATCCAGTCCAAACTGGACCCATTGACCTGTCAGCACATTGTGTGTTTTGATTGGCCATTAAAGAGTGTTGACATATGCATCACAGATGCTGTGTTATTAAAGCAGCAGGGGATGATTCGTCTCTTGCCTGTTTTGATGGTCAGACTGATATACGGCCTCAGGTAATGACCTACAACTCTCTAGTCTAGTCCATTGTTCAAGCTGTCAGGACTGGATTAGGAGATCAGAGACCAAAGGCCTGCTGACTTCTGAAAAACGTGGACCATGGTACTGATGGGAAGTGAAATAGGGGCGATTAAGGGGTCGTTAATCATCCCTGTGCAACGTACTGCGGGATAAATATAAACGATAATTTCAAGGTCAAAGGGAATATACTTTCAAGGACAGGAACATGAGAGAGAGTGAACTTTATTTATTTAGTGGTAACTTTTTATAATGAGGTTTAATTTGTAAAAATTTTACACAAGTTTATGCATTTGGGCATTTTGTATAGTGAACCATCATTCCAGAATATACAGTCAAACCAAAAATTATTCAGACACCTTCAACATTTGTCACATTATCACAGTTTATTTGCTATGGTTTAGAAAATGGTAATAAAATATGACAAGAACTCCGAGTTTCACTGGGTTTGGTCATCCTTGTGTTAGACTGTCTCACAAATGAATTATTTTTAATAGCTGTGAGCTGTTAAATTTAAGTACACAATTAAATAATACCAATTTGGGTCAGCCAATTACCACTTAATTGTGTTACTACGCTTAATTTTGTTCAGTGGTGTAAAAAGGTCGTATTAGCAATTAAAGAAAAAACACTGAAGAAAAAGATGAGGTCAAAATGTCTGAACAAAGTTTTGTCCCATATTATTATACGTTTTACTGGTAGTCCACTGTATGAAGAATTCTTGGGTATAATATGTCACTGTTTACTTTATTTTGCTATCCTCACATAAATGAACTATAGTCAGGGGTGTACATAAGTTTTTCCGCCAGGTTCTCATAAGAGCTGGAGATTCGGACATTGCGCATAGTGTGACCCATTAAATATAACTATAAAAATCAAATAATTTTTAAACCTAAAGTCAGCAAGCTTTTATTTTGGCGGGTTGCCAGGAAGTTAGTACTTTAGTGCCGTGAATGTCAGTTTCAGTGAATGTCAGTTTCATGTTTTGTTTGTTTGTTCATTAAAGGAGCTGTATGCAAGAAATGTATTGCAATTAATCATAAATTTTCCCTGATATTTCACTAGACATTAAGAAATCATGTTCATTTCAAATACTTAAATCACTGACAACAGTAGTCCGGCCAGGATATTGTAATTTAAAATTGAAGTCACACCCCTTGACTGATGTTGATATTGTCAAGTTGTGTTTTGTTCTGATGTGTCACCCTCCACCGATTTACCAATCACGGACTCAGTAGTGTTGCGGCATTCGGGTTGCCAGCTCTTCTCTAGTTACCATAGCTGCATACAAACGTGTCGGAATCGGATAAAAAAAATTCTAACATTGCGAAACCCCAAAAAACTCTATATGAATCTGAAATACTTTGTTACAATGTCTGAAATAAATAATTAACAGAAAAAATCTCACTGTGTTGGACTCTTGCAACTGGAAGCTTCTTGTAGCAGCCAACATTCCTGCTGGAACCTGCAGCACATCTGGCAACCTCGAGTCATAGGGGTAGGCGGGGATACACCCTTATTTGAAAGTGATTGCAGTACCAGTTTTGGCCACAATCTTGCATACAGCTCCTTTAACAGCTGTCAACCATGTCGGTATGCAAATTAGTGGTCGGAACTTATTTAACCAGTGCATTTTTTTATTTTGGACTTATGTGCACCCCTGACTATAGTGTCCTGCACCCACTAGTGAAAAAATATAAAAATTATATCTGGTGTCTGATTCATTTTTGGTTTGACTGTATATACATATAAAGTATACCACTGCTCTAAAATACTGGGGGGAAAAAAGGCAAGTATTGTAAGTTTGAAACAAACCTCATATTGACAAATTTTTAAGTTTTGGGAAAACTATCCCTTTAAGACTCTTTCAGAAACACTTGGAGGACTAAATAAAAAATGGAAAAATGCAAGAAGACACTGTTAACAGCAACACATGACCAAATGAGACTGCAGCCTTTAGCTTACAAAGATGTTGGACGAAAAGAGAAAGGGTATTCAGCTGTTCTCAACCTTGACATTATGTACTGAAGCAAAGCTCAGGATATGATGTATTTATTGTCTTCGTGTCACCTTTGTGTTAGTCGCTGTCCCCTTATCCTCCTTGGCCTTTTAATAGCTGTCACAAGTAAAGGTCAGAACACAATTATCCAGCCCTTCCCTAAAAAAACTCATAAAAGAGGTCTGGGAGGTATCTCAGATTACTCAGACATTTTGTCATCAAGCCGCAACAGTGTTGCCCCATCTTATGGAATCGTGATGTTCTGGTCTTGTTTTACTGCGTTTTTATAGGTTGTCATTATACGACAATAAACGTTGTATAAATGAGATGTCATTTTATGTTGTAAGTGTCTAATCTCTCTGCCACTCCTTAGCTTTTGTCAGAGAAGTTATCTCGTAAGGAGAAGGAGAATCAGGAACTTGAGGAGCGTCTGGGTCAGGAACTGACCTCTAAGAAGAGTCTTCAGGCTAGTCTGCACCAGAAAGACCTGGACCTCCAGGAAAGCCAAGCTCGGGTGTCATCGGGGGAGGCAGCTCTGAGTCGGGTCCAGACTGAATCGACCGAACGCAGGGAAGAGGTCACACGACTCAAACAGGAACTCGCTGAGCTGGAGAAGAACCACCAGGAGTTGAAGGTAGTGAGGAAACAACTCCAACAGCAGAGAGACGATAAAGAAAACCAGGGCCTGCAGCAGCAAAGTGAGATTAGCAAGGTGTGAAAATCCATCCATCCAGTTAGAATCAGATCCATCCAACTATCCAGAATCCCATCCATCTATCCTTTTAGTTCAGAATCAAATCCATCCTTTCATCCATGCAATTCTGTTTTTTTTTTATTTACAATCATAATCAACATCAAATCCATTTATCCAGAATCAGTGCTATCCATCCATTACACATTTATACTTGTACAAGGGTTAGTTCACCGAAAAATAAAAATTATGTCATTAATGACTCCCCAAGCCTTGTAAGACCTCTGTTCATCTTTAGAACATAGTTTAAGATATTATAAATTTAGTCAATTTAGTTTTCTGTCCCTCCATTAAAAATATACACATGGTATACTGTTCTTATCCAGACAGGTTTAAAAAGTTAATCAGAGTAGTCCATGTGACATCAGTGGGTTATTTAGAATGGTTTGAACTATCAAAAATACATTTTGATCAAAAAATAGCATTGTATTCTCTTCGGTATTCGGTTCTGTTGTCAATCCGCATTCAGTGAAGCTGCTGACAGGTAATCTGGTGCGTCCGAGGATTTCGGAGCATGTCTAAGGATTTCGACACCGAGGAGCTTGCACTTTTTTTGCCCTGCCATATTTATTTGAACCCGAATACACGGTCCCACCAGATACTCGTCAGCAGCATCTTACGTAAGCAGCTTCACTGAACGCTGCTCGACAACCGAACCGGAAGAGAATACAATGCTAAATAATGTCGTAGTATTTGTTATTTTTGGACCAAAATGTATTTTGATAGTTCAAAACGTTCTAACTAACCCACTGATGTCACATGGACTACTTTGATGATGTTTTTCTAACCTTTCTGGACAAGGATGGTATAACTTTTATACATTTTCAATGGAGGGAGAGAAAACTCTCGGACTAAATCTGCGTTCCGAAGATGAACGGAGGTCTCAGAGGTTTTTGGGTGAACTAACCCTTTAAGATGATGTGATCTCAAGCTGTATCATCGTAATCAGGCTCTCATATTGACCTCCTCTTCAGCTACATGCGAAGCTGCTGGACACTGAGCGTCAGTTGGGGGAGCTGCAGGGCCGGCTTAAAGAACAAAGACAGCTGTCAGGAGAGAAACTCAAAGATCGGGAACAGCAGGTGGCAGACCTGCAGCTTAAACTCTCCCGCGTGGATGAACAGGTAAAGACAGAAAATGGCTGATTATTAGAATTTTTTTTTCAGGACTGGACATCCAAGCTGGAAGACTTGCAGCACATGAAATAAAAGCAGTGATGCACACTAAGAGTAATTATTAGTTAAGTCAGGTTCTTAATTTATAATGTGTGTATTTACATGCACAAGCCAGACAGAATAATTATTACTATGGTGGGCTTGCGTGTCTTGTTTTCACTGGTGTCTCTCTGTATGTCTGGATATGTCTGTGACCGTGTTTGTATAGTTAAAGGAGACCTCTACCAAGTCTACTGACCTACAGCATCAGCTGGACAAATCCAAACAGCAAAACCAAGAACTACAAACCCTTCAACAGAGCACTAATGGCAAACTTAGAGAGGCACAGGTAAACATAACTTTCATAAAATCACATAAAGAGCCTTTCTAGAAAGAAACATGATTTGCTCCACTGTGCATGAAAATATCTTCAGACATTATGATATTGCTATCATCACAGGCAGGGCTCAACATTAAAGATGACTCATTTCCCATTTATGCTATTATAGCTATGTAATTTCAAGATGTTATTGAGATTAAAGGACAACTCTGGCGCAAAATGAACCTTTAGTCTAATTACACATTGTTACCTAGTCAACCTTTATCTGAGATTTGTTTTCATGATTGCTGAATGTAAATAGTTTTATCTCTAAAAACAGTTTAGCCTACAACGCTAGTATAATGCTAGTATATAGGGCATAGAGTAATGACAAATAAAAATCGCTTGTTATTACCACTAAAAAGGCTCAAAATAGCCCCACACCAACACGATAGCATAAAAAGGGTCCCTACATTCAAACCGAAGCATTGAAAACTTTGTCAGTGTCCATACAGTTTAATAAGCAGATATTTTATACACACAGTAAATTTCACGAATTCAGGAAGAAGCCATCTTGGAAAAATAGTCTCTACCAGTCGATCTACGAACGCCGATCCAAGTGCGCTGGTGAGATGTGAATAAGGTGATAAGGTGAGCACGAACAGTAGGCTACGTGTACATATTGAAGACAAGTAAACGGTTTGTGTTTGTGTTTCTTCCGAAAACATTGGACCGTATGAGATTCTGTACATTTTAGCGCACTTGGATCGGCGTTCGTAGATCGACTGGTAGAGACTATTTTTCAAAGATGGCTTCTTCCTGTATTCGTGAAATTGACTGTGTGTATAAAATATCTTCTTATTAAACTGTGTGGACACTGACAAAGTTCTCAACGCTTCGGTTTGAATGTAGGGACCCTTGTTATGCTGTCATTTTGGTGTGGGGCTATTTTGAGCCTTGTTAGTGGTAATAACAAGCGATTTTTATTTGTCATTACTCTATGCCCTATATACTGGCATTGTACTAGCGTTATAGGCTAAACTGTTTTTAGAGATAAAACTATTTACATTCGGCAAACATGAAAACAAATCTCAGATAACGGTTGACTAGGTAGCAATGTGTAATTAGACCAAAGGATCATTTTGCACCGGAGTTGCCCTATAAAACAAAATTATTTACGAAAAATATATATTTGTATACCTTTTATTCTTTAGTTAAATGGCCTTTTCACTATGGCTGCATTTATTTGATCAGAAATTATGTAAATTGTGAAATATTAATACAATTTATTTTATCTTTTTAAATGTATTTTAAAATGAAATGTATACCTGTAATGGTAAAACTGAATTTTCAGCATCATTACTCCTATTTTAAAGATTGTATCAGTGATCAGTGTATCAAAGTCGGAGCTGAAGAAGAAGCCAGCGTCTATCAACGAAACCATGTCGGTGATTGGTTGGAAGACCGGTTTCACCAACCAATCAAAACCAAAATAGTGTTCTAACCAACCTACAGAGATGTGTTTTTTGACAGCCTGCTTATGGGGCAGGTAGCTAGCGGATCGTTAGGAAAGATTAGATGAATGTGGTCATTTATATCCTTTAAGTGTTACTTAGAAATCTACAGAACCATTTTGTATTATTATAAACAGTTGTGCTGCTTAATTTTTTTTGGAAACCATGATACATACATGTTTCTTTGACCTTCCCATGCAGAACGACCTGGAGCAGGTGTTGCGTCAGATCGGGGACAAGGACCAGAAGATCCAGAATCTTGAAGCTCTGCTGCAGAAGAGTAAGGACAGCGTGAGCCAGCTGGAGGCCGAGAGAGAGGATCTGTGTGCTAAGATCCAGGCCGGTGAAGGAGAGGCAGCCGTGCTGAACCAACTGCAGGAGAAAAATCATTCACTACAGGAACAAGTACTGGACATTGCACTAGTGTTACTAGACAATCCCACTTTATGAACCGGGCAGAATCTGACTCAAGCTTTCCATTCATGTGTTAATTTAGATTACGCAGCTTACTGACAAGCTCAAGAACCAGTCAGAGAGCCACAAACAAGCTCAGGATAACCTTCACGAGCAGGTACAGGAGCAGAAGACCCACCTACGTTCAGCACAAGACCGGTGCCAGGGCCTAGAGACCAACATCTCTGAACTTAACACTCAGCTCACAGAGAGCAAAGAGAAGATTGTCCAGCTAGACACACAGGTACTTGTGTTGTGTTAGTTGATACGATCTTGAGCAAAAATTGATGCACCTCTTAAAGCTACAATATGTCATTTATTTCGCCACTAGGGGTCACTAACCTCTTACAATAATAAAGGCGTAGATTGCTGACAGTGATAAGCATCGCAATAATGTTTATGGATGAGTGAAAACATTCATGTTTTTTAACATGACTGTGGTATTAAGCATGTCCCGATTGCTAATGAGAGACGGATATCAGCGTCACACGCGGATATACATAATTCTTACATAGTTATTTAATGCAAAGTGTCTTTATGGTACGTTCACACCCTGGATGCGAATAGCGCGTCAGGCGCGAATGATTTCAATGTTAAGTCAATGCAGAGACGCGTTACGTGCGTAAAAAATTCCTGCGGCGCGAATGAGCCGTGGAGCGCGGCGCGGAAGACGTGAATATTGAGCATCTGGCGTGTTAAGCTCGAATGATTTAGTTAGTATTATTTTTGCATTCACGCATTTGACGCGAATTCGCAGTTGAAAACTTTGGTTTAGTTCAGATTTTACACCTAGATTAGGTGGATGAGGGCAAGGGTGATCCTCGCTCCGATGCGGGACAACAGGTCATCAAACTGGGCGCGGGACAGGCGAAAGTACCTCTAACAGCGGCCGTCATCCAGCGCAGCTCCTGGAGCGAGCAAATGGTGAAACTAGCCAAACGGTTCACCTCAGAAGGGTCCGGAGGACACAAATATACGGCGACGATGATCCCCGCACCACTGTTCTGCTCTCCAGAGTAAATAGAGAGCGGTGACTCTCTCGATGAATGCTCGGTCGACATAAAAACAATGGCCGCCAACGGATTTCAATTTTTTCAAACTTTTGTTTTTAGGCGCGTCAGTTTCACTCTTGACACGCGAATTAACACAAAGTGGTCAAGTGTCAAACTAGACGCGTCAGGCGCGAATTTGACGCGCGATTCGCGTCCGGTGTGAACGTAGCATTAGAGTGCTTTTTATTTTTATTTATCCCAGTCTAATGATGTCTTATGTTAAATTATTGGTCAAGTTTTTTAATATTTATTTATTTTCATTGAATAATCTAAAAAAAAAACCTCATGCCTTTTTTTTCTTAGCTGAAAGCCAAGACAGAGATGCTATTGTCTGCTGAAGCAGCAAAAATTGCTCAGCGAGCCGACTTAGAGAACCATCTAGAGACTGCCCAGAATGCACTGCAAGACAAGCAACAAGTATGTACTATTGCTATGACACAATTTGATCCTATTATATTTATATTAGTCAAATAGAAGAGTGTCGCGAGTGTTGTAAGTTCATAGAAGTGTTTTTTTTTGTGTGTGTTTGCGCAGGAGTTGAGTAAAGTGCAGGCTCAGCTGGAAGAGCAGGACCGTAGGCTGCAGGAGAAGCAGGAGCAGAGCTCTCAGCTGGAGACCGGTCTGAAAGACAGCAGACACAAACTGTTGACTGCAGAGCAGAGGATAGAGACACTGGAGACCCAGACCAAGGTCAGCATCACTGCAGCACATTTCTGCTCCGTCACTCTCCATGATTTCGTTTTAGAAATGTTTCACGCCTGTTGTGTGTTAGATGTCAAACGTCAATGATCAGACAACAATGTTGACAAGAAATTGGTCTTGATTGATTTCTCTGCTGTTTGTTATTGACTATTTACTTGCGAATATATATTTGGAACGTTTACCTGATGGAGAAATACTTTTTTTGTCTGACATAGAAAGCTGAGGTTGAGATAGTTGAGCTTCGCTCTGGAAGGGAACAAGCTCAGAAGGAGCAGGAGATGCTAAAGAAGCAGATCAGTGAGATGGAGATGAAGACGAAGGAACTGAACCGTCTTTTAGACTCTGAAAAACAAGGGTAGGTACTTCATATTGGAAAAACGTGCAATGTTAAAGACTAAAATAATATGTTTTCGAACAGTTTTTGTTCCTATGTTTGTGTATTTCCTATTGAAACTGGAAATTAGAGTAGGAGACATCGAAGGGTTCATTGTGGTTTAAAAACACACATTTTTGTGTGTGGAAGAGAAAGATTACCTTAAAGATACCCCATATAAAGATACCCTTTATATGTGTGTGCTTAATTTTAGGAGTATACTAGCATAAGAGTTTGGGATCAGAATTTTTAAATACTTTTATTCAGCAAGGATGTGTTAAATTGATCAAAAGTGTCAGTAAAGACTTATTACTAATTTCTATTTTAAATAAATGCTGTTCTTTTGAACAGAAAAGTCTCATGGTTTTATTATATTAAATATTAAGCAGCCAACTGTTATCAACATTGAAAATAAGAAAAAAAAAGTTTCTTGAGCACCAAATTAGCATATTAAAATTATTTCTGAATTATTTCTCATGTGATTAATGACTGGAGTAATGATGTTTAATGGCATAGGAATAAATTATATTTATTCTAAAATATCATTTATTACGCTTACTTTAAATTTCACAATAGATCAAATAAATGTAGCCTTGGTGATCAAAAGAGACTTCTTCTTTCAAAAACCCTTAAACCTTTAATATGAGTATATATCACAGACTTGACTTGTCAATCTTCCCTTTCCTTTCTGTTTCAGAGCTGCCACCAAGCAAGAGGAGTTGAAGAAGGAAACCTCAGCCCTCACAGAAACAAGACAAAACCTGGAGAAGGCAGAGCAGGAGCGTGTGACCCTGCAGTCCAGTCTGGATAAACTGTCTCAGGAGAGTCAGAAGCGGCAGGCAGAGTTGGACAAGAAAGTTAAGGGTCTGAGTGCAGATCTTCAGAAAGCTCAGCAGGAGAGGGAAGCTCAGACTAAAGAAATAACAACAGTGAAAGAGGCTCTGAGCAAAGCTTCTAAAGCCCTGAAAGAGAGTCAGACTCAACTGGAGAAAGAAAAGAGCAGCAACAAGGCCACTTTGGAAGAGAAGGTGGGTCACATGACAGTTTGTCATCAATAAAAGTCATGGCATTGTACAACAAATCTCAATACATTTGGTCACAGTTTTCAAGCAAAAGAAGTTTAATTATCAGCTTTTCTCTAATTTTTAGGAGAAGATTTATCAGAAAGCACAGCAAGAACTTCAGAAAATCACAGAGACCACTTCTAAAGAGCTCAGCCATGTTAAAGGTCTGCTTGAAAAATCAATAGAGGTAAGATTGTGAAATATAACACCTGAAACGTTAATCCCATGTTAGATGAATCATGATATTTCGCAATTGTTGAATTTTCTAGGCAGAAAAGGGTCTACAATCTCAGCTGACCTTACTGAACACTCAGCTCAAACAATCTCAAGAGACACTGAGAGAGAAAGAAAAGAGTGCACTGCAGCTACAGGCAGAGCTGAAGACTACGCAGGGGTCCTTGAGCCAGGAAGTGACGAAACATAAGGCACAAGTGTCTGAGTTGCAGGCTTCCCTCGCTAAGAAGGCACGTACAGTCTTCTTACGCACTAATGTGTCATAAAGTGCACATAAATGTACTCTTAACTCACCCAAATCGACTGTTTTTTTAAGGACAGTCCACCCAAAATTGAAAATGACATCTTTATTTACACACCCTCATGTGTCGTTCCAAATCTGTATAACTTTCTTTCTTCTGTCGAACATGCCAGAAGATATTTTGAAGAATGCTGGGAACCAAAACTGGTTACCAACATTCTTCAATATATCTTTTTTTTGTGTTCTGCAGAAGAAAGAAAGACATATGGGTTCAGAAAAACATTTTTGGGTTGACTATGACACGTTGTTAGACATTAAGATTGAACTACTACAAATAACATTGAATTGTGTTTCAGGCCGAAGAGGAGGCCAAGCTGAAGGAGCAGGTGACGACGCTGTCTAAAGATTTAACCTCTGAAACGAATCGCTGTGCAGAGCTGCAGAAGACCAGCGACAGCACCAAAGAGAGTCTCGCCACCATTCAGTCGGATTACTACGGCAAAGAGTCCGAGCTCTCTGCTGTACGCCAGGACCTCAAGGTCTGTTTTAATCGGTACAAGAACATCCTAATAAATGATTATGTACAGTATGTGATTATTTTCTGTTACTTGCCATGTAGGTGTGTGAGGAGAAGCTGGTTCTAGCTCAGGAAGAGCTGGTGGCCAATAGGAACCAGCTTAGTGCTCACGAAACCCAGATCAAGGAGCTGAAGACGGGCCGCACGACACTAGAGAAAGACCTCGGCAAGAGAGACGAGAAGATCAAGCAGCAGGTGGAGGCTCTACAGAAACTCCAGAAACAACAGGTAACACAATATGCTACAGGTTTTTAAGATATAACCAGTGTGCCCTCAGCTCAGGCAAGGCCTTGAAACACAGGTTTTTCTGTGGTGTGGAAGTTACGGAAATAAATGCCACGGTGCTCTTTGTGTGGCGATACTCTGTTCTGTTTTATTCCAGACACCGTGAAACAACACAACCTTCTGTTCTAGCCAGGAATAGTCATCATTTTATGACTATTTGCTTCATTTGCTTATCAACACAGACATGGAGAATGTAATTTTAGAATGTTTATGGAAATGCCGAGTTGTTTGGCTGACTGTGTGTCTTTGTGTCTTTTACAGGAACAAACAGAGGAGGAGCTGAAGAAGGAGAAAGCTCAATGCGAGGAGCTGAGAGAGTGCCAGAGTGCTCTGGAGCAGGACAAAAACAAACTGTCTGCTGATCTCAAAGCTCTGGCCGAGAAGAATGAGAAGGTCAGTCTGTAGACCTCTTACCTCGCTTTATATGCACATTTAGGAATCGCACTGTTTTCTCATTGTAAAAAAAAAAAAAAGACAGTCTAGTGTTGGCTTTAAAGCTAGCTTGTCATCACGCTTCAAAGGCAAGTAAATTTGAGTGTCATCGGCATACAGATGGAAAGAAACCCCATGTCTTGATAAAATAAAACATATATAGTTTAAACAGTTCTGGGCCAAGAATAGAACCCTGAGGAACGCCAGACCCCAATTTCATTTCGGATGAACACTGTTGATGAACTGAATATGAACTGAATAACTTCTATTAGTTAGATATGAGCGAAACCATTCTAGGCACTGTAACCCGAAAACCCATACACACTTCAAGACAAGAAATGAGAATATTGTGATCGACCAGGTCAAAAGCAGACCAAAATCGCTGATTGGCCGGTATCGGTAGTAAAAAAAAATAATAATATATATATATATATATATATATATTAATCTAATTAATTAGAGGCTTTGTAATTAATTAATCGAAATTAATCACATTTTAATTGTATAAATATTATATATATCAATCATTCATGACTCTTAAAAGTGCAGTTTCAGTACTGTGACGATGTTTAAAACAGACTGAAATTTCTAATAAATATGACTATCATTCAAGAAAGACTGGATACAATTTGTGTCCAGTCAAATAAGCTTGTGCAGATTCAAATCCCACTATGTGTTTATAACTGGGATAATGGTTTGTATGTCGCAGGAGCTGAAGGAGCTTCAGGCAGTGAAGCAGCTGTTGATCCAGCAGAAGTTGGAGCAGCAGGGGAAAGTGGAAGCAGCTCAAGCATCTCTGGAACAGGAGCAGAGAGAGCATCAGAAGACCAGAGACTCGATCAAACAAAAACAGGAGCTTCTCAAAGCTGAGACCGACAAACTACAACAGAAATTGGTACATATTATATTATATTATATTATATTATATTATATTATATTATATTATATTATATTATATTATATTATATTATATTATATTATAACACTTTACAATAAGGTTCATTAGTTAACATCTGTCAATTAACTTAGTTAAAGGAGTAGTTCACTTTTAAAAAACTTTTGCTGATAATTTACTCACCCCCATGTCATCCAAGATGTCCATGTCATTCTCTCTTCAGTCGAAAAGAAATTAAGGTTTTTGATGAAAACATTCCAGGATTTTTCTTCATTTAATGGACTTCATTGGGAACCAAACAGTTCAAGGTCCAAAAGACAGTTTCAGTGCAAACTGTTCAAAGGGCTTTAAATTATTCCAGATGATGAATAAGGGTCTTATCAAGAGAAACAATTGCTCATTAAAAAAAAAAAAAAAAAAAAGTTTAAGTTTTATAAGCTCAAACGGTCGCCTTGCTCTGTTCTGTGATGCGCATTCGTGACTCTCCTGTTCGAACTCGTTCATCAAAATGAACAAATCTTTTTTTTGTGTCATTTGTTTCAATCAATGAACGAAATGAACGAGTTGTCTTGGGAAAATATTTGTTCACTTTGATTAACAAGTTTGAATAGTTTGAATATCACAAACTCGCATCACAGAACAGAGCAAGGCGACCATTTGAGTTTATAAAACTTAAACTTTATTTTTTTTTAAATGAGTGATCGTTTCGATAAGACCCTTATTTATCGTCTGGATTCGGAATCGTTTAAAGCCCTTTGAACAGTTTGCAGTTTGCACTGAAACTCTCATTTGGACTTTGAGCAGTTTGGTTCCCATTGAAGTCCTTTATATGGAGAAAATCCTGGTATTTTTTCATCAAAAACCTTAATTTCTTTTTGACTGAAGAAAGAATGACATGGACATCTTGGATGACATAGGGGCGAGTAAATTATCAGCAAAGGTTGTTTTTTTAAAGTGAACTACTCCTTTAACATGAACTAAGAAGGAACAATATTTCTTCAGCATTTATTAATCTTAGTTAAAATTTATTTCAACTTTTAACAATACGTTTTATTTGTTAACATTAGTTAATTCACTGTGAACTAACATGAACATTAATCAATTAACTTTTTTATATGTATTTATTTGTATTAACTAACACTAACAAAGATGATTGTTAGTGAATACATTAACTGTTAACTAGTGAACCTTATTCAAAAGTGTTACCATATTATATTAATTATTTTATATATTTATAATATTTTTATTGATGTTAATATTAATATTTATTGTAATTTACTATTAGTAAGTAACCTCTATATTACCGACTTATTTAGCAAAATTGCTTTCTAAATTTTCCACAGAAAAGTTTTAATTGCTTCATTTTAGGCATCTGAAGTAAAGGCTAAAGAGGAGATGGCGAAGCAGAGGGAAGAGGCTGAGGTGAAGATTAATCTGCAGGTGACGGCACTAAATGAGAATGTGGCCACGCTGAAGCGCGAGTGGCAGAGCAGCCAGAGGCGGGTGGGTGAGCTGGAGAAACAGACGGATGAGCTGAGAGGGGAGATCGCCGTGTTGGAGGCCACCGTCCAGAACAACCAGGACGAGAGACGTGCGCTGCTCGAGAGGTTTGATGGCTCTAGACATTTTTTTACGCCGAAATAAACAAACAGAAAGTGACCATTCATTAACCATAAGTCCAGTCATATTTTCTCATTCACTCATTTTCATGAGTCGCTCCTGTTCCAGGTGTGTCCAGGGTGAGGGTGAGATTGAGAAGCTTCAGGCTAAGATGGTGGAGATGCGCAGGAAACTGGATGACACCACGGCCGCCATGCAGGAGCTTGGCCGTGAAAACCAGTCTTTACAGGTCAGACTAACCCCAACACCAGACGCACTGAATTTACAATGTTGTTTGGCAACCCTAGCTATGGAAACTTTAGTATTTAGTCGTATGTTACTCTGTTCCAGATAAAACAGTCGCAGTCCCTCACACGGAAGTGGGCGGAAGATCACGAGGTGCAGAACTGTATGGCTTGTGGGAAAGGCTTCTCTCTCGCTGTCAGAAAGGTTAGCACCATGCATTCACACACACAGAATGAGATCAATACAGTGTTAATGATCAATCCCTGTGTATCTCTACTAAAGTGGGTCACGGAGTGTGTAGTCAATGAAACGACAACCACAATGTTTTTCTGATGCAAAGATTTTATTTTGAAAGACGTGTGTTTTCTTAACTTGTTGCAAAATAAAATGTCTCTCACCTCAGAAAAACAAACTTTTCTATCCTGTCAGACGTTATTCGGTGCCGCTGTATAAAGAGCAAATGAAAGTATTAGCATGCTACGAGTCATGATATTACCAGAAAGTACCTATAAAATAATAATTTGTTACTGTAGTTACCAAAATACCACTTTATTTTCACTTAGTTTGTTATTTTCTATATTTAATTGACTGTAGGTTATACCAACTTGCTAACTTTATTACGTTATCAAAAACTACTTCAGGTCTAATATTTAGCATCCTTACCTTATACTGTTTATTCATCAGTGGTAGTGATATTCTTACAAATTATGTGTACGTTAAAGGTGCAATGTGTAATGTTTAGGAGGATCTGTTGACAGAAATGCAATATCATATACATAATTATGTTTTCAGTGGTGTATAAAGACCTTACATAATGAACCGTTATGTTTTTATTACCTTAGAATGAGCCATTTTTGTCTTCTTACATTGAAATAGCCATTTTTGCGCTGACATATTTCTACTGTAGCCCTAAACAGACAAACGCGTTTCGTCACGATGTTGTTTTTCATGTAAAAAAGCTAGCTAAAGTCAGTAAATATAAAACACTGACACAATGATAAACAAGTAACAATAATATTCGCAACAACATTGTTTAATTGAATAATTAATAAATGTAATTATAAATTTAATAATATAAATGTAAATTATATACATATTATATAATTTAATATATATATATATATATATATATATTACGTTTATTGAATTATCTGATATCAATTGTCCTAAAATCCCATCATTAATAGTTTAACTTATGCATTTTTACAGTTGTATAATAATTGTATAATTTATTTTAATGTATTCACATAAACACCTCACCATTACATTATATTATATATAAAAAAAAAATTAAAAAAAAATCAAGCATTATTTGAAGTGTGCTTCCCATCCTGTAGATCAGACATTTATGTCCCATGTCTTACTGAATAAAAATTTTACATTTTACAAAAAGCATTTTGTGTTTTGGAAAAACAATTCACATTTTGGTGAACTGTATGGAAACCACATAAATTAGCTCGATTAATCGCATCCAAAATAAAAGTTTGTGTTTACATAATATATGTGGGTGCTCTGTGTATAATTATTTTGTATATATATAAATACACACACATGCATGTATATTTAAGAAAAAATATTATTTATGTATAAAATATTTATATTTATATATAATATAAATTATAAATAAACCTATATACATATATAAAATATTTTTTAATATATACAAGCATGTGTGTGTATTTATATATATATATATATATATATATATATATATAAAATAATTATACACAGTGCACCCACATATATTATGTAAACACAAACATTTATTTTAGATGCGATTAATCGCGATTAATCGTTTGACAGCCCTAATATAAAACTTTGAATTGTAACACCAAGATGCAAATAAAAGTTCCAAAATGTGCATCAGAAGGAAATATCTGAATAACTAAAATATCACTAAATGAATCGGTACCCAAATCAGATTGTGAATAAAATCTGATACCCCAGCCCTAACAATCACAGCATCTAACTTTTATCACTTCCAGTCTATTAATCAGTAACGTTAACCTAAACCTAACTTAACCACCTGACCTGAATCATGACCCCCCCCCTCTATTCCCCCAGCACCACTGTCGACACTGCGGTAACATCTTCTGCGCAGAATGCTCGGCCCGCAACGCCCTGACGCCCTCCTCCAAGAAGCCCGTCCGAGTGTGTGACGGTTGCTTTGATGAGCTCCAGGGCTGATGCCCCCCCTCCCCCACAACACAAAAACCCGTCCCCTGCAGCCCTCGGCGTCCCGCTCGCCCTGACCTCTCCCCAGGAAAGATGAGCAACCAGGAAAGGCCACCGGAGGGCTGCAGGGACCACTGAGGAACAGCATGTTGCTGAAAATCAGATTAAAATTAGACCGGCCAGATTGGCTGTCCTCATCTGTCCAGTGCCTTTGCCACTTACGAGGCCACTTTCAGACCCAGAGGAATTAAAAGGGAGGGATCGCTTGAGCAGATGGATTACTTGTAATATAAAGATCAGCTCCTTACAGATGTTTTATGCTAAAGTACAGTAGCTTTGGCACTCAGGATCGAGGTTTACATTGATATCGTCTTTTGGAAAGATTTAACTATAAGAGGCCGAGGGCGTATACAGAGGGGTTCCGAGGAGAACCAAAGCTGTCCGCAGGGTCCTAATTTGATGTATCGTATTTGTAAGTAAATGTACAGACAAAAGAGGCACATGTGAATAATTCCGATATAACTGTCACTCTATGGAGACTGTAACATTTGTCATTCAGTGTGGGCATGTTAACATAAAGTATGTGGGTGTACATGCTTGCTTTGCTGCTCTTATGTCTGTTGAAATGAAACACTTGATGTCTGTTTTGCATTCATAATCTCACCAGTAGAAGTTGGTGATTCTTTGAAAGATTTACACACGAAAATCCTTTGCTTTTATCAAATTATGCACGTCAGATATACGTGCCCTGCTTTTAAGCAATAACCGTGCATTGGGTGTGATTGTGTGCCTGCTAGTATATTGAAAAAGAATGACAGACCGCTGATTGTTTTTAAAATCTCATTCTCGGCTGCTACGTTTTTCCTCATTCATGGCATCTACGTACTTAAACGTGTAGTTCACCTAAAATTGAAAATTCGGTCAAAGTTTGCCCTTTCAAACCGGTATGACTTTCATTGTAAAAACAAAAACTGACACGGGAAACGACGCGGGAGTGCGTAAATGACGAGACGATTTTCGTTTTAATTTTTATAAACAATTCTTTTATCAGAAGTGTGGCGAGATGGTCAGTGCGTCGTTGTACCCAGCTGATAAAAATAAGTTTAAGGAATGTTTTGCTAACGTTGCCATGTTGCTAACGTTATTTCTGAACGTTCAAAATGTCACTTTAAAAAAAAAAAAAAAGAAAGAAAAACGTGTAGAACTGATTGTGAACTGATTTAACTGCTGTAAAGTACGCTTCACTGTAAGTGGTTTGTCCCGTTGCCACGTTCTCGCTTAAAAGGTTGCACATCGACTTGCAGCATCAATGGCACTGTTTGTTGTCAGTGTGATTCTGATGTATTGATTCCTTGCTTTTTGTGTCGGTAGATGGATTCAGGAGCATAATTCATAATGATTTTTATGTGTAGGAAAAATCAAAAAAGTGTCTCAGGATGTTTTGCGCACATCACCAGCTCAGTCAAGTAACGTGACTAAAGAAAATGGAATATTATATGCCCTTTAACTTGATTTCGAATGGAGTGTGTGTTGCAGTCAACAACAGTATCATATCACTCAGTGCCAACTGGTCGAAACCCTCCATCTGACATCACGTCCTGTTTTTTCTAACCATTAACAATGCTGTAATTATTAGCAGTGTTTGTAGCACATTCAGAAGAAAAAAACAGGTTGTGCAGCTTGCAAATAAAGCTAAGTTGTGACCGCATATGCAAAGTGCATCACTTGTATCAGCACTACACACTAACAGTATCTGTTATATGGTTGTTTATTATTACTGATTGACACATTTTCATTTGCTGAACAGCAGGGTGTTCACATTCATGTCGTGTTGGTGTAGGTGTGTGCCTTATGTCGAGCTTTGTTTGTGTCATCTTTGTGTATTTCTGAATGCAGAAAAAGTCCCACCTGGCAAAAACCATCAAATATATGTTGATTTATTTCACAGGTTTCTACACATTTATGATGTGAAAGTAATATCAGACGTAGATGAAAAATCAATCAGAATATTATTTAAAAAAAGCATAAAAATAGTGCAAAAATATCAAAATCCAAAGGTAATTTCAGGTTAACTGGGGTCATGACTTAAATGAAGAATGGGTGAATTGCCTGTTTATTGTTATTGATGTTTTCTAATTTTCCATCCTGTTTAAAAGTAAATAATAAACTAGTTGTTTCTATTTTCTTTCAGTGTCATGCAGTGTCATTTTACTATGATGTTTTAAGGTTTTTTTCCTTATTAATTTTAGTAATTTGTCATGTGCTTTTGTCAGTTTTATCGTTTTTTATATTTCTATACAGCTTTATTTATTTATTTTTGTAATTTAGCAAAGTTGCAGCGCTGAAAGTTCAGTGTAAGCAAAGATATCTTTCTTGTCTTAAAAATCAGGAAGTATATTGCCTACAAAAACGACTCGATTGGGACTACAGCTGGGTTTTAGACGTCACTAACCCATACATTTGCATCAACCCTACCTCCGGAATATGCAGACAAGGGCATGACCATATTTCTGCGGCTAGTCGAGTGTGTTGTGTTCACCCAGCCGTTCGAGCCTCCCACGGTTCGTCAACAATGGATACAATTTATCTTTGATTATGTTCCTGAAAGTGACGATCGTAATTTAGCTCTCTGCGCTGCGCATTTACGGAAGACAGCTTCCAGAATCTCCACGAGTTCAACACCGGATTCAACAAGAAACTGTTACTAAAACATGAAGAAGTTCCGACTTTAAAACCAGAGGCAGCAGCTGTTGGGCCACAACCTGTAAGTAGGCTAAGACTTCATCATTTTAAATGTATTTGCATGTATAATTCCAGACGTAGCCTTGTGTTTTATTTTTATTTTTTTCAAATGCCAGCGCTCAGGAAGTCAACCGCTCGTTCAGGGCACAGAGGAGAGCGCGGCTGACAATAAAGGTGAAGTTTATGAAAAATAAGATGTTTTTTAAAAAAAAGAAAAACCACAAAGACATGTTATATTGCCCCCCATAAACACAATCACGCAAAAAAAAAAAAAAAGCAGTCAACCCCCCCCCCCTTTTAAACCCAGACATCTATTTGATGTATTAGTGTTTGCTCATCTGCAATACGTCTATAGGATGTTTCCTGTCAGATGTAAAATAGATTTTTATATAATGTATTTAGGATGTTTATGTTTTACAACGTATGTGGACCTGACATCTTGAAAATGTCTATTAGATGTTTGTAAACAGCTTCCCAGATTAAGAGATCTTTAACTAACATCTTGCAGACGTACGTGTGGGCGTAACTGAAAGTTGAAGTTTCTCTTCTAATATTTTTATTTTATCAATTTGTACTAAAAATGGAAAGTAAAAAATTTCTTCGTGTTTATTCGTGTACAGACGACCATATTGTCAAAACGATCCCCGTTCAAACGAATCCGCGAGAACAACTAAAGACTCACCCTTGCTTTATTTCCATTTACTGAAACAATTTTTGGTTCCAGTTTACACGACAACGTTTTCAACTAAAATTGGAAAATATTTTTAGACATTTTGGGGCAAAAGTTGCAAATTTTCGAAAACTATACCATTATCGTCTCACTATAGACAAAAAAAAAGAGAACTACGTGTTCTTCAGTCTATAGACGTGTAACGTTAGAGTTTCTAAAGTTTTACAAATATGTCAATAAAAATAAATAAATAATAAACATAAAAAAACGTTAGTTTCTTTACAAGGTGACATCGCCAAATACAGGCCTGGCAGCATAATGCAGCATTTTTGTTATTTTCGAGAATTTCGGATCATTTTGACAGCGTTGTCGTGTGTACATAAAAATGCACGGGAAAACCGTTTCCATTTCCTAAGTAATACAGTTCACAATCTATAAAACAACTTGACAATATTTTATTTTTCATGGTCAAACATGGAAATTATTTCCAACACAATGTAGAGCATTTAAAAAAAAAAAAAAAAAGAAATTTTAATTTATACAAATGTGAACAACTGCAAACTTACAAACACTGTAGTACTACAATCTACATGGATTCTTTATCTAAGCATTTAACTTTCCCACAATACAACATGTTCATGTGACAAAAACAAAATCATCATATTTATTTGCAACAGGAACATGTAACATTGTTCATTCTCCAAAACATAAAAAAGGGAATTGAAAAATGGTTCCTCATGTGCTGTTAATCCATTTAACACACACACACACACACACAAAAAGATTAAATTAATGTTGCTTTAAAATCAACCCTAATTGTCAAATATTGTTGTTACAAACCTCTATGACTTTCTTTCTGGCATATAAAAGGAGATGTTCAGCGCAATGTGAGCCATATGGAGGACTTTCATAATACTCAAAGGTGATTTCTATCCTTAGAAGCGTCCCACTGTACCGTTCTGTTAAACGTCTGTCCCACGGAAGGTTCGGAGCGACATGAGGGTGAGTAAATGATGACAGAATTTTTATTTCTGGGTGAAGTAAATGAGACGCATTGTCCAATGCAGTGGTCTTTTGGCACTCTGGAGGAAGTTCTACAGTATAAATTAGATCTGTGAAGACTCCAGATAAAGAAAAGAGTTCTTGACCCGCGGCTGCTGACGGTCCTGCTTCAGCAGAGAATTGATGGAATCCTCAATCACAGACACCCACGCTTTCTGAAACATACATAACATAGGGCCTGAATAAGAAATTATTGAATTTTTGTTATTGAAATGTAACCTTGACATTTTTGCTGCATTTATTTAAACAAAAACAAAGTAATATTGTGAAAAACTATAACAATTAAAAAAAAAATTTGTTCTATTGTAATATATTTGAAATGTAATTTATTCCTGTGATGGCAAAGCTGAATTTTCAGCATCCATTACTAGTCTTCAATATGGTTGCTGAGTAAACTAACTAACTTATCTTAAAGTATAGTTCACAGCAAAATGACAATCTTGTCATCATTTCCTCTCCCTTGTTCCAAACCCGTATACTCGGGATACTCCACTTTTTTTGGAAATAGGCTCATTTTTAGAGTTAAACAGTTGGGTTTTACCATTTTCGAATGTATTCAGCCATTTTTTCTGATTTTTAGAAGAATATCAATAACCAGACAGCTTCTGGTCTCATTGACTTCCATAGTATATATTTCTCCTACTATGGAAGTCAATGAGACCAGAAACTGTCTGCTTACTGATATTCTTCTAAATATCAGAAAATCAGCTGAATGGATGCGAAAACGGTAAAACCCAACTGTTTAACTCTGGAGGAGTGGTAAAATGAGCCTATTTCCAAAAAAAGTGGAGTGTCCCTTTAATAATCAAACAGCTGACAGTAGCCATTGACGTTCTTAGTCAAAAATTATAATAAAAAAAACTATTTACCTTGTTTGTTTGTGTTGTTGAAGCATATTAATAGTTTAAAAAGGTTTTAAAGGTTTTAACACAGGTTTGGAACAACTTGAGGGTGAGGAAATGAAGACACAATGGCAAGTGATTAAAAAGGTTGTAATTTCGAAGAAAGCATCTGCTAAGAACATTCAAAGTAATGTCATTTAAACATGACATTAATATTGAGTAACCTGATGATGTTTGGCATGTCAGCACTAGTTGATCTTGCGAATTAGGAGTGTTGGGTGGAAATCAAAGCCTGGGTCTGTTGAAATTCAACATAAAAGCTGAATCTTCTATTCACCTTCATTGATTCAGTCTGGGCTTGTAAAATGAAGACTCCAATGCATTGCTGGTAACGATTCTGGTGCATTATTATGAATGAATTAGGCAGACCAGAGGCTGAAACATTCAAAAGACAACAGTGAACACTTTCAGTGTTTGTATCGACATCGTTATTGTCAGTGCTGATCACATGGATTCATACTCAATGGAAATGCATGCATTGCTAAGGGATTACGTAACTGCACTAATCTGCAACATGACCTTAATTCAGAGAATGTGTCATGGAATGTGTGAGTGTGTGTGTCATCAACACCTGTGGCATTGATCTGGTCTATGTTCTTTAACTGTAGGCGGTCCAGAGAGATGGGCTGGTCCAGGACAGTGAAACTACAGCCCTCCTGCAATAAGAGCTCAAGCTCTTGGCCCGCAGCCGGACGAAGGGGGTTCGACTCCACTACGCCAGACTTCTACAACGTAAAACACACAAGCCTGCGATTACAGCCGTTTAAGAGTTTGGCCATTCTCAGGTAGATGAATGTTAACTTGTGCTTAAAGGCAACATAAAAATACTTGTTAACCCATTTTGCTTCAGTATTGTGCTGTATTTCCAAAAAAATGGAATTTGACTTTTCTTTTACTGGTATTTGGTTGGATTGTGAAAAGTGTCCTTTCCACACCAAATAATGTAAACTGATATTACATGTAAATAAAAATCATGCAATATATACAACTATTGGTAAGATTTTAGAAAAAACAAAATGGATTACATTTACAGTATAATGAAACTATAATATGTATTTTATTTCAGTAAAAGCCCCAAATAACTCCAGGGAAATATACACTAATACTGTTTGTTAAATTTTTAATGTTTTTGAAAAAAGTCTTATGCTCACCAAGATACCAAAAATACAGTAATATTTTATTATAATATTAATTACAGTATAATTACAATTTAAAATAAATGTTTTCTACCTTTATATAATTTAAAATGTAATTTATTCATGTGATGGCAGAGCTGAATTTTCAGTTTAATGCATCATTGTTGAATAAAAATATTAATTTCTTTAAAAAAAAAAAAGAATTTTAAAAAACCCTAACCTTTAAACGGTAGTGTATATACAGTAATACTAATCGTAAATGAATTAATTTTTTGATTTCATGTTAGGCATTTTAGCACTATAAATTGCAAAATAAGCTTTCATCATTGTGATACATCTCATAAAACGATAAAATACATTTATATAAGTATATTCAACTTTTTATCTGAATTTACATTAGTCAGTAAAATTTTATGATCTGTCATAATCCACTGATCTCTATTTAACCTTACTGTGTAAAAGTGAGTAATGGCTTGAATCAATAATCACTCCCAGACAGAATCAACAAATCTATTTTCACATTACCGTGACACGCTCGTACGCATCACCCATGCTTTGATTTATGTCAATAGAGGAATGGCTGCCAGGCATTTTACAGTAATAACACCAAACAGTCACGCTTAAAAATCACACATAACCGCACCTTTTTGCTGCGCTTGATCTTCGTGATTAGAAGGAATTCGTCAAAGAGAAGTAGGTAGACCTCATGCAACTTTGCATTTTCTATGTTCAAAAGAATAAATAATGTAAATTCACACCACACAACCATCTTAAATGTACAAGTGGACCAAAGAGAAATACTCAGCCATCCGACCTATGAGAACGAGCTTCCCATCGTGCAGAAGACTACGGTGAGACACCAGGTTCTCCAGGGTTACAGATTTTAGCAAGTGCTTCAGATTCTGTGAAGGATCAAACATGCACAGCCGTTAAATCTCTTTGAACGCAGGCATTATTAAAGGCACAATATGTACGATTTTTGCAGTAAAATATCCAACACCCACTAGAACAATGTTATTTTGTTGACTCGAGTACTTGCATTATTCCAAATGTATCCAGCAATGTTTAAATCCAGAGAAATTCAAAATTTAAACCAGTTTAACATCCCATGTCATTAACATGTTTGTCCCATACCTCAGAGACAACACTATTTAGTAAGGTGGCTAACATTGCATAATCAGAAAGAGCTTTATTCAAATGTAATTTTAGTAGGATTATTTTTACTAATGGCGCTTTTTCATTACCAGTACCGCCTCGGCTCGACTCAGCTCGCATTTTGCTACCGTACCGCCACAAATGGTACCCGGTCGTCATAGCGACGCCTTTCGTTCCTTGTTGCCCCATCAAGCTCTCGCTGGATCCTCTCTTTGGCAACCAAACAAAGGAAATTCTGCACCTCCTCGTTTGACCACGGCGTATTCTTCCAAGTTGCCATAATAATAATAATAATAATAGTACGTTTAGTAACTATATCTGGCCAAACTATTTCAAAATGGCAGGGTTATTCTGGATACTCCATCTGGGGCGTGCAATGATGACGATTCTCTCTGACCAATTAGCAGTCGCCATGTCACATTTTAGTATCGCCTCAGCTCGCCTTGATACAAGGTGATACAAAAAAAAAGTACTCGAAAGCAGGTACGGGTACAACTTTTACACTGTGGAAAACCAAACAAAGGCGAGCCGAGCCGGTACTGTGTAGTGGCAAAGTGCCATGAGTAAAACAACGCTGCGTTACCCCACAAATTTATTTCATCAAATAAAGTGACCTGTATGAGCAATAATTCAGCACTTGAGGCTGTTTCATTAGAACAAAATAAGATAATGTGAATTTAAGTGATCAAACATAACTGTAACAAAGTTAAAATTCAGGGAAGGAGGCGGACGTTAAACTTTAATCTTAAAATATACAACGAAAGGAATGGCAGCGACCAACTGCAGCATAAAAACAGCAACGTGAATTTTCCCAGTCTCTCTGCCCCGCCCTGCTTTATACCATAATAACGTTAATAAAACTTGAATACATTTGCTCATCCATGATTTATGCCTCGGATTGCTTTCGATCTGTGGAGGTGAAGACGACAACTCCAACGATTCCACGCTTATTCACAGCGTCATCAAGCTACGCCTTTGTTATTGTTTTAAACGTGTGACCTCTAGCAGCGAATCTTACAAACTGTGCCTTTATGTATAATGTGTGTGTGTTATACTTTTGTGAGAGAGATTTTGACACAGACCTCAGGAACATGCGCCCTCTTGTCTCTCTCCCAAACAGGAAGCCACACTAGAGATTCCTTCAGCTGTTTCACCTTCTGGTAGTTGTCCAACCACTTTACTTTTCCTTCAAGATCATCTGCACGGACACAGAAAGAGAGAGATTTGGGTGGGTAACGTATTGTCTCCTCAGCCCACACAAAGGTGGTTGGCTTTGAAAGGTTCAGTTCATTAATCCACACCTCCCCAAACAAACATTACTGCCTTTATGCAACCACAGATCGTGTTTTTGTTTGTTCAGTTGGAGATAATCGACTTTATTTGAATTAGATTCTTCCAAGTAAAGGCTCTTTCATCAACAATGACGAACGTTCATGTTGTTTGAACCCCACACCCATCAAGCAACTGAAAGTCACCAGAAAGAGACATGTCACACACCCTTATATTGGTTAAACTGTGTCATTGAGTGTGTTGAAATGAGCTCCTGCCATCTTGGGACGTTGTTGTATAGAAGATTGACCTATTATTCATTTCATGCTTGTCTAGCCGTAAATCAGCCCTGGAGCAGGACAACAAGTCGAATGCAATCATTACCAAAAAAACAAACATTAAAGAGAATATTACTGAAATCATAACAAAAAGGTATTTGCGACTTTGTAACTCACAATTCAGCAGTTTTCTCCCAATTGCGAGTTTATATTTCACAATTCTCTGAAAAGTCCGAGAAGTGAGTTAAAAACTCACAATTGCAAGAAAAAAAGTCAGAATTGTGAGATATAAACTCACAATTGGGAGAAAAAAGTCAGAATTGTGAGATATAAACTCACAATTGCAAGAAAAAGTGAGAAAATGATGAGATAAAAAGTTGCAATTACCTTTTTTATTTTTTAATTCTGTGACAGAAACAAGCTTCCATAAATTTCACTGCATTTTTATGTTAAAAAAGCGAAATACATAGATCATCACACAGTCAGTTAGTGGGATATTTGTTTCAAAATAATAAAAAAAAGACTAAATATAGGACCAGACTTTGTTGTGTGTCAATAGCAAAATCTTGTATCTCTACCACATGGTCATTACCATCAAAACGGCATTTTGTATTAACAAGTTTGTCTTAGTAAATGATATATTTAAATAAATCTATTTTATAAAAACAAAAACAAAAAAATGAAAATAAAAATATTTTAAAAGATGGAATGCATGAAAACAAAGATTATTTATCTCATTTCCTTATCAAAACAGGGTACTTGATAAAACATAATGGATTTATGACAAGGTGTGTCATGATTCACAAAAGATAACTGGGCATGTCAGGTTTTCATGACTAACTAAAACATGGCATCCTTTCAACTGTCTTGGCTCACATCTTTCAGTCAGAAATAACTCTGTCTTTGACAATGGTTTTGCAGCTGTCACTGCATATTTTTTCTCACAGCGGCTGTCACAACACACCACACAAACAGCTTTCTGTGAGAACAGGAAAAGTCACCTTTCACTGCTTCTAATTCCTGGTTTGACAACAGCGTTTTACACAAACAAGATCAAAGCATCTGCATACTGTAAAAAAATATTGTTGGTTTAACTTAAAAAAGTAAGTAACCTGGTTGCCTTAAAATTTTAAGTTCATTGAAATGGAAAAAGTGAGTTAATACAAGAATGAAGGAGATTGACTTTATCATCAGAGACTCAAAATTGTATGTTATCTGAACTAAATAAATTATTTAAGTTGATTTGACAAAAGAAAATATGTTGTGATTACTAATCAAGAAAATATTTTTTTTTTTACAGTGAAAGAAAAAAAAGTTGTTTTTGAAGTTTTTATTTTATTGGTTCGGGTTGATAATGGATATTTAATAATGTATATGCTCACTTCCTTTGCAGTCATCTTAAATGTTCACATTTTTTTCCGGAGTACGTTATAATTTTGTGATGACTACTTGTTTATTATTATTATCTTTTATTATCTTGCTTTATTTTTAATTTTTTAGACAAAATAGTATACTTTTTCTTAAATATCTGCCATTTATCACTTATCAGCCATAAATAATTTTCAGCTTATTGGTATTGGCATTAATTATCATATCGCGCATTTGTACTTTCAACTGTCACATTAATACCAGACTTACAGATGGCGCTGTCGACTAGATCCACGATGATCTGTATGGTGTTCTCCTCGGCCTCCGAGCAACTCCTCTTCCCAATGTTCTTCAACAGAAGAGGGTACCGTGTAAACCTCTGCAGAGGAATCACCAAAAGATCCTTCAACTGCAGTCTGCGGCACTGCTCGTTACGTTCGCACCACTAGAGGAGAGAGAGAGTGAAGGATGGGTTCTCCTAATTTTGTTTTTGGAGGTCTCCTACAACAAGCTTACAAGCATCCAAGGTAAAATAACACTATTCTTCTCATAATATACAATGCAGCATCAGGTTTTTTCTCACAATTTCTGAAGCGGTTCAATAAAGTTGCTATCTTTTTTTTTCTAGCTCAACTGTCACCAAATGGAACGCATAGGATTGCGGGATATCAAAAGCAGTGAAGAATACATCTATGCTTCCCTAATATAATCGATCAGATGAAAGTATCTCAGGAGAAGTGAAGCTAATGTTGGATTCAGACGTGCCTTGATGCCTTCCCACTGGAATAGAGCTGTTGTGCACTTTGATCTTTGAAACTTTGCAGACTTTTATCATTCATAAACAGCTACAGTATATTGAACATTACATAAAAGGTCTAAAAAAGCACAATTGGGGCACATTTTTGATATTTCTGTAGCCTACTTCTTATCATAAATATATAATACTGACAAAATCAAAACTGACAAATCAGATCCCCTATGTGAAAGTGGAAAAGCAAGAAGCGACAGGCCAAAATTGATGTGGAGACAGCTGATGATATAAGCTAGTTGAGTCAACAGTTTTTCTCCAGCGTGAGAAGTAATGGTCCCTGACAACCACCCTGCAATGGCCTAAACCTCGTGTGGTAAACATTTGACCTGTTCCCTAGATCTTGTCTGTACATTGAGACCAAGCCCTAATTTACCATATCAAATCTTGCCTGCCCCGGTTACCTTCACGAAAGAGCCAAAGTCCTCCCTGAGCTTCAGGCTGTCCAGATAAAAGATGGCCGTACTGTAATTCAGGCAGTATTTCTGTAGACAATGGCAAATGCTCTCACCAAACGCCTGTAAAGTCAACATTCAGTAAGGGAGAGTGATCAGAAGAGAACAATAGAGAAAAAGCTGTTATCTTTTAGCAAACAGGGAACATAAGATTAGCGTTGTTCAGTTTTTTTTTTGTTGTTTTCTAACACAATCATTTGCTTAATGTCTAACATAATAATACATTATGCAAGCACAACATTGCTAAGGGGTTGGATCTCATGTTTGCTTTTGGGCAGTTATACATTATGTTTAAAGGTCACTGACCGTGACTTTCCATTTCTAAGAGCATTTTTTATTTTATTTTATATTGTATGAGTTATTTTGTATGTAAAGACTTATACATTGTAAAAGATTTCGGTCACACTTTAGTTTAGGGTCCAATTCTCACTATTAACTAGTTGCTTATTAGCATGCATATTATTAGGATATTGGCTGTTTATCAGTACTTAAAAAGCACATATTAATGACCATTTCTACATCCCTTAATCCTTACCCCATACCTAAACTTAACAACTACCTTACTAATCTTTAATAAGCAGTAATAAGGAGTTTATTGAGGCGAATGTCATAGTTAATACTAGTCACTAGTGAGAATTGGACCGTAAACTTAAGTGTGACAAAGATTTCTACTTCAAATATATGCTGTTCTTTAGAACGTTAAATTTATCAAGAAATCCACGGAAATATCAGCCTATTAGAATGATTTCAGAAGGATCATGTGACACTCGTGAAAACTCAAATAAGGGTGCTGAAAAGTCAGTTTTGCCAACACAGGAATAAATTACATTTTCAAAATATATTAAATATAAAACAGTTTAAATTTAGGGCCGTCAAACGATTAATCGCGATTAATCGCATCCAAAATAAAAGTTTGTGTGTGGGTGCACTGTGTATAATTATTTTGTATATATAAATACACACACATGCATGTATTTTTAAGAAAAAAAAAATATGTTTATATATAAAATATTTATATATAATATAAATTATATATAAATCTATATACATGAAAATATTTCTTAAATATATACAAGCATGTGTGTGTATTTATTTATATATATAAAATAATTATACACAGTGCACCCACATATATTATGTAAACATAAACTTTTATTTTGGATTCGATTAATCGCGATTAATCGTTTGACAGCCCTATTTAAATTGCAATATTTCACAGTATCACTGTTTTTATTGTATTTTTGATCAAATAAATCATAACTTTGAATGGTAGCACACACACACTGTACATACATACATACATATCAATGGTATCCTACCTTTTTAAGGAGTTCAAGAAGAGTTTGAGTACTACTGCTGTCTGGACTGGTCCACATTTCCTTAATGACACGCAAGAGACTAGTAAGGAAGCCGAAGCTAACCTGAAATATAGTAAGACACGAAAGAGAACTAAGAACAATATTTAATATTGTAAACCAAACTAGTCACAAAACTGCAGTTGTTAAATTTCTACCAAACTCATTGAAGTCTTACCAGACAGAGCTCATTGAGATTCGCAAAGAGCCTCCAGGAGTCAATGTCCAGTAGACACTCTCTCATCTGCAGGTCTGTTAGTGTGGTCAGAAACACCTATATGCAGAACAAAGGTAAGCACATTT
Source organism: Pimephales promelas (assembly GCF_016745375.1). Next base: position 4,822,540 of record NW_024121599.1, read on the forward strand.
AAGCTCTATTCCTACAGACGAAAGTGTTGTTTGGCACCTGACTATTTGTGTTAGCTTGTAGTTCACTGGTAAATTACAGTTACTGTAACCATGCAATATAAAGTATGATTAAAACTGTATTTGTCTCATTCACTGGAAGACATGCCATTCCATAATACTGAAGGCATCATGTTCACACCTCTTTTAAAACCATAAGCTGATCAAGGAAGTAGACACATTCACTGGTGAAAAGCTCCCAAATGGCCTCCTGTTTTCGGTAGATTTTTGGATTCTCCGCTGCTTCCAGTTCAGAGCGACCACTCAAAAAGTCCTCCAAAGACATATCCTGAAAGAATAGAGAGAAATTTGACTTCTTAAAGCGACAACACAGGCAAAAATATTTTTCATGAAGAAATAAAGATATAAAGTAGCAATTTTTCCACAGAATTGTGAGATATAAACTCTTGCGAGTTCTGACTTTATATCTCACAATTCTAAGAAAAAAACTCTGAATTGAGAGATAAAAAGTCAATATTGCCTATATGGGTGTCTTGACTCAAACAATAACAAAAATAGGACTTCTAAGGTGCCATGCATAAAAACGAAGGTGCTCTAAAGCTCATCGCAGGTGGTCAAAATCAACTGATTTTTTTACCTTAAATAACTGAAAGTCTGTGTCTCTCCATTCCTGGACCCGAACGCCAGCCAGACACTTGTCAATGTCGGCTACGCTGCAAGTCTTTCCTTTTGTCTGTTGGAAAACACCACTCACATTTACTCAACATCACACTGCCCTGCCCTCAACAGGTCTCTTTGTGTTTGAGCACAAACTGTGGCGCAGATTGGATAGCAGGACATGTTCGAGCTCTGTTAGACAGGCTTGTTTTGTTGTTGTTTACTGTTAATTTAATTGATTGGGGGGAAGGTGTGCATGCATTCAAATTTGATGTAGCTCAAAATGGGTCAGTGAACACTATGTGCTAGACATCCTCCGAATGGCACGAAGCATCTGAAAAATTACAATAGAGTATCTGCAGATGGCACCACCCACAGAACTGGCACTAGATCAAAACTTCATGGGAGAGATGTCTGCATGATGGTATTGAAATGTTAAAATACGGGAACTTACTGTGCTACGCCTCGAGAAGGGCCACTTTGATTTCTTAGTGTCTGTAAAAAAAAGCAATAATAAAATGCTGGTAACACTTTACAATAAGGTTCATCAGTTAACATTAGTTAATTAACTAATAATATCTTTTGTTAATAAAAATACAGCTGTTCATTGTTTGTTCATATTACTCACAGTGGATTAACTAATGTTAACAAATACAACATTTGATTTTAATAATGTATTAGTTTATTTTTGAAATTAATATTAAAGCTACACTGTGTGATTTTTACCCCCATAGCGGTGAAAAGGTATATGATCAACCAGTGAATATTAGTTTCAGTTCCTCTCAATTCCGATTACGTTTTAACCTCTACGGTGGCCAATGTAGTCCAAGATTAACATGGCTTCCAGTTCGACCTCGTCCATGAGTGTTAACTCAAACGTAAACGCGAAAGGCAAAGCTTGAATTAACGGGTATGTCCCTCTTTGGCTAATGTACTTTCAAGATGGAGGGTCAACATGGCTACCGACATTAGGACCCCTTACCCGTATGTATTTTCAATGGCATATTATACACTCACGAGAATACTTTATTACTTGAACGAGGTAAATATACATTAATGAGCACATATATTTTTGAAAGAACTAAGTGTTTTTAGCTAAGAATAAACTAAAAGAGTTACACAGTGTAGCTTTAACTAAGATTAATTAATGATGAAAAAAGTATTGTTCATTTTTAGTTCCTGTTAACTAAGGTAGTTAAAAATAAACCTTATAGTAAAGTGTTACCAAAATGCTTAACTTTATACAAAGCAAAACATTCAAGTATTGCAATTTGGAGAATGTGCTAGTTATTCTTTCTTTAAGATTCACGGTAATTATGTGAATGTAAATATAGTTAAGTAAATGTTATGACTAAGAGGCATGACTAACCTGAATAGTCTGATTTATTTAAAATATCAGCAGCGCCATTGGACACAAACAAATCTCCAGGAGAAACATCCAATCCAGGAAGACTCACAACGACAGAGCTCCGCCTCCTTTCCTGCAGCCTGAGGAGAAAAAGCCAACCAGAAGAGAACAGGTGAGTATGAAGAACATTCCAGCCCTTGAGGCAGCCGGTCTTTCAAAGTATGCGTTATGGATGTGTACTGAACTAATGTTGGTTAACCACAGACCATCACATTCAACATTTATTTGCTTTGCGTTTGTATAACAGCCCTTTCACCACAAGCTTATAGGGTAGATTTGAATGTGAAATGTAATTCTGCCAAATTAATTTAACCTCTATCCCATCCAGAATAGCACAATAGCTCCTTTGACCTCGGAAAACAGTTATTTCACTGAATTAATCCGTGAAGGTTTGATAAACTTTGGCCAATGCGCTGTAGTAATCGCTATGCAGAGCCAAGCCGTGCTAAACTCGAAATTTCCAACCAGATTTGCTTTAGCAGGAAATCAAAGAATTCCATGTTCACATTTCTAACATGCCTTGCTAGTATTAGGTGGCCGGAACCGTGTTTGAAAAGATGACTAACGAAACCATGTAACAGCTGTACCTCCACACCATTGAATGGTGGATTTATAGGTCTGTCAACGGACAACAGAGCAGATATATCGGAAGATACGGATTATTATATTCACTGGTTATGAACAAAGAGCAGCAGCAGGGGAGGGAAGTCAGCACCCTGATTTTTAGCCTGCGGCAGTAGGAGAGAAGTCATTATTAATCAAATCAAATGATTTTTTCTTTTTTTTTGAGAAAGCAAACATGTAATAAGGTCATTTATGGTGGACTGCAAACAATGTAGAGAAGGACACATTTCCGCTCTATAATCATTATTATAGTTTATAATCACTACATGAATATAGTTCTGTATAGTGAAGTTCTGTTTTTTTCTGTTCTGCTTCAGTTTCCCTGTTACATTTTGATCTAAAATCCTAAAGGCTTTTAGGCAGTGCTATGACTGTTTTCACACGCAACTCGATAGTCTGGTTTTTGTTTGAGTCACTCTCAGCTTTGGGCCTATCCATCTGTACAGAGACTCAATGATGTGCTACTACAGTATGTGGTGTGTGTCAATAAACAGTTTACAGGGGCTTACTTAGATCTTCAAATGCAGGTATGGGGGAGCAATAAGAGCTTGAAGGTAAGAGAAATTCATACCTTCAATTCATGTAATACATACAAATCAGTTTTACTACAACATTAAAGTAAAAAAAAAACAACAAAGGTGGCTTTTACGAATCTTTAACTGAAATGTGAAGGCCTAGAATTTGAAAGTCATATATAGTATAGGGTAGCCAGAGAGTGAGATATGGATGGATGGATTCTAAAGAGGGGCATTTTAATAAATAGGTGCACTATATTACATATTCATTATATTTGTCCTTAAAGAAGTAGTTCACTTTTAAAATAATTAGTAGTAGAGAATTTACTCACCCCCATGTCATCCAAGATGTCCATGTCTTTCTTTCTTCAGTCGAAAAGAAATTAAGGTTGTTGATGAAAACATTCCAGGATATTTCTAGATAATAGACTTCATTGGGCGCCAAACGGTTCAAGGTCCAAATGAGAGTTTCAGTGCAGCTTCAAACAGCTTTAAACTACACCAGACGATGAATAAGGGTCTTATCTAGAGAAACGATCGGTCATCGCCTTGATGTGGTGCGTGTTTGTGACTCTCTTGTCCTGTTTGTGACTCTCCTGTTCGAATTCGTTCATCAAAATGAATCTTTTTTCGAGTCATTTCGTTTGTTGAATGAACCAAATGACTCGAAAAAAGATTCGTTCATGTTGATGAACAAGTGCGAACAGGAGAGTCACGAACGCGCATCACAGAACAGAGCATTTGTGCTTATAAAACTTAAACTTTTTGTTTATTTTTTAATTGACCGATCGTTTCGCTCGATAAGACCCTTATTCATCAACTGGTGTCGTTTAAAGCCCTTTGAAGCTGCACTTAAACTCTCACTTAAACCGTTTGGTCCCCAATGAAGTGCATTATATTGAGAAAAATCCTGGAATGTTTTCATCAACAACCTTAATTTCTTTTCGACTGAAGAAAGAAAGACATGGACATCTTGGACGACATGGGGGTGAGTAAATTATCAGCAAAAGTTTTTTTTTTTTTTAAAAGTGAACTACTCCTTTAACTTGTTGACTTCCTTATGTTTAAATAAATCTGTCATAGAAAAAGTTAGTGCACCATTGTTTGGATGGATAGATGGATGGATGCCTAGATTGGTGTCAATAGCTTGAGTTTGCCAAACCAACATAACAAGAACCTCAACGGAAGAACTGAATACGATAACAACTGCAGAAACTATATCAGTGTCTCCTGTATCACAGTGAATATGGGATCATATACCAATAAACACTTGACTCACTCGCTATGAGATATAAATTCTTCAGCATTATAAAGTGAACACCCATTTCCACGATATCTGGCACAATGAACCCATCAAATTCTTCCTTTTTTATAATATGTTAAAACCCCTATGTTCACTTCCAACTTCTCCCTTGCACAGATGTCAGTACATTGAACCCTACCAGTAAAAAGTCAGTCATTGCATCTCCTATTTACCGGCATTAAAAACAGGTCACTGCTAATGGCTTGTTATCTAGAGGCAATCCTACAATGAAGCAGCCCTCTATGCCGACTATCCCTGCCTCAGCATGACCACAAAGAAGGGAGCATTGTCCTCGCACCTCCACGGAATAAAGATGCCCCCTTAACATAACTGTCCCGTCCAATCGCAGTTTAGGGATGAGCACTGCAATCAGACGATGCCATACTGTAATTAAGGCCACAATAGCTGCCTAATTATCCACCGCTGAAAAGATGACCGTGGTCCAAGCAGAGTGGGCCCGACAGGGGGAAAAGCGTCACTAATGAGAGTTTGTCTGGCCCCTACAAGGCCGAATGATGGAACTCTAATAACTCTCCATTAAAAGTTCATGTGCAGCTAACAAAGCGGCAATACAATGAACAATGAAAATTCCTCTATCCCAACACCCCCTGCGCCAACATGATGGCGCTCTACTGAAAAAGTGTCCTGCTTTAGCCTCATTACCCCAAACGGTATGTTTCCACACAAACAAACTCCAGGATTAATGAAACAACATTTCAAATAAGAGATGTTGAGCAACAAGTACCAACCGAGTAGTTTAAGTGAACAAGAAAATGGTGGTTTGACACAGAACAAAGTGACCATAAACACTAAGGGCAAAATGACGGTTCACATGCAAATAATGACTAGGGTGGGTACGGTTAATGCAAAACATTAGATAGAAACAGCTCACCTACCTTTTATGACAGGGATCCTTGATCTGTAATCAAAAGCAGATGCAACAAAACGTGAGCCAAGTACTTTAAGAAGAAAAAAACACTAGTCATTTCTACTATCAATTTCAATCATACAACTGGTGCGAGTTCAGTTTAAGAACCCTTAAGTCCTCACATCTACAGATATCTCACTCCATTGTAAAAAAAAAAAAAGCTCGGATGAACATGTGAGAGGAGTGAATGGGGCTTCCCTTTTGCACTTTTGATTCTTCACTGACCCTTCCATTATTTGGGGATTGGTGAATGCGCTGAATGGAGCTTCATCAGAGGAGAGGACTGAAGCTGACAATGCATGAAACTACTGATTCAATTGCAGTCAAAAGCTCTTATTGTGAACCACTACCTCAGGAGGTCGAAGAAGAATGAGACAAGAGACAAGAGGCTTTCTGTGATAAGAGCGGAGAGACTCTTTCAATTTGATTTGCAGGCATGGAAAAAGATGGTTTCATCACATATCATATGAAAGTTATTATCATCAGTTTAGAAAAGGATAATGTACAGCCGGAAAATCAAATAAAGTCTGACAGGCTGACCTGGGTTTTTATCATTAACCAAAACTAAGCCTATTAAAAACATATTGTTAATTGAAATAAACCTAAAAGTTAAATGAAAATGATAAAAATGAGAAGTAACTGAAATAATTTTAGTTACTACTAAAACTGAGATAAAAATAAATGAAATAACTTAACGAGTAATATTTAAAACATTACTAAAAATTTTAAATAATGAACTAATTTAAAATATTAGTAGAATCTAATCGACACCTATCTTTTTTACGTGGTTACTTAGCAAATAAATACATTTGAGAGTGTATAATTGATCATTTTTCCTTTTAAAAAGACTTTTGCTGATAATTTACTCACCCCCATGTCATCCAAGATGTCCATGTCATTCTTTCTTCAGTCGAAAAGAAATGAAGGTTTTTGATTAAAACATTCCAGGATTTTTCCCCATATAATGGACTTCAATGGGAACCAAACAGTTCAAGGTCCAAAAGACAGTTTCAGTGCAAACTACAAACTGTTCAAAAGGGATTTAAACGATTCCAGTCGATGAATAAGGGTCTTATGAAGCGAAACGATCGCTCATTTAAAAAATAAACAAAAACGTTTAAGTTATATAAGCACAAATGCTCGCCTTGCTCTGTTCTGTGATGCGCGTTCGTGACTCTCCTGTTCGAACTCGTTTATCAAAATGAACAAATCTTTTTTCGAGTGATGACTCGAAGGACCTTGAACCGTTTGGTTCCCAATGAAGTCCATTATATGGAGAAAATCCTGGAATGTTTTCATCAAAAACCTTCATTTCTTTTCGACTGAAGAAACAAAGACATGGACATCTTGGATGACATGGGGGTGAGTAAATTATCAGGCAAAAGATTTTTTTAAAAAGTGAACTACTCCTTTAATGCTTTTGCTAAAAACAAAACAAATGGCCCTAAAACACTTATGGACGATGAGAGATATTAGGAAATATCAAGAACACAAGCGCTATTGCCCATTCAGAAGTATTCTAGACTGCCATGTTTCAGTTATGTCTCTCATACTTACTGTTCAAATACATAGGGTTAGCAATGTTAAAGACATATACCTCATTGTCATCGGTGGAGCTCTCATTGTCATCAGAAACAGGCTCTTTTGAATCCCTAGACTCTTTGCTCTTGCAAATGACACCATTGTCAAGGGTCTTTGATCTGTGTGATCTGATTTTCCCATGAATCATTGAAGATTCAAAGTTCCCGCTCTCTCCATCCAACTGACCAGCAAGTGGAGATGACTGGCGGAAAAACTGAGAAAGGGGACTCGTCGGAGTGGGAGCCTCCTCTCCTAAAGGACTGTCCAACTTGCTTGGTTCTCGGTAGGAGATTCTGGTACTTCTCATCCTCCTCAGAGTGGGGGACGTGGAGATGCGGGCCGGGGCTTGCCTGTCAAACTGGAATAAATGTGCGGGCACGCCGTCAGACTCCGTGAGGGAACCATACCTCAGTCTGGATGAAGTCCTTCCTAAATCTATTCGCATTAAGAAAGGACTAGATGTTTGTATGTCTTTGTCCTCGCTTTGCACAGATTGGGTTTGAGTCTGTGCATCCGTCCATTTTACGGTTTTCCTCGCATGCCAGTCTATACAACCCCAGTCCAAAGTTTTATCCGCTTCCTTACCGTTTTCACTTATGAACGCATAATTCAACTCAGTCATCTTGAGTAATCCAGCATTATATTCCATAACAGAAGACTGGTTAAGAATCAGATGAAGGTTTGGCTTGGGTCTTTCCCACAAAAATGTGTGCAATCCTTACACCCATGTCTCTGGAGCTTCTGAAAAGCAAGAAAGGATTAGAAAAGCCACCCACTATGTTTATTGCAACTCTTGTATAACTAGCCATGTATGTACAGTATGCCCATTTAATCCCAAAATTTTCCCAGCACAAGTGTTTGCCTCCTTAGATAACCCAATGAAACAAACGGCATGCATTGTCTTAAAAAGTTACTCAATAAGAATTGGAATTCCAATGGAACTTAAATAAAGTAAATAAATAAACAAATAAATAATAAAATAATTCTTAAATAAATTCAAGAAACCCTGCAGTTTCATTTGTAGTTTATAACTTTATAACCTTCAAACTCTACAACATAATTTTTAGTCACAAATGGGATTAAATGTTAAATGGGTTAATCTGCATTCACCCATACTTATGAAGTTGAGCGCTCAGACATTGAAAGCCCCTATAAACATTATGCAATTTTCAAGAGAACAATTCAGAAGGATTTTTTTTTACCACATTCTCAATAGGCAGTCTGTAGTTTATCATACAGCATGTTTAAAGTGATATTCCTTATGTTGTATAAGCCAACAGTCCATATTGAAGTCCATCATGATATGATATCGTAGTCTATATACTTATTTATTTATATGCTGTTTGAATGTATAACTTTGAACTCTTATCTTATATCTGTGATTTTTATCTCTGTATTCTTCTGTGGAGCATGCAGAAACTGGGTTATTACATGAAATGGGTGCATTTTATGATTTTTGGAAGTATATTTAATTAATATACGTTAAAGATATACATATATAAATATTTTAGGGCTGTGCAAAGGTTTATTGTGATTAATCGCATCCAAAATAAAAGTTTCTGTTTACATAATATATGTGTGTGCTGTGTATAATTATTTTGTATATATAAATACACACACGTGCATGTATATATTTAAGAAAATGTGTTATTCATATATAAAATATGTATGTTTATGTATAATATTGATTATGTATTTACATATATACAGTATTTACGTGCAAATAATTCTTAAATATATACACCCATGCATATGTATTTATATATAACAAATAATTTTACACAGCATACACATATATATTATGTAAACACAAACTTTTATTTTGGATGCGATTAATCGCAATTAATCTTAGCACAGCCCTAATATATAATAGAAAATAACATATTTCATATTACAAAACCAATTTTGCAATCAGCAACATTAAAAACTAACAGGGTTGATAGTTTTACAGCTAATTTAGTCATTACCAAATATCCATGAAATATGAAATAGTTTATACAAAAAATATGGTTTAAGGGGGTGGCTATATAAGAAATAAAACAGAATATAGGATAAACTGAACATTTATTAAACATATTATGATGGTAACCTGAACACACAACACACAAAGAAACCTACTGTACTTTTATTGTTGTTGTATAGTGTTAGGACATATCTTGCGTGGTCATTGTTTACATGCGAGACAAAAAGGAACCTTTTAAGAAGAATGACCCAAAAATAGGCCATTTCCACCATTAGCCAACATTTAATAACCACTGCATGCGTCATTGTGCACTTGATAAAGAAAATTGACTTGTACCGTACATCACTGTGACAGAGTAGCGTGGGAAAAGGCACCTGATCCTGCTCTGGCAACTAGTGTAGATTTACAGGGATGATGGATGCAAATAATAAATACACTTTATTTATTAATAACCCACAGTTAAATGCATTATGTTGTATAACGCACTGGTAGCATACAAAAAACATACAGTAAAATACCTTAGCTTAGTTATTTGTTTCTGTAGGCTAACAAGATAGGAACTAAACGTTTATTGTTGCGGACGAATCGCAAATGTATCTTTTCACACACAAAAAAAAAAAAAAAAAAAAAATCAAGGCTATTTGATAACTATACGCGTCGATCATTTATGTCTGTGCACTTACCGCTTAGTTGTTCCCGGGTGATCGGGCTGCTGGGGGGAAAAGAGTTGGACCAAATGTGCAAGTCTCTACTAACGTACAGTTTCAAACCGGCTATTTGTCCTCAAAAAGATAAACCCAACAACAGAATCCGGCTCCGTTTAAAGTGAAATAAGTGTATGATAAAATACTGCATGAACGGGCTCTGTGGCACCGTATTGTGTGAGGGAGGTTTTCTCTGCTGCTTTGTCGCCTAAGGTCAATGGAGGTGGAGCATAGCTGTATTGTGTTGATATGTGTGTGTGTGTGGTGTAGGCTAATCCCGTACTGCGTGTGTTCATGTTTCTTTTAGACAGATAAGTAAATGACAGGTATACACTCTTAGAAGAAATTGTTCTATTTAGAACCAGAAATGGTTCCATCCCCCGCTTCATATATGGAACTCCAAAATGGTTCTATATAGAACCATTTTTTTTTTGGTAAAAGGTTCCATTGGCCAAGTACGGAACCAGGGTTCTATATAGAACCCAGAGGAAGCCTTTTTTAAGAGTGTATAGAACCTTTTAGGGGTTCCAAATACGTAGCGCTGATAGAACCTTTTAAGGTTCTAGATAGAACATTTTCTTCTATACTGGGCAGGCAGATTAGATGTCGTAGCAACTCACATGAGCTTTAACCTCATGGTAACTGTGAGCAAATGTCAAGCATCTTAGTTTTCCTTCCAGTGACCACGTGATTGGGTTGATGCTGAGATCATCCAGGTTGTTATTCCCAACCTTTATTTATTTATATCTATATATTGGACGGTGTATTATTGTCATTGACAAATTAGGATGACAGATATTATAAATTGTAAAATCTAATTAAAAAAAAAAGATTCCAATCTGTTAGAAATGTCCTTGTAATTCATGATGGTTTATCATTTGATAAATCTAATAGGGCCTATTTAAAAAGTTGATTCATTAATTATTTAAATATTAATTCAGATGTTAATTCATATATATATATATATATATATATTCACAGAATTCTAAGCAAAGATGTACTGGAAAAAGATATTTGTCAGTAAAGAACCTAGCTAAACTAAATACAATTACACATATTTATTTAAAATTATGGGCAATTTCAGTCATTAGTAGGCTATCATCTCATAGGTCACAATTCAAATTTCCACACGTAAAATTTTAACAATAGTCTTTTTGTAAACAATTACATTATGTGGCTGTGGAGTTGTATTAATTAGATAATAAAAACAAAATTCAGTACTAAAACCAAGAAAACATGTGACCATGTGGGTTTATTTTGTTTAGTTCATCCCAAATGACACTAGATGGCAGTGCAGGCGAGTTTAACCAAACCTGAGATCTAGAGCAAGCATACAATGTAAGGTAGGCCTTGTGTATATGCTGTTATATATAAATATATAATATATTAAAAAAAAAAATCTCATAATGGAAAAAGATAGAACATTTTGTCATCTATTCACTTTGTTCAACAAATTACACCTGAATAAATATTAAATAGAACCATCAGGCTAATCATAAATATTATTTTACTGAGTTACAAATGAAGACTTTGCACATGTCTGATAAGCACACAGTGGGTACTGTGATAATGCAAAGATTGCCTATAGATTATTCAAAGAAACTTTTACACTTTATCTGACACTTGCGACTTTATCTGACAAAGCGACTCCTTTAGCTAGGTTACAAACCTATCTAAATCTACAAACTCAAATCTATCAATAGCCAATCTAAAAACCCAAATACCACGAAAAGGCGTCAAATAAACAATCCAACATCTCAATTTTAATGGCAAAACAAAATGGTTTATAAAGTAATATTATGTTGTTGTTTTTTGCTATGTTGCATGTTTGCATTAAAAACAAAACAAATAGTGCCTTTTCATTTATCTGCCAATACTAAATGCTCCAATGGTCTTTTTCGTGCATTACAGAGTTATTTGAAGTTATTAATAAAATGAAAAAGTTTGAGGAGAACCCCTAATTTTGCACCTCACCGACACATAATGCATGCACGACTGCGCAAACACAGTTTGCATTAGCAGTTTTTGTTAGTGAGTTGCATGCATACCACAGCAAAAGACAGACAGCATCACTTCCTCGATTTCACGGGACGGAGGGTGAGTCTCCTCCCACTCGAGTGGCATATTGGTGAGAAAAAGCCTCGTTTGTTTCACAGGAAGAAGTTGAAAACATGAAGAAACGCGACAGTTAGAGGAATCAAAACTCAAAAGTCGCATCTATTGTCTGGGCGGCTGGATTAAAATGTGTTACTGTCAAAGCGCAGGCACAAGTGGATTGAGACATTGAGTCGACTGGACACAACACGCTGGATCCGAGTGGTTAAAGTAGCAGAAAATCTTCTGAAACATTTACAGATATGTCGGAACACAGGTCCAGTTTCCTTCACATTGGGGATATCGTGTCTCTGTACGCGGAGGGAACTGTCAATGGATTTATCAGCACTTTAGGGTAAGTTGCCTCCCAATGATAATTAGGCTATAGTGGTCTTAAAAAATGACTAAACATGGCTCTTATACATTTTATTCAGAGACAGCTACTGGTGTGATTATTTTGCTCAAACATGCAATAGTAAAATATTAAAAACATCCAATACAATTTCATATATATTTCACATGTCAGATCAGATGAAGTTTGTTGAGTGGAAGTAGGAAGTGATTTGAGTACATACTGAAGGCCAGAGGTGCTGTTACAGCATTGCTTCAAAAGCAATCATGCAAATCATGAACAGGAATGCAAAGTTTGCTGTTAGTTTACACACCAATAGTAATACAACTATGTTTGTTTACTTAAAAAATGTAATACAAGTATTTTTTTTTAATTAAAAAATCCAACAGCACATTTGAGAAAAATATCATTTTAGTTATGGACACAACATGCATGACGACTCCAGCATATCTTAAAAGCTGTTTTATTATACATGGAGCAGGTCACCACCTCATGGGTGCCGCCATTTTTCATATCATGTGACTTGCTGTCATGCAATTGATCTACTAATAAACATGATTGTAATAATTGTTCACTTTATCGAAACTCTTTGAGTTAGTGCTCTTTACAAGGTATTTGTCTGCAAATAAAACAATATGACAACAAACATCATAGTGTAGAGTAAAGATATTAATTAAGATAATTAATTTTAAATAATTAATCAGAAATTTAAATCCAAAAACACTGAAACTCTTGGAACGAATAAGACTGAGCTAAACTTAGTGAGTGCACCTTTAATTATTAATGCCAAAATTTAAAATCAAATTTCATTTGACAGTTTCTGAGACTACACACTGTATTAGAAGAATTTCATTAGATTTTCACGTGGGCATGTTGGAACACATCGACATGTGTCTTATGAAAGATCATGAATCCAGGTCGCCCAGCTCCATTTCAAGTTGCGTGGCCGTGGAATCACTTTTGCATTTTTGTGCAATGACTCATCAAGCAATTAAGGTGCAGAACAAATTAAGTTCACTGTGGTCACAATATGTACAGCTTCTCTTCGCTCAAATATTAAAAAATAGATTTTGCAACATTGCATCAGATGGATTGCAGCAACTATCACTTCTCTCTCTGTCACTTTTCACAATTCATGACAGAGCTGTTTAGTTGTTTTGGAGTATCAATGTTTGTAAAAATTAATGTAGTTTTTCAATTTCCTGCTATGATTCAAATGTAACCACAGTGGTTTTGTTTCAGAGCATAAAGTCTGAAATGCACATAGTTTACACATTGTTACTTGCATTGAAAGAGTGACATATGAGTCTGACATATGTCAGACTGCATGTTTCCAGTGTTGTAGTGCATAGTTGACATTCCAGTTCTTGTAATGTCTTTTGAGACACTTGCAGTGTTTTTATCCAGTCATATTGTTCCATATTTAGAGACAGAAAGCGTCTGTTGAGGATAGGATGTTAACATACTATTCATACTGTCTTTGCAATTTATGTATACTGTGCACAGTATAATATGTAGAATGTGTGCAAAGACCTCAGATAACCTATCTGCTAAAATGTACAGTACAGAAAACTGCAATAGAGTTAAACAATTGGGTTTGGGAAGTAATTAAATAAAAATCCCATCCCAGTTGATTTTTTTTTACTTCTATACCTTAAAGGGATACTCCACTTTTTTTTTTGGAAATAGGCTCATTTTACAACTCCCTCAGAGTTAAACTGTTGAGTTTTACCATTTTCTAATCCATTCAGCTGATTTTTTTTTGATATTTAGAAAAATATCAGAAATCAGACGAAAGGAGTATCCCTTTAAAAGACAGACCTACCACCCACTCCCTCCCATGAAGTACTGCGAATGATTTAGTTAGAGTCTCTAGACTCTCTAAGGACTCAAACTGCTTAAGGCAGGGGTGGGGAACGTTGTTCCTGGAGGGCGACTGTCCTGCAGAGTTTAGCTCCAACCCTGAAAAAAAACATTCAGCTGCCTGTAACTTAGTAATCCTGAAGACCTTGATTTGCGTTCCCCACCTCTTGCTTAAAGGGATAGTTTACAATAAAACGAAAAATGTCATAATTTTCATGGTGTTCTAATGACATGGCCTTCTTTCTTTTTCTGACCACAAAAGTGTTTACATTTTTCAAAAAGGCGTGACACTTTCTTCTCCGAGGTTAATTAGTTGTCTTTGCAAAAAGAAAGTTATCCGTTCACAACGTGGCATAAAAACGTAATCTGTAAACTGTTTACACATGCACATCGGTGGCAACTTTTTACGGTTTACCTCATCAAATTGCATTTGAGACACAATTGCACTGGTCGCCATTCACTGCCATTATGGATGTGCGAGCGGGATATTTAAAAATAAAATTCTCCTCTGGTGGTCTGAAAAAGAAAGAAGGGCATTCTGGCATTAGAACTACACTGTACACTAATGTGAGCAAATGATGACTTTGTTTTCATTTTAGGGTGAACTATCACTTTAAATATTCACATGGATGATATGTTTTGCAGTGAAAGTGAAATATTTTGTTTCTATCTAGATATAAGATCACCGTCTTTAATTCAATAATGTCATTCACAATGCTTCATGGGATTGTAGTTCTCTCCTTTTATTAAAGCCATGAAGTACACAGTCTTGTACCTTTTTGTCTGATTTTCAAGTACTTTTTTGCTTCAAATCAAAGTTTGTCATGTTGTGATTCACCTCATAGCTTGTTTCATGACTTATAAATGAAAAGTAAAACCATATGGGGAAAATACTTCAGAAACCAAGGCTGTTGAAAATGTAGGTGGCCACTTTTGCACTCTATAGGAGTACTTCTACCCAGAATGCAATGTGTTTTACTTAACTTTCTGTTTCCAGTGTGTGAATGGAACGTTATTTGAGTAAAATGCAACATTATTTGATCAGACTGCCAAAAGACATGTTTTACAAATGAAGCAGACTGCTAGGGCTGTCAAACGATTAATCGCATCCAAAATAAAAGTTTGTGTTTACATAATATATGTGGGTGCACTGTGTATAATTATTTTGTATATATATATATATATATATATATATATATATATATATAAATACACACACATGCATGTAGCCTATATTTAAGAAAAAATATTATTTATATATAAAAATAAAATATTTACATATATAAATTATATATAAATCTATATACAGTATTTACATGAAAATATTTCGGAAATATATACAAGCATGTGTGTGTATTTATATATATAAAATAATTATACACAGTGCAGCCACATATATTATGTAAACACAAACTTTTATTTTGGATGCGATTAATCGCGATTAATCGTTTGACAGCCCTACAAACTACTGTTTTTCTGTTTGCATATCGCCTGTTTTTCAAACTATTTTGCAAACTTGGCAGTTGTATAAGCTGTGCAGAATTCAATAGTATACTTGTACTCCATGCCGAACATATCCAAAGCCTTCTTTCTGAATCGGATCCTAAACAAGGCGATCTTGGATTATTTCCCAGGCTGTCATGGGTTTGTGATATAATGGAAGTTAAATAGACTTCAATTAGTAAGGCTTGTCTTTGTTTAGGTACCTACCAAGGGCTCGTTGTGACGTACTAGAAACCTAGAGGAAATACTGATAAGAGGCTTCATTGGTTGAAATTCTACATAATAAACGTTTATGGCTATAATTTAAAAGTAGTTTGGTTAAAAGGACATGATGTGGGTGGTTTAGTTCTGTGTACTGTATCAGTTCAAGTTTGTAAAGGCAAATGTAGTTGATTTTAGTCTCAACGTCTTACATTCGAATTACACACAGCTTCTCAAAAAATAGGATTTGTTATGACATGGTTCACCTGTAACAAACTAAGAATGATAATTTTGCTTAGACAAGGTCTCATGTCATCAAGTAATGGAGCTATAATTAGAATGTTTGAACACTGCCGACCAGACTTGTTTTTGGTTCATGTTTAACTTTCTGTACTTTGTTTTATCTTTTGAAGATTGCTGGCTGTCAAACAGTTTAAAGAGAACTAGCACTCTGTTACTCATTTATGAGCATGTAAAACTGTTAGCACCTTTCCTGTTTTCTACCCCCCTTTCTATAACACATACTATTAATGTACTCTTTGTTTAATACACCGATACAGAAACACAGGAAGATGAGGAAGTGGGCAGGCATAGCCAATAAAACAATTTGTCACTATAAAAATATCCATTTGCAGCACTTATTTGGCTTAGTCATCATTCGGTGGAGTGGCTCTAGTTTCTGTGGTGACTTGGTAGCTCTGTGGTTGTTGATGTGTTTTTTTTTTAAATATATAATTATTTAAATATAAATAATATAATAATTAATATTAATATAAATAATTATTTAAATATAATTAAAAAAATCTACAAATATCTCTTTTACTTACTGTAAGATGAGTATCCTTCCTAACTGAACAGACCTTACACTTAAATGTTCTGTTGAACTAAAAAGAGAAAAAGACTTGATTGTTAGGAAATTATTGTTACAATTTTTAACGTTATAACTTATAGACATTTTAAGAAATAAATCATTTACTTCCAGTTTGTGTATTTGTATAGCTGAGCTCAAGAAAATCAGTTATGAGAAGACTTTGACAGTTACAGATTCGAAACACAAAAAGGCGGGAATAAAGCCCTAAAAACTCAAACACAGAAAAAAACATTTCAACAAAGGGTTCTTCAGGACGATACAGTACTAAATAGAACTGTTACTACGTGTAAAGAACCTTTTAAAGAACCATATTTTTTAAGAGTGTGGGTGTTATACCGGTAAACCAACAGGTAGAAATTTGTCAACCAGTTGACATTGTTTTAGTATTTTGGACTATTGCCTCAATGCCTCTATTGCGGTTACATCGCACACACCTGCAGCGCGTGAGTAACGTTACTGAACTTGGTGCCTAGAATTCTTTTTAGTGCCTTACTGGGCTTGAACTGTCAAATACACAAACTTATTTGTCAAAATGCCTACCTTTGTGAGTATTCTCATAAACAGACGTTTATGTCTTAAGTGAACATAACGCTACATGTTTGAGAAAGAAAGGACGTGTATTTTCAATATCAGTGCATTCACTCTTAAAGTTCTATTGTAGTCTTTTATTTCTAGTGCTTAAAGTTGTTCAGGTAGGTCTATTTAGTTTGTGTCTTTTTTCTATTGTAGTTTCTTTTGTCCTGTTGCTTGTAATTATTGGCTTTTTTCCTATTTTATCACTGACTTTTTACTTCTTCAGTTTGCTTGAGGTTTTTGTTTTTTGTATTTTACTTATTTTAGTTAGGCTAGTAGTTTTGAATGTGACTTTTGAAATTTTAATAAAATGTTTATCATAACTTTATTTAAAACAAAAAATAACTATATTGATATACTGCATATCGTTATTGTAAATTACAATTTTTCGTGCAACTTGACTTGTGTAGGCTGCTGGAAGTGTTATTTTAATTAATAAAGTTATAAATATGGATATTTTTCTTACAAAAGCTCATTGCTTTGCATCAGAAGGCCTTTATGGTGAATGAAAGGAAGGCCCTGGAGTCATATGGTTACTTTTATGATGGATGCATGCACTTTTTTGGGGGCTTCAAAATATTGGGTCCCATTCACATTATAAAGCTGGGAAGAGCCAGGATATTTTTTAATAGGCCTATAACTCAGATTTTTTCCGTCTGAAAGAAGATAGTCAAATACACCTAGGATGGTTGAGGGTGTGGTAAATCATGGGATAATTTTTGCCATATCCTAAAATATGTCGGTGCCATTGTTTTTTTTTTCTCAAGATGCACACCTGTTTTTTTCTAAGGTACATTTATAATAGCTAAATAAATGCACTGATTAAAGCCCTGTCTGTAAAATGGGCCATAGTCTTTAATATCATTATCATATCATTAACCTAGATGATGAGTTTCACTTGATGATTCATATTTGTAATCAGTTTAAAGGAGCACATTTCTGATTTGCTGTTCATGAAAGGCTGAAGGTACAACAAGTTTGGGGAAAAACTGCTGTCTTCCAGCTCTTGGGGTATGAGCTTGAGAGAGTAACAGGTGAAAAGTAATGCAACTGCTCCGATAATAGCCTTTCTGTCATACGCTGTATGGCACTTCCTTTAAATGTTCTGTTTTGCAGTGTGTGTGGTATGACCTCACACTATTCATCCCTTGTTTGTATCTTTTGCCATTGTAAGCAAGGAAGATTAGATTGACGTTGTAGTGCTGGTTTGATTCCCTTCATGAATCATTTAGCATAAACTGTAAATTCAGATTAAACGGTAAATTAAGTCAATAAGCAACTTTAATAGCCTATACACACCCATGTTCCTCCGGTCAGTTCAGCGCAGTGGAGTGAACTTCTACATTTTGAACTTCTACAACAAGTATTTATTTACAGATCTGTGTTCACAAGATAGCCGAGCTGAGTCAAGTGCTATCATTAAGAAAACCCTAAGCTGCCGTTGATAAGTTATTGCCTATTTTTAGTTTTAACTATAACAGTGGGGGAAGCCTGGGTGTAGTACGTTTATCAGGCTTACAAAGAGCACTGCAGCTTCCTTCTTTATCTAAAGTTGGTCTAAGCTTTCACAAAAAGCCTTTAAGGAGAAGCACGTCAGTTAAATTGCCCCTCAAATCTCTGGCAAATAATTGATGATAAACTAAATAAAATCATATTCTGATAGATTTTAACATTTCTGTAATCTTTTTATGTTGAGCGCCTGATAGTGTGTAATTATATTCGACTGTATGGGTTTGCATTGACAATAGAGTGGGCAAATATGCTCTGCATTCAAAGAGAGTTGAATAGTTTGTTGATTTAGGATTATAGAAGCAATTGAGAAACGAAACGGTGTGCTTTGATATTATACTACTAAGCCATAGTCAAACATTTTTCATGATAAAACTTGAATTGTTGAAGTTTTGGCACTATACCAATGTCAGGGGTCTTAAAATTCTCAAGTTTCTCATCTTGCTTCTACCCATATACTTTCTGAAGTGATTCAGAGTATTACTCCAACTTCCACTCTTTGATTTGATGCAAGGCAGTTGCACTCATTGAAACATTTTTGAAAATCTCATTTAGACCAGTCAGTGTCCACAGCGAGACTTCAGTAAATAATGCTGGACTTATTGACTTTGTTTGAAGTTTAAACCTACTGAACGCAAATCTGACTTTGTTTTCAAATCTTTATGACTGATTTTCTACACTTTCATTATATAATATGGAAGTCGATGGGACCAGATTACTGATATCTGGTTACTGATATTCTTAGTATCAGAAAATCGGCTGAATGGAATCGAAAACGGTAAAACTCTGGGGGTTACAACTGTTTTAAAATGAGCGTATTTCCAAAAAAAGTGGAGTATCCCTTTAAAAAGTTTATTTGTTCATTTATTTAAGAGATGCTGATTCATCCAGCAATTAACCAAGTGTCTTTATGTGTATGTCGTTCAATCGTTTTGAAATCATCCAATGAATGAATATTAATGACTTGTCATATTTTTCCTCTCAGTTTGGTGGATGACAGATGTGTGGTGCAGCCTGAGGCTGGGGATCTTACAAACCCACCGAAAAAATTTAGAGGTAAGTCTGTATGACAACAATCACACTAAATGGCCCAATCCTAACATATTAGCGCCATTATAAATCAATGGACTGTTTTTATGGATAAATCAATCAATCATTTGTTTATTTATAAGTTCGGGTCGCTCGCTATTTTGCTTAGTTCCACTGCAGTGTATTCATAAAAGTGGCAGGCAAAAGAAATCCCAACACCAAATAATATAAATATGTAGCTGTAGCTTCCTGTGTGTGTGTGTGTGTTTCTTAACACCTGCTCAGCCACTGATTAATTACTCGGCCCTTGAGCGATAACAGCCTCCTACACACTGAATCTTTGCTCTTGCCAAGGCCACGCAGTCTGCCTGCTCCCTACGTCTAGCTTTATAGTGAGATCTCAGTAGGGTGCCTGGCTGTTGCTTAATGACTACAATTTTAAACTGAGGTGGCTAAACACTGTTTTTCCTCAAGTGCAATCTGGTAGACTTTACACGAATCAGAATAGCACAAACTGTAAACTCAGTCTTATTCCTCTTGTGCTGGAGGGCTTTGTTGAAACAAGAGGCTTAGTACGAGTCAATACAAGCAAACTCTACTTTTGAATGTAGCAGCCTTGGTCATAATAACTTGTGCTTTTTTAATCTACTGATTCATTTTCTAAGTAATAGTTTAATAATAATTGAGAGTAAAATATGCTTTTAATGACTTTCATATAACAACAATTTCAAATTTGTATTTTTAAATAAAAATCAGCCCCTGGGATTCAGATATTAAAGTCTCTATAAGTTTAATTTCAGGTCTATTGTCAATAGTGTAGCGACGTGTAAGTCGCATTCAAACTAAGCAGCTTTTTGGTGGTCAATGCGCTAAAACTCGTCAACCTGTTGGGAAATCTTTTGCCCTTTTGCAAAATTTCTGATTGTGTGGATTCCTATTACAGTGACCAATGATAAATGTGGTTTATGTGGTAATTCGTCTAGTCTCAGTGTCAATGAGCATGTCATGTATTATAAATCCAAGTGAGAGGTCTTATTCTAAGTCTTTTTAAAATCAGACTTTACCCTTTATATTTACTTATACCTTTTTTTTGGAATAGACACAATTTGGTGGCTCCTTAAATGTCTATCTGAGATTCTGCACTGCTCCCCCTATAATATATGTTCTTTACTCTGTTAGCAAATACAGGTTGACTATTGGATTTACTCAGTTGTCACTTTGCCAAATAGGACATTTGACTAAGTGTATTTGAGTTTGTCTCCACTGAACTATTTTGTTTGCCTTAAAAAGAAATCATATCTGTTTGTTTTGCTGGAATAAAATGACAGCGATACAGTGACAACTGATACAGTCATTTTTACTACACTGAAACCAATTTTCTTATTCACAGTATTATTATTTTTTGAACATGTATATTATTTATAAAACATACAGTATATAATATTGTTTATGCTGTCTACGTGTGTGTGTGTGTGTGTGTGTGTGTGTATATCAATCATTATTTTTATACATAATATAAAGTAGAGCCAGACCGATATATCGGCAGGCCGATATTATCGGCAGGCCGATATTATCGGCCGATATTTTAGTTAAAACTCATACATAACTACAAATAACTAATTTTAGGGAAATCTGTTAATGTTTTGTTGTGCATTTCTGAAAAAAAAAAAAATAAATAAAAAATATTGGCCGATATATCGGAATATCGGATTTTAAAACCAACAAATACTTGTATCGGCCTTCAAATTCCTTTATTGTCACACTCTAATATAAAGATCAAACTATTTATATTAACATTGTACAATTACAAATTACTTAGTTTTATTTCTATTTAATATTTTTTATATGCTTGTGTGTGTTATATACAGTACGTGTTTGTACAGTATATGCATGTATGTACAGTATATATGTGTGTGTGTGTGTGTGTATATATATATATATATATACTGTATATATATATGTACATGTATGTGTGTGTGTGTGTGTGTGTGTGTGTGAATCAATGAATGAATGAGGCATTTATAAATAAACTATATATTTCTCCATTCACACACACACACACACAGACATGTGTGTATCCAGAAATCATCAGCAGATAGGACAATAATTGTTCTTTCTGTTGTCTAGATTGTCTCTTCAAGGTGTGTCCTATGAATAGGTACTCTGCACAGAGACAGTTCTGGAAAGCAAAACAAGGAAAACATGGGAACAACTCACAGGGAGATCTCTTCAAGAAATTACAGGTAGAACAGGCTGCAGACAGTAGATATGCATCTTAGTTCTTTAAAATCGCTAATCATGCAATAGAATGTCATTTTGACATTGCTAATTATAGTTCGCTGTCCTTTCTAATTTTCTACTACATTTTGCAGCATGCTGCGGAACTGGAGCAGAAACAAAATGACACTGAGAACAAGAAATTGCTGGGAGAGGTTGTCAAATACAGTCGGGTTATACAGGTACAGTCAAGCTTCCTTCTTATCAACAAATGTTTTGTTTTTTTACACTTTTGGCTGGACATCGAGAACGTTCTGTTTGTTTTCGCACTGTTGCCAAGGCTGCTAGTGCACTGCTCAAGGGCCAAATATGCGTTTGACAGCGTGGGTGATATACAGATCTCGAACCAATAGAAAGAAAGGCTTGTTTGATTGGACACTTTAATCTAAATGTTTCTGAGCTTTCACCAAAGTCATAGTTTCAGTCATTTTGCCAAACTTATTTGACCCAAAGGGCCCCTTCTTTGAGAGTTTGCTCACTGCAGAGCCATTGGTGAAGCTCCCCCTGTCTGGATGTAATTTGGGGTGTAATGGGTGGAGCTAGAAGGTCCAACCACACCATAACCCTACCTATAACTCCATCCTTCCACCCATTAGATCCACAGAGGAGGAGCTGGATTAGGTCAGGCTCAACCCATGACGTCATTTGGCTCTGCATTGAGCACCGCTTGCTTTCTTTTTACTTCCGCTGTTGCTTTCAAAGCTAATGATTTTTGAAGTCATGATTATGGAGATAAATTCATGTGCCAGTGGCCTTGTGTTTCACTTTGAGTTTATTGTCAGATTATTGTCTCACATAGCCAGACTTATTACTGCTGAATAATATCCGGTCTATGTTGCAATTTATTTAAGTCTCCCACTTACATTTTGTTACATCCATATCACGCCCACTTACACTTTCTAAACCCATACTGTATTAATACTTGTGTGACTGTTGACTGTTGTTGTTTATTTTTTTCTGCTTCTTATCCTTATAAGTGTGGGGTTGGTACATTTCAGAGTTTTTTCTTTCATGTTTTTAAAAAGTCGTTTTTATGCTCACCAAGGCTGTATTTGATCAAAAATACAGAAAACTGTAATATTGTGAAATATTCATATGATTAATTATTATTAATAATAATTTATCATTATTAATAATAATTAATCACATTATTATTATTAATAAATAATTAAATAATTATTAATACTATTAATACAATATTAATATAATTGTTTTCTATTTTAATATATTTTAAAAAAGAAATTTATTCCTGTGATGGCAAAGTTGAATTTTCAGCATTATTACTCGTGTCTTCAGTGTCACATGATCCTTCAGAAATCATTCTAATTTGCTGGTTTGACGCTCAAGAAACATTTCTTATTATTGCCAAAGTTGAAATCCGTTGTGCTGCTTTTGCTGACCTAATTTTTTGAATGGTAATCTATGTGTTCCAGTATTTTTTAATACACTATACTTGCATTTTCAGCTGCTCCATATTAAGAGTAATAAGTACCTGACGGTGAATAAGCGTCTGCCGGCCCTGCTGGAGAAGAACGCCATGCGTGTTTCTCTGGATGCTTCGGGAAATGAGGGATCCTGGTTCTACATCCAGCCTTTCTGGAAGCTACGCAGTGAAGGAGACAATGTAGGCACACAAACCCATCTGAAACACTCACTATTTAGTTTCTGTTTATCATGTTTTTTCTTTTTTTTTTTTTAAACATTGAAATAGTGTGAAGCAGTGGATTATGGGTATTTTACCCATTTTAAAAAGCTAATCGCCTCATCATAACATTAACATCTTATTGTCTTAACTCATTCAGTTTCTCTTCTTGTTTTCATCTCAGCAACTGAATCATGAAGGTATATAATCTGTTTGCAGCATGCATGTACTGTATGTGAGTGTGTGTCTACACAAGTTTGCAGCATGCTAACGTGCATGTAACATGCAACCCTAACAGCCTGTTACAGAACCATGTTCGCACAAAGTTGTGGTGGATTTTTGTCTTGATTACTTTTCCTTTCAAGCCTGAATTATTAAATAGTATCCACATACTATTAGATCTAGTTTGCAACTGGTATCCAAATCTGAATAGAATTATTAAATAGTATTCAACAGTTTCAGATGATCACAGTAACTACATTGACATTGACAGGTTGAAGTCTGAATGACATGGTTGTCTTATGATGTTATGTTGTGTATGGAGAGGAAGAGAGTGTGTTAAACGACCCACTTCACTCACACGTTCTTTACAAATTGTGTTCACTACCAATTGCAGCATGCTATTGATATTATATTTGTGTGTATATGTATGTGTAAACAATTTCTCTATTCTGTTGAATATTTAGTGCTCTCATTTTACATATCTGCTATTTAAATACCCCACAAAATGGCTTGACAAATGTAGTTTTCTTTCCCATGTGACATAATATATTTTCTTTCTTAAAGGAGAACTCTGGCGCAAAATGAACCTTTGGTCTAATAACACATTGGTACCTAGTCAACCGTTCTCTGAGATTTGTTTTCATGATAATCGAATGTAAAGAGTTTTATCTCTAAAAAACTGTTTAGCGTATAACACTAGTAATGGGGGCATTTACTAAGTAAAAAGAAATCGCTAGTTAATACCACTAACAAGGCTCAAAATAGCCCCACACTAACACAGTAACATAATGAGGCTCCATACAAAACGAAGCATTGAGAACTTTTCAAGTATACAGACCGTTTAATAATAAGATATTTTATAAAGACAGTTCACTTTGTGTATACAGGCGGCGCCATCTTTGGAAAACAGTCTCGACAAGTTCATCATACAGTTCAGAAGTTCGCTGAACTTCATACAGTTCAGCTCACTTAAGACGTCGTTCGTGGTTCGACTACATGAGACTGTTTTCCAAAGATGGTGCCGCCTGTATACACGAAGTATACTGTCTTTATAAAATATCTTCTTATTAAATAGTCTGTACACTTACAAAGTTCACAATGCTTTGTTTTGCATGTAGGGACCCTCATTATGTTACTGTGTTAATGTGGGTCTATTTTGAGCCTTGTTAGTGGTATAAACTAGCAATTTCTTTTTACTCTTATTACTTATTTTTAGAGATAAAACTCTTTACATTCGATTATGATGAAACCAAATCTCAGAGAACGGTTGACTAAGTACCAATGTGTTATTAGACCAAAGGTTCATTTTCTTCAGGTTCAAGCCTTCTTGCAATGGACACAGTCATATCCTCATCTCATATATGAAACACCTGTGTTTCTCACATATATGATAATCGTGTAAAGTAACCTTGGTAAGGGCTAAACTCACAAGATACAGTACCTCCAATGCCCTGTAGATGCTGATTATTGATTCTTTGTCGCAGAAATAAAACTGCCGCAGAAAAAGTAAAGTGCTATTCAAAATGCAACAAGTAGTTGTATTACTCATCAGAAATGTAATTGGATTTAAGAGTACATATACTTATTCAAAAACTTGGTCGAGTAGAGAGTAAAAGTTGCTAATATCTTCGATACTTTGTAAAACTACAAAGTAACCAAAAAGATACTAATCAGTAACCAAGTAGTAACTAATTACATTTACTCATTACTTTACACCATTTCATTTCATTTTATTAGAGGATAACCCCTGGAGATGGAACATCTCGTTTTCGACCGGTCCTCAAGATAACACCAAACACTTACACATTCGCACATACTAAAGCTCTTCCTCACAACCAACCACCATAACCTGTCCCTGACTGAAAGCCACACAATTCCAGTTTAGATTATCTAAAGAAGGTCTCTAAAACACCAATTTCCAAACTATGCATGTCACATGATGTCATTTTATTTCCTTTATTGTTTTAATGGAGCAACAGTAGAAACAGTTTATGTGGAATGCAGTGTAACTTGTATGTTTGTGTATGTTTGTAGGTGGTAGTTGGAGATAAAGTGGTTCTAATGCCTGTGAACGCAGGGCAGCCTCTCCATGCCAGCAACATCGAACTCCTGGATAACAGTGGCTGCAAAGAGGTCAGGCACCGGATGTGTTCTCAACAGCGCTGTTAATGAAATCACATGATGAGGCACAGGTTCTGATGCGTCGTGTTAGTTACCTGGAAAACCTTAAAATATCAGCGATTTTTAGGATTCCAGGCTTGGAAAGTCATGGACGTTGATAAAATGTTATACAGTATATCTTTAAAATGTCATGGGAAATTCTTATTAGAGAATATAGTGATATATATTTGAAAAACAGTATGACTCTTTTGTTGTTTTGTATGTATGTTTGTATGTCATACTCAATTGTATGACTTTTGTTGTTTTTGTTCTTTCCATTAAGATAGACCCTGCTGTTGACATGACATTAAAATATTAAACATTAAAAAATAGTAATATACTGTATACTGTATGAAGAGTAACACTTGCTTGGAAGTGTATTGTTCTTTTGAGTCAATGAATCAGTCATACCAGTTTACAATATCTGAATCAATGATTTTATCCAGTAACCACAAACGAAATGTCATGAAAAAGTAATGGAAATTCAATAATGATGTGTGTGTTACATTCTGTTGTTACAGGTTAATGCTTTGAACTGCACCACCAGTTGGAAAGTCACTCTCTTCATGAAATTTAGTGAATACAGAGATGATGTCTTAAAAGGGGTGAGTCTGTTGTTTGCTGGTTTTTAGTTATCTAGGGATTGATTTTTAGATTTGTTTTGTGGTTTATAATCTCTCTTTAACCATGTGGGTCTCTCGTTTTGCTTCACTCAGGGGGATGTGGTGAGGTTGTTTCATGCAGAGCAAGAAAAGTTTCTTACTTGTGATGAGTACAAGGGGAAGCAGTATGTCTTCTTACGGGCAACTCTCCGCCAATCTGCAACCTCTGCCACCAGTTCAAAAGCACTCTGGGAAGTGGAGGTATAGTTCTGTATGATGAAATAAAAGTATTTTCCTTGCAGTTCTTCAGTTTAGAACTTTGGATGGAGAGACCTAGCTTTATAAATGATGCATATATCTACTAGGCCATATATCTTAAAGTAACCTACAATCATATCAGAGAATTTCTAATTAGTGGTTATTAAAAATGAGGAAATCACGGGATCCGGCCAAATGATTGGATACAGAATGATGCACTTAAAATGTATCCAGAACAGAATTTATGGTGAAGAGGGAGACAGAACGGTTACTGTTGTGTTCTCAACCCAGATAGTGGCTCGACCCAGATAGACTTATATGGAAGACTGTATTATCGTAATGTTTTGACTTTATTCTCGAAGTGTTGCGACTTTAATCTCGAAGTGTTGCGACTTTAATCTCGAAGTGTTGCGGCTTTAATCTCGAAGTGTTGCGACTTTAATCTCGAAGTGTTGCGACTTTAATCTCGAAGTGTTGCGGCTTTAATCTCGAAGTGTTGCGACTTTAATCTCGAAGTGTTGCGACTTTAATCTCGAAGTGTTGCGGCTTTAATCTCGAAGTGTTGCGACCTTAAATCTCGAAGTGTTGCGGCTTTAATCTCGAAGTGTTGCGACTTTAATCTCGAAGAGCTGCGACTTTAATCTCGAAGTGTTGCGACTTTAATCTCGAAGTGTTGCGGCTTTAATCTCGAAGTGTTGCGGCTTTAATCTCGAAGTGTTGCGGCTTTAATCTCGAAGTGTTGCGACTTTAATCTCGAAGTGTTGCGGCTTTAATCTCGAAGTGTTGCGGCTTTAATCTCGAAGAGTTGCGGCTTTAATCTCGAAGTGTTGCGACTTTAATCTCGAAGAGCTGCGACTTTAATCTCGAAGTGTTGCGACTTTAATCTCGAAGTGTTGCGGCTTTAATCTCGAAGTGTTGCGGCTTTAATCTCGAAGTGTTGCGGCTTTAATCTCGAAGTGTTGCGGCTTTAATCTCGAAGTGTTGCGGCTTTAATCTCGAAGTGTTGCGGCTTTAATCTCGAAGTGTTGCGGCTTTAATCTCGAAGTGTTGCGGCTTTAATCTCGAAGTGTTGCGGCTTTAATCTCGAAGAGTTGCGGCTTTAATCTCGAAGTGTTGCGGCTTTAATCTCGAAGTGTTGCGACTTTAATCTCGAAGTGTTGCGACTTTAATCTCGAAGTGTTGCGGCTTTAATCTCGAAGTGTTGCGACCTTAAATCTCGAAGTGTTGTGGCTTTAATCTCGAAGTGTTGTGACTTTAATCTCGAAGAGCTGCGACTTTAATCTCGAAGTGTTGCGACTTTAATCTCGAAGAGCTGCGACTTTAATCTCGAAGTGTTGCGACTTTAATCTCGAAGTGTTGCGACTTTAATCTCGAAGTGTTGCGGCTTTAATCTCGAAGTGTTGCGGCTTTAATCTCGAAGTGTTGCGACTTTAATCTCGAAGTGTTGCGGCTTTAATCTCGAAGTGTTGCGGCTTTAATCTCGAAGTGTTGCGGCTTTAATCTCGAAGAGTTGCGGCTTTAATCTCGAAGAGTTGCGGCTTTAATCTCGAAGAGTTGAGGCTTTAATCTCGAAAGTGTTTCTGCTTTAATCTCGAAGTGTTGCGACTTTAATCTCAAAGTGTTTCGACTTTAATCTCGAAAGTGTTTCGACTTTAATCTCGAAGTGTTGCAACTTTAATCTCGAAAGTGTTTCGACTTTAATCTCGAAGAGTTGCGGCTTTAATCTCGAAGAGTTGCGGCTTTAATCTCGAAAGTGTTTCGACTTTAATCTCGAAAGTGTTTCTGCTTTAATCTCGAAGTGTTGCGACTTTAATCTCGAAAGTGTTTCGACTTTAATCTCGAAAGTGTTTCGACTTTAATCTCGAAGTGTTGCAACTTTAATCTCGAAAGTGTTTCGACTTTAATCTCGAAGTGTTGCGGCTTTAATCTCGAAGTGTTGCGGCTTTAATCTCGAAAGTGTTTCGACTTTAATCTCGAAGAGTTGCGGCTTTAATCTCGAAGAGTTGAGGCTTTAATCTCGAAAGTGTTTCTGCTTTAATCTCGAAGTGTTGCGACTTTAATCTCAAAGTGTTTCGACTTTAATCTCGAAAGTGTTTCGACTTTAATCTCGAAGTGTTGCAACTTTAATCTCGAAAGTGTTTCGACTTTAATCTCGAAGAGTTGCGGCTTTAATCTCGAAGAGTTGCGGCTTTAATCTCGAAAGTGTTTCGACTTTAATCTCGAAAGTGTTTCGACTTTAATCTCGAAAGTGTTTCGACTTTAATCTCGAAAGTGTTTCGACTTTAATCTCGAAGTGTTGCGACTTTAATCTCGAAGTGTTGCGACTTTAGTCTCGGAGTGTTGCGACTTTAGTCTCGCAAGTGTTTCGACTTTAATCTCGCAAGTGTTTCGACTTTAATCTCGCAAGTGTTTCGACTTTAATCTCGCAAGTGTTTCGACTTTAATCTCGAAGTGTTTCGACTTTAGTCTCGCAAGTGTTTCGACTTTAATCTCGCAAGTGTTTCGACTTTAATCTCGCAAGTGTTTCGACTTTAATCTCGCAAGTTTTTCGACTTTAATCTCGAAGTGTTGCGACTTTAATCTCGAAGTGTTGCGACTTTAGTCTCGAAGTGTTGAGACTTTAGTCTCGAAGTGTTGCGACTTTAGTCTCGCAAGTGTTTCGACTTTAATCTCGCAAGTGTTTCGACTTTAATCTCGCAAGTGTTTCGACTTTAATCTCGCAAGTGTTTCGACTTTAATCTCGAAGTGTTTCGACTTTAATCTCGAATCGTTTCGACTTTAATCTCGAAGTGTTTCGACTTACATTTTGAAATGCTAGATTTTATTTTATTTTTAATTTTTTTTAAGTTGGGGTTCAGGGGATTCCGTAGGTATACGCTACCGTGGGGTCAGAATTCAATCCAATCCTGTCCCGTGTGCTTCAGGTTGTCCACTGTGACCCCTGCAGAGGAGGAGCCGGTCAATGGAACAGCCTGTTTCGTTTCAAACACCTCGCCACAGGAAACTACCTTGCTGCGGAGGTACACATTCCTTCTTCTTTGTCTGGTCCTTTCCTGAAACTGATCCTGTTTTCCTTTTAAAGAGCAGTGTAGTAAATAGTTTGACCTGGTGTGGTTTGTGTGAATGCCTGTGGTTTACATTTATTTGCATGAAGCTTTTCCTAGGGGAATTTAGCTGTATTTGCTCCGCTGACCCTGACTTAACGTAACAGTATCTGAACACTAGGCCTGTTTACTCCTGGTCACTTCATATGTAAGATGCATTCGAATTCTGCATCACTCAAACCACTTCAGGGGGTGGTATAAGACTCATTCCTGATGAAACTAGACGAGTGTTAATGCATCTGGTTGTTGGAGCCTCATGTGTAAATTTTAATTCCCCTAAAATGGTTTAAAAAAATAAACATATGAGAACATGTTAGAACTGGGGAAACTCAATAGGCTATAGGCTACTCAAACATTTCTCATCAAATTCTCCCAAGACAAATCTGAGATACGTATGATAATATTTAAATGAATTGTATAGCTATGTATTTTTACCGTATGTCAACATTAGTCTCATTTGTGGCTTATTTGTTCTGTCAAGGAATTTTGTAGTAAATACCTGAGAAACATATTAAAAGCCATGCTAATTATTTTATGTGACTTTTGTTCAATTTATGTTTTAATGTTCAAAAGTTTGGTATCAGTAAGTTTTTCTGAAAGAAATTAATACTTTTATTCAGTAGTTGAATAAATTGAATAGTGGCAGTAAAGACATTTATAATGTTACAAAATATTTCTATTTACCAAAATAACCTTGGTTGCCACAAAAATATGAAGCAGCACAACTGTTTTTAACATTGATAATAATAGGAAACGTTTCTTGAGCATCGATTCAGATATGTATTATTTCTGAAGGATCTTGTGGCAATGAAAATTCAGCTTTGCCATCGGAGGAATGAATCGCATTTTTAAATATATTAAAATGGAAAGCAGTTTTAAGCAATATTAAGCAATATATTGTAGAAGAAGATGCTTTTTGTTTAATTAATGAAGAAAAAAATAAAATAATATAAATCTTACCAACCCAAACATTTGAACGGTAGTGTATACGACTGTGAACGTCATTGAATTATCCTAATGCTCTCTTAAACTATGAAGGACTAACCTCTGAGCAACAAAATGTTCTTCTGGGGGGGTTTATTATTATATTTTTTACTATATATTTGGTTTTGAGAGTGCAGAAGTTGGGCTGCAGGTGGCAGTCTTCACAATGCTATTGTCACAGTGGTATAGAACCATTCGCAGCCATCCACTGTGCACAGGCCAGACAGAGGGCTTATTGTCTGAGCTAAAAATGCTGAAAGAACGTGCCTTTGTCTCTGTGTGAATGTCGTAGGGCTTTCATAAACACTTCTGGTTCTGTTTCAGGTGAATCCTGAATTTCGAACAGAAAATGAGGTAAGTCAGACCTCACATGTATGCCAACCTACACATTAGAACTTAAATATATTAACTAGGACTTCAAGGAGTCAGAGCTTGCACAATTTTGCAGAAAGCTCTGTAGAGTTCCATAGAAGTTGTGTTTCCCATTCTCTAGAATTCCACACTTTTTCCCTCACAATCACCACAGAAATGTAACACACGTTTGCAGATTCTATCTGGGCACGTCCTGGAACTAGCAATCGAAAAAAAACATTAATGCAAGGCTTTAAAGTATCAAAGCTTAAACAAGCCCTAACAAATAGATAGTGTATGAACGAATCACATTTGTTGATTGTGTTAAACTTTAGATGAAGTTTTGCATCTGACTCGCTCTGCTTAAACTGGGATAGTTCACCCAAAAATTAAAATTAGCCCATGATTTACTCACCCTCAAGTTATCATAGTTCTATATGACTTTATTCTTTCAGATGAATACAATCAGATTTACATTAAAAAATGTCCTGGGTCTTCCAAGCTTTATAATGGCAGTGAATGGCTGTTTTATTTTTTAAGTCCATAAAAGTGCATCCATCCATTATAAAAATGCATCCATCCATCCATTATAAAAGTGCATCTATCCATCATAAAAGTGCATCTATCCATTATAAAAGTGCATCTAGCCATTATAAAAGTGCATCTATCCAATATAAAAGTGCATCTATCCATTATAAAAGTGCATAAATCCATCATAAAAGTGCATAAATCCATCATAAAAGTGCATCTATCCATTATAACAGTGCATCTATCCATTATAATAGTGCATCTATCCATCATAAAAATGCATCTATCCATCATAAAAGTGCATCTATCCATCATAAAATTGCATCTATCCATTATAAAAGTGCATCTATTCATTATAAAAGTGCATCTATCCATTATAAAAGTGCATAAATCCATCATAAAAGTGCCCTATCCATTATAAAAGTGCATCTATCCTTCATAAAAGTGCATCTATCCATTATAAAAGTGCATCTATCATCATAAAAGTGCATCTATCCATTATAAAAGTGCATCTATCCATTATAATAGTGCATCTATCCATCATAAAAGTGCATCTATCCATCATAAAAGTGTATCTATCATTATAAAAGTGCATCTATGCATTATAAAAGTGCATCTATCCATCATAAAAGTGCATCTATCCATCATAAAAGTGCATCTATGCATTATAAAAGTGCATCTGTCCATCATAAAAGTACTCCACACGGCTCCTTGGGGTTAATTAAGGCTTTCTAAAGTACTGTCGTTCGTAATTGACTGGCGTTCCAGCGTATGCCGTATAAGTTCTTATGACGAACGTGAAAGCGCAGAGGCGCACAGTTTGTAAAGTTTTAAATATGAATATTTTTTTTTTTTACACAAAGGCATCGCTTCACTTCAGAAGGCCTTTATTAACCCCCCGGAGCCGTGTGGAGCACTTTTAAAATGGATAGATGCACTTTTATGATGGATAGATGCACTTTCAATATAGAAACAGCCATTCACTGCCATTATAAAGCTTGGAAGAGCAAGGACATTTTTTTTTGCTATAACTCCGATTGTATTTGTCTGAAAGAAGAATATCATATACACCTAAAGTGACTTGAAGGTGAGTAAATCATGGTCTAATTAAAATTTTTGGGTGAACTATCCCTTTAAGTGAACAGTAGCCCGTTCTATCTCGGCTACACGGCATTGCGGCTCAGCCCAACTCTCCTGCACAACTTCACTATTACGTAATCCGTTTCTCTCCCTTCCTTCAGGCTGCAACCGACAGACTCGCACAACTCTCGTCCTCCTACTCTCCGGAGATGCTTTTTTTCTTCAGCATGCATCACGCACTGCACCTTTGCGCTGTATTAGCATTCTGCTTCAGCAGCCTCACAGACAAACACACTCGCACACGCGCAGAGGGGGCTCCTTACATAATGTCTGAATCTGGGGGTGCCCCGTGAGAGTCAGGCAGACGTGCTGTCTGTGTCTGCTTCCGTGGAGGAGTGAGTCAGAGGAGCTGCAGAGAGTCAGAGCAGAGGAGAATGTATAATGCCGCTCTCCAAATAGCCCTCCATCAAAAAAAACCTCTGGTGAAAACTATCGATTCAGATGTTCAAATTCGATTCGCAAGCTCTCAATTCGTTTCGATTCTCGATTCGACTATAATGAATATAGATGTAATACAAATCCTATGTTTATAAAAAAGAACAGTGGACATAAGTTTACAAGTGGTTAATTAATACAAATAAATTAAGAGTCACAAATCTGTATATACAACTATTTTTATTTCAGGTACACTATACACTAAATGCATACAATGAATAGACAGGATTTTGATGCAAGATGCAAAATTGATGCTGAAGTTAGAACAGTCGCACGCCTTGATCAAACTGGATCAGGTTTAGGAAATTTAAACATAAGGAAATTTTATGTTTAAGATAGATAAATAAAGATAATTTATAATTTTTTTAGACAATTTTTTTTTTTACATTGATCTCACCTAAATGTTTGTTTTAAAATGGGGTCATTTTTTGTTATGAGTTTATGCAACACATGGAAGCTTGATTTCAGTCTTTGAATTAAAATCTTTGAATTGAATCAGAAATACTACAGAAACTGAATAAGTAATAAAATAACAGTGGATACTCTTTTATTCCTAACAGATATATATATTGAACATTATTCTTACTCATTTTCTCAGTTTTTAAAAACAAGGATATTTTGCACCAGAAAAACACTAATGGAAATATACCCACAATACATAAACCTTGTAAATTTTAACACGAGATTAGTGTTATCAAATTGCTTGCAGTCATGTTAAGCTTTGAATCCTGTCTCGATTGAACAAAAATAAGGGTTACACAGTTCTGTTTTTAAATGATTAGCCACATAGACTTCCATTGGAATTGCATCACTATAAATTGATTGTATTATTATATTATTTGGTTTACTTTTAGTAAACTATAATAACCCTGGTTTGAGGTCCTTCAACCTGATTGATTTTCTTTTAACGTAAACATAATGAAATCATTGTAAAATCAAATAAAAACTCAGGAGATAAAAACTGCACTGCACTATACTGCACTTATAGGTAACAATATGAAGTTTTTTTTCCCTGAGTTTTTTTTATTTTATACAATGATTTCATTATGTGTACATTAAAAGATCATTAAAAAATCAGGTTGAAGGACCTCAAACCAGGGTTATTAGAGTTAAGTGAACTAATTTAGTGAACTTGCGTTGTCTTATGTGAGTCTTTATACACCAATGTGACCTTCCCCTTTCTCTCTGTGCAAAAATCAGACCAACACAGACTCTTTGTACTCTAAAAAGAAGTGGCAGGCTGACAAGATCCCCTTCACCCTTCTTGCAGTGCCCCACTGCAATGACATCGCCTCTCTCTTTGAATTGGATGCCACCACATTACAGCGGGCAGACTGCCTGGTTCCCAGGTTAGTTCCTGTTCACCAAAATAATTTTCATCCATAACAACCCTATTAGAATGGAAAACAGTTCTACATTTAGATTTGCATTTATTTGTTTATCAAACACTTTTATCTAAAATAAGGAACGAAATTGGATAGAAGTGCAAGCTAAGAGATGTAGGTGTGAAAAAGAAGCAGTATGGGTTTTGAAAAGGAGTATAGTGTATTAATGATTGTAGAAGTGATCTCAAAGCATTCAAGTGCTCACAAAGCCTTTTCAGAGCAACCTTTTGGATTTTAAAAATGTACTTACAAAACCATTTGTCCTGGTTAGTTTTTATTCAAGTGCTATCGATGGGATACGAGTCCATATATGTCACATATGTTGGATATTTCCTGTAGCTCAAACTTCAGAGAATGATGCTAACATCTGCAAGTTCTTTAGCTCGATCCCTTGGAATTATGTACCTTCTTTTTTTCAGGAACTCGTATGTGAGACTCAGGAACTTGTGCACAAACACCTGGGTGACCAGTACTAACATTCCTATTGATGTTGAGGAAGAACGACCCGTTATGCTCAAGGTTGTTTTATTTCCAATTTTATTTGAAGAAAAATAATCTTCGTCGATGAAAGCTCATGTCATTTTTCTCTTTATTTGTGCAGATCGGCGCCTGCCACATGAAGGAGGACAAGGAGGCGTTTTCCATTAATTCTGTCCCCCTGTCCGAGGTCAGAGACTTGGACTTTGCCAACGATGCCAACAAGGTCCTAGAGTCATTTGTGCGTATATTGGGTATCAGCAATTACGCAGCAGCAAATGAACGCAGGTAATATCCTACTTACTGGAGGCCTTAATTAATTAAGAACTCTTCATTTTATATTGCCATCATTGAAGACACCTGATGTTAACAAGCAGAATCACTGAAGGAGAAAACCCTAATTTTAAAACAAACACCGATCACCATAATGGTGACTTCAATTTATGTTTTTTTTTTTTTGGTTGTTGTTGCAAGTTTTACTAATTTTAAATGGTTAACTTTTAAGGAATTAATTTGATTATTTATTACTCAATTCAAATTTTTTAAATGTAATTAATACTATTGCTTGTAATCTGTTGCCACAATTTTTTTGATTAGATAAAGCATATTCATTTTTACAGTGTATAGAGATGTACAGAGATGTATAGAGATGTAGAGATGTACAAACCAAGTGTGTCTCCAACCAAGTAGCCTTTTCTGTTGGTCAGCACACAAATTCAGCTGACCAACGTGGACATGAGTGAAAACTGCACACGAAACTTCCAATATATATATATACTGTATATATATTGGGTTACATTTCCATGAGCAAATGATTCTTATGAAGTAGATAAGATCACTACTATACATTCATAGTTTTAAAAATGTACTTGCTCTTATGTTTTTATGTTCAGGTTTACTATTAAGCTGTTGGAGGATCTGATCTTCTTTCTTTGCGAGGTGCCAAACAACGGGCAGGACGTGCTGGCTGTTGTCATCTCAAACCCCAACAGAGAGAGGCAGAAACTCATGAGAGAGCAAAACATCCTCGCACAGGTTTGCTCAAACAGTGTACTTGCAGTTAACTGATTCTTTAAAGTCCCTCTGTAGTCAATAGTTTTATCCCTTAAAATTCATCTTTGACCACCAAAATAACATATTTTAATAACATATTCAAATCTTGAATTCAAATCTACATCTTTCCTTCATTTATGTATACACGGACTCATGAAAATGAAAATTTCTCTGCCTTCATTCAATCACATGAGCTCAGAATACCTGATCCACTCACTCAACTTTACTGTAAATAAACGCTGCAAGTGAAAATACTGGTTTAATTCGATCATATATGTAGAAGTTTAAGAGCGAATTATACAGGCTTGTACACAAGTCGAACATACTCAGCAATGGTGTTGACCTATGAATTTGCACAGGGTTTGTCTTAAAGCATATTAAAAACACCACATAAATATATAAACAACATTGAAAACTTTTCACCAGAGGGGAACTTTAAGAACCATTGTTTCTATGGCAGATTTCTGACTGTAAATTAATGTTTGCAGATCTTTGGAATTCTTAAAGCCCCATTTTCGGAGATTAAAGACTCGCCAATGCCGAAGCTCGAAGATGTGGGTGAGCAACGCAACGCTGCATTTAAGTACATGCTACAGCTGTGTTACCGAATCCTGCGCCATTCCCAACAAGACTACCGCAAGAATCAGGCAAGGAACATCTTCAATTATCAACTCTAATTAATCAATCAATCAATGTATGAGACTAATACATGTGTCCTCTTTATCACAGGAGTACATAGCCAAGAATTTTTCCATCATGCAGGCTCAAATCGGCTATGAGATCCTGGCCGAAGACACAATCACTGCTCTTCTGCACAACAACCGCAAGCTGTTAGAGAAGCACATCACCGCACGTGAGATCGAGACCTTTGTCAAACTCCTGCGCAGGAACCGAGAGCCCAGGTGTGACCCAGAGATTTTGACATCCTCTTAATTGTCTGGTACTAACCACTACTTACGGAAAGTATGAAAGTTTTGTTTTGTTTTTGCCGAGTTTACGCTACCATTCAAAAGTCTGGTCAGTGCGATTTATTTTTTTGTTTGTTTTTTTGTTTTTGAAAGAAATCTCTTATGCTCACCAAGGCTGCCTTTTTTTATCAAAAAAATAAAAAAACAGTATTTATTTGAAATCTTTTGTAACAATGTAAAGCTACGGAAGGCTGGTTCCCCCACTTTCCCCTAGGTTCTACACTTCAATTTCAGACTAAATTAAAAATTCTGGGGGTGATATTTGATAATAATTTGTCATTTGTTCCTCATGTTCAGAGCACTCTCAGCACATTGTTTTTTCATCTCAAAAATATAGCCAGATTGCCTTGTCAGTCCCTGTGGCTGAAAAGCGAATTAACATTTTTGTATTTTCTCGTATCGATTACTGTAATGCTTTGTTGGCTGGGGTTTCAAAAACTACCCTTAACAAACTAAAGTTTGTACAAAATTCTGCTGCTTGAATTCTGTCTGGATTGGAAACAGGACAAGGGATCATATTGCTCCGGTACTGGAATCTTTACACTGGCTCCCGGTCAGATTCCTTGTTGATTTTAAAATCGTAATGCTTCCTTATAAGGCCTTGCATGGACTGACAGCTAACTGATGGACTGATTATCTAACTGAACTTTTAACACCCTACACACCAGCACGTGATCTCCGTTCTTTGGAAGCTGGCCTTTTAATTGTTCCGCATACCCAACTAAAATCCATGGGTGATAGGGCCTTTTCGTCGAATGCCCCAAAACTTTGTTTTTAAACCTTGTTTTTAAATCATCACTTAACTTATTTGTTTAGGGTAGCTTTTACATAATTTTTTAAAGAGATAGTTCCCTTTGAAATTAATTTTTGATATGTTTTAGCTTACCTCAAAGGCATCCAAGATAGTAGGTGTCTATGTTTCCACAGCATTTTCAATTTTGACATTTTTCGGTCAAACCGTTGTTGTCTGTCAGTCCTATAATGCAGGTATAGAATGCAGGTATAGGGGGTCCACGTCAAAGAGCATGCACAGAGTCAAAGTCAAAATTAAACATGATTTAATGACTCGTAAATGTAAGTACACATTGATGACCTAAGACACGAAACGAGCGGTTTGTGTGAGAAAACGAACAGTATTTATATCGTTTTTACCTCGTGTAACCACAGTCCAATGTCCAACTGAATCATGTCCAACTTTCCGACGGAAGTGATCGCTTGCGTGTGTACGTCACTCATCAGTTTTACCTTTCACTGTGATGATCTGAACGTATTTAGATATACAGGAAATCGCAATGGAAGACGATTTCGACATATCTAAATATGTTTAGTGAAGGTAAAACTTCAGAAATGTGATTAAACATTCAGATGTGATTCTTGCATTTGATACAAGTACCATTTTCACATTGGTTAGCAGTGGTTTCAAAGTTCTTGTGTATTTCCCCCTAGGTTTCTGGATTATTTGTCTGACCTGTGTGTCTCCAACAAAACAGCCATTCCTGTCACTCAGGAGCTCATTTGCAAATTCATGCTGAACCCTATCAACGCAGACATCCTCCTCCAGACTAAGTGAGAGCTGCTCTGTGCTGCCTCCTGAGATAATCTGTGTAACAATGACTCAGAAGAATTGGATTAATCTCTAATAACTACGTAGCTATTGACAAGGTAATTCTGCTAAGATATATGACAGGGGCTTGTGTTTCTTTTAGACTGATCCCACACACAGAGTCCTCTCTGGAGTCATCTTTAATCCAAGAGGATGGTGAAGATGAAGAAGTGTGGCTATACTGGATTGATAACCACAAAGAGCCTCATGGGAAGTCCATTCGCCACCTGGCTCAGGATGCCAAGGATAGACAAAAGTTGGATGTTGACACCATTACATATTATAGGTGAACCACATTTATTTATTTATTTTTTTATTTTAGGCAGGTTGCTTTTCACTTTGAATGTACTTATGAATGTTTAAACTGCTGTGTTATCAAGTGGCCTATCCATTTTCTTGCAGGTGCCAACTCAATCTCTTTGCTAAAATGTGCCTGGACCGGCAGTATCTGGCCATCAATCAGATTTCCAGTCAGCTGCCGGTGGATCTAATCCTGCGCTGCATGTTTGATGACTGCATGCCTTACAACCTGCGTGCCTCGTTTTGTCGTCTAATGCTGCACATGCACGTGGACCGCGACCCGCAGGAGACCGTGGTGCCCGTTCGCTATGCACGTCTGTGGACCGAGATACCCTCCAAGATCTCCGTCAATGAGTAAGATGGAAGCCACTTTTTTTGCCAGTGTAGCATCACATTGCTTTATTTCTAGGACTGTTTTGTGTTGTTTGGCTTGTCTGAATGTATATTTGGTGCACAGGTATGACTATGAGTTCAGAGACACGTCCAGAGAGGAGATGAAGAGAAAGTTTGCCCCTACAATGCATTTTGTGGATGAATATCTCAAAGATGTTGTCAGTCAGCCTGATCCATTTGGAGACTTTGAAAAGAATGAACTGACCCTTGAGGTGA
Organism: Pimephales promelas; assembly: GCF_016745375.1. The sequence continues at coordinate 4,862,313 of NW_024121599.1, forward strand.
GATTATGATTGATTCCTATAACAGTTCTCACACAATTTTCCATAAATGTGGACAGAAAACTATTCAAAAATGCTATGACATTGTTTCCTGGTCTATTCAGCAACACCACTTCTGAATCTACAGTGCAAAACATACAGCCTGATGATTCCTGAATTAATGACTCTCTAAGTTGATTTAAAAAAAATTCTTTATTGAATCATAACCATACAGTACAAACAGTGTACTCCGTATATTTGCTGCTTTTTTTGTCCTTAGCCAATCACATGCCTGATTTAGTGAATCATAAGCATACAGCGTGATCAGTATAGTCCGATTCCCGAATGAATGTCCCTTATAATTTTTTTTTGATAATAATTCAAATCTGTCCATGCTACACTCCTAAACAAATGACTCTAATAGTAATGAGTTGGTTCTTTGTAGTGAATCAGAATCATACAGCACAAACATTATAGTTCAGTTCACAAACTAATGATTCTTATCGCTGCCTGTTTAAGTGAATCAAATCCACCCATATTGCATGACTGGTGTAGTCCAGATGATTCCTGATCAAATAAAAAAAAAGGAGTTTGTACTATTTAGTGAGTCAAAAACAAAAAGAGTGACCAGCGTAGTCCGATTCCCTAATTAATGACCTTAATGAGATGTTTTGTTAGTAAATCAAATGTATTCGTACAGTGCAATCAGTTTAGTCCAACTGATTTACGAACATTTGACTCAAATGAGTTGGATGTAGTGAATCAGAACCATACTGTGCAAACAGTGTAAGTTATAATAGTAACAAGTATTTACTATTATAAGCTGCTTTTGTTAGTGAATCCAATCCATTCATAGAGCATGGTGGAACAATGTACATGTAGTCCAATGGATTCAAACAAATGACTCTAATGAGTTGGTTCTTGTAGAGAATCAAAACAACACAGCATGACCTTTTGACTTAGTGAATCACATCACGTTGTACATGATGCTTGTGACATCTAAATTGGTGTTGTTAGTGACAATGTTTATGTTATTTGTCTGTCAGGTCTGAGGTTTTTCCTGAGCGTATTATGTGATGGTCCAGAGGACAGAGTAGATTGGCTGCATTAGCTCTAACAGAATACTAATGATTCACTCTCTAACACTTTGAATTTTAATGGCTTTGCATCTGTCCGTCTCTCCCACAGGTGGTCCACCTGGCACGTAACCTGGTCTACTTTGGCTTCTACAGCTTTAATGAGCTTTTGTGCCTCACACGCACCCTGCTGGCCATCCTGGACATTGTCCAACCCACGTTCACATTCATGTCCAAACTCAACAAGAGCCCTGAGGGAGGTGAGAGATATTTTCAAGTTGTCTGTTTTCACTCAAGGAATGCAACTTTGTTTAACAAGATAATGCTTGTACTTGAGGCGGTGTAACACTTTAGGCTGTGTTTGTGTAGGTAATAATGTCATGCGTACCATCCACGGTGTGGGTGAGATGGTGACTCAGATGGTTCTGAGCAGAGGCTTGATGATGTCCCACTGTCTCCCCGATGCTCAGCCAATCCACGGAAAGCAAATCTGTCTCCCTGACAACGAGAACGTCATGGTGATGGACACCAAGCTTAGGATTATTGAGATTCTGCAGGTAATGCCCTCATAGATTGCTGCAAATCTATTACAATGAACTAAATGTATTAGTTACACTGCACAAAGGTCAAGTTTATGTCTTCCACACTGTAAAATAAAGGTTTTGGAAATTATATTAAAGGGTTAGTTCACCTTTGAAACAATTTTTTTTTTTTGTCCCTCTATTAAATTCTATTCACTCAAAACTCGGATGCTTCAAAACATTCACAAAGAGAGGGAATCCATATTGATTGAACGGTTTAACATTTGAACGGTCTAATATTTTGATGAACAATTTTAATTTAGGCTTTTATTCACATATAAGCATTGGTCAACCGTTATCAGATTTGGTAAATGGAAGCTCAAGGCTTGGATTAAAGCATCTAAGTTTGGGTGGGCTATGCCTTTAAATGTTTTATTATTTTACATTTCATCTTTTCCTTTTATAGTTTATTCTGGATGTGCGTCTCGATTACCGCATCACCTATCTGCTGTCTATCTATAAAAAAGAGTTTGGCGAGCAGACTTTGGACACTTCTGCCTCAGTGACGGAAGTTCCTGTCATGGCTGGTGAGAGACATTTCATGACACACAGTAAACATTCATTTTCAGATACCAGTTGAGGAGTTTGTTCTTGTTTTAATGGTCCGTTTGTGTATGTTTTAATATTCCTATGGTATATTCCAGAGCCAAACATTGAGGAAATTGCAGAGAAAGCAGAGAATATGTTTTCGGGAAGGTGAGGAAGTGATTATTTGCCTTGTGTTGTGTTTATTTGGTACGGTACGGTATATCGGTACTAATGCTGACTTTTTTTAAAAATGGGTTAGTTATCAGTCAGACATAACCAAATTAAAATTGATACTGTGTATTAATTGCTGTCAAGCTTCAAAACAAACAAAAACAGACTTGTATATACACTATTTTTTTTTTTACTTTTTTGTGCTTTTTAAGCTAACCAGGGATTAATTAAAGGGTTAATTCACTCAAAAATAAAAATTCTGTCATTCAGTACTCACCCTCATGTTGTTTCAAACCTGTAGGACCATAAAAAAATAAAATAAAATAAAAAACTCCCAAAATAAAGCCTTTTTTCAACAATTTCTTCTCGTCTGTGTCAGTCTCCTACGCTGTTCACATTTTAAATAGAGTGCAGTGCTTCTAGGCTCTACGTCAGAAGGCCGGAGCGTCCATCCTGGTGCTGACGTGAACCTTATTCGAGACTGACATGGAAGAGAAGAAATTCTTAAAGTCTTTATTTTCGTTTTTTTTTTTTTTTTTTTTCAATTTCTCCTCGCTTCATAGCATTAAGGTTGAACCACTGTAGAACCATTATTGTACCATTGTAGACTATTTTAATAATGCCTTTTACCCCCTTTCTGGGCCTTGAAAGTGGTAATTAAATTGCTGTCAATGAAGGGAGAGAAAGCCCTCGGAATTCATCAAAAATATCTTAAATATCAAAAAAAATATTCTTATCATCTTGTGTTCGGAAAATTAACAGAGGTCTTAAGGGTTTGGAACGACATCAGGTTGAGTAATTAATGACATCATTTTTATTTTGGGGTGAACTAACCCTTGAATTTGATTTAAAATACAGTAAAAACCGTAGTCATATGAGTAAATAATGAGTTGTCGATGTCGCATGATCCTTCAGATATCTTTGTAATGTGCTGATTTGCTGCTCAAGAAAGTTTTGTTTATGTTCTCAATGTTGAAAAGAGTTGTGCTACTTAATATTTTTTGTGGATTCCAGGATTAATAGAAAGATCAACAGAAATATTGATCATAGAAAGTTCAAAAGAACAGCATTTATTTGAAGTATAGGATTTGTCATAATTGATTAGTTTGAGGCATCTTTGCTGAATAAAAGTATTAATTTATTTTAATCAAATAAAGGAAATCTTAATGTAACCGAAACTTTTAAAAAGCTGTAACTTTTTTTCTTGTTTTAATTTTCTGGAGAATTTGTGAGGGCATATTTTTTAACCACATAAAAACATGTGCTGACCATTTATGTCAAATACTTGAAACCAATAACAAACAACAAATATGAACAAATGTGGCTGTTAAATATAGAATCAGCATATGTTTAAGAATATGTAAAAATAAAACTATAAATGCTCATTAAAACACAATACTCACTCATTTCAATAATTAGCAGACCCATATGCATGTCATTTTTGCCACATTTCTAATACATTTTTGACCCTGTACATTACTTTTTCCATCCTCTCAGACACTTAGAATTAATTTTCCCATTTCTTGCTGCTGTCTTTAAAACTTCTATTTAAGAAAAACACACTCTCTGATTGGCTTCAATTCTCAATCAGGTCTTGTGTTTTTGTGTTCACAGTGCTAAGGAGAGAAGCCCAGTGGACCTCGATGATGAAGGTGGGCAGACGTTTCTGCGTGTGCTCATTCACCTCATCATGCAGGACTACCCTCCACTGGTCTCCGGCTCCCTTCAGCTCATCTTTAAACACTTCAGCCAGAGAGCCGAGGTTCTGCAGGCCTTCAAACAGGTCTCACTCTCACTCATACTACTATCTTCGTATCTGTGTATGGAGGAAATGCTCTGTTTTATTGATAGACCCACATATTTCCTAATAAATGTTTTTTGTTGTGCAGGTCCAGTTGCTGGTTTCTGAGGAGGATGTGGAGAATTATAAGAAGATTAAGGCGAGCCTGGACCAGCTGCGTCTGACAGTGGAGAAGTCTGAGCTGTGGGTTGAGAAGAGTGGAGGTTACGGCGGTGAAGATATTGCTGAGAATCAAAACAAAGAGCAGAATTTAGAGGTGTGTACCTACTGGCAGGAGAAACGCTGCAAGAGTATTGCTGAATTATAATGCTACAGATTTGCTTCTTCATCACAGTGCATTGCGAATTCAATATAGAGAATACATTTTAAATCTTATCTTGAAAGAGTTTTGATTCAGTGATTAATGTTTGATGTTGATTAATTCTCTTACCTTTAAAGGGATACTCTACTTTTTTGGAAATAGGATCATTTTACAACTCCCCCAGAGTTAAACAGTTGAGTTGTACCATTTTCGAATCCATTCAGCCGATTTTCTTATATTTAGAAGAATATCAGTAACCAGACAGTTTCTGGTCTCATTGACTTCCATAGTATTTGTTTTTCCTACTATGGAAGTCAATGAGACCAGAAACTGTCTGCTTACTGATATTTTCCTAAATATCAGAAAAACGGCTGAATGGATTCGAAAACAGTAAAACTCAACTACCTCTGGGGGAGTTGTAAAATTAGCCTATTTCCAAAAAAAGTGGAGTATCCCTTTAAAAGATTGGCTGGATAATGATTTAGTTATTGACCAACATTGTATTATTGTCTATAAGTAATACACTAGAAATACAATGATGATTAAAAATGATTATTAAACTACAAGAGTATGTGCATTATGAATATTATGTTATGGTTGTGTCAAAAAGCAGAACAGTGTTGTAACTAAATCTATTAAAAGTCATTTCTGTTAATTGACATGAAGCTAAAATAAAATATACATTTTATTTCATTTAGTTGGCAAAGCAAGATTTCAAATCTATTTTGTTTGTTGAAATACTAAATCTACTAAAACTAATCTGAAATTAATAAATCTAAATTCAAATATACATATTTTTTAAACTAACAGAAATGACAAAAGAGCATAACAAAATTTCTTAAACTTAATTAATTGTAAAAATAAAAATAAAATTAATTTTATTTCAGTAAACATTTCTGTTTATTATTTAAGTTGAAATACTTCAACTGCTAAAACTAAAACATAAAATATGAATAAATATCTAAAATATTAATAAAGATTAATGAAAGCTTAGAAATATTAAAAAACTAATAAAAATGGCAAAAGCACAAAATTACTTAAACTAAATATAAAATAAAAAACTGAAACTATAGGTATTCTAAAAATATGAATGAATACTTATTTAAAATATGAATAAATACTCTAAATAATAGTTCAATGTCTCTGAAGGAGAAATAAGAGTTAAATAGTTCTGAATATCTGTTATGTGAATACAGTAATATGTATGAGAATAATCTGGATCACTATCGGTCATAGAAAATCATTATGGCCGATGTCACCTGACTGTGTGTAATTTCTGGTTTACAGGAAGCAGGTATCTTGAGCCCAGTGCAGGATGGGAGCAATAAACCTCAAATAGACAGTAACAAAGCCAACAACTACAAAATTGTGAAAGAGGTGGGAACTTTTTCCTCTCAGTGTTTCCCAAAGAGTTCAAGTCTTACATATTACACATTGGCAATGCTAATAGCCGCACACACAGCAGAATTCCCTCTAAATGCATGGTTTTGTGTCTGGTGTGACATAGATCCTGCTGAGTCTCAGTAAACTCTGCTCTCCTGCTAAGAAGATTCGCATGCAGCAGCAGAGGCTGCTGAAGAACATGGGAGCTCACACTGTGGTACTGGACCTGCTCCAGATCCCCTATGAGAATGTGAGTGAACAGTCCTTGAATCATGAGACCAGTTCAGTTTTTGATGGATTCCACATCCATGCACTAACGAATGAGTTCAGAAAGGGGTTCAGAAAGGGGTACAATCACTCTAGATTTGGAGATTATTATTTCGGGATCCTTATGCTGTCAAATTCTTGCTGTTCCATCTTCAGGTGGATGAAAAGATGGGTGAGATCATGACTCTAGCCCACACTTTCCTTCAGTACTTCTGCAGAGACAACCCTCACAACCAGGCACTGCTGCACAAACATCTCAACCTCTTCCTCACACCCGGGGTGCGTTTCACCAGGACATGAGTTAGTCACCTACTAAAATGTGAAGATTCTGTCATCATTTACTCACCCTCAAATTGTTCAGAACGTGTATGAATTTTGAAGAATGTTCACAACCAAGCAGTTGTGGGGCACCATTGACTTCCATAGTATTTTTTCCCCTGTACTATGGAAGTCAATGGGGCCCATCAACTGTTTATTTACCGATATTCTTCAAAATATCATCTTTCGTGTTCTGCAGAAGAAAGGACAAGTTTGGAACAACTTGAGTATGAAATGATGACTGAATTTTCATTTTGGGTGAACTATCCCTTTAATGAGCAGTACATATCCTTGCAATTAATAATAGATGATTTGGTGTTGAAAGGGAATTCTGAGAATATTTTATTTGATTCTGTCTTCACTTCGCTCAGCTTCTCGAGGCCAAGACAATGTGCTACATCTTCAGGAACAACTACCACCTGTGCAATGAAATAAGCGACCGCGTGGTTCATCACTTTGTGCACTGCATTGAGACCCACGGCCGTCACGTGGAGTATCTCTGCTTCCTCCAAACCATCGTCAAAGCTGATGGCAAATATGTGAAGGAATGTCAGTGCAAAATCATGAATGAGGTGAGATGGACTTTGAATTTAATGCTCCATGGAGATATGCCCATTTCAGATTCAAAACATCAACACACATCAAGACTATAATTGTTTTTTTACACTATTTATTATTTATAGTTTTTGTTTTTCGATTTTTTTCAGTGTGTTTTGAATAACTTTTCTTTAAAATGTGTATTTTGTGATGGTTATCCATACATTAATTCTTGTATTCCTCTTCACTTATTGTCAAAAAATGCTTCCATTCACATGAAAGTGAATTTATATAGTGTTCTTGGTGATAAAGCAGACAATGTGTTTGTTTTGGACGGTAGCTGGTGAATGGAGGAGAAGACGTGTTGGTCTTCTATAATGACCGTGCCTCTTTTCCGGCACTGCAAAATATGATGTCTTCTGAGCGGGATGAGAACGGGGCTCTGGCGTACCACATCACTCTGGTTGAGCTGCTGGCAGCCTGCACCGAGGGCAAGAATGTTGATACCGAGCTCAAGTGCAACTCACTTCTGCCACTTGATGATATTGTCAAAGTGGTCACGCACGACAGCTGCATTCCAAAGGTAACAGAACATGAACATTATGCCTATCTGAATGTTCTCTTGAAAACTGACGGAGCTGTTGTACATGTTGTTGTTTATGCACTTTATAAGTTCTCTAATGATATTTGTCTAATTATGGAAAACAAAATTAATGCTTGCACCATTACAGTCCATCCCAAGTTAAACACTCTTAAGAACATGTACAGTAGGAAGTTGACATTTAGAAAAAGGGCACAGTGATGGTATGGAAATATGGAAATACCATAATGCATTGATATACAGAAGTTTAAAAAAAAATACACTACAGTTTAAAAGTTCCTGGTCAGTACGATTTTAAAGAAGAATTATTACTTTTGTTCAAAAGCAAAAGATTTCTGTTTAAAAAAATGTTTTTTACTTTTGTTTTCAAATAATCTACAAAATTTTAAGCAGTACAACTGTTTTCAGCATTAATGATGATGAGGATGATGATGACAAGAAATGTTTCATGGGCATATTGGAATGATTTCTGAAGTATCATGTGGGATGATATATTACAATAGGAAAAATACTACTGTTTTTACTTTATTTTTGATCAAATTAATGCAGCTTTGGTGGACATAAGAGTCTTTTTTCAAAAACATTAAAATCTTATCAACCCCAAACTTTTAAACAGTTGCGTATGTATATTTTTGCCCACACATTTAAAATGTATGAATGTTGTTGAATAATATAAAATAACAGGCAATTAAATAATTATAAAAAATGTTGTTTAAAAGAAAAAACATGTTTATTTACAATTAAAACGTGTTTTGGGGCCATTGGATACCATGGTACTGTAAAGATTACATATACACGTATATGTACAGTATGATAATACTATTTAAATCCATTGTTTTGTAAGTGACATCAGCTAGCCTTTTTGAGCATTGTTTTTTCCACTTTTGCAGGTGAAAATAGCATATGTAAATTTCGTGAACCACTGCTATGTGGACACTGAGGTGGAGATGAAGGAGATTTACACCAGCAATCACATTTGGAAACTCTTCGACAGTTTCCTTGTAGACATGGCCAGGGTAGGTTAAATGACACCAACTCTCTCTTTCTCTTTCCCTCCCTTGCAATACGATATATATATATGACATACTGGGTTGAAGACCTGGTTAGATCATCTGTACTGATTTGTGACTGCTATGTGGGAAATAAGCATCCTGATCTGTGATGATGTTGTTGTTGTAGGTGTCTAACAGCCCCACAGACAGGAAGCATGCTGACACATGCCTCGAAAAATACGTCACTGACACCATCATGGCCATCGTCAAGGGCTTCTTCGGCTCCCAGTTCTCTGTCAGCAATTCAAACCTTCAGGTAGAGCGAGAAAGTTTAATCCATGAGTTGGACCACAACGTGTCTTATTCGTCTGACGCATTTCTACTCTATGAATCAGTCATATTAATATGGTGATACTTATCAAATCATACTGGATCTCTTCGTCAGGCCCATCAAGCAACTTTCATTAAAGTGCTGCAGTCTGCTTGCAGACTCTACAACTGCACCTGGCTTAACTCCCTGCAGAAGACTAACATTGAGGGTTGCATTAAGACCCTTAATGATGTCGGTAAGTTTAATTTCTTTCAGACACGTGTCTGTTAACTCAAATATAAGGCCGCCAATATTACAGGGGGTTTTGGTTTGTCCGTAAAATGCTATTTTTAATGTATGGTCAAACCTGGTATCTTCAACATGACTAAAACTGCTTCCTGCTAATTCATCTTTTTGACATGTTTTTAAATATTGGCAATCCTTCATTAGATTTTCAAAATATATATTTTATGGAAAAAAAACTATTTAAAATGTTAAACTTTGAGAATTTAGTTAAGATTTAGTGAAGATGAATACATAAACAAATAAATATGATATAAATCTTGGTAAATAAATTACGTCAAATAGACTTTTCACACTAACAGTTGTGAAGCCAGTTTAGTTTTAAACTCTAGGTTAAGAAATGTTGGGATATCTTGTTCCCATTTTTCTTTACACTTCATCTTGGGTTAAGTAGTTAATTCTGGATAGTTAAGTCTAACTATTTCACTTGCTAATTTTCTTCACATACTCATTTTCGTACAGTATTTGTGAGGATAATAACATTATCCACAAAGTACAGCTCACAAAAAGCATTCAACCTGCAAAATAAATACTATAAAACGTACCCAATTTTTTTTATTCCATTTAACATTTTTAAACATGCGTTTCCCTCAGATAAGGCATAAAGGTTTTTTCATTCATTTATAATGGGGTTACAAATGTATTGTATTCTGGAAATGTGTACATTTGTAAACACTGTCCTATCCCTTCCCAGCCAAGAGTCGGGCCATCCCCATTCCAGTGGACCTGGACGGTCAAGTTAACGCCCTGTCGCTGAAGACACACACCAGCATGGTGCAGCGTGCAGTGAAGGACTGGAAGCTGTCAGCTCGTGGCCGTCCCCGCAAGGAGCCCTTTGGGGCCCATGATTACAAGATCATTGAGAAACTACAGGTAACGTCACCTTCACATCAAAAAGGTCACTGGTTAAACACCCTCATCTGTGTAGTTTTCTAAAGGCAACTGACCAATCGGAATGGAATGATACTCTGTGTTTTTGAAAGATAGCGCCAATTCGAAACATGTACTATAATGAAAACAGATTTGGTCCCAAAACGGACCCTTGAGGTATCCCACATTCATCTCCAAACTAAATTGTTAAAATAAATAAATAAAAATAATAATATTAAACAAGGAAATGGAATCAAATAAAACATTGAGTAAAATAAATACATTACAGTAATTTCATATTTAGGGGTCCATGGCATCCAAAAGATCGGATTGTGTTAAAAACCTTGTCTATGTGGAAAAAAGAGGCTTCTGTCTTAAATGGATTACTATTTTTGATTTGATTTATGTGTTTCAGGGAGTCGTTGCTTTTCTGGAAGAGCAGTTTAGTCCACGGGTACAAGCAGAGTTCTCTGTATTAGTCGACGTGCTGCACAGCCCAGAGATGCTGTTTCCAGAGTCTGCTCAGCTCCGCAGTGAGGATGGAGCCTTCATGTCAAAGTGAGACACACACCCACATCAAACAAATTAAAGCTGTGCGTCATCCACAATGAATATATTAAACGGGTCCAGTGACAGTGTTAAAAATAGCCTTAAGTATGACATTATAGGTCCATGTGAATTTCTGCTATATTTCCAAAGATTATATCTGCAACATCCTAAGCAACTGATTGTTTGTTGTATGTTTTGCCTGTAAAAATGGGATTAAGGTAAGGTAAGGTAATTTATTTATAAAGCACAATTAAAAACAATGGGGAGTTGACCAATGTGCTGTACAATTTGTAGAAAAACATACAAAAAGCGAATGTAAAGAACATTTATACAGTGTAATCAGTGTTGGGTAAGTTACTCTAAAAAAAGTAATTAATTACTAGTTATTAATTACCTCTTCAACTGTGTAATTAGATTAATGTACTTATTACTCTCTTTAAAAAGTATTTAATTACTTTTAATTACTTTTCAAAATCCCATATCAATCTCAACCAGCTGAATAATACAAGGATAGACATGAATCCGTTTTAATTCTTTCAAATAAATACTATAAAATTTCATGAATTATCCTTAAACTGACCAAGGTGGAGAAGGTTACATTATAAAAACATACTTTTTAACATCAGACAATACATTTTTTGAGTTCATTTGAGTTCAAATTAGTATTTTTAATTAAAGGCTGGAGAACAGCGTGTTTAAAAATGGCAGTTGATGGATTAATGGATTAAGTATTGGAGACTAGACTAGTTTTAAGTAGAATTGAAAACATCTTATGTTTTTATGTGTCAGACCTGCTTCTGCTGTGAATGGTATACCAGCAACATCATATATAAGCTATAAAATGTATTTGTTGTGATTGTGCCTGGGGTTCTGAGTGCCTTATAAAAGCAATTATCTGTGTCTGAGCAAGATACACCTCTAAAATCACAGTAGGTCTGTGTTTGAGGTGCGCTTATATACGTCTACACGGCTAAGACATAAAACATATTTCCTGTTTCCTGATTTTCGGGCGTTATATTTATTGAAATTACGTGACTTTTGGAAATTTGTTGTGCAAAAACAATTGAAATACTTGAATGCAGTCCCTGATAATATGTGATAAGTCACAGATAGGTTTCTTCAAGCATCTTGGAGACGTAGCAGCAGTTCTTGATTTTTAATCACAGTCAGATTGGATAAGACCTTACTACTGATACATACTACAACAAAATAACTGTCTTAAATCACAATGCAATCCTAGCCATTATTACTCCACTAAACACGAAGAATAATATGCTAGGTGTATGAGGTCAAATGAGTTGAAAACTGAAAATGTAGTTATTACAGTTAAATTCATAAACATTTGTAGTGGATGATGGTCAGGTGGCCAGTTTGGTATTGTTAAATATGATTCTATATATTCTCGCAGGCTTATCAAACACACCAAGAAACTGATGGAGAAAGAGGAGAAGTTGTGTATTAAGATCCTGCAGACACTGCGAGAGATGCTAGATAGGAAGGAGACACTCGAGGAGAAGGTAAGTGTGATGAAAACATTTCCATAACCTAATTTCAGCTTTTTTTTTATTCCCTCTTTTAGCCTACTTCATGAATAAGATAAATTAGTCTTGAACCAAAATTACGACTCCTCTTGTTCACAGAGTGTATAAAATACACACAGCCGGTCAAAAGTTTGGCATAATTATGAAGGGTTTTTTTTTTTTGGAAAGAATTGGGAAATATTATTACAATTCAAAAATGGCTGTTTTCTATTTTAATACATTTTAAAATGTAATTTATTCCTGTGATGGCAAAGCTTAATTTTCAGCAGTCTTCAGTGTCACATTAGAAATCATGCTAATATGTTGATTTACTGTTCAAGAAAGTTCTTAAAAATACAAATAAAAAGCTTTTGTTTAGCAAGGACGCGTGAAAGACATTTAGAATAGACTTCTTTCAAAAATGAAAATACTTTTGACTAATAGTGTAGAAATGGGTTTCTAATGCGACCAACAAGTAGCGGATCGGGTTGTGTAGCACACATCAAATATGCACGTGCCACCTGTGATGTCATAATGCCTCTAGGGATTGTTGATGCCATACCAACAACCACCAGAAGAGGGCGCTAGTGCCAAAAACTGTGAACCTGATGACCCCTCCCAGAGTGCAAGTGTGTGTGTGTGTGTGTGCGCATATGCCGGCAAGTGAAGTGAAGCACAGCTCTCGGGCCTCTGCAGTGTCGTTGGCATCTTTGGCGGGGTGAATGCTGGGAGTCCTAAAGCTCCAGACAGTTAATCAGCATTCAGCGGAGAAAGAGTCCCGCGCTGTTACATAAGCAAAGGCACATGAGGACACACTCATAGTCTTGGAGCAGGTAGCCAATTCACCCAGCATCACAAATCAATACTGCAGAGAGCTGACTGCAGCCTTGCACATGGGGAAAGAAAGAGAGAGCCAGAGAAAAATCAGGAAGAGGACGGAATAAAGGACAGGAAAAGCAGATTTATTCCCAGCTGCTGCATCATAAACATTTTGACATCACAGTTAGTTGTGGAATGTCTTTAATGTAACATTTCAGCTGATTCAACTTTCATTACGTTTCATTAACTAAACTAAATCCGCATTGAACTGGCTTGAGCTGAATACTGACACTTTTGACCTTTTTTGAGCTGTTTTACAGCAGAATTAGAGTCTGTTTTTTTCCTGTTTGTCACTGTAAAGCTGCTTTGAAACAATCTGTATTGTATAAAGCACTATATAGATAAAGGTGACTTTACTTAACACACACGACTTGTATGTGTATAGCGCATTATACAGTTTATTTCAGTGTGATAAATGGCAAAATAACAGAGTCAAAGATGCAAATTTCATTAAATATGAGATCAATTCAATTCAAAAAGCAGCTTAAAAAAGACAAAAGTATTATTATTCAGCTCAAGACGGTTCTGTGTTGGTTCTGTTCAGTTCAATAACTGTGAAAAGTTCATAAATTATGAAACAAGTTCAGTTCAGCTATAAGCAGCTCTACAGAAGACAACAGTGTTGTTATTCAGCTAGAGTTAGTTCAATGTTGCCTCAGTTCTAGGCCGCATTTTCCAGAAGTATTGTAAGCTAAGAGAACATTGGTGAGCAATGGTCTTCTCATTTAACTTGGACTCACAATGCTTTTGTGAAACAGACGAATTTACAAAACTCCTTCGTTGCCATAAAGCAGCTCTACGGAACACAATAGTGCCGTCAACCAGCTCAATTCATACTTGTGACAAGATTAAAAGCAACTCATATTTGTTCCATTTCTCCATCACAAAAACGATTGTGTGCATAATTCCACGTCAGTATGTGTTTGTTTATTTTGGATTGAGCTGTTTTGCCGTGTTCTTCCCGCCCTGAGAGGGGTGCTGCAGTTTCACGCAGGCTCCCCGGGGAGAGAGAGAGTAGGAGGGTGAGCGAGGGGAAAGAAGAAGGGAGGGAGGGGAGCATGTGAGAAGCCATGTGAGGGAAGAGAAAAAGCGTGGCGCAGCAGCAGGCGGAGGGATTGGAGAGGTGCGGTGTCTGCTGAGTCCATGAGGCGACAGAGTGGGGGGTGTTTACGTAACCGGCCTGCAGTGTCTGAGCCAAACTCACGTGGCTCATCATGTTCTCGCTCTTGCTCACTCGCTCGGTCTCTCCCTTCATTTACCACTTGTTTATCTCCGTGTTTTTCTTTAAATCTTTGATTTTTGGTTGAATTTTGCTTGTATTAGCTAGAAGCCATTCTCGTTTTATTTCTTTCTATCACTCTCACCAGTGACTTAGTGATTTGTTTGCTGAGCAGCAGGTCATGACTCATGAACATATAATTGGCCTTTCTTGCTCTCTCTCTCTCTCAAATGTTCACTTTTATCAACGTGGTGAGGTGAACGTGAGCATGTGGCAGCACACAATGTTCAAAATGTCAAGCAGATGCTGTTGTTTTCTGCTGTTGTTTTAGAGATGCGGTAATGGCCAAACGGTCAAAGCAGAGAAGGCAGACAACAAAGCTTCAAATCGCAGTGTATCTATACTGTTTTTGACACTATAGAATGATTGGGCCTCATTCATGAAACATTCGTAAATATGAGAGTGATTTGCGCGTAAAGAGACTTTCCCGAAAACTCTTCTCCTGATTCACAAATACTTCGTAAACGTCAGATGTGATAGTGAAGTGTGTGTGTGTTAATGAATTCCAACCAGTCGTAAATGGGATGAGCGTGCACGTTCATTTTCAATTACCATAAATCCCGCCCATTACATCCGACTGACATCTATATATAGGCATATAATAACATGAATGCGAATGAAAAAGAAAGAGTTCTCGGATGCAAAAATTGAAGTTTTATTATCAGAAGTCCATTCAAAACGTCACATTTTATTTTCAAGCGTTCATTGGCCTATCAGGTCCTAAAAAAGGAAGCTTGGCAGCATTTCTACAGATGCAGTTAATGGAGTTTCATCTGTTAATCTAACAAGAAAATGGTTCGACATTAAGCTTGACAGCAAAAAACGAATTAGTTCACTTCGGAAAAATCGTATTCAAACTGGAGAAGGACCGCCATCGATCACCAGATCTGCTATTACTGGGTCTCATAATAAAAGTAAAAAGAAAAAACGTATGTAATTACTATATAAAATATTTTTTCAAAATGTTGTTTAAATATGTACACGATTAAGGCGAATTAATGCAGCCTTATTAATGCGCACTATTTACGCGTTGCTGGGAGCAGGTGTTGATTTCTTGCGTACCAACTAACATTTGGAAAATTCGAACATTTTAATGAATCCAAAAATTTACGCAAGAACCACTTTAAACACGATTTACACAAAAAATCGTTCTGCTTGTGTTTCATGAATGAGACCCATTGTGTGTAGTTTCTTGTGGTTCCAGAGAGAGAGCGCGACTCCAAATCCAAAGCGACTAACAATTGCTATATATGTCAGAGGTCGCACGCCTCTGGAGCAACTAGGGGTTAAGTGTCTTGCTCAGGGACACATTGGTGTCTCACAGTGGGTGGATTCGAACCCGGGTCTCTCACACCAAAGGCATGTGTCTCATCCACTGCACCATCACCACCCCTATACAAATTAAAGTCCTCATGAAATCAAAAATGAACTTTTTTTTTATTAAGTGCCCTCTTAAGCCTAGTTCACACTACGTGATTTTAAGCCCGATTTAAGCCCGATTTGCAAATCGTTGAGTCGCCGACAAGTCAGGGTGTTATCGCGTGCAAATCGCGGGCGATTAGCGGACGATTAGCGCTCGCCAATCCGATAGTGTGAAAGAGCCAACAACGCATCAAAGACAGCTCGCAGACAGCTCGCAGACAGGTCACCGAGCTCAGAAAAATATCTAGCATGCTAGATATCTCGAGCAGTCGCGCGACTCAATCTCAGTGATGTCATGAGTACAGCCAATCATAGCAACGCATGGGTTGAGGACACCAGGTAAATCTTACTTTTTCTTTTTTGCATTTTTTTTTTCTCAGAGCAGATCGTCGAGCAAACAGTGTGCAGCACTAGTTTCTGTCTGACGTCCATATTCGCGTGTTGTGTTCTTCTCTGCAGTTTCGCGTCATTTCTGGTTCGTTTTATAGCGTGGTTTTTCGTGACAAAACATGGTTTCTAGACCAGATAGAATCGTGTTGTTGTCAACTCGTTATTTGTTTGATTATTTTCAGGATTTAGACCGTAGCTACTATAGTACTGAAACAGCTCTCATTGAGTCACAAATGATATGATCTTATCATCCGATCGTGGTTGTATCTCTATGTAGTGCGTTGTTAACTCGTGTAGTGAGTTACCTCCTGTTGTGGATCAATCACGTTGTGTTGTGTGGTGTGAACAGCTAAACAACTTGAACACTCATGATTTCACTGAGAGCAAGTCATTTAGTGTGAACTGCACAGTTCAGCCCGACATTTTAAAATCATGTAGTGTGAACTAGGCATTATACGTAATCATAAACGTTAACTTACACTGCCCTCGCAATGATAATTAAAGCTAGGATAGGCAATGTTTTGCATAAACACTTTTTGATAGCAATCAATATAAGAAGTCGTCTAAATATTAAAAACAATTCTGTATATCTTCTGTGGAAGTATTTGGGCCAAAGAAACGTTGTCCAATCATTACATTCGGTTCGAATGCAAAGAATTGCTAGCAGCCATATCAGACTGGTTGCCCATTGAAGCTAAGCGGGGCTGAACCTGGTTAGTACCTGGATGGGAGACCTTCTGAGAAAGCCAGGTTGCTGCTGGAAGAGGTGTTAGTGAGGCCAGTAGGGGGGCACACCGCTCACCCTGTGGTCTGTGTGGGTCCTAACGCCCCAGTATAGTAATGGGGACACTATACTGTCAAAGAGCACCGTCCTTCGGATGAGACGTTAAACCGAGGCCCTGACTCTCTGTGGTCACAAAAAAATCCAAGATGTCTTTCGAAAGAGTAGGGGTGTAACCCCGGCATCCTGGTCAAATTTGCCCTGTGGCCTGTACATCATGGCCTCCTAATAATCCCCATATACCAATTGGCTTCATCACTGTCTCCTCTACACCAGTAAGCTCGTGTGTGGTGGGCGTTCTGGCACAATATGGCTGCCGGCAACCGGTGGTTGAGGAGATTCCCCCTTCTATGTAAAGCGCTTTGAGTGCAGAGAAAAGTGCTATAAATGGCATGAATTATTATTATTATTATTATTATTATTAAAGATAGGATGTCCAACCTGCTTGTCAACATATATTTCAATACCTTCGCTCATGCAGACATCGCGCATCATTAGCGTGTTCCATGAGGATGTGCAGATTTGTAGACTCACAGTTGCGGAGTGTTTCAAACAAACAGCTTTTACATTTCCTCCTAAACCATAACAACAAGATTATGTTGCATTCACGCTATGTCATAATTACCATAGTTTTGAGAAGACAACCCGTGACGTTCAACTCAGAGCTGTTAACGTCCTTGGACTCAGATCTATGTTTTTCTGGCAAGGCAACACTATCAATGGCGTCCATCTTGACGCTTTGCAGACTCAGCTCTGAATAAGAGTTGCGCTTTTGGTGTTCAAAAAAGCAAGTTCTCAAAAAAAAAAAGACTTGGATGTACTGTACTATGTTGCACTGGCAGGTTGTGTTCTAACAGTCAGTTACGTCAATAAAAACGCAGGCTTGGACATAAATCCCTCTGGACAAACTCGAGCACGGGCACCAGGACCATTTCCATGGAAAAGGCGGTAATAGAGGCACCACACAGGGTTCATGTTTTTGCAGAAATTGAAAAATCTGTGAGTGTTTGTGGCTCGGGGTACATGTAAAAACCCCTCTTTAAGACATCCAGGCCAGTTATTTTCTTTAGCGCATACTTTTCCCTCTTTTCCAAGACTTTTTGTCCAGCTCTTGTTACAAAACATTAACCGCGGCATGTTCTGGTGTGTGTTTGTATAGAGTAATACCTCACGTCTCACGAGTCAGGCGTGCCCTTGAAGTAAACTCTCTCATGCCAGTATTTGGTGACTAACTTTGTGTGTGTGTGTGTGTGTACAGGTCTCTCCTGTTTGTTGACAAAGGAAAGAAAAGCCCTGTTACATAACAGCCTATGCTTCTCTCTCTCTCTCTCTCTCTCTCATCCTGCCTGTATCTCTCTCCAGCCAAGTTTCACACTACCGCCCGGAGGCAAAGCAGCTTTTCAGATTACCGACCTCACACGGTTAAACCCCTCACACACATGCAGATGCACATACACACACACACACAGACCACTGGACTGGGGGTGGGACACGTACATGCTCTAAAACGCAGCTCATACACTAGCTCCGTGCTAGCATGTCTTCCTGATGACTGCAATGAAATACGACTGTTTCAACCCACACACAAATCCGACCAGAGCATTCAGAGCTCTTAGACCAAAGCCTACACACACACACACACACACACGTTTAACCCCAGGGTCTTGCCAATGCCATATGCCAGCAGACTTGTTCTCACAGTTCTTAAAGTGAAATAAAGCAGGATGCAGCGTTCATGCTGCTACAGTTGGCATTTAAAATCTACTGTATATGAAATGTGTTCAACACATTTAACTTCTGTACTGGGACCTACAGTTGGGGACATTTAAGATTGAGACCATATTGAAAGTCTGGAATTCAACATAAGCTGAACTGTTTTTGAAAAATGTAGAATAAAGTAACGTTGGTCACACTTTAGTTTATGGTCCAATTTTCACTATAAACTATTCTCACTTTAAACAATTACTGACAACATTAACTTAATCAGTGCAAGTTTACATTTTATTTTGATCTAAATGAATTTAAATAAACTTAAAGTAATAAAATAAATGTAAAAAATGTCTAGCTTACAGCGGAAAGCCACCAATAGTCATTGAATCATTCAAATCAATTGATTCAGAACGTTGATTCATTCATGAACGAAACATGGTGCTTAAGACGTGCAACGTGATGTTGCTTTTGGAACTACTTTCGTTGAAGGAACAAAAACAGACTACTGTGTCTAAAATATAAGTCACTTATTACTAATTAAGATTACTAATATCACATTATTGGGGCATGTTTTGCCCTTATGACTTGAATTTTGGGGCCATTTTTGTTCATTTTGATGCCATTTTTGCGAAAAGTCCAGACTCTGGTGTGCGTCAATCCAGATCCAAGAGGATTCAAACCATGCTATCCCGTTTTGAGAACGAAAACAATGTAAAATTAAATTAAATTAAAGAGTAACTAAACACTAAGCCAACTTTTTTTAGTTAATGGATCTGGATCTTTATTAATACCAGTCATTGATTCGAGTAACTTTTTTGACATTTGTGTATAAAGTGTTTTACTTCTACAAAATATGGTGTAAAAGCATCTTGCTGCCCTCTTCATGTTGAACGGTGGCTACTGCAGTTGAATTTTCCTATTGGATGTTCCGCACTTCGTGACGTACGCAGGTTTCAGCTCACGACGCGAGCTACGCCCTTCCTTGGCAGTATAAAAACCAGCTTGTTTCGTCAAAACCACTGTAGGGAGTCAGGAGTTGGAATTGTGAGTATTGAAAACGATCAGGATATAGTGTTTTAGCATCTATTTCGTCCCCTCTATCTCTGCTGGGGTCTGCCCACTTTTTCAGCATTTTTCAAATATTGCCAGTGGGCGGAGTCAGGCTCTGACCAGGGGTTTAGTTACCCTTTAATAAGAGGGAAGGTTTGCAGCACACTTACATTATTGATGGTATACTGATTTAAAAACGACTGATTTCTTCATAAATATTGCGTTTTGTTTATAAACCCGTGAAAGATAGTTCCCGTGCCCCTGGCCATATTAGAAGAGATCAACAAGCATTCTTTTAGCAGTTATCAAGCTAACGTTATGGATGAAATCCGTGGTAATTAAATTAGATCTGGAAAACGGGATTCACACACTATTCATTAACACAGTGATACCTCTTTGTCGTATTGTCGGAATGCAAGTTGAGGATAGCCTACATGTACCAAGGCGAAATGTTGAAGGTTCATGCCTCAGTAAAAAGGGTCTAGCAATGCCCCTGCCTTAATCATACCAAACGCCTAATACTATCTAACTATTAATAAGCAGTAATTACGAGTTTATTGAGGCAAAAGCTGTAGTTAATAGTTAGTCAATAGTGAGAATTGGACCCTAAACTGAAGCGTGACAATGATTAAGAAATTACATTTTCTATTCAACTTTTCACTAACATTTGATTAGAAAAATACTGAGAATTTTAATTTGTGTTCTTCTTCCATATTTTTATATTCAGAGCTGAGTGTATCTTTAATATATTATCTCTTGTTGAAAAATGTTCAATCTGTTTGCAAGTTTGTGTTCTATATTCATGAGGTTGCCCACTTAAATAAGTCATCAAGGATGGTACATGAGGTGTGTGGTCACCATGGAAATAAGCCAGCACATGCTGTACAGCTCAGAAAAGTCAGAAAAACACGCCTATAGATGATCCACGGAATGCAGTAGCAGTGAGCTTCAGTGAAGGGACTAACTTTAGAAGCAGCATGTACTCTTACAGTACATCTTGTTCTTTATTGATGTGCATTTATGTTAGTTTGTGCTGCATAGTCAAAAAAACTTCATCGGAAGACACCGTAGTTGTTACTCAGACGATTTTATAAAAAAATGTATACGAAAATTTATCAGAGCAAGGCCAGTGGAATTTGCTTAGGACACAATACCCGAACCTACTTGCCATACCATTATTACAATATTTACCTTCAAGACATTAAAGCTGCAGTCCGTAACTTTTTTGGGGTTCTAAATTATCCAAAATACATATTTGAGAAAATACATTACCCGCCAGTGTTCAAAACTCTCTGTTTGCCCTAGTTTGATTCACAACGGTAAGCTTGTAATAATGTTTTTAATTCCAGTGGTACTGGGAGATTCAAGCATGTCTTTGCGTCATTACGTCACATCTGTACACTTAAAGAAGATTCTTGGCTATTATAAGCTATATTGCGTGTGAGGATGTTGGAGGTGGAGATTTATAGCCTTTTCACACAGCACTTGATATGATGGCGGATCCAGAAAGTTTCAAACGAAAATCACCAGTGACAACAGATTCACCCTTTGAAAATGCAAAAGACTTTGTTTCAGACTTCGGATTAGCTACAGAAAAAAAGAGACTGCAACAAGACCCATGCGAAAACAAGGACACATATACATGTAGTCACACAATGCTTGCTCACGTTGTTAACATTAACAAGCACGGTTTTGCTTGATATGATAAATAAGCAATTGTTAGATTTAATCAGAGCGGTTTACTGCAATGTCAGAACCAGAACAAAAGTGGATGTTTCTTACTAGTTAAGATGACATTTTCCGGTGACCGTTCTTATGTTGGTCATACTTCCAAAAAGAATAATCTGTGCTTCTGAAAGCCAGCATCACACCGGCACGGCAACTGACAGCCTCACAGTTTCCTCAAACATCGTGTTCATCCACACTGTGCCGAGGGTTTTGAAGTACAACTCACGAAAAGTTGATAATTCCACGAATGACTGCAATTACCGATTACTTATTAGACAACATCAGGGCTGCTAACTTTCACACTGAACGCTGAACTCGCGCAATAGGGGATTATCACGCTGATACGTAGGACTTCCGGATTCAGTGATCTTTGTGCACTGCCACTTCCATTGAATCACCGATCTCGCTGGCGAACTGATGACGGACTACACTAAGTTTATTTATACGGCATCCCCAGTAAATTAGTCTGATTCACCAAAGTGCCGGCTGCAAACAAACGTGCTACCTTGTTTTATTTTAAAGTTTTAATCCAGTTCTTGCTTATACTCAATTCAGTTGGGAATCCATGAAAATTTACGTAGGGTTGGCGTTGTTGGTTAGATTTAGAAATTGGAACAGAGCAGTGACGTATATAGCCTTTGTCTCGGCCATTGTTTAATGTTGGCAGTTTGTCAGTCCTTTGCTTTTAAATTTGAAGTGGATTCATCATGCAGATTAATTGTGCATGAGACTATAAGCATCTATGAATGCGAGTACTGTTTGTATAACATTGCGTGTTAATATGTGTGTAAATGTTCACTTTGGTGGGTTCTGAGGGTTCGGGTGTGTCCGAAAACAAGGCCCAAGCTTCCACGGGTTAGTCGCTGACGGTATACAGTGCGTCTCACAAACACGTCCTGTGCCCCTAATGATGTTAGCCGATCACATGCCCCACTTCGGAACGACACCAGGGTCGGTCATCTTCAGCAATGGTTGTTTTCGTCCCTGCTGTTTGTCTTGGCCCTGCTTGCAAATCAACAATCTATCCAATTGCTCTCACATGCAAGACTAATTTGTTTTGCTCCTAGTGGCACTGTTTATGAGGAGAGCCACATTGAACACTGCTGCCACTGACAGCGGGTCATAAGAGACGTCTGGACCAATCGCAAAGGGGTCAGGCCACTAGACTGGGCGGATGCTTACAGGAACTGTGAGTTAAGAGTCTTCACTGTGAGAAGATTAAATGCAATGGGAGATTGACATTATAGAGTAACGTTGGGTTTTATGGCCAGAACCAAAGCCAGCGTAGATTATGATCAAGATGCAGCAAGATCTTGAAATGTTCTTAAAGTGAAACAATTATGAATGGATCTCTCAGATCAGTTTTGTGAACCAGATAAACTCTTTCAAAGAAAAGATACAGCTCAAAAGAATGAATCGTTCCAGTATAATGAACAGACCTATTAAGTGACTAATGACTTGCATTTTGGCTTCAGAAGACTTACAAACTTACAAAGTAATTATGTGCAATAGTGCATGAGTCATGTGGACCACTTTTATATAAGGCTCAGAAATTAACTTTTCCATTAAGGGGAAGCATTTGCTTCCTGGAATTGATTTCCTGGGGTATTTTTTACCTTATATATATACACACACACAGAAACATTAAATGTGTGTGTATATACACTCACCTAAAGGATTATTAGGAAGACCGGTTCAATTTCTCATTAATGCAATTATCTAACAAACCAATCACATGGCAGTTGCATGAATGCATTTAGGGGTGTGGTCCTGGTCAAGACAAACTCCTGAACTCCAAACTGAATGTCAGAATGGGAAAGAAAGGTGATTTAAGCAATTTTGAGCGTGGCATGGTTGTTGGTGCCAGACGGGCTGGTCTGAGTATTTCACAATCTGCTCAGTTACTGGGATTTTCACACACAACCATTTCTAGGGTTTACAAAGAATGGTGTGAAAAGGAAAAAAACATCCACTTTGTGGCAGTCCTGTGGGCGAAAATGCCTTGTTGATGCTAGAGGTCAGAGGAGAATGGGCCGACTGATTCAAGCTGATAGAAGA
The DNA here is from genome assembly GCF_016745375.1 of Pimephales promelas. The sequence goes on from NW_024121599.1 coordinate 4,885,693, forward strand.
GCAACTTTGACTGAAATAACCACTCGTTACAACCGAGGTATGCAGCAAAGCCACAACACGCACAACCTTGAGGCGGATGGTCTAAAACAGCTCATCTCCACTACAAATAGCAGATCTAAATGTAATGCTGCAGTCGACACTCTTCATCCATTTTCACAATTTACTTAAATCAAGACAATTGTAGTAGATTTAGTTTAACTGTTTTTAACCCCCTTATTTTGAATATGGGGGCCTTTTTGTTCATTTTAGTGACATTTTTGTCTCAAGCCTTCATTTTCCGACCCTACTTTCATGTGCTTTTGCATACTTGAAAGCTTTCAAGCTTCAAAAGGGATACAAAGGGTCCCTAAAACTAGTATCTTTTTCTCACTCATTCTTTCCCACTTCCCTGGTTTCTGTTATACCAGTTCTCAACTCTGAAAAGATGTAACCATGGTGTTCATGTCTAGACTGCTCGATGAGACTCCAAAGTCATAGTCCTCCTTCCGCGCTTAAATGACAGTGCAAGGATTCAGTCTATTAACTTTACAGTGCCAATGAAGTTTGCCGTTTGTATTGTGGGTGATGTTTACAGAACTGTTTTAAAGGTTAAAACCTAAAATGACTTCCTTGGCTTAAATTAGCAGGGAACCTGCCACAGACTTTTTAAATTTAGCACCCTCTAGAAATGTTATATTTATTAGACTTGAACAGCAAATTAGGCTGCATTTACTTTGCATTGATCAAAAAATTTAGTAAAAACAGTAATAATGTGAAATATTGAAATATACAAATATTGTTTAAAACAGTTTTCTATTTGAATATAGTATTTGGATATATTTTTTACATTTTTAAAATTTTCTAAATTCAGTGTCACATGACCCTTAATACAAAATTGTGTGTGTGTATATAAATGTATATAAAGAAATATAAAATTTTATATATATATTTATATATATATAATTTTATATTATATAATATTGTATAATATTTTATAATATATATATATATATATTAATCATTATTTTTACTGTATATTGTAAGATACATTTTTAAACGTCCAAAACTTGTAAAAGGAGATGTGGCAGCTGTAAGTTTAGAGCAGAGCTCCGTGTGTCGTAATGGGAGGGGGAATGACTCTGGGTGTTCTGTGAGGCCTAAGACCCGCAGCACAGAGCTCTCTTTCTCTTCCTCTCTCTATCTCTATCTCTCGTTCTCTTGATCCCTCAATCCGAAGTTCACAGTTACCTGCAAGACAACAGCGGAGGGCTTTTTTTTTAAGCTTGCTGAAGCATCCCAGGCTTAGCCCAGCCAGCCGCAGTGTGGCGTGCCCGTGCACATTTTAAAAAAAGTCAGGCTGTCTGTTTCTTACTCCCCACTGCTTTATCTATCCCTCCATCTTTACTTCAGCCTCCTCCCCCTATCTGCCTTTTTTTTTTCTTGCTCGCTGTCTGCCTCTCTTTTGTTCTCACTTCACCTGCGCAGGCTTTTTTTTTTTTTTTTTTTTTACATGCAGCAGCAGACGGATGAGTCAGGCTGGCACTGCTACCTTCATCTCTCACTGTTCTCCTCTGTCTTCCGATCAAGTCCTCTGCAGAAGTGCAAGAAAGACTGCAGCATCAGGAGACTCTAAACTCCCCCCTTACAGCTGATTTTGTTAGAAAGAAAGCAGCTTCTTGGAAAGCATGTCCAATTACAGTGAACAGGAGCAGGACATGACATGAAGAGGCCCTGCGTTGACATAAATGGTTAATTATGGCTTATGTCTGAAACCTAAAGGGATGATTCACCCAGGAATTTTGTCATCGCTTACTCTCACATTGTTATCCTTACTTCGTCCCAAACCTATATGACTTAGTTTCTTCTGTGGAACGCAAAAGATATTGTGAGAAATGTCTCACCAAAGTCAGTTGTCACCAAAACTGTTCAAAGTAAGTTTGAAACCAACATATGGGGAGAATAATACTGTGTGTGTCTTCGTGTCAAGGGAAATGGATTAATATAAACATACTAAATGTAGTTTTCTTGAAAATGTAAAAATGCTGAACGTTTTATGTGATGGATATAGGGTTAGCGTTAGGGGATAGAATATACAGTTCGTATAAAAGTATAAAAATCTTTACGCCTATGGAGAGTCCCCCACTAAGATAGCGAAACCAAATGTATGTGTGTGATGGTTTGTCCAGACAGTTGAAGCAGACACAGTCTGCGCTGACTGCTGATGGCTGTTTACTGAGAGAGTGGGAACAGCAACAACACGTGTTTGTCAAGAGTGAGAGAGAAAAGTGTCTTCCCTCTGTGGCAGTTTGTCAGTCTTGTGTCAGCACATGCATGGCCACACAGTCAGCCACCCTGGTTTCATTATCCTCCTGTGCAACAGTGTAGAAGGGTAAAGTGAGTAAAATGTCATGGCTTGTCTGCCACATTACTTGTTTCTTGATGCTCACAGGGGATTCAAGAACCATGATTTGCTGTTAGCTAGTATTTGTGGGAGGAACATTGTCAATCTGGGATTTAAATCAACAATGTGTAGAATTTGTTCACAATATTTTTAGTAGATTAAGCCAAAAAGTGAAATACTGTATGATTTAAATGTAAACTAACATATTGATGACCTGAAATTTGTTTATAGACCATTTCACAAGATGTAAACACTGGTCCATAAGCACTTCCTGTTTCAGTTTTTTAACACTACATAAAACCTGGGATAATATACAACCAACAGAACATTTAAAACTGAATCAAAAAGTTAAACAAACATCTTTAAGATGTTTTCTTTACATGTGAAATAAAGAAAACAGTTACAAACTGAAACAGGAAGTGCTTCTGGACCAGTGTTGTTTACATCTTGTGAAATGGTCTAGATATATATATATATATATATATATATTTACTTTTTTTCATAGTTTTTATTGAATTGTTTTTAATTTATAGATTTTTTTAATTGTTTTAGTTTCTTCATTTGTTTTTATTTTCTTATTTTGTTACTTGTATTGTTTTTGTTCTTTATTATTATTTTTTATTTAATAATTTCATTGTTTTATTAATTTATTATTATTATTATTTTTAAATGTTTTCATTTATTTATTTATTTTTTGGGAGTCCTTTCTGAAATGTCATGTCAATTATGAATTTCTGGTGTAATGAAAGGGGTCATCTTCGATATATTTCACACTACTTTCACATAATTGATATTTGAGCCATTTGAACCTATAAGCTGTTGGATGATGATGAAGACACACCGAGAGTCACACCTGTTGATAATTAAATGAATTAAACAGTGACCATGTGAACATAGTCTTTCTCTCTCCAAACTCAAAAACACAGAAAAATTGCTGCAACCATTCCCAACTAGATGTATAAAAGCAAGAGAATGAGAAAGGCAAGAAGGATACAAAGAAAATAAAAAGCATTCGGCCAGGAGACAAAGGAAGGGAGAGACAATCAGTAAACCATCTCGCCCTTTCCGCCGTGTCTTCCTCGTGATCTCTCAGCAAGCCGCCACCAGGTGTTACGTAACTCTCTCTCTCTCTCTCTCTCTCTCTCTCTCTCTCTCTCTCTCTCTCTATGTCTGTGTTGATCTAGCTCTCATTCGCTCTTGGTCTCTATGCCAGCCACTCCCCCCCACCCTGTGTCTTTTTCACACGTTCAGTTTCTCTCCTACTGGGAAACAGATTTTCAAGGCAGCCGTCTGCTCTCTACCTTCAGCACTCGCTGTCTACCCCTGCCTCCCTGAGGTTTCGCTACACTTCTGGCATAATTACAGCAATTACTACACTTTATACTAGTTATGTAAAAATTCTCCCATGTGAAATGAAACACTCCCTTCTTCACACTCTCAAAAATACTGAGTTCTCCCGTATTGCGTAAGTTAGCTTACGCTATGGGAAAGATGAATCTTTTCGAGATATTGAAGCCCAAAAATTATCGTTAATTTTTGATTTCATTGTCAACGCAGTGCAGTCCTTGAGCAGGCTGTCTAGCGCCCTCTTGGTTCGAACTCGTTCATCAAAATGAACGAATCTTTTCCCTAGTTAATTCGTTCATTTCGTTCGTTGACTGAACCAAATGACACGAAAAAAGATTTGTTCATTTTGATGAACAAGTTCAAACAGGAGAGTCACAAACATGCATCAGAGAACAGAGCAAGCATTTTAGCTTATAAAACTTAAACTTGTTTTTTTTTTTTTTTTTTAAATGAGCGATCGTTTTGCTTGATAAGACCCTTATTCATCGTCTGGAATCATTTAAAGCCCTTTGAACAGTTTACAGTTTGCACTGAAACTGTCTTTTGGACCTTGAACCGTTTGGTTACCAGTGAAGTCCATTATATGGAGAAAAATCCTGGAATGTTTTTTTTTTTTAAAGTGAACTACTTTAACATTGAAATCACTCAAGAGTGAGCGAGTAACCAAATAAAACCCCCTTGCTTTAGCCTCAATTGAGTGTAACACCGTATATGCAACTTCGGCCATTCTCAGTGGTGTGACTGGAACACTAACTCTGCTTGTCAACATTGAAACAGATAATCAAATTGTGATGTTTATTCCCGCTCCGTAAGTTAGCTTACGCTACGGGAAAGATGAATCTTTTCGAGATATTGAAGCCAAAAAATTGGCTTCAATTCCAACACATTGCCCCATTGCCCAGCGGACCTGCAACTGTCTCGCAAGTGTTGATAGGCTATTACTCGTGAGGTGTAACCAATCAGATGAAGTTTTAACATCGTTGAGTTGAATGGTGATTACATAGAGGCTGCGGCAGCTATAGGAAATGAGAAAGTATTTTAGGCTGATTGTTTGCCTTTTCTTTTACTAATAATATAACTTTTTCACATACCATTTACTTTATTTGATTACCAGTTCTGAAGCCCCCAGTTCTAAAACAAAGTATTAGATATGACTGACAGAGATCGTAAACTAACGAAGACGGAGAATGTGAGTGAGTGCTGTGTGATCACTGATCAGGCGCTGCGTTCTCTTTTCAGGTGCTGGTGTTCTCAGCGCCACCCATCAAAATAAATGTCTGCAGCGCCGTCAAAATAAAAGTCCCGCTTCCAACACATCGGCCAATCAGAAAATGTATCGGCCGATGCCAATATTTTAAAAATGCTAAATATCAATTTATCGGTCGACCACCACTTAGAGGGGGGGGATAAATTTGAATCCCACACACACACACACATATATATATATATATATATATATATATATATATATATAACATGAAACTTGAAACTCATCTGCCTTTCTCTGTTGTGTCATCAGGGTACCACACTGAGGAAGAGTCTCCTTACACACTACTTTGGCAACCAGCGGCCCCACATTAAAGCCCTGGATTACAGCAGCGGAAGCAGTTCTTCCTCTGGAGGTTTGGTACACAGTTGACCATTAGAAGAAGCACTGTCCGCTCACCGTATACACCCTGACTCAACAGTGTGTTTCTGTGTGTATAGGAGGCTCTCCCGGGCAGGACTCTGATAAGCCAGGCACTAGCGTAGCAGACATCCAGTGTGCGCTGGATAATGTGGGAGCGTCCGAGCTGGTCATTGACCTCATCGTCAGCACTAAGAATGACCGTATATTTGAGGAAAGCATTCTGCTGGGCATTGCGCTGCTGAGAGGAGGGAATACACAGATTCAGGTATATAAACATAATGTTACACATTCACAACATGGCATCCACAAGATCCAGATGATGTAATTTCCTTCATTTGTCCCTGCAGAACTCTTTCTACAATCAACTGCATAAGCAGAAGAAGTCTGAGAAGTTCTTCAAGGTCTTCTATGACCGTATGGAGCAGGCTCAGAAAGAGATCCGCTCTAGTGTGTCAGTCAACATGTTTGAGCTGAGCTGCAGGAAGAGAGAAGAGGAAGGAGAAGGCTCTGGAATCAGATATAAGAAAGGTATACTTTCACTTTCTTTCATTAGAAAAAAGTTTTTTTTAAGACCATGGAAGGTCAATATGATGCTTTAAGGAAATTATTCAAATATACTGTATAAATATAAATAAATTTAAATTAAATTAAATTTAAATTTTTTTATATTATTTTTAAAATTTAAATATAAATAATTAAATATAATTTTTTTTCATTTAGTTTCTTACATTATATTTTGCTTTTCATTTTGAGATTGACTCGGGAATGTTTATTTGTATGTTTTCAGAAGTTTATGCTTCATATTAAAATACTGTAAATGAGATCAGAGATTTGCCATGGATAACAGATTTATTTATTTCAGTACAAGGTTGATAAATGGTCTGAATAAAAATTCTGGGTGAACTTGGCTGAAAACTGAAAATGCATCTTTAAAAGGATTCTACTTTTTATTTCTATTTTAAATTTGCTGTATTAACATTATACACTTTAATGATACTAAATTAAAAAATACACCACCAATGGTACAGAAAACATATTAATATTAAATATAATTTTCTTATTCTATATTTGGTTCTATGCAACAGAATAGGATTTAACAGATTTAGTTTTCTTTTACCAATGATTCAAATAATCTATAATCCTACAAAGGTGTTATTATCAGAGCATGTGAGCAGATCAGTGAATGAGAGGCTAATGGTGTTTTCCCAGTTTTTCCCAGCATGGGTTTACCACACCATGTTACAGTACATAAACTTACTTTTAATTACTGAAAATAAAATATTTTTTTTTGCTGTTTTTCTAACTCTGGTGCCTGGGTGGAAATGTATCTCCAACAAAGGAAGGCCCCAAAAGACCACAAACCAGGTGTGATGTCTAAAAGCCTAAAAATAAACCTTTAGGAATCACTTTTAGTCTCTTGCTGAAAATAGAGATGTGTCCTAATTGCAGTGTTCTGCTTTATCATGTTTAGACCTAAAAAGAATGGCCCAGACTCTCTAAATGATGTGGTATGTCTGAACTAGAAGTATATCATTGGCCTTGTGAATAGCCTGTTTATCACAAACAAGTGTGCCTTAATGCATACAGTAGCTAATCATGTGATTGCAGTTGCAGCCTGAAGCAGCGTAAATGAAGGGAAAATCAGGCATATGAATAGTATCTGTCCCCATTTCATCTACTGTGCTCCATATCTTGTCACATGAGGTCATGTGAGGGGTAGCTGGCACTTTATCAAAGGCCTGCTGTTAAAAAGCTGGGTGTTAGTTAACACTTCTCATCGAGAGAGGAAATATATGAAATTCGCCTAGTCAAACAGTGTAGTGCACAAGATATGATTGTTTGATAAGGAGAAATGTTTTTGACAATTTTGAATAATAATATTCAAATGTACCTTAATATATATCCAAAAAATTTCTTTCAAAAGGAGTACCTACGACTTTGGATGACGTTGAATTGGCATATCAATTCTCTAGCATGCTGAAGAGAACTTAATCAGTATATTGTGCAAGAACTTGTCATTTATTGAAGATATACAGTATATACATTGTTGGCTGTTTCTTACCACTTAAGGCTATCAAAATCGGGTTTTCAGTTTAAGCTTAAATTTAGCAATCCACATTTGCACATAAAGTTTTTACGTTTTAAGATTTGCATTTAGTTTGGCACTTAAAATTCATTGTTATACACTAGGTCAACAAGAGACTGTCAACTAGAGACGTCAATTCCTCAAATGATTTGTTTGAAAACACTGTAATATTGTGATATTAATAAATTCTATTTTATCAATGGATGATAGATTTTAGATTTGAATTGACTTTTGAATAATGTTTCGCAAATGTTCATTAATATTACATCCCGTACAATGTTGTTACAGTGAACTAAAACGAAATCTATTCAAAATCTTTTTTCAGTTATTGAAATGCAGCTAAAATAAAATCTAAATATTTAATGAAATACTTAACTTAAACTTAAAAAACCTAAACGAAAGTTAGAAATCTTTCCTTGGCTAATAACTGAAACTAAATAATCTACAAAAATTATTAAAAAAAATATAACTGTAGCAAATAGAAATGGAAGCTAAATAGAAATATATATTTTTTAAAAAGTAATAAAAAATCACATTTAAATTTTGTTTAAAAAATTTAACAATTGCTAAACGATACTAAAATAACACGGATTCCGCAACAATTTAATAATCCGAAGTTCACTCTTTCTTGTCTTATGAAGTTCGAGACTCCTTGCACCTCAGAGAAGAGATGCGGGGTCAGCTTAAAGATGCCTCCTCGGTCACATCAAAGGCCTACAGCATTTATCGCCGGGAACTGGACTCCGAGATGGAGCCGATTGGGTCGGGAGTGGACGGGATGGAGGAAGTGGTGGAGGAGACCCAGATGAGCCAGGCCATCATCATCATGAAACCCATCCTTCGCTTCCTTCAGTTGCTCTGTGAGAATCATAACAGGGACTTGCAGGTTGGTGATGCAAATCTTCTATCATTTTTATTCGTCCAATTTATTCTCAGCTTTAATTTGTTTGACTGAAAACCATTCCAGTGTGCTTAGAAGTGAAACCCAGTGACGCTTGCTTTAAATTTGTGCTTTTCCATTGTGAGAACAAAAATCACATTGATGTTAGATAAGTAAACATTTTCTGTTGTGCAGATAAACATCTCAAGGGACCCAATGCAATTGCTGCCACTCGACTTGAGTTATTAGTCCAAATCTTTCTGTTCTCTTGTATACAGAACTTTCTACGAGATCAGAGCAACAAAACCAATTATAACCTGGTGTGTGAGACGTTGCAGTTTCTTGACTGTATCTGTGGCAGCACGACAGGAGGACTGGGACTGCTGGGGCTCTACATTAATGAGAGGAACGTAGACCTGGTCATACAGACGCTCGAGACCATCACAGAGTACTGCCAGGGTCCTTGCCATGAAAACCAGGTATTGATTGAAACATAATCCTCATTGGAAAATGGGTACAAATCCACATAGTCCAAGTGTTAGATTTGATACCAAAATTAATTTATTTCTAGCTTTATTAAAGATACAAAATAAGTGTAAGACTTGATAAATAATAGTTTGGTATCATAGATTGTGTATTTCCTCCTCCACAGTCATGCATAGCAAGGCATGAGTCAAACGGCATTGACATCATCATCGCGCTCATTGTGAATCCAATTGATCCGTTGGGAAAGAACCGACTTGACCTTGTACTGGAGCTGAAGGTACTTGTTTGTTTGCAGTTAATCACGTAGTTTGAATATGGAGGCAATTTTACAAATAACAAGCATTGCAAATTTTTGATTTGGCATGTAAAAACAAATACACTTAGCACCAGCAGAAAAATGTGTGAATATTCTTAACTTCACAGTAATTTGTTTTAAAAAGGCTCTTTTCTTTACAATTAACAATCAGAACAATGCATCTAAACTTCTCTTGGCCATCATGGAGAGTCGTCATGACAGTGAGAATGCGGAGAAGATCCTGTACAAGATGAGACCCAATGAATTGGTGAGCGAATCAGTGTCAAACAATATTGCTGCTGTGGGATAAGACTGTATAGGAGCATTCTTAGTACCTGAATGAACTGTTGTGCAATCAATAAATATGGTTTAGATCATCTGTTATCAGCCAAAGCATGTCTGTTCTGTGCCATCAATGCAGTAATGTCGTGATGTCACATCTACAGGTTGATGTGATAAAGGAGGCTTACGTTCAAGGAGAAGAGAGTGAGATTGGTCAAGAGACATCAGATCAGATCAACCCTAAAGATGTTGGCCACAACATCTTCATCCTGGCCCATCAGGTAAGATTTAGATGTTAAATGAGAGCTACCTAGCAGCTCTGTGTTTACGTAAGGGGTACTGACGAAAAAAACTTATATTTTGCTTTGTTAAACCTTTAAAATGGAATATTTAGCAGGCTATGATAACTAATCAGGGTTAATGACATTGATTGGTGCAGATTAAGGGTACTTAATAATGAAGATGTTAAACACAAAATAACATTTAGTGATAGAACATATTGCAATATCTGTAAAAATCACAAACCTACTGAAGATTACGGAGGATTAGATATTATTTAAAAAATTTAGCCGATACCGATAACCGATAATTCTTTATATTTGAAAGCCGATAACCGATATATCGGCCGATAAACTTAAATCCAAATTTTTACCTAATTTTGAGAGCCTGATTACAAATACCAAAAGTCTTACAATTAAATCCATGTCCCAAGTGCACAATTATAATGATGTTCTCATTATGGTGTTGTATAGCCAATATGACAGTTTTGCGCTGAACATGTTGTATCGAACCGTATTTTCATTTTTTGAAGAGATTTCAATCATATTTCAAGAAATTCAAAAACATAAACAGTGCCTCAGTGTCTCAGCTGAAGGGAATAATACATTATTTATCGTCTTTAATATATCGGCCACATTTTCTTACCAGGCCGATAACGATGACATTAAAAATTAACATATATGGGCCGATACCGATATATCGTGCAATTGAAAGTTGGCGAATAGTTCATGGCCATCAACATGCTTTTCGCCATTTAAAAAATCCCTCTGTGGAAGGGTTAAAGGGATAGTTCGCTTAAAAATTATTTCATTAATTACTCGCCTTCATGTCGTTTCACTCCCTTAACCCACTGTGGTCTGAGGTGTTTTCTGGGTCCTGGAGGTGTTCTGACATGCTCTGACATATGTGCTTTTTTCTGTTATTTGTGACATTTTCATGGCTAAAGTCTGATTACACCGTATTCAGCACAAACTCTGCTACAATAATATGTCAGCAGCATGTATGTAAAAGTTTGTAATTTTGAGATAATGATGTTTATGCGTGGTTTGTGAAATAACAAAAAAAATTGATCATCTTTGGAACACAAATGAGGATCTTTTTAATGAAATTTTAACATTTTTCTGGCTACTACTACCACTAATATCTGAATAAATGCCTAAATTCAATCTGTTCATCATTTAAAGGTATTGAGTATCTTCAGAAGATTTGGACTAAACCGCTCATATGGATTAGTTTTACGATTTTTGAAGTGTCAAAATGGTAGTTGCAATGCGTAGTTGCCAGTGGAGGGAGAGAAAGCTCTCAGATTTCATTAAAATACCTTAATTTGTGTCATTCTCAAGTACTTAATGAAAGAATTTAAATTTTTGGGTGAACTAACCCTTTAAGGCCTCTTGTGAGTAAATTCTTTAATTCTCAATCAAGTTGTGCATTTTTCAGTTTCAATCTTATTCTTTCTCAGTTTCTCTTATCTTTCACTTCCACAGTCTCAGACATCTGCCAGACAGTTTATATCTGTCGAACTGGCTGCTTTCATAATGACATAACTTCAGGTGTTTCTGTTTTTTCAAACACAAATCACATCACGCAGACGACTGTGAGGGAACTCTAGTGCAAGTATCCATAGTTCTCTCACTGAATAATATATGTTATGACTCTTGGCATAGTTTTCAGTGATATTTTTGTTTAAAATTCAGGACTTTTACACAGACCCTGTGGCTATTTTAGATGGACAACGGTTTGATAAACACTGGCTTATGGCTGAATGGTCTAGTTGGGGAGATTCTGATTCACTTAGGCCATTTGCACAATTTTTATCAGTCTCATTTTCCTGTACAAAATGCTTAGTATTAGAAAACAAGCAGTGCCTGAGGACATAAGAGTCGAGCAGAGAAAGGAGGAGAGGGAGTCAAATGAAAAGGAATAATCCCTTATTTTCTAGTTTCACTGACACTGAGAAAGAAATAAACAGACATTACTTTAAAGGGGACCTAATATGCAACTTTCACTTTTACATGGTGTTTGAACATTAAAGGGTTAATTCACCCAAAAATGAAAATTCTGTCAGTAATTACTCAAAAGTAGAAGCAGCTTATTTGCATTTAAAGAGACACACGAAAACATCATATTTTTGATTCCTTTAAAAAAGCGGTGTTTTGGGCATGCTATAATAAATGATCTTTGGGGTATTTTGAGTTGAAACTTCATGACGCGTACAAACGGACACACGCCTGAGACTTATAGTTCATCTCATATTTATAGGTCTTCTGCTTAAACGTTGATTAAACGTACATTTATTGATGATTACTGACATTTATTTTTAATTAGTGGTATTTGTCAAGGCAAGTCACACTATTGCAATTGTTCATACTTAGAACTTAAGTAACCACCCAGAAACAGCATAACAACTAGGGTTGGGCCGATGGACGATATCATCATTAACTTGATCTGTAACGTGAGATGAGCGCCGTGTTTGGGCCGCAGTTCAGATATTTCTGGCTGTTGGATTTATTACAGTGCGGGAATTCATCACTTTCTCCCGAAATACATGAAAGTAAGTGGCCAAGAAAAATAGAGTTGACTTTATAGTTATTTACACAGTGTCTATCTGATATGAATAAAAACCGTCCTCAAATATTTGAATGGGTTGTTATTTCTGCTTCCATAGACACCATTGTGTATTTTACCAACTAAAAATGTATTGTTTTGCTATAAAATATATATATATATATATATATATATATATATATATATATATTTAAATGTCTGAAACCTAAAATAAATATTATGTGGTTAAAAACACTGAACAGTTGTGATAAAGCCTATGACAATCGCATATTGCAGGTGGTTTGATATGTCACTTTTGGCCACAATTAAATGTTCTATTTAAAAAAGTTTATTCAACAAGGCAATTGTTTGAATTGATGTGAACTTATGTTCATGAGAGAACGCTCTGTAAAAGTGCTTTGACTGTCACATCCTGTAGAAATGTGAGTAAATTTACTTTTCACCTCAGGAAGTTAAACTGAATTGTGATACTGTAAACGGTTTTGACAAAGAACATTCCCATGTCCTTATTTTCCATTGTGGTTTCAATTTCTTTTTGTTTGCTCAGCATTGTTGGGGTGTTTTTTTGTTCGCTACAGTGCTGAAAAACAACTGCCAAATACAAGATCCTCCTGTGTTTACTGGGTACATGACAAAGTAAATGCCATTATTTGGTGTCAGTTTAGCTCTCTATTGCGTGTCTTGCTCTCTTCCAGCTCTAATAAGCAGATTCCTGATGTTACTGTAGCTTTGATCTGAAATGAAAAGAAATTTTGGCTTAAACCTCAGTGAGGAGACAAAGTGATTTCACCTTCTTAGTGTCTTAATGATGCGCATTTGTGTTCTTTCAGCGTGTACGAAAACAAGCATGTAAATCCCTCGCTCCTATTTACCGTGTTAAGGCCTTTATGCGGAAGCTTAAAAAAGGTGAAGGGGTGGAATGATTGCTTGTTTGTCTCAATGACTTGTCCTTGTTTGAGGTTACAGAGTCTTTAAATGGTTACTAAACAGAAAAGTAAGTACAGTAGTTTGATTCAATGCTCTGAGGAGCCTTCTCTATGTTTTTTTTAAGTAGATGGTTCTTTATTCAAATGAATTGTCTCTGGGTGCTGTTGTCTCACTAAAAAGTCTTGGCCACATCACTGTGGGTATTCAGCCATTGAGATAAACATCAGAGTTCCTCTGCGTGGGCTGATCTTAAAATGTTTTGATTTTGAAGTAATCCGGTTGATCAGTCCTGACCTCTTATGAATTGACTCATCGGGGGGTTGCATAGGCATTATGAAACTTCTAAATCGCTAATGTGATTTGTGTTAGCCAAATCACCAATGTGTCATTAATAGATTAATGGTGTTCCTGCAACTTCAACCACTTTGTCTCAAAGGTTGACTTTTATTAAAACCATAGACAGTAAAGGAAATGGACACAGCGACCCCACTGATTTCAACAGAGAAAATTGAAGCCCGTTAAAAGCTGATCGCCAGGTGTACTGCGCGAGCTCAAACTGAGCCTGTCACGTGAGCAAACTGTATGTCTTCTAATAGCTGTGCCGAGTTAAATCTGAATAATTCCCTTCCGAATCTCACAGAGACTGGGGAGAGTGAGTATTAGCTGTCCATGAGCTAGCGGCAGGGTCAACTTTATGAGACTCTATGGGCTTCTCCCTTGACTTTATGCCTCCACGTCCCCCCGATTGCTTGCGAGCTTCTCCTCCTGTCTATATGGTAATTTCTCTACTGTGACTCTCTCTACGGAGAGTCGATTCGTTATGACACAATCGTTAGCCTATTTTTTCAAAAACTGCTTCTACGGGACCATAACCTGATGGATTACCCCCTTGATAAAAAAACTAACAAATTGTAGCTTTTTTTTCTCTTATTTGTGTAGATTTTGTTGATGAACCATTGTCTCAAAGTCAGATTTTCAATTTTAAACTAAGAAAATCCATTATAAAATTGAATTATTACATCTAAATATAGAAATAAATAAACCATTTCGATACTTATTTTGTGAAAATTATATACACACACATATATATGTGTGTATTTATATATATATATCTTTAAAATGTGTGTGTATATATATATATATATATATATACAGTATATATGTATATATATACATATATATATATATATATATATATATATATGTGTGTATAGCACACATACACACACACACATGTGTGTATTTATATATATATCTTTAAAATGTGTGTGTGTGTGTGTGTATATACAGTATATGTGTATAGCATATATATATATATATATATATATATATATATATATATGTGTGTGTGTGTGTGTGTGTATATGTGTGTATATGCATATTTTTTTACACAAATTATGACTCACTCAGTTGTAGCATTATTTCCATCATATATTTTTTTTTAACTTTCTTTAGGTAATACATTTTTATCAAAAGTTAGTGTAGTGTCATTTTCAATCATGTTGTAATTTGTATTTGGTTATGCAAAAAGTTTTTAAAAATATTTATTTTTTTATTCATGAAAATTACAATTAGTTAAATTCAATTAGTTGAAGAATAATTATTTATAGGGCTAGTTCGCCACAAAATGTTGTTATACTCATATGTTTGGATTCACAATTTTGTTTTACATAATGGGTATCTTGCCACCATTCTTGTCCATTTTGCTTTAACTTGATAATTGTGTATTAGCATATACATAAAATTCTAGCTATGAAATTTATTTTAGCCAGACAAAATAGAGGCCATTTTATTACAAAAAAAATGTAATTTCCACATTTGTCATTTTAAATAATTTTATAAAATTTAACACATAGTTTGAGGTAAGGTGAAAATAAAACTGTGGTTGACAGGATGTATGTCCACCGATGGTCATTATTAGTAGAAAAGTTCACACAGCCAGAAGTGACCATAATTGAAGAATCACCCTGATATGGAACTGTTGTTTCTGAATCTGTTTTTATGATCAGTTGGCACGCCACAATAAAAACCTCCAGCAGAGTTTGAAACCTGGCCTTGACCCCAGCATCGAGGGAGAGACAGCGCTCAGATACTACGCCAACCACACTGCTCAGATAGAGGTAAGACAATATGAGAGTTTAAGATAACTGCTTAATTTAGTGGCTTTTCTGTAACTTTATTATGACACATTTTGAGACCTATTTACATGTCGTTGCTTTTATCAGAAATTTAAGTCAAAGTTTATTATTTAAACATGATTTATTACAAAATGTGTGTATACTTTTTTTAATTGCATTTTTAGATTGTTCGTCATGATCGCACAATGGAGCAGATCGTGTTTCCTGTGCCCAACATCTGTGAGTACTTAACAGAAGAATCAAAAGTACGTGTATTTACCACCACAGAGCGAGACGACCAGGGCAGCAAGGTCAACGACTTCTTCCAGCAGTTTGAGGACCTTTACAATGAGATGAGGTGGCAGAAGAAAATAAGAAGTGGGTTGTTTTTACTTTGCTCGAATGTAACGATTTATCACAAGTTTGAGTCTCTGCCAGAGTTATTATACTGATGTATTGGTGTGTGTTTGCAGATAATGCACCACTTTTCTGGGTGTCAAAACATATATCTCTATGGGGTAGTATCTCCTTTAACTTGGCTGTGTTAATCAACTTGGCTGTGGCTCTTTTCTACCCATTTGGAGATGATGGAGATGAAGGTACGGCTTTGATTCTTGACATCTAAAAAGTTGCATTATTATGGCCCTATAATTATCCGTGGCACGAAACACAAACTGAATTTAGCAAAAATTGGTTGAATTAATCAAAAATTTTATTCAATTTAGATATGAATTTTATAAAAAACTAAGCTTGACTTAAATACAAACTGCTAAAATAAAGGTTTGGTTTAGCTTGATCAAATTATGACAGAATTATATATTGTACTGTAGAATGTACTTCTTAAAGTAATAATAACAATAATTAAATTAAAATTTTTCATCCATGTTTTAAATAAACCTTTTTAATTGCAAATCTCTGTTGTGGCCACATTTCATATGGCATTCTTGTTGTTAAAAATTTTAATAAATTATTTAATTATCCTTTAAACCATTAGAATGGGATCCAGAAAAATAAAAATGGAAAAAACTGATATATTTATTTCGTATTTTTACGAATTCTAAGGGTCATTAAATCATAATGATATAAATTATAAAAGGGGTAGTTCCCAAAAATCTTCATGCAGTTCTTTGTTTTGTCTGTTAGGTATCTTGCCTCCATTCTTGTCGGTATTGCTTTGGGTGGCAGTGGTCGTGAGCACCTTCACATTGTTTGTTCTTCCCCGGCGTGGAGGTATCCTGGCGTTCCTGGTCACCGTCATCTTCCGCTCTATTTACACACTGGGCTTAGGACCCACACTGCTGCTTCTGGGGGCCGCCAACGTAAGGCAATTTCATTACTAACCATTCACGCTTCATTTAGCCCATCAGTTTTCAGCGTCCGTAAACTGATTAAACGTCAAAGTGTATTTTACATTTATAAACCAACCGAACTCCTATTAGAAAAGACCATCCACTAACAACCTCATGTCCGCTGATTAATCGTTAACACCTATTAATTACAAAAAGCGGCTCAATATCTGGCTAAATATGAAAGATGGCAGCAGAGGATT
The DNA here is from genome assembly GCF_016745375.1 of Pimephales promelas. Next base: position 4,902,519 of record NW_024121599.1, read on the forward strand.
TAGCATTGCCATTTTGCATCAGTGTCAGTTACATGTATGATGACAGAAGCAGCTGATGTGCTTGATGTGCATTCAGATAAAAAAAATTGTGATTTCATGCCTCCCTCTAAGCCAAATGGAGCTCCAGCCTTCAAACTGCTGACACGTCCCTCTGTTGTGTCAGTCTGTTTGCGTCTTTTCAAGCTGGCGTCTCCTCAGCCATTATGGCACCACATGAAGGACCAACAGAGACATGTGCTAAAACAGATTCTAGAAGTCTGGGATCTGTTATACTAGATGCCACTCGCCACATCTTCTAGCAGTCGCCACAAACCATGTTTATCCTTACTGCAAGTGCAGACCGTGTACATTTTCTTTCACCTTGCTCATGGTTTTTAGTAAGTACTAGCTTTCTAAGTGACACTTAGTGATAAAGTGATAAATTTCCAAGTTCCAAGTGATGAATTTGCACTAAATTCAAGGGTTACGGCCTAGTTACACCTAGCCACTTCATGCATGTTAACTGATCAGATTGTCAATGGATGATTTATATGGTTTAGGTGGATTATATTATTTGCACTTATCGTTGTTTTTTCTTTGCTATTTGTGAAAAGTGTTTGTATTGAAGGCTATTTTAATGTGATTGTAAGGATCTATTGTGGCATTATCTTCTAATGTCTTCTCACAGCTGCTGAATAAAATCGTGTTCCTGGTTAGTTTTGTGGGGAACCAGGGCACGTTCACACGAGGGTACAAAGCAGTTATCATGGACATCTTCTTCCTTCTGCACGTCGGTTACGTCATTGTGTGCATGCTGGGTCTGTTCGTGCATGAGTTCTTCTACAGTATCCTGGTATGATTTCACACTTTTTGCAATATATTATATACACATATATGTAATGATTTAAAGTAGTGTTCAGGGATGCTTGCTTTGAGAGAGAACAAATTTCTGTATTTTTATGGCTGTCAAAGTTGTTAGCTTAGGATATAAATTAAAAAATGATACAATCATTTAACACATTTACTGATTCTTTTAGTTTATTTTTGGCTTCAAAAAATCTGGACAGAAATTATTAGATTAGGTACAATAAATTTTATTCTATTGACTGCGCTAGTTGTAACATTTAGAAAAAAAAATATTTTTGTGCACACAGATTTTTTATGTTTATAAATGTTTCTTATGCTCACTAAGGCTGCATTTATTTGGTCAAAAATTCAGTAAAAAAGTATTATTGTAAAATATTACCATTTCAAATAATTTTTTATATATATATATATATTTTAAAATGTAAATTATTCCTGTGATTGGAAAGCAAATGGTCAGTATCATTACTCCAGTCTTTAGTGTCATATGATCCTTCAGAAATCATTTTATTATGCTGATTTTGTGCTAATGAAATTATTATCATTATTAACAGTTGTGCTGCTTAATATGTTTGTGGAAACCATGCTACCTTTTTTTCAGGATACTTTGATGCAAAAGTTTTAAATAATAATTTTTTTACATTCCTACAAAATATTGTCTCTTTACAATAATCTAATCCAAATGTAATAATTTGATTTTGGCTTTAGAACAATTAAAAATTATTTATTTTTGTTAACAATTATTTCTTTTTTAAACAATTTATTTTCTTAAATGCATACATGTAAACATGTTTGTATAATGTTCCCCTTTCTTTCCCTCTTCTCTAGTTGTTTGATCTTGTACGTAGAGAGGAAACGCTCCTAAACGTGATGAGGAGTGTGACAAAGAACGGCCGCTCCATCTTCCTCACAGCTGTTCTGGCTATCATCCTGGTCTACCTCTTTTCCATTGTGGCCTTCCTCTTTTTTAAAGATGACTTCCTTATGGAAGTAGACCGCCTCCCTTCTTTAAGTAAGCATGAAGTGTACATGATGTCCCCGTCACGCTCGTTGCTGTAATGGCCTCCTATCTCTCCAGCTGCCCATTGCATAGAACATGTGGTTTTGGTCTTTCTTTCTTTGGTGCTGGTCATGTGGTTTTATATTTCCCAAAAGTTCTGCATGGTTAAAGCCATTATCATGTGCTAATGTGCAACCCTGCGTATCGCATATGTAAATGAATTGGTATGAATGGCAGTAAAATGTCTCTTTTAAAAAGAGTAGCACATCTGCAATGAATTCAGTATGTATATGTGGATGCGTGACGGTGAAGATATTCCGTGTATGTGTGTTTATATGAACACATGGCCATGTTGAGATAGGAGAGGACCTGCCATCACATGGCACCTGTTGCATAACCCAGCAGTGGCCACACTCCCTTATGTAATCACTTCCTCTGTGCACTGCAGCACTGCAAAAACACTGGGGACAGAAAGGGCACAAACATACACTGGAGCACAACAAGCACGATTTAATAAAGCGTTTCTATTGTGAAAAAACTAGTGCTGTCAAATCTATTTAATTGCGAAAAAATCACATATAACATAAGTTTTTGTTTACATAATATACACTCACCTAAAGGATTATTAAGAACACCATACTAATACTGTGTTTGACCTCCTTTCGCCTTCAGAACTGCCTTAATTCTACGTGGCATTGATTCAACAAGGTGTTGAAAGTATTCTTTAGAAATGTTGGCCCATATTGATAGGATAGCATCTTGCAGTTGATGGAGATTTGTGGGATGCACATCCAGGACATGAAGCTCTAGTTCCACCACATCCCAAAATGCTCTATTGGGTTGAGATCTGGTGACTGTGGGGGCCGTTTTAGTACAGTGAACTCATTGTCATGTTCAAGAAACCAGTTTGAAATGATTCGAGCTTTGTGACATGGTGCATTATCCTGCTAAAAGTAACCATCAGAGGGTGTGTACATGATGGCCATTAAGGGATGGACATGGTCAGAAACAATGCTCTGGTAGGCCGTGGCATTTAAACGATGCCCAGTTGGCACTAAGGGGCCTAAAGTGTGCCATGAAAACATCCCCCACACCATTACACCACCACCACCAGCCTGCACAGTGGTAACAAGGCATGATGGATCCATGTTCTCATTCTGTTTACGCCAAATTCTGACTCTACCATCTAATGTCTCAGAAATCGAGTCTCATCAGACCAGGCAACATTTTTCCAATCTTCCAATTTTTGTTTTTGTGAGCTCTTGCAAATTGTAGCCTCTTTTTTCCTATTTTTGGAGAAGATGAGTGGTACCCGGTGGGGTCTTTTGCTGTTGTAGCCCATCCGCCTCAAGGTTGTGCGTGTTGTGGCTTTGCTGCATACCTCGGTTGTAACGAGTGGTTATTTCAGTCAAAGTTGCTCTTCTATCAGCTTGAATCAGTCGGCCCATTCTCCTCTGAGCTCTAGCATCAACAAGGCATTTTTGCCCATAGGACTGCCACAAACTGCATGTTTTTCCCTTTTCAAACCATTCTTTGTAAACCCTAGAAATGGTTGTGCATGGAAATCCCAGTTACTGAGCAGATTGTGAAATACTCAGACCGGCCTGTCTGGCACCAACAACCATGCCACTCTTTCCCATTCTGACATTCAGCTTTGAGTTCAGGAGATTGTCTTGACCAGGACCGCACCCTTAAATGCATTAAAACAACTGCCATGTGATTGGTTGATTAGATAATTGCATTAATGAGAAATTGAACAGGTGTTCCTAATAATCGTTTAGGTAAGTGTATGTGTGTATATATGTATATGTGCTTATGCATATATACAGAAATGTATTGTACACACACATAGACAGATATATAAATATGTGTGTGGGTATACAGTATACACACACACACCCACAGACACATATATAATATATGTATATATACACACGCACTTTTATGTTAGATGTGATTAATCTCGATTAAAAAGATTGTACAGCACTAGAAACTTATTCAACTAAAATAAATGTGACAAATAAGCTAAATCAAACTTTTGAATTTACAAATGCATGCTATGAGTGCAGATTTTAACATTTTTACCAAAAAGCTCAACTGATGAGTATTTGTTTTTTTTTGTTTTTTTTAGAGAGGCCAAATTTGAAGGAGTCTATGAGCTGTCTGACTGACTCCTGTTCCAACTCCGCCTTTAGTTCTCACCACGGTTAGTCAGCTCTGTATTTGTTTTTACAGTGGCAGCCCCCCTTAACTTTCTGGACAGTTGGGCCACACATAAAATGTATGCATGTCATCATTTCAAGAATAAGAATAATTCAGCATTTACTGTGTAATTGTATACAGTATTATGTTCAGTATTATGCTGAATAATTCAGCATTTACTGTACAGCACTCTTTTGATTTAACCTCTGTCTCACCATTTAGCTGAATGTTCTAGCATAAATGCGTTAGTGGTGGCATGTCGTGTGATTTGTGTGTGTGTGTGTGTTTATGGTTTTTTGAAGTGTATGTTTGTGAAAGGTTGGTCCTATGTATTTATTATAGAGGTTAAGGTGCTGAGATGACCCGTGTGTGTGTGTGTGTGTTGAGGAGATGACTCAGTGCTGCTTTGTTCTGCTTTGCCCTGGGAGTCATTAAAGATCACCTGTGCTTCTAGATATCAACACGTGTCCACTTTCTCTCACACACTCACCCTCTTCCTTTCTTTCTTTGACCTCTCTCTCTCTGTGTGTCCCTTACTTATTCCTTACTTAACTTTTCCATGCTCATTTCCATACTCATTTTCAATCTTCCTCTCTTTTTTAATGTGTTATGTGTCTTTTCTTAGTCTCTGCTCCTGCAAAATGTCTTTTAAAAGTTTAATGGCCTTTTCAAACTGTGTATATACACTACAGTGTGGTCCAAAAGTAGAGTACTAGTGGAGACCACTAGTAAAAATCCCTGTTATTTGCATGTGATAGATGGATGAATACATTTAATGATTGATTAATGGATTATTATTTATTAATATGAATTATTCAAAAATATTATTTTTAAAAAATTGCATCATTAAAAAAATAAAAATAATAATAATAATTCTGTATAATTATAATTCTAAATAAATAAATATGTTGAGGATCATAGTTATTTATATAATTCAGTTTTATAACAATATTTTTACTTGCATAAAGTAATTAATTTAAAAATATAATTAGACGTCTAAATATATGAATAAAAATGTAAGTAAAAATCCTGAATATTTAGTTATAAACATGAATAAATATTTATGAACCTGCAGAAATACTTAATATTAAATATATAAATAAGTTTTTAAAAATGATATATATATATATATATATATATATATATATATATATAATTACAAATGTGTCTGAATGTGTTACTATGTCCGTATATTTGTGTGTGTTCATTCCAGTGGAAGAAGAGGATAAAGATAGTACAGAGCGTGTGTGTGACACCCTGCTGATGTGCATCATTACGGTTCTTAACCATGGGCTGAGAAACGGAGGAGGAATTGCAGATGTTCTGCGCAAGCTCTCCAAAGAGGTGAACAGAATATCATCAACGCAACACATTCAGACATCAAATACGCCAATAAATCCTTTGTGGCGTCACTATGTCAGTGTAATCCATGTTTAAAGCAGTGGAATCTGCAGGCATCTGTACATCATCCTTTTAAAGACCCCTGCATTCATTTACACTCTCTCTAAAAATCTGTCTATATTCTTTGAAGCGTTGCAAAATCAGTCATGGCTGCTTCAAAAGATCTGTCAGGAGTCTTTTTTGTGGATGATTGAAAACTGCTGATCAATAATTTGATGATAAACTGCATTTAGGTCTTATTTTGTAATATTTCACTTTTCAAGCCGAAATATATAAAGTAAAATATTTTTATTTATAACCCCCTCGCTGTTGCTCCTCAGGAGCCCATGTTCCCGGCACGTGTCGTGTTCGACCTCTTGTTCTTCTTCATTGTCATCATCATTGTATTGAACCTCATCTTTGGTGTGATCATTGACACCTTCGCTGACCTGAGGAGTGAGAAACAGAGAAAGGAAGAAATTCTGAAGACCACCTGCTTCATTTGTGGTATGTCTTTCTTCAAGGGAACATTTTATGAAAAACAGGGTAATGGGAAACTAACAGAGGTTAGCTAATCATAAGTTTTTGTATCTATATTTTGTAGAATTTCTGAGCTAAAATGAAAATGAATAGTGGGGTTCATGTTAATCTTTCAGTGAAATTGATATGAATTGTTCTTTATACCTCAAAGTGTAAATCCTGGGATGAATTGAGTGCTGTGATGGAGCTTAAAGGGATAGTCCACTTTTTTTGGAAATAGGCTCATTTTACCACTTCCCCAGAGTTAAACAGTTGGGTTTTACCATTTTTGAATCCATTCAGCCGTTTTTTTATATATATATTTAGAAGAATATCAGTAACCAGACAGTTTCTGGTCTCATTGACTTACATAGTAGGAAAAACATATATACTATGGAAGTCAATGAAACCAGAAAGTGTCTGGTTACTGATATTCTTCTAAATATCAGAAAATCGGCTGAATGGATTTGAAAAAGGTAAAACTCAACTGTTTAACTCTGGGGGAGTGGTAAAATGAGCCTATTTCCAAAAAAAAGTGGAGTATCCCTTTAAAGAGGACCCGTTATGCTTTTTCTTTGTTTTGTTACATTTTCAACTTTCTTTAGTGTGTTACTGTTTGAACATGAATAAGGTCTACAAACCTACAAAGCACAAAGTCCAATTCAAAGGGACATCTAATCTTCCAGGACACAGTATTCCACATTTAAATAATTACAGCCCAAGCCATACACACACAAAAACAAACCGGTGCGCGGCCTAGTTGAGTTGTGTTAGTTAGTAGTGTGTTGAAACTTGCAGTTATGGTAAGAGATGACGTGACCTTTATGAAACACTCTAAGCAGTTGGCCAATCACAACTCACTGGTCCAGCAGACCAATCAGAGCACACTGTGCATTCCAGGAACGTCTTTATATATGAAGGTAAATTAGTAGCATTTAGCTACTAACTATATTAGTAGCAACTATTGTACAAGTTCTCAAATTCACATCTATGTGTTCTCGTGTAATGCTACTCTTTTACCTTCATATGTACTAAAAGACTGGAAAGAGGGGTGCTGCAGCAATGTAAAATATGTGACAAATAATGTGTTTTGAACATTCAAGCATGAAAACCTATTATAGTAGACTATAAAAACAAAATCAAGACTGTAAAAGGGCATAATAGGACCTCTACTTTAAAAGTACATTTGAAAAAAATCTTAGTGAGGGCTGAAAATTGTCAAATAAAACCTTTGTGCCTATTTTAATGCAAAAAAAATAAAATGCTAAAAAAAGTGTAGAATATCACAGCTTTAAACGCAGGTATTTTCAACATCTGCACACCAGCGGAACATCTCCGAATGGCTTGGAAGTAGCCAGTGGTGCGGCTCTAAGCAGATGTCATGCCCTGTCACATTCTGTTACTCTGACTGCCTTTGAATTTTTATATGAGGTCTGTGACAGGCCTTTTTATTTGATGGATTCAACTATGATCATGGTGACATTTACTCCACTGAAGAGGACATAAAGACCATGTTACAGAAAAACAGATGTGGGGAAAAGTTGAATAGTGACTATAAACAGTGGAATACCATGAATAAAACAAATGATTTTGACAGAAAGAATGGCTTTTCTTTGAACAATCATTCATTCTTATTATCTGCTCATCTTTAGGACTTGAAAGAGACAAGTTTGATAACAAGACCGTGTCGTTTGAGGAGCACATCAAGTCAGAGCACAGCATGTGGCACTATTTGTACTTCCTGGTCTTGGTGAAGGTGAAGGACCCCACCGAGTACACTGGACCCGAGAGCTACGTGGCCCAAATGATTAAGGTTAGTCCTCTGGCACATTTGGTACCATGATACAGTGAGCCCTAACATGTATTTGGACACTTTGTGTCTGTCAAACTGGATCATGTTGTAGTTAATGTGTTGAATTACACTTGTGGTTACTGAATCTGACGAGATACACTAAATTTGGATACATACCTTATACACATTTTTTCAGGTTTTCAAATCAGTGATATATAAAAAGCAATGTTTTCTGTGATGGGTAGGTTTAGGGGAAGGGTTAGTGTAAGGGAATAGGAGACTGGTTGTTGTAAAATCATTATGTGTATGAAAAGTCCCCATAAAACATGAAAACACCACGTGTGTGTGTGTGCTTATATCTCTGTCTCTTACTCCGAGTGCACTGTCTGCAGTAGGCGCCAGCTAAAGGAGACCGTGAACTTTCTTAAAATAAGAGAAAGACTCCTTTGATGGCATTCCTAAAGCCTTTCGATGTGTACTGTGTATACTTTAATTTGTTTGTTTATATTTGTGTGTGTAACCTTCTCTTGCTCCTGGTATCTCACAGAGCTTACTGAAAGAAGTCTAGCAATTAAAGCCTTTGTTAAGACCGCTTTTTCTCTATAATAATGGGCTGAGTGGGACTAATGTTTATCGTGGAGGATAGGAGAACAATCTGTGTAGTGTTATATAAAAATTGTATATTTTCTGCACCAATGGTCATCGTATTAAAGGGTACATTTACAGTTACATCAGTCCATTAATATGGGTTTTACACTTCAAGATAAATAAAAATTATGCCTACGTACGCATATTTTATGAAAAATAATTAGAAATCAATATTTTTTTAAATGGAGAAGTTGGACACAACTGTTTAAAAAGCATTCAGGACATGAAGAGTATGCATGAGTTCTGTGATTCTTAAATGTGAGTTCATTTGTTCAAATGTACACTACTATTTAGAAGTTTTGGGTTGGAGAGATATTTTTAAATAGCTCATCAATGCTGCATTTATTTGATCAAAAATACAGTAAAATCTGTAATATTACTATATGATTACTATTTAAAAAAACTGATTATTATTTTAAAATGTAATTTATGTTTCTTTTTACATTTTGTAATTTATGTAATTTATATTTTAAAATGTAATTGTAATTTCAAATGTTCACTTATATCATACCTTGATGTGATTTTGTATGCTAGTGTATTCTTTTTATGTATGTATGTACAGAAATAGACCATGGTAAATATATTTACACAGGTTTTCAACCCTATTTGAATATTGCAAACCAGTTGAATGCTCCCTGAAACAATTATTAAACTAATATTAGCACAAGTTTTGCCTCAAACCACCTGACGAATGAAGCCACTCAAAACTTGTGGCTTTTAAGAGGTTTCTCTAGCTATTTGAGTCAATGAAAACATAATACTTACGTTTAAATGTGAATTTGCCGATCACCGAACTCTCAGCCGCGCTTTTTTAAAATAAAAATGCTGTCGTCACCAGCGCAATGACTTGTGGGGTAGGATTGGCCACTTAGGATCAATTTATGTATACTGTCTTTCATGGAGAAACCAAGGCTGCATTTGGCGTTCTTTTTTTTTTTTTTTTTTTTAATTCAATTGGGACAGCCTTCATCACGTCGCGGTGACACAACCGGCCTTCAAATGCGACCTTCGGAGGGTGCAGCCTTTGAATTGGGACACAGCTCCAGTGTTGCTATGAACACAATGGTCCTTATTAAAGCTGTGATGGGAGAGTTAAGACACATATCTAAGAGTGTTGTTCTTTCTCATATCAGGATGGGTTAGGAAACTACACTACAGCCTGGCTTTTAAATTATTGAGTGTGTGTTTATAGACTCCATTCACCTGAAAACACAAGTAATGCAACTCTCTGCAAAAGCAGCATGCTTTAGCTGCTTCCCTGCTCATATTCAAAGAGAAAGCACACTTTTTTGAGCACAGCACAGTTTCAACTGCAGGTTTACATTGAAGCAGGTGTGTGTGTGTTTGTTTGTGTGTGATTATCACTCACAGGCTGCCGGAGAAAGAGTGTGTGCAGGTACTGCAGCAGTCACAGCATTATGTAACCCATCTCAAGTGGCCTGCTATTAGCTCAGCCTATCCTCACACGTGCTCTCCTGTCCCACACACACCTGCCACGCCGCTCATTATCACACAGTGAGTCAGGCGTTTCCTTGGCAACACCGTCGTCATGCACTGTCGGCAGGAACGAGAAAGAAAAACTCTTCGGCCTCTAGACCTGTGATCAATGCAAGTTCAAAGGTCACGCATTCACTGTTGTATCCGGTTCTCCCAGCTGGGCGTCTCAGAATGTGTATGTGTGTGTGTGAACAGATGTCTGCAGGAGTGCGTGTGCTGCGGCTAGCCATACTAATCAAACTGATTATTGCAATCATGCTGCTATTTCCAGAGCCGAGTCGATGGCAAAGCTCTGAAACTGCCTTTCCATTGCAAAACAGCATCTTTATGATGATGAGAGACGAGGACACGTGATCGAACGATTATGCTGTCTGTCAGATAGAAAAGGAAGTTTAATGGCACTTTAATGACAGTCCAAACACCTTTCCCACTCACTAGTCTGCCACAGTGTGCTTGCGCCAAAGCGTATATGTACATTTGTGAGGTGTTGGCTGCCATGTTATTAGGCGCTTTGGTGATAAAATGCTTTCTTCTATATACCTTAATGATAGGCCAATGAGAAGTAATCCATTTGCAGGTTGATTTGGCTTGATTCGTTTTTGGAGGAAGTCTCTAATTCTCACCAAGACTGAATTTATTTGTCAGTAGAAACTGTAAACTTGTGAAATGTTAAGCTAAATGTACTGCTAAACCATGACCACCATGTGTTTTATGAAAGTAAAGTACTTTATTTTTATCAACGATATTTACATCTTATCGAAATGCTCTGTTTGTCGTCTCCAAAAACCCCTCTTTCAGACGAAGTCGATCGGCAAAGCCTTCTTTATACTGGTGGAGGTTGTTGAAGTTGGAATCCTTGAAGTGCTTCAGGTCACTACATCCAACTACCGAACATTTTGACTTGCCCTCTCGTAACTTCTGCATCATTGAGCTTGGACTACAAAATCGGAGCGAGAAATTAAAATGGCGGATTGCTCGAAGTGTTGGGGTGGTAGTCAGTGTCCTGACAAACAGTTCCGCTGCAAATACTGTGACGTAATTGTTAAAAAAAAACGTCATAGAGGACAGAAAAATATGAACAGGTTGCAAAATATGACCAAAACAGAACATAAAGATATAAACGAAGCACCTGAAGAGAATAATTTCATCTTTTCTGTACTTATAAACACTCCAAATATACAACAAAATGCTTTTAAAGGGATACTCCATTTACAACTTCCCCAGAGTTAAACAGTTGGGTTTTACCGTTTTCGAATCCATTCAGACGATTTTCTGATATTTAGAAGAATATCAGTAACCAGACACTTTCTGGTCTCATTGACTTCCATAGTATATATTTTTTCCTACTATGGAAGTCAATGGGACCAGAAACTGTCTGGTTACTGATATTCTTCTAAATATCAGAAAATCGTCTGAATGGATTCGAAAACGGTAAAACCCAACTGTTTAATCTGAGGGAGTTATTTCCAAAAAAGTGGGGTATCCCTTTGAGGGCAAAATGGATTTTGCATGATATGTCCGCTTTAATAAAGCCTGAGAAAGATCCAACCCCTAAGGGTTGGCTGACCAATAAGAAAAGTGAGATGTCTGAGAGGGAAAGCGGGTCTTAGTTGATTTATGGTCTTTGCCCCCAGCGTGCTTGGACTGTTCATTCAAGCTCAAATAGACATAACAAATTCACATTGCATTTTAAGAGAAGGTGATGTACATCAAAATGTGAGTCATGAAATATTCATTTAAGTCATGAAAGTCATTTAATAAATGATGATTAATTAGGTAGGAGGCATGATACAGGTGAGGTTAAATTGACCGTTAGCTGGTTGTATAATAAAATACATACCATACCAGACACACGACAGTAAATAATTAACACGATGCTATGTTCCATGTTCATTTATAGATCAGTTCTGTTCAGCAAAGTCTGTATTAAAGATTTTTCCTGTCTTCCAGTTGTCTTTCTGTCTCGCATGTGGCAAGTAAAATCTCCTTCTCAGCCCTGTAACATGACACTGTTTCAGCCCTGGTGTTCATTTCATTTGGGATGTTAGTTCAGGAGTTTTATAAACCTTTGTATATAATGAATAATTAGTGTTTGTCTGATGGGTCCAGACCCTACAGAGATGATAATCAAAACTAAACAGATGTTTATCTGACCCGAGGCATGAGCTGTACAAGCTCCGCCCTTTTCTGGAAAGCTGGGTGGGGAGCAGCAGCTCATTTGCATTTAAAGATACATGCACGGAAAACAGCGTGTTTTTCCTTCCACTCAAATTGTGGTGTTTTACCAAAAATCTTACTATCTCCAACCTTTTGAACTGTACTGTTATTTAAAAAAAATTAACATTTAATATTTGCCTTGCACACAGTTCATGAAGCAACTGGACCTTTATCACTGAATATTCAATATGATAAGGGGCCAGTTGCATGAACATAGCCATTATATTAAGACTGTTGCTGCGTCCCAATTCGCATACTATCCGTCCTAAATAGTATTCGAAAATAGAATTAGTGCGTCCCAAACCGTAGTATGTTGAAATGAGTGTTTCAAAGATACCCGGATGGTCTACTTTTTCCGGTCAGAATCCGAAGTGTACGGCTGATATTGCCCACAACCCTTTGCGCGTGGAACGAGGATTCGGTTAGAACTACAAACACAAGTAAAAAGTGTTAAAAAAACTACAGACACGGTGGGCGCGCGAGTCCCGCGGTTATGTTGAGAGGTTTAGATAAAGAGGTTTGAGTGATCAATTATCAGTGTCTAACCTGACGAAAATTAATTTATTCAATGTTCTCCACATTATATTGCATCTACAGCAGCATTGTGAGCTTTTGTAAGGATACATTTAGCCATTACTTTTTAAATGCATCATTATATTCAAATTGCAAAACACGAGGAAAGTATACACATGAAAGACCCATGACTGGCAGATTAACGTGCTCCGATATGGTAGGAAATCAAATTAGATTGAATGGAGGATTTTAACTGTGACGAGATGATTGACAGGGCAGTTTATGGTGACAGGATGCAGTGCACGCAGCACGCGACAGAGCCATCCGTTAAAGATGACGTGATATTATGTTCCAAAGCTTGCCTACTTTTTGCCACACACTCAAAAGTATGTACTTTTTCTTCACAAAAAGAGTACATACTTTTAGGGCGTAGTATAAGTAAGCGAATTGGGACGCAGGGTGTGTCTTAAGAACTAGTACAAACAACTAGAAGTTATTTAGGGTTATACTTTTTGGTATTAGACTAATCTAGGTTTTTGTATACGTTATGTGCAGTCCTGAAGAAAAAGTTTGATGACTAACTTGTAAGACTAATCTTAGCAGTTTACTGTATGCAAATAGGTCCTGGTGATTTTGACTAAACTCCATCGCTCAGTGTTGTCCATAAAGATTCTTTGTCCCTAGTCTATCTTTCAGTTTTGCTTGTTTGTCCCCACTGGCCAGTCATAACATTGTTGTTTTCATGTCTGGTTTTTCACTCCCTTTATATCCTCAGGTTGCATCTTTACTAAAAAATGGGGCATTTCATGAGACTTGACCCTCACAATCAGGTCTCTGTTCATCCGTCCTCACTTCACCTACTGTATGTTTCCCCACTTCCTTTAATGTTTTTCATGGAATTCATAATGCACCATTCCCTGGAACCAATTAGCCGCAATTTATGCCCAATCCTTATTTCTCCATTTTCCTGTTTTAGATCCCATTCTGCAAAACAAGATTGCTCTTTTCCAGAGAGATAGAGGTGCTTTGTCCCAATTTTGATCTGAAAGAGTGCTTGACCTTGTTCATGCGGCTGATTCTCAGAAGAGCAACAGGGTTTTTCAGTGTGTTTTTCTTGGAAAGCCTCATTCCCTATTGTATAGCAGAGAAAGGAGAAAAGCACTGCGTTTGAGTATGAATGTGCTCGTGCCTGGGTGTGTCTCCTCGTGAGTGTGTCTCGTTTCATAATTGTGTAACGGAAGGCAATCTTTTCCCACCTCTAAACACATCCTGGAACTCTCTGTGTACCTTGCAGCTCTCCTGTCAGGCCGACTGTGTAAAGCACCTTACATAACTGCTGTGATGAGAGACTGTGCTGTTACACCCCTCCTTATCTCACACACCCCAGACTAGATAAAATCATATACATAGACATTAATAATCACATATATGCTCACACACACAAACAAATATCTTGTACGTGAGCTGCACGCACACACTACAAACACAATGACTCGCTGTTATCATTGAAAACACAAAAAAGCATTTATAACTGGCTGCGGTTGATTTACTTGTCTGCTTCCGATTTCTAAAGTCATCTTTGCATCCTGGCCTTTACATTGTCTAGGTCTACCTCTATATGCTTTAGATTTTGGAGTTGGAGTTTTAGCACACTTGCTTATATTTGGAAGCATACAATCGCTAGTAGAGAGGGCTCATGGTGATGGACTTGGAAGTCAATGTTCTAGTGTAGTCAGGCTATGATTCACACCACTAAACCATTTAAAATAATCAGATTTTGCGCTGTTCTAACTTGGCACGATTAAATAGGTTATTGCATTTTAGTATACTACCGTTCAAAAATTTGGGCTCTGTAAGTTTTAATAGCTAGGATGCATTAAATTGAACAAAAGTGTTATTTGTGTCAAATCAAACAAATTTCAGAAACTTTCCCAGCTAAAATTTTTGTTTTTGTTAATATTTTTTCTAAAGAAAGTCCAGCATAATTAGTGATGAAAGCCAAAATATTAAATTTCATAGATGTATATTTACTGAGTAATCCACAATTTTGTATAGGGGATGGCCGCATCCTTATTTTATTTTTACACAGAGATTGGTTGGTCTATTAGTAAAATCTGTTTCCTTCAGTATGCAACACACTGTACACCGTCAACAGCGCTGGTATAAAAATGAGAAAAGCTCTTTAAAAGCAAATTATCCACTGAAATGGTCAAGTTGAGACACATTAACTTGTTCTTAAAAGTGTATTTATAAGAATCTATATTTGAATCGGTTTTAGCGATATTTGGAAGAAGGGATTTTGATTTTGAGGCGAAATGTTACTGCATTGACATCTGATTATCTCTGGGATTGAAACACATACACACATTTTAGCTTTAAAAAAGATTTCAAAAGAAAAGTTTCACATGAACAAGAACCAAAAATTATATTCAGATTCAGATAATACTTTAAATCTAAAAAGTATCAGCTGTACAACATAATATCTGTGAAATTTTACAATTTACTCATGGAACCGTATTGAAATCCCCATATCTCTGATATACTGTATATACCTACCAATCTCTGGAAAAAATAAAATAATGATGCTGCCATCTTTTTAAAGTCATTTTACCCCCCTGTAATTTGGCTCTAAATCTCAGGTGAAAATTGTCCTTTTGACCCCCAACTTTTAAACAGTAGTGTATATTTAGTTTGCATTTTCTCTCCACAACCTTATTAGAACAGACTTGCGACCCATTTTTGCGGCCGACCATTTGCCAAAGAGGCACTTTCTGAGTGACAACATGCTGTGCTTTAGTGCATTACAGTCTTTGAGACCTTTAACTGTTACTGTTATGCAACAAAACTCTGCTGCTATACTTACACTATAGAGTGTGAGACTGTCAGCACTGCAGGGCATCCTCCAATAAGTTGTTGTTAAATTCTACAGCCATTAATCCCACTTGTATTACACATTCACTGCATTCAGCAATGATTGTGAAGACAATTACTGTCATTCTATGTCAGTTTTCCTGTTATTATCTATTATAAGTCTGTTTTTTTGAGAACTGTTATTGTTTTGTACTTATTCTGCCTATTGATTTCTTCAATATGTCTGTTAGCTGTTTAATACAAGTCCATATATCGCAATGCAATATGTCACTTTTTCAGCAGTCTTGGTTCTGGAAATATTCATCCCCATTTATTTTGTTTTTATGCATTGAGAATGACCTGAAAGAATCAAAATGGAGTACAAAACTGTTTAAATGTATACATAATTTATTAAACATGTAAATCACAATGTTTGGGCTTAGTAAAAAGTTTTAGCATTTTTGAAAGACATCTCTTATGATTACTTCATTTATTTGATAAAAAATCACAATGTTTGGGCTTAGTAAGAAGTTTTAGTATTTTTGAAAGACATCTCTTAT
The DNA here is from genome assembly GCF_016745375.1 of Pimephales promelas. The sequence goes on from NW_024121599.1 coordinate 4,918,540, forward strand.
GATTACTTCATTTATTTGATTAAAAAATATAGTAAAAATGGTATAATTTGTATTTTTTTTCTATTTTTAATACATTTTAAAATGTAATTAATCCCTGTGTTGGCAAAGTTGAATTTTCAGCAGATATTCGTCCAGTTTTCAGTGTCACATGATCCTTCAGAAATCATTTTTATATACTGATTTGGTGTTCAAGAAACATTTCTTTTCTTATCGTCAATGTTGAAAACAGTTGTGCTGCTTAATATTTTTGTGAAAATGTAAATTTTTGTTTTGAATTCTATTATGGATAGCAGTTTAAAACGAACCCCAAAAAATCGAATGAAAATGTAATGTGTAAAACATTTTTTTTAATACAGTCGTTGGGAAACAACATTGACATCTCTCTCTTCCCTTCAGGAGAAGAATCTGGACTGGTTTCCCCGGATGCGGGCCATGTCTCTGGTGAGCTCGGAGGGAGAGAGCGAACAGAACGAGATCCGATCGCTGCACGAGAGACTGGACATCACTGTCTCTCTCGTGTCTCAGCTGTCTGGCCAGCTCTCTGAGCTTAAAGAACAGGTAAAATACAGCACGCCATCCAATGAGACAGCCCGGTTTCACAGAGCAAAACAGTCTTTTCCCTCACAGGGCCTCTGAAGTGTTTACTATTAGGGCCTGCTGTGGAAGTGCGTCAGAGCTGGGGTGGGGCGGTGCCCCGGGGCGATGTGGATGTTCCGGCTTTGCTCCGCTGTGTCGGATCACTGCCATCACCTGCCTGGCCCACATGTGATTCCGCACAAACAGTTTAACCAATTCACATGACACAGGCAGAGGGAAAATTTTAGGTTTTAATGGAATGACGTTAGAAAAGAAATTGCTGCCCCATGGCTCAGTTTATTTATTTTTTTTGTGTCTGCATGTTTGTTTGACTTTAGACTGCAGAGGTGAACTGTGTTATGTGGAGAAACGCACAAGAATTGTGCACAGTCATTGAGAATCGGCACTGGTCCAAACCAGTGGGCCAGAAACATTTGAACTAGAACATTTAACCACACCGTGGTGCCCCTCACGTCCTTCTGATTCCTGACGGTCACGAGGAGCGGGCTTACTGTAATTCTCCTGGCAGTGCTAGATGTTAAATAACTTATTAAAGTGATTTCTCCTCCGACAGCCAGGCCTAATTAAACAGATCCTCCTCACCTCTCAGCTCCAGCTAGGCTGAGATCCAGCTCAGATGCAGTAGGCCAAATCCCAACTTGTCATGTGTTCAGACAAACAGCTCTCTCTGATTTAGTGCATCTCACTGTGTTCCACCTCCACTTTCTCACTAGGCCTGTTTACTTAGTAGTTCCCTTTTTTTTTTGTCTGGAACACCCACAGAAAAAGCTACAGTACGGAGGAGATATTTGTTTTTAATGACCCTCCAAGTTCGATTAAACCATCAAAATATATTAAATTTGAGGTAAGAGCAAAACACTAAACTTGATTATTTGGCAAAAAAAAATGCAAACTAAAGCAACAGGTTTTATACTAAAAATTCAAATCTGCTACAAAAACAAACGCAGATAAAAAGTTCTCTCTTGCTTTTATACGTGTTCATAATTGCTTTGTACAACAGCCTGACCAAAAATGATGTCCACTCAATTTGGCATGTTTCTTTGTGTTATCACTAATTAAACAATTGACTGCTAGCACAACTATGCAATATGCATACATAATCTTTCATAATATTTGAATAAAGGGTGGGGATATCAGTTTTCCTATCAGTTTTCCATACTTTTGGCCACTGCTGTACATGATTTAAATGTGTTTGGAAACGTAAAAAAGTGACCCATGGAACAAGATATTGGTCCAAATGACACTGTTGTAAAGATACAGTTCAGCCAAAACAATTCTGTTCTCTCAAGTTGTTCCAAACTTGACTCTTTTTCTTCTGTGGAACGAGACATTTTGAAGAATGTTGGTAACCAAGCAGTTTTGGTTGTTCATTGCACTAAAAAAATACTGAGACTTTTATCAAAAGTCAGCATGACGTTCATGAGTAAAATGAAGCCTGCGGTAAACATTTGTTCTACAACATACGCTCCACACATTTAGTTACTTATTAGAAACATACATTTTCAAAAATTCAAAATATGGGTTTATGTTGTAGAACATAATGTCAAAGTATAGTAAACTTATCTTTACCACAGAATTTATTTTACTCATAAATTGAAAAAAAAACATTATAAAAACCCATAGGAAAATCTCGAAGGAACCAGCAGTGAATTATTCGATCCCATGTGAGTGACAGGTTGCCCCGCCCCCATATCAGTAAACACATCATCAGAGAAGTGATGTCGTTGCAAGAGGAAGGGGATGTAATTTTGATTACTGATAAGTAAGAACAAAGACAAAACTTTTTTCAATAAAAAATCTATCAATTGTGAGCTGTTTGACTGTAAATTACAAGATGACATGTTCTTTAACACTGTACATGAAATGTGTCATTAGATCTGTTACAGTTTTTACTATAGAGTGAGGGAAGTTACAGTTAACCAATAAACAGGTTTTTACAGTAGTCTTGCAATATTACACAATCACTCATTTACAATGTAAAGTTTTTTTGAGAAGTGACTCAATTGGCTTCCCTGTTTTGTGTGTGTGTGTGTTTATCCACATGTACAGATGACGGAGCAAAGGAAGAATAAACAGAGACAGGGCTTTCTTGGACCATCACAAATAAACCATCAAATCCCCCCTGCACACTGAGGACGAACTTATCAACCCTTCACACACACTCACACACAGATGCTGATCTTCACACCATGAACAACACTACACTCATGGTGATATCACACTTTACATCATGACAGTTGTCCAGTTAGATGAATAGAAATGACTACAGACTAGAGTGTCATTTCATAAGTGTTTCCTCGTTTAAATCTTATAGATGGAAGACGTTTGTTAATGCACAGAGTGTGTTTATTCGGAAAAATCACAAACCCTGGGCTCGTGAGGGAATTTTCATTTTCTCCCAGAGGACTCGGCTGTTTTTTTTTCTTTATTTTTTTTAATAATTTTTTTTCAATGGTCAAGTATTAACTCCCTCACATTTTAATTGTCCTGTCCACAAGTGGAGTATTGCTGTAACTCAAAGTGGACTTTAATCTGTGCTGGAATAACTGGAGAGATAAAGTGCCTTTAGAGAGTTTCATCGTTTTTTTTTTATAATTCACAATTACTTTAATGAAAGATAGAAGACTGAAAACATTATCTTATAATCAGACAATCATGTGACTGTTGGTAATCTGTTTGCATCACCTTCTACAAAGACTTAAACGCTAGTCGTAACTCTTAATGACTTTTATTTTGTATTTTTATGTCAGACATGTGACTAGCATGTTTGTGATCGCCTTATATACAGTTGTACAGAAAATAATAAAGAATTTATATTTGGTATTACAATGCTTAGTTTGACTCTGAATGTTGTGCAGAATGACTGTGACCCAAAGTTAAACTCATGTGATTCTCTAGTCTATTCTTTAAACCTTTTAGAAACTCAGATTACATTTTGGAGTTAATGCAGTCATTTATGTGTTTTCATTATACATTTATACATTTTATGAGTTACAAACTGCTAACTGTTCAAAGGGCTTTAAACGATTCCAGACGATGAATAAGGGTCTTATCAAGCGAAAAAATCGCTTATTTAAAAGAAATAACAAAATTTAAGTTTTATAAGCTCAAGTGGTCGCCTTGCTCTGTTCTGTGATGCACGTTCGTGACTCTCCTGTTCGAACTCATTTATCAAAATGAACGAATCTTTTTTCATGTCATTTGGTTCATTCAATTAAATAAATGAATGAGTTGACTTTGGAAAAGATTTGTTCATTTGTCAAAGCCCTTTGAACAGTTTGCACTGAAACTGTCTTTTGGACCTTGAACCGTTTGGTTCCCATTGAAGTCCATTATATGGAGAAAAATTCTGGAATGTTTTCATTAAAAACCTTAATTTCTTTTTGACTGAAGAAAGAATGACATGGATACCTTGGATGACATGGGGGTGAGTAAATTATCAGCAAAAAGTTGTTTTTAAAAAAAAAAAAAAAAAATGAACTACTCCTTTAAGTGTTTAAAAGTAACTAATTGCGTTACTTAATGTTACATTACTTTTGCATTACATGACTGGGCTTGTTTGTTTGTTTGTTTGGTAAATGTAAATGCCTTTTCACTCCAAATGTGAAATGAGTCCCAGGCTGCCGAAAATGCAAATCACTCCTGTACAGTAGAGGGCGCATCTCAGACTAACCTTTTGCAGAATACGACACAGGAGAAGAAAGTTTGACACTCTTATTTCAGCAATGGGCTCTATGCACGGCGGTATTTCCGGTGAAGGATTAAGGATGCTCGATAACTTCCGCCGATCGTAGAGTCCAATGCAATACCGAGAATTTATATTGAATTTTATACTCCATGGTTATACTAAAGAAACGTTAGTCACAAAAACAGATAAAACAGACACCCCTTGTTGTGTTTATGCTTCTTTTTAAAATGATATTAAATAAACATAACTATATATAAAATTACATCTAAACGTATTTACGTTTCGTTTCAAAGACCGGAGGACAGTAAATTTTGAAGACTCTCCCATAATCCCGTTTTCCTCGGTTTTCCTCCGCTTTAATCTCCCCAAACGGAAATGGACGAGCATCCTTGCGTCAAATGCGGAATTTATGCGTGCATATAGCCCATTAAAAAAGAAAAAGCCAAAAGTTTTGTTTACCTTAAGTCATTCTTCCTTATTGGAATGTTAGCAGCAAAGACGTTGGTTAATAAAGTGAGATTACATACTTAAAGTATATTTGTGTAATTTAACATTTCATTATTACAGGTTTGCATTTCACTGTTTTTATTCACATTGAGTAAATACTGAATTTGTTTTTGTGCTAGTGAGATGAGTGAATGCATGCCAGAACTCCATCATATTTCACACAGCGCCTCTGCACCTTACTCAGCATTGGGAGAAGAGGAGTGTCACTAAATGGGAAAACAACGTAAGTAACTGATATTTTGTCGGAAATTTAAAAGCAATGCATTACTTTAATAGTTAGGGTTAGCATCAAAAAGCATTCATTATAATATTGATTCAGGGTCCAAGACTCTAGTTTCTTCAGAGTACAAAGACCCATGCATGTCTGCTCGTGCCTTCACTCTGCCACGGGTTAAAATTAGCCCCTGACGGCTCCATTATAGCTCACAGCTGTCACCAAGCAGGGGAAAGTCCAACATGTCTGGAATGCTCCATCAGGGACCAGAAGTAAGTTGGATAACAACCACTCTCACTAAATGTGTCCTCTCGCACTTCTTTCTATCCAGAAGCAAATGTCATAGACATAGCAGTTATTCAGTGTTTTATCATTTTGTTCATCATTTGTAAATTCAGTCTCCCCTCAGAATGCATTTCAATGATCATTGATCCCTCCGTAAAGACTTAACGCACTGTCTTTCTCACATTTCTATCATTCAGGTGTGCGCAGTTGGTAAGGCAAGACAGTGTACACCATCCTGCATAAACACACTCATTAATCTAAATATAGCACCCTCCCTTCCTTCTTTCTGCATGTGACTGTGCGTGTTGTTGTCATGCTGGTTGGTCTGAGAGCAGATGAGATCTGTCACATGAGCTGGTCTCGGAGAGGCGAGAGATCACCCCTGCAGCACTCTTTCCAAAAAAACACTGCAATTCTGAGGGGGAATTTTCATTTGACTCAGCGTTCCTCTTTAATCGAATAGTGTAGTTCTGCAGGAGAGACCAAAGCCCTCTGAGATCTGGCCCTTTTTTTTATTTTGTGGAATGAAAAAGATGTTTTTCAAATGTTCACACCACTCTTGTCCATACAACGAAAGTTAATTGTCATCAAGCTAAAACAAAATACATAAAATCAATAGCATAATATAGATTTTTTTTTTTTAAATGTATTAATTTCCAGCATGGATGCATTAAATGAATAAAACTTTTTAATGTTAGCACAAATCAAAAAATGTTTCAAGGTTTCTATTTTCAACATTGATAATTGTAAAGAAATGTTTATTGAGGATTTCTAAAGGATCATGTGACACTGACTGGAGTAATGATGCGGATACTATACCCAACTATATAATAGCAATTGAAAATATATTAAAATAAAATAAAATAATAAATGGTGGATGGATTATCTCTGTAATGGGGAATTGGGCAGATTTAGACAGATTTGTGAACAATATTTGAGAGAAATAGGCATTTTGTGTACATAAAGTCTTAGTTCTCAGCTCAGCTCACAAAAGTGTTGCGTTTATAATTTTGTTCAGTGTATTTAAACAGAGAAAGGCATTCCTGCACAATTTTTAATGAAAGTCAATATTACAAGAAAAATGTAGTATTATAAAACAACAAGACTTGTTGTGTCAGTGGCAGGGTAAACAGTGAGGTACTTCCATTTGTGGATGTGATCCAATGATGGCATAGTTTGGCAGCATGAGAAAAACACATAACTTAATCGTTTTTAAAGGACATGCAATTGGATGATAAATGAGAGAGAGTTATGTAAATGCCTTTTATTAGAAATCAGCTCAAAGGAAAGATGAGTCATACAAAGCTTACATTTATGAGTTTTTTTTTTCCTATGCCGAAGCATCATGTTGCATCTCTTCCCAACAGCAGACTGAAGGTCTCTTTAAAGCAACAGACTCTTTTAACACGTCGAGCAGCCGTCTTCCTGTTGGCAGTGTTCAAATCACTCAGTCCTTTTCATTTGCTTACAAGCTTATAAGTACAGACTGAGATTTTTTTTTGGATTTGTCAATTTTCGCTCAGATGTCACCTTATCATATGCAATAGATATGTAAAATAAAAAGGTTAAACAGCATGTAGGCCTATACCCTCACATAGAACGGATCTGTTTGTCTAAGTACCCCTTTAATCCCCCTCCCGGCTGCTGTTCACTGCCTGGATGAAGTGTGACTTCAGTCCACAAGCCTGTCCAGCCTCGTCACTTTCATTTCTGACTGCTGTGTACACTGTTGTTTTTTTAGGTTTTTTTCTCTAGACAGTTCTAGTTAAAGCAATTCTGTTTTTATTTTGGTATGTTTGTGTTATATATTGGAGAAATGTTCACCTCTTCCAATATAAAACTATACTGTATAGTCAATCTAAATTTCAAATGTCTCTGTTGCATGACTAAATCTCACTGATCGTTATAAGCTAACTAGTTTTACTAAAATAATGCAAAGAAAATGCAAAACATATAATATGTATTTATGTATGTATATATTAGTGGTGTCAAAATGTTCAAGCATGATTAATCGCATCTAATATAAATATTTGTTTATATATTATGTCTATGATTATATTTATATGTGAGTGTATGCATATGTGTGTGTATATATATATATATAGATATAATATATATTTGTGTGTGTGTGTGTGTGTGTATATATATATATATATATATATATATATATATTAGGGCTGTCAAGTGATTAATCGCGATTAATCGCATCCAAAATAAAAGTATGTGTTTACATAATATATGTGGGTGCACTGTGTATAATTATTTTGTATATATATAAATACACACACATGCTTGTATATTTAAGAAAAAAAATGTATATATAAAATATTTATACATAATATAAATTATATATAAATCTATATACAGTATATACATGAACATACTTTTTTAATATATACAAGCATGTGTGTGTGTATATATATATATATATATATATATATATAAAATAAATAAATAAATAAAATGTTAACACAAACTTTTATTTTGGATGCAAACTTTTATCGCGATTACGTTTGACAGCTCTTATATATATATATACTGTATATATATGTGTGTGTGTAGTCAACATTTTTTTGCATCATAGATAAAAATACTCTCCTTGGCAGTGGTAACCAATGTAGAAAAATAAAATGAGTCTAAAAATTGCATAAAACTTTCCAAAATATTGTATTATGGCAATACAAACCAAGACTCGTTCAATTGCTCTGATAAAAGGTCACATGGCAGATAGCTCCCACCGGGGCAGATATTGCAGCAAACAGTTTCTTCCCTAAAGGCACAAACACTCCCACGCGCCACATGTTTACTTCTCGACAGAAAGCTCTCTGTGCCCTAAACTTTCTCCCAATTCTGTGCAGGAGGAGATCCCATCTGTAGCCCAGCGAAAAACACCTGGTACCTGTGCTTCCAGATGAGGAAAGCCCCGAGCAGACAGATGATCGCTTGAGCCAGGTTCAGCAGCATCTGCAGAAGGTAATACATCGGTAGAGTGCTTACGATGGCACTGCAGTCTGTCACACCTCTGTAGGTGAAAGTGCGGGCGATGGGGTCCTTAGAGTCCAGGTAGCACATACAGTCCTCCTCCATTTCCTCGCAGTTGTACCTGTTGGTCAGGGCGTAATGGTAGCACTGGAATGCGATGACCAGCACGGAAATGACCAGCCCCATAGTGCACAGGAAGAAGTACAGGAGCTGGGCAGAAGTCATTTGTGATGATTAAGGCAGGGAGATGGAAATGAGATTTTAATAGACTAAAATGCCTATACTTGTTCATTTAAAACCAGCTCAGTGTCTTGGTGACTCAGGAATGTTACTGGCAATATCAATGTTACATTAAATATATTAAAAATTATGCCTAATTAAAGAGATTAAAGTTCACCATGAAATGTTAATTTTGTCATTAGCACACCATACAAAATGTATTTCTTATGTGGAACACAAAAGGAGATGTAGGCATAATGTTTACCATATTCGGTCTTATCAAGCGAAATGATCGCTCATTTAAAAAAAAGAAAAAAAAATTTAAAAAAAGTTTAAGTTTTATAAGCTCAAATGGTCGCCTTGCTCTGTTCGTCGCATTCTTGACTCTCCTGTTCGAACTCGTTTCTCAAAATTAACTAATCGTGTCATTTGGTTCATTCAACTAACTAAATGAACGGCTCGGGACTGACTCGGGAATTGATTCGAATAGGAGAGTCACGAACATGCATCACAGAACAGAGCAAGGCGACAATTTGAGCTTATAAAACTTAAACTTTTTTTTTTTTTTTAATGAGCGATCATTTTGCTTGATAAGACCCTTATATCAATCGTCTTATAGATAGATTGTCTTATATCAATCGTTTAAAGCCCTTTCCACAGTTTGCAGTTTGCACTGTAACTATCTTTTGGGCCTTGAACCGTTTGGTTCCCATTTGAAGAAAAATCCTGGAATGTTTTCATCAAGAAAGAACCTTTTTTTAAAAAGAGTGAATGGCAAAGAGATGCTTAGACATTGCACCTATCATATCCTTTGTGTTTCATAGATTAAATAAATAAAATAATAGTGTGTTTGAATGACATGGTGGTGAGTAAAATATCATATAATGAAATAATTTTACATTTCTGGATAATCCATTCAGTTCAAACATGATGACATGTAGATTTTTTTAATTCTAGATCTGTTGCAATGAAGTATCTTGCTCTCAGTAGCACCTTTGTGAGTTTTTAAAGTCTATTTGAAGTGAGGGGGCAATTGTAATTGTCAATTTATTCAAAAACTGCGTTTATTTTTCACCTTTATGATAAACTGAGCCGATGCTCTCTCATCAGGCACTCTGGTGACAAAGAAGAGGATGAATCCCAGCAGAGACACCACACACATCTGCAAAACACGGAAATACAGTAGAGAAATGTTGATAGACCTGTCACTCAAACCTCAAACGTACCAACAATAATTGAGTTGGAAGGTGGGTCGCCATTATCATGTGCAACTCAGTCTGTTGCTGAATTTTTTTTTGTCATTGTTGCCATGAACACATACCAGTCACTGGATTGATCTAATCTTATTTGCAGTGTCGCAGAACTCCTAACATTGTGTGTCTGCCAGGCTTGTCATGAGCCAACCATAACCCTCATTGTAATCAGCATTGTGCAACTCAGCATTGAGCTGTCATCTGATAATATATTGATTGACTGCTGCAGAAAATTGAATAACTTGACCCCATTCACTCTTTTTTTCCCTTTGAGCCCTCCATGATATCTTTATCTCTCACGCTTTTTATCTCTCTCTCCCTCTCGCTCTGTGTGTTTTCCCCGCTCTTTTCTCAGCGTGATTGGAGTCTTGTGACTAACGTGTGGTATCTAATTTGATTGTTTTTCCCAGGTTCTGAGGCAGAGAAGTCTTGGTGACCTCAGCGTTTTTCTCTAGGAACAGTAGCCCTCTCGTGAGGCCTATAAGATCTCTGATCTATAATGCCCCCAATAAAATGTGTGCGTTTTATGATTCTGAATTTGTGTATTCAACAAAGCCGTCGCTTTGTTTTATTGCCATAATGTTTTACACAAAGAAAGTGTTGTTGGGGTCAGAATTGAACAGAGAATGCTTTTTACATTTCGTTTCGATTTCTTGATTCGAATTGAGGCAGCAAACAGGATGCAAAACTGCAATTGAGTATCAAATTTTAACAACTAAAAGCAAAGTTGGTAACACTTTACCAATAGTTAACCACATTCATCGTAATGTTAATTTCAACATATACTAATATATTATTAATATCAAGTTTTTTTTTTGTAGTTGTAATTTAATGGACCTGAGCTGACATAAACTAACAAATAACAGTTGTGCTAAAGTTGAACAAAGGGAGTTTCTTTCTTCTGCTAAACACAAAACACGATATTGTGTGTCGATAAGAATGTTGGTATCTTAAAAATACTATCTTCCATAGTATTTTTTCCTATACTATGGATTTCAATGGGTCTCATCAACTGTTTGATTTCCAATATTTTTTAATATATCTTCTTTTTTTTGTTCAACACAGAAGAAAGAAACTCATACGGGTCTGGAAGGACATGAGGGTGAGTAAATGATGACACAATTTTTATTTTTGAGTAAACTAAACCCTAAATGCATTACAGTTACACAAACTTTAAATAATGTAATTTCTATTATATTCATCTTAAAACTGATGCATGCGAAGTTATTGTCTGTATTTCAGACCCTGTTATGTTTTCGGTCTATGTAACTCAGCGATTGCTTTAAGCTGGATTGAATCTTTTGAACAATCGTTTGCTATTTATAAGTTTGATCTTACTCTCTTGTGATTCTCAAACAAACACAACTGTAGTATTTTTAGGATTGACTTACCAGAGTTGTTTTTAAACTCTTCATAGGCTTCTGCAACTGAATACTTGTGCAAAAGTTAAGCATGAATTCTTTGTAAATCACTAGTGAACACGCAAAATTATGAAAATCTCTCAGTGGTGAATCTCATATCAGCTTTACAACGTTCAGACTGCAGGAAAAAGTGGCCTAAATCTGATTTTGTGACTCAAATCTTTTTCTTTTTTTTTCCCATTACAGTGTGAGCAGCTGATTACTGGTAAGCCACTTCCATACACTGTCAAAAAAAATTGGTTAAATTTATGGTAAAAAAAAAAATGGCAGCTTTGGTTGCCAGAAATTTCCCTTAACAAATATGGTAGCAACATTTTAGGTTTTACAGATTTAACTTAAATTAAATGTAAAATGCAGTACATGAACTGTTTTTTTACTGAGGTACTTTACAATTTTGCAGTATACTGACAGACACAAAACACAATGGTGATGAGAATCACATGATGATTTGAAGCCAATCACAAGCAGCTTTTCCACAAGTTGAGAAGGTCAAAACTTATCTATAGGAGGTGCATCTTACTCACACAAACACTAAACACCATAATGGTGACACACATGACATTCAAAATATGGAATAAACATTAATTTATCATTAACATTATATGTTAAAACAGTTATTCAATGAAAATACATAAAATGTGAAGTGTCTTGCAGGGAATTCTGGGAATGTCAATTTACAGTTTTTCACTGTAATTATAGACCATTTTGCAAGATGTAAACAACACTGGTCTAGAAGCACTTCCTGTTTCAGTTTTTTAACACTACATAAAAGCTGGGATAAAATACAACCAACAGAAGTTAAACAAACATCTTTTAGATGTTTTCTTCACATGTGAAATAAAGAAAACGGTTACAAACTGAAACAGGAAGTGTTTCTGGACCAGTGTTGTTTACATCTTGCAAAATGGTCTATACAAAGACTTTAATTTAATCTTACTGTAAAACTACATTAAATGTACAGTTCGATCTATTACAATTATTCACCATGTACCGAAACTTTCTATTAACCAATTTTTAGTGACCAACTGACCAAAAAATCAGTTTTTACAGTGTAGCCCAGACCTCAGTGTGAATGCTATATGACTTTTCCATAAGTTTTAAGGTGACAGCTTTACACAAGCAAAACTTTAGGGGTCGTATCATAAACATTGAAATATGCGAAATATATTGAAATCGTGCTTGTCTTTGTCCTTCTTATCGCCTGTGCATCACCTTGACAGTGACGCACTGACTTGACAGTGGCCTTCCCAGTAAGCGTGCTTTATGCAGGCTTTGTTTTTGTTCATTTGTGATTGCGAGCCAGTTCAGGATCGGGATCAGTTCACACTTGAATCTGACATTTTAAACACATTTTAGAAAGACATAGAAAAAGCTTTGCAGTGTGAACGTAGTTATTATTCTACTTGGATGCGCACATGCTCTCTCCAACAGCATGCTTATTCAACGCTGTCTCACGACCACTTCGTACAAATTTGCACAAGTTGTCTAAACCCACGTGATGGGTAGGTTTATGGGCGGGGTCAGGGGTCAGTCGTATGAATTCATACGAACTGGCCACCTTGTAAAATTCGTATGAATCGCCGTGAGATCGGGTTGGCTTATGTACAGTGCAAATTTTGTGTGTCACATGAATCTGATGTGATGGCCTCATGCATGAAAGAGTAAAACAAGGCATGCTGGGAGTTGAGAGAGCAAAAGGAAGCTTACAATGATGCCGGCCCAATGGGGCGTCTCCCTGGCCAGCAAAGAGGGGCTAATCGCAACCATGAGGAAGGCCACCCCTGCCACTGCGATGCCCAACAGAAGCTGTAACAGAGCGACCAGCAAAGGAAAGCGGCAGCCACAACATGTTTGGACATCCTCCAGTAATGGGCCCTCAGGTTTTGCTTTTCCCTTCTTCTCATTGGCAGGGGTTGCGTTGCCTCCTCCAGGCGACCCCTTCGGACTCGTCCCCGACCCCATAATTCCTCCTGTCTCGTGCTGAGATTCTAAATCTTCCTTTGAGGCCGACTGGATGTTCTTGCTCTCGCCCTCTATCTGTTTGTCCTTCTTTTTCTTTCTCGCCTGCCGTCTCTTTTGCTCTCGTTAGCCAGACTGTTCCTTCACGCTGCCTGCCGCCCCGCTTGCCCTGCCCTGCCCTTCCCCTCCCTCCTCACTGGAGACTTCTCTCCCTACGCGATCCCTGCTCGCTATTCGGAAGCAGAAAGGGCTCTGAACTAATATGGAAAACATTTGGAGCAGATTCCACAAGAGCCACATATAGAGCACAAGGAGAGGAGACGGAAAGGAGGGAGTGTAGTAAAGGAGAGGGGAGACATAAAGGGGGGACTCCAACACACGACAACTACTGTAATAGACTCCCTGAAACTAAACAGGAAACATGGATCTTACTAAGAGAGCAGAAATAATTCTTGTCACTGGCAAACATGTGGGCAAGTGTTTGAGTCCTGCCAACTTCCTGCAACATACTGTGTAATCTATTCATTTCAGCCTGGAGTTAGTCACATGATTTTGATGAAGTTACGTGATCCGCGGGCATGTGAGAGGGTTACAGTTAATCTCTTATGAATATTATGAGAGAGAGAGAGAGCAGATATTTCACTTTGTGTTAATTATGGAGATTCATTAACTACATGCATGACACGTTTCTCATTGAATATGACTGTATTCACCTAGAGCTTAAGTTCTCATTTTATATTTCATGCTCTGATTTTAATGGGTTCATCAGCTGAAGTGTTCTGAAGGCTGGGTGTTGACAGAATGTGGTCTATTTTCATCCACATATTGAGGGCTTATTCTATGTGCTGTTGTGTAATCTAACACCTCGTCTTATATCATGTTGGCATGTAAGCAAAGCAATCTCAGTGGATTTTATAGATGTCAATTCATGCTCAACATACTGCACAAAACTCTAGAAAGGTTCCCATTATAAAGTTGCAAGTACCATAGAAGACAAAATGAAAAACAAATTGTTAGTTAATTTCATTTAAAATAAATTGTCCATTTGCAAATCTTTAAAAAATATGCATTTAACAAATTACTAAATAAATATAAATAGTTAATGATAAGAGGAATATTTTATTGACAACAATAAAGCCCCCCCAACACACACGCTAAAAGAGGTATTAAACATCAAATAGTGATAAATATATTTGGCAAACCTGATAAACAGCTTATATGAAGACATTTTGATAATGCATTTATTTGCAACGTTACGACGTAAATAGCCTATGCTTTTGAATGTTTGTTAACTACAAAGTATGAATTATTTATGTTGAAGTTGTTTTTTCGAAAATGACAAAAAAAAAATATTTTGTCTAGGTTTAACCTATAGTAATTTGAATTGGCTTTATGTAGAAACATTTATGTAATTAATAATATATTATATATTATTACTACTATTTGATATTTACATGTGTAGATATTATTCCTGAGACTTAAAATGCAATTATTTGAATGCTTTGGAGCGATGTGCTGAGGATTATTTTTTTCAGAGTCTATTCAGCAATGAACTGACAACTTTCAATCCCCATTTAATTCCCAGACTCTCGAGCTGGTGCATTTACACGTGAGTGTGCGCGCGGTTCCTGCCTGGTGGAGGCGCGCGTGCGCGGTAGTCGCCATGAGCAGACTGAGTGCTGGGCAAAGTGGCAGCTCAGGCGAGCGCACACACACTTCATCATTCAGTGGTACTGTGCGAGACCGGACACACAACGCACCGACGCTCCGCTGATACTGGATTAACCAAGCCTGATTGTAAAAGAATTGAACAAGAAAGTGGGACAAAGTTATGGATGAAAGAATACCTAGAATGCAGGGCAGACAGTTCCTGGATCACGCGGATTTCTTGGGGTAATTTTTTGTTCGGTTGTTTTTATTTATTTATTTATTTTTTTTTCCAAGTAACGTTAATATTTTTTTCATGTGTGTTGAGATTAAAATCGTGTTTTCTTTTTATAGGGTTGAATATTCGTCCCTCTACATGTGTAAATCCAAAAGAGGGATGAAGAGAGAGGAAGGAAAGGTAAGCAAACTGTGGAGCCGTGATGGAAACGTGATGTCCGTCAGGTTCACGTAACATCTCGTTATTTAGAATTTGAGCGATAATTATTACTTTAAGAACTTTTTTTGCAATGGCTGCTTCCCATTCACAGGACGCGTACAAGTTACCACACAGACTGATCGAGAAAAAGAGGAGGGACCGAATAAATGAATGTATTGGGCAGCTGAAAGATTTATTACCCGAACATCTCAAACTTACGGTAAAATCA
Organism: Pimephales promelas; assembly: GCF_016745375.1. The sequence goes on from NW_024121599.1 coordinate 4,933,977, forward strand.
ACTGAATTAATTTTTAAAAATGTGTTTTTTACAATTATATAAGGGAAATCCTATAAATGTTCGTATTGTCTTACAGACTCTTGGTCACTTGGAAAAAGCGGTAGTTCTTGAGTTGACGCTGAAGCATTTGAACGCTTTGACAGCTGTCACAGAACAACAGCACCAGAAGATCATCGCTTTGCAGAACGGTAAATTACATAATATGCAACCCACACACAATACATGAAGTAAAACAGAGGAAATGTAGCTTAAACACTAACATAACTGCACATATGAACGCATAATGATGTGTATTTTATATTTATCTTCTTTATATGAACATATTTATATCTGCTTTGCATCTATTTAGCCATCATCTTTCGATCATCTATCTATCTCAATAAATCAATCAGTTATCTATCAATCTATCTAATCTATGGACAGTTTATTTCTATGTATCTGTCTGTCTATCAGTCATTTCTCTATTATATATGACAGTACTTTGTCTTTGTTTTTATGACAGGTGAGCGATCGTTAAAGTCCTCCCTCCAGGTTGACTTAGACGCGTTCCACTCAGGCTTTCAAGCATGTGCCAAAGAAGTCCTGCAGTATCTGAACAAGGTGGAGAACTGGACGGCGCGTGAGCAGAGGTGCACGCGACTCATCAACCACTTACACAAAGTTTCCGCGCAGTTCCAGTCGGGCGCAGGGATCCTGCAGCAGCAGCAGCAGTTGCCAGGCGACGACGCTCCAGAGCGGGACACGCAGAGAGACACACAAGCCAACTGCGTCCCTGTCATCCAGAGGACTCAGAACCTCGAGCTGAACGAGAACGACACGGACACTGACAGCGGATACGGAGGGGAGGCGGAGAAAGGCGACGGCAAATGCGAGAAAGGATGCGACACAGCGAAAGGAGTTAAGATCAAGCAGGAGTTCGGAGACGAACGCGTCACCAAAAAAGCCAAACTGAACTGGTCTGCGAACGGCGCATCTGATTCCGCCAACACCCGACCGGACGTGGCGCTTATGAACTCTTTAATGGGAATGACGGGTGTTGGTGGACAACAGACTCCCTTTTGCATGCCGTTTTACTTCATAAACCCGTCCGCAGCTGCATCGTACATGCCTTTGTTTGATAAAAGTCATTTGGAGAAGTTGGTGTATCCGGCGGCTGCGGCGCTGACCACGCCGTTCCCGTGGCTTTACCCCGGGATTCCAACTCACGCCTCCACCGCAGCTGCGGCCGCCGCCGCCTTCGCTTTCCCCGGCGTGTGTGCCGATAAAACCTCCGGATTTGATGCCGCGTCCTCAAAGGATGACGAGCCGCTGTCTCCCGACGGCGACCTGTCCAGCGACGCCGACCTGGCCTCTCCTGTGTCTGGGGACCATGGCTCAGAGAATGATGCCTGTCAGCAGTCCCAAAGAAATGAAAACGATGGTACATAAAGCTGGTCCTTTTGACAGTTGAGTGCACACTAGTTTGCTTGTAAAATTGCTATTTATCCGTTTATCTTAATTTAATTGTCATTGAGTATTTAGTATAGTGTTTCTATGGATTTCCAAGCAAAGGCTATTCTTTTATTGAATTATTATTAGTAGGATTCAAAATTTCACAACAAACTGGCTTTATCAGAATGGGGAGAATGGGGGACGTTGTAACAGCCAGTGCCTTTTGCACTGATTCCTTGAGATATTTGAATGAAAATCCAATTGACTGCAGCCACTTTTATGTCCTATGAAAATGTGTGAAATCTCAGACTTTGCTCTGGGGTTTTTGGGGGGTGGTTGGTGTAGTTGTCTGTTGTTATTTTTTTAATTTTTGATAAAGAAATGTAGTTTAGTGCAATACAAATGAATCCTCTGTAAGCTAAAGAACGGCACTTATCCTAGCTGAGTTTTTTTTTTGTGTGTGTGTGTGTGAAGAAGTCACATATTGGACTCTTGGATGTAATGTTTGATACTGACCTCAAGCAGGCTGGTGTGACTGCTGCAGTATTTGTCAGATATAACTTTCTATTATAGTATGACTGGATTCCAGTCCCTTTTCCGCTCTTTTTAATGTTCAGTGCTTGAAAGAGTTACCTACATACCTCAACATAGCGTAGAGTTTGGGCCACGACTCATTTCTTAGAGATGCTCCTCTGGTAGGGGTGTTGGCGAAATGTTTTGAGCGATTTTAATTGGACAAATGGTGTGAGCAACAATCCTCTGATGTAATGTTACAGCAGCCCCCGTCTCTCTCTCTCTCTCCCTCTCCCGAACAATCGAAAAATCAGCACTCCAGATGAGAATGGCGGGACCAATCACCTGTCAATCATAACGGAGAGAGCTTTGCCAACAATCTGACATCATTGTCCTGTGTCACCTCTAGCAAAAATATACAAGGTATTATAGCACCTTATGGAACTTTGATATTGAATGTAATCTGTGTTCTTTTGGTAGATATAAAAGTTTGTACTGTATATATTCTGATAAAAGTAGTTATTTAATCCAGAGGTAAAGTGCACTTTTTCTTGCCTTCTCAGTTTCCTATAACACAGTCCTCACTCTTCGTTTTTAAGCCAATGCCCTTTGAACTCAAACTACGATGTATGTCTTTCTTAAGGAAATCTTCTTAAATACAAGGCAAGTGTTGGAATATATGTTGAGCTAGCATAAACAAACAAATGTGAGCTGGCTCATTTTAGGAAAGACAGTAAGGTAAGGTAAGAGATATGTGATTATATCAAATGTGTTTTGCCTTTTCTGAAACATTGTCACTATTCATGACCTTGAAAAAGCTAAATGGGTCATGCTGTGTATTGTACAAATGTTGTGGAGCACTGTAACATGACATGAATAAACATGTAAACAGACCTTTTAGATTGGAAAGATCTTACAAATCAGGAGATCATGGAAGGCTCTTGAGTTTTATTGAATGTGTTTATTTTTCTAGGCCTGGGTTTATTAATGCATAGGAACAGTGATGTACCAGCTGCCATTTATTTCTGCATTGTAACACATTTCATAGGCCCTATAGTGTCTTTGCCTCAACTGTCATTTGCCTAAACAGTGGCATGTGGATGTATATAGTTTGTGAATAATATGCTGTATGTTTAATGTTCATGTTGTAGAAGAAATCTATGGATTTTTTTTAAAGGATACACTGAGAGACTGCTGCACATTTCCTTAATGCTTTACACATTTGCTGTTTGAAATTATGCAGCTCAGTTGTCAAATAAAAATAAGCTCATGTAAACAAAATGAAATCATCCCCCTCATTCATTTCAGCACCGATACGCACATCATATGCGTACAGACTTATTACACAATCTTACACTTAAATAGAGTGGACTTCATTGCAGTCAGTGTTCTTTTGAATGTGAAACACCCACTAGCTTAATTTATGCATATTTAACACAACCTTTTGCTATTTAATAAAATGCAACCAGGAAATCTAAAAATAAGTTTAGTCTGAAACTGGATATTTCCTATAAAACTGGTACAAAACCTATAAAATGACATTTTATATTAAATAATGGGATCCGTTTTGCTTGGATGTTTGTGCTGAGAACCAAAGAATGAGTCAGCTTGAAAATCAGCTGACATGAGATTCATAATGTTGGAATGTTGAACAACCAAAGTTAACATGTGATATGAATCTGTAAAACAAGGAAGCAGACATACAGTACATTACATTCTTAGACGGAAAAATCTGCAAATCATAGCTTTGTGTGCAATAAAAAGGATAAACCAACAGCAAGAGCTCGTCTACTACATGCTTATATAAACATGTAGCTATAGATGTCTGGAAGTATTATGTAATAGCGATGTGATAAATAGTGTTATTTCAGTGGTTGCACTGAAATGAAAAGAGTTGTTTACTTCTTCAGGACACCTATGTTGGAGATGTGTGAAGTGATGAGAGCGTATTTGCTATTACATTTTCACATTCTGTTATGCTGAACAAGTTCAAGAACAAAAACTTTGTTGCAAATATGTGGAATCTGCTGCTGTCTGTGTCCTCCAGACCTTTTTCAGACGGAACTTTTACCACATTCTCAGACAGGAGCGAGAACATTATCGAGCTCACACTGACCTCTAGTGGTAAAACTGTGAAGACACATATAGTGATAGTGGTGTACCGGTATTCAGGTTTACAGTCTGGGACAGAATTTGTTATTAAGATGGGCTATCTCAATAAACACGAATTCAACCTGTGTGTCGTCTTGAAAAAGGTCAACTGTGATAATTAAAGCACACAAATATTTCACGGTTTAGAGCATTACGAGGAAACTAAGGCATATTATTCTCCACAATCCTGTGTGTGTAGCCAGCAGTTGTTAATTAGAAAAAAAAAAAAAAATGTAAAAGATTTTATTTTTAAAATTTAATTGAGTTTTATTAATATAATAATTCAAGCATTAGGATACAATGCTTGAATTATACGATGTCAATAAATCTCTTTTAAATGGGAAAATTAAAAATTAATAGACATTTAAAATATTTATTTAACTCATGTTTTAATAATAATAATATTTTAATAATGGAATTGAACAATACATTGATATATTTAACCCTCTGGGCTTCTTCGGTCAAAAATGACCGAAAACTGTTACGTTTTGAAATGTTTAATTTTTTTGCTTGATCGGATCGGGCTGAAACTTGGTGACTTTTGTTGTATTACCTATATGAACACACAAAAAAATCAAGGAGATGATTCTGATTTGTTAAAGGGTCGTAAAAAAAAAGTCACACTTAGCTTCCTCCCGGTCAAAAATGACCGACATAGGAAATGAATGGGAAATACGAAAAAATAGGAAAACTCAGAGAAACTTTTGGTGGTACAAGCTACAGATCAGCAACTGTGCAGAAAAAAAGTGTACAGCAATGAAGGCACCCCCCCCCCCCCCCCACACACACACACACACACACACACAAACACACACACACAAACACACACACACACAGATAAACTGGCAAGACTGCACCAGCAAATTTGTAGAATATGAAAAATAAAATCAATAAATGAGAAAAAAATCTTGCTCAAATGCGCACTCACACACACACGCACACAGACATGAGAAATCATGTCTAAACCAACAAAAATAATCAAAAAGCCTTTCTATGTATTTGAATAGGAAGCTATAGGCAGCCTACAGGCTGTACAGGACATTGCACACATGTAACTATTTTTTAAAGCCACTAAGTGGCGCTCTTCTACTTGAATTATTATTTTTTTATTAGCCGACACTCTATTTTGATGTGAAATGTTGTATTTATTGAAAAAAAAAAAAAAAAAAACAATATAAAATAAAAATATGTATAATAATTCTAATGGAAAAAATAGCTCATAAAAATTATATAATTAATGCAAAGTATCATAAAAAATTCTAAAAATTCTAAATAATAATCATAAAATATTATAGAACAAAAATATATTTGAATGGTTATCCTGGAAAGAAGTAAAGTAAAATTTTAAGGCTTCGTCCGTTTTTGACCTGGAGGAAGCTAAGTGTAACCCATTTACGAAGAAGCCCAGAGGGTTAAAGAGGTTTATTTACTAACATGTTTTAAAATGAAGTTCAATGAAATAATGAAACTGTAGGCTACATAATAAAAAGAAAACATGACTAGCATACAAAATAGCATCAATAGCCTACAATAAGATAACATTTGTTTTAGTCAAGTTTTAGTCAATTTTAGTAAAAGAAAAGAAAAGTAGTCTTTAACAAATTAATTTAGGTTAAAAAGTACTGGAAATGGGCTTAGGTTTGACAGGTAGCAAGTGTTGCAATTCATAAAACAACAGCTAACCTTAAAACCTTTGCATAAAATTTTTAAAAATTGGAGAGGGCGGGTCTTCTCTAAAATTCGGAAAGATCCTCCGTATACTATGTATACCTTTAAGGAAGAACATTTATTTATCTACGATACATTATTTTAATACCTCTTTTTTTATTAAGGCATTAAGATCAATTTACAAAAGATTATTATTTTTATTTTTTAGTAAACTTTAGCATGGGTGTGTTCACTTATGCTATATTTACATATGCTATGTTATGCTATATTTATATATAAATATATTTAACATATTCGACCAAATTAAAATGTGATTAATTTAATTCCTTAAATCAAATTATTATTAATTATTTAATTGATTCATTCATTCCGATCAAAGAGACGACAGATTAATCACCAGCAGTTTAATCTTCTTACGTCCTTGTCAAATAATCAACTTTCTCAGTGCCTTTATTCCAATTCTATTTGCGCAGAACCAAGCGCAGCCTTGATGTTCTTCAACGCATCATCACATGACGGTGAGCAAAAGTTGCTCGGCAGTACCATCACGTCAGCTGACTGCAGCCGTTTGTCTTATATCAGATCACACAACAACACACTTAACAGACAGATAGCCTACTCCTCGGATGCGTTAAAAGATCTCGAGGACTCGCCAACATGAGACTCGCCTGTGTGCTGCTAGCTGCTGCCTTTCTGTGGACGTCCGACGCGATTGTTCGGTAATAAGGCCAAACAAACTTAACAAACACAACATATCCGATCATTAGCGTTCAGTGTGCCTTGTAAACATCGAGTGTGATATTTGTAGTTCGTTCACTTGCACTTACTAGTTTGTTTTAATAATATTTTAACCAGTTACGTTAATTAAAAAGATTATAGTTGCCTCTTAAGACGTAAGTAACGTTAGTGCCTCTATATAATTTTGAACGTGTGAAAATGCTGTCTAGGCAGGGTGCTCATCAGGTTTTAAGCCGTCCTTTGTGAAAACGATCACAAAGACCCAGGGGTCGTTACGGGTCTCCCACTAGACAACGAAGCTGGTCGTTTGTGATTCAGCAGAAACTAGGAGCTGTTTATACATCATTATGAAGGGCCCTTTAAAGTTCAAACCTTTAGTAATCCCGTATAATGCACTGAAGCGGACGAATCGCACACAAATGACTCAAAAACACGTGAATAATGTTTATACTACGTGGTCATCAATGAATTTGTTTTAGTTTTGGTGAAATGACTTTGTTTTTGTTCTTGTATTTGACTTAAATGTTATAAATTGACCCAATTTATCTGTCTGCGACACATACTGAGGTTCAGTTTGACTCACTGCCTTATCAAAGTCCAAAACACTGCTGCTTTTACTGCATCACATATTGCTATACACATTCAAAGTGAAAATGATATTTGTTTGCCTTAACTTATGCAACTAATTCATTTTTAATGTACTTATTTAACTTTAATTGTATGTATAGTGAGCCATTGGTAAGGTTCTTGTCCAACTTAAAAGTTCTAACTTGTGTTTATCATGATAAAGTGGGCAGAAATGAGCCTTGACTTGAGCCGTTTAGCATGAGAATGTTTGTAGTTTGCTGCAGGTGATGTGTTTATGACTGCAAGATAACCGAGTGCAGTTTAGTAAATCCAAAATGTGTCTGTTTCTCTCCAGGATTCCTCTAAAGAAGTTCCGTTCCATCAGACGGACAATGAGTGACTCCGGCAGAGCTGTGGAGGAGCTTGTGGCTGGTTCTGTGCCCCTGAAATACAACTTGGGCTTCCCAGCTAGTAATGGTCCTACTCCAGAAACTCTTAAGAACTACCTGGATGTGAGTATTGCTTGTTTACATCATTTCCTGTGTAGGATAACTGTGTTTACTAAAAAAACAATTTACCAAACATCTCAATTTGTAACATCTGTTGTTTTTTCGGAATGTCACTAATGAATTAATTTGACGTCAGAGGCATGTGAATGTCTCGTTTTAACGGCAGAGGTGCACAAAGCTGTACATCCAGGAAGTAGCAAATACTAAAGGATGAGCAGTTGTTATAGTTTAACTAAATAAAGTAAGAGTACTGTTGGTGGTGGAAACGCAAGCCGGATCACGGTTTACCGTCCTGAATTGTACTGGCACCGCTCGGTGGAAACGAGCCATTACAGTTCTTTTGCAGAGTCATATCATATGATTTGTAAATACCACTATGTCGCCATGGTGGAACGTGACTAACAGTAGGAAAAAGTGAACTTGAAACTTGTTCTGTCATCTTTATTTACCAAAATGTGCTAGTCTGTTTCCTGTCATAAGCTGTAATGGACAGCATGATGGTGTGATTGACAACTGATCATGAGTTTGTCATGCTTTTTGTTACAATGCCTTTACCACAGTAGGCCACAACAATCCTCTTTGGCAATGAACAGCTGATATTATTGCTGAAACAGGCTAAAGTAATTGATGCAAGATCTTAAGGGTTAAAAGATTAGTTTTTGAGTGAGACATGGGAAATTATGATTTAAAAAAAAAAGTTTTGTCCTAAAAATGTTTTCTTTAATTTTTTTTTTTTTATCCATGCTATGTAAGATTGCCAGATTGGGTCGCAATTCAGTTAATCAGTAACAATTAAAAATGTACATTTATTGTGGCCATTTATTGCATTTTTCTTATTAAATTCTGAGATTTGCAATTCACAGTGGAACTGAAATTTCAATATATGCATGCCTAAGCTTCTGTTTTTTTTTTTTTTTTTTCGGGAGTACCTAGTAATTGTAAACAAATTGTAAATTGTATCTTTTTTTTTTAGTTTTACAGACTGTCGTGGAGCTGAATTTTGAGTGATTTTTTTTGTTTTGTTTTGTTTACAGGCTCAGTATTATGGAGAGATCGGCCTTGGCACTCCTGTCCAGACCTTCACTGTAGTGTTTGACACAGGGTCCTCCAACCTGTGGGTGCCCTCGGTCCACTGTTCCCTGACTGACATCGCCTGCTGTAAGTCCATGCGGAGCCTTGGATTTTTATCTCTAACAATATTGTCATATCAGTGTTGTCCTTAAATTATTAACAATAAATCTAGATGAAGTCTTCAAGAAACAATAAGTTATTTCACTGTGGCCAAATGTTGCTCAAGCTTGTCAGTGACATTTTTTTGTGGTAGCAAGTTTATTCCTGTAATAACAAGAACTTTTTAGAGTTCCAGCCATCTCCATTGACTTTGCATTGAGAAAAGCTGCATCCTTGTCATTTCTGACTTGATAACAAAACACAAAACTATGTCTAAAAGCTGTTATGTGACTAGGTGTACAGCAAACAAGCTAAAAAGCCAGAAATACGTTTTTATAAGCTGTCGACCCCCCCCGAAAATGAGCATTTAAGGACACAAAAGTGGATCCAGGCTGGAACGAATTGCTAAATTGTGGGATCCTGACACTCAGTATGCACTAAATAAATACAGTTACCAGTGACAAAAGCAGTGCATACTTCAGCAGTGCACACGTAAAATATCCAAAGTTTTATATATTATATTTCTGTAAACTAAGCTGTCCCTGTCGCCGATTACGTTCCCTTCCAGTGGACGTAGTTCTCAGAGCAATATGACACCTTGTGCTCTATTTCAATTGCCTGTATCCACTTTTGTGTCCTTAAATGCTCGTTTTTTGGGGGTTGGCAGATTATAAAAACTTATTTCTGGGTTTATAAAACTATTTATTGAAAAATGTTGATTATAGACAATACATTAAGTTTATTGCAAAATATGCAAACATTTAGCCTAAGTATTTTGAAAGAGCGTTTGGAGACCGACTCGATTGTCATTAGCAGTGTGTTTTGCTTGTTTCAACTCTCTGATTGGTGGAATTTTCCAACCAGCACCATGGGTAATGTAGTTTTTAAACCAGGAATTCCATTATTGTACAATTATTTTACGTTGAAATAATGAGGCTGACGGCTTCAACAGAAGAAAGTGCAATCGATGAACAACCTCTTAGCTCACAGTAAGGCTGTGTTTAAAGGTTTGGTTATTGTTAAAACTCAATTTTCCTATGGAGAAAACGAGTAGAGTTTCTACTTCTGGAATCCCACTGTTGCACTCTCTAGCAAACGACATCCATCCAACGAGCCAATCAATAATAAAATCAAATCCTTCCCTACTGTTTTTCTTGTTCGAGAAGCCATTTCACTCGGATATGTCACAATAGAGTAGAAGACTATTGCAATTTCAGTATTTTTTTTTTTTTTTTTTCCTGTAGTGCTTCATCACAAGTACAACGGGGCCAAGTCAAGCACCTATGTGAAGAACGGGACTGAATTTGCCATCCAGTATGGATCCGGAAGCTTGTCTGGGTATCTCAGCCAGGACACATGCACGGTAGGAATCAACAAGTAAAAAGTCTGAACATATATATTTTTTTGTCCCCAGAAATGAAGAAAGAAACCCATCTGTAACTTCTCTTTCAGGTTGGGGATATTGCAGTTGAGAAGCAAATATTTGGAGAGGCTATCAAGCAGCCTGGAGTGGCCTTCATCGCAGCCAAGTTCGATGGTATTCTCGGCATGGCCTACCCTCGCATTTCCGTAGATGGGGTTCCTCCTGTGTTTGACATGATGATGAGCCAAAAGAAAGTGGAGAAAAATATTTTCTCTTTCTACCTAAACAGGTAAATGAATTTATTTAGGCCTTTCTGGTTCATTCCAGATATTTTTAAAATAAGCAAATAGTTATATGGGGTGGTGATGGCGCAGTGGATACGACGCATGCCTTTGGTGTGAGAGACCTGGGTTTGAATTCACTGTGAGACACCAATGTGTCCCTGAGCAAGACACTTAACCCGAGTTGCTCCAGAGGCGATTATATAGCAATTGTAAGTCGCTTTGGATAAAAGTGTCAGCTAAATGAATAAATGTAAAATGTTACATGTCAGTCTGTCATAAACAAATATTAAATGCAGTTTAATCATTTGGGCCTGATTTTGATGTCTCCGTTTTATTTGTGCGACAGAAACCCTGACACCCAACCTGGTGGTGAGCTGCTCCTTGGAGGCACAGACTCCAAATATTACACTGGAGACTTTAACTATGTGGACATCAGCAGACAAGCCTATTGGCAGATTCACATGGATGGGTGAGAGGTTTTTGGCTTCTGTGTAATGCAGTGGTCGTCTAAACATATATAGTTGTTGATTTATTATACAAATCTATGTTTAGAAATCAAGAGTTGGGAAATGGTTTATTATTAGGCAAGATGGTATCACATTGCAAACTGTCAATCAATTGTAGCTGTTTAAGCCTTTCTATCATACATTGCTCTGTGTGCACAAACTGTACACTGTTAAGTAGTCTTTTTTTTCTAGTTTATAGATAGAGCTTTAAATATGGTAATTTCTTCCCTTTATCATAAAATATTAAAACTGGCATGCATGCAAATGTAATATACTGGTCTGTCATGTGACAGGGAGGGATTCCACCACTAAACCACCAATGCAGAAGATCACTATAACAATAATGTTGTGTTAACAGTTCTCTGTTTATGTGTGTAGCATGAGCATTGGAGGCGGGCTGACTCTGTGTAAAGGAGGATGTGAAGCCATCGTGGACACTGGGACGTCCCTGATCACCGGCCCCGCCGCTGAAGTTAAAGCCCTTCAGAAAGCTATAGGAGCAATCCCTCTGATCCAAGGAGAGGTGCTGCAATTTGAAATATTGATATTATTATACATCACTGAATCTTTTTGATTAACTATCTATTATGATACTATACTTGATTTTAGCTAATGTAAACTTAATAAAAATACAGACTACTTTTCAAAAAGACTGGGGTCAGTGAGAGTTGTGAAAGACTCAAATAGGAGAATACTCTTATTTGAGTATTTCACAAATAGGCTGAAATACAAAAATACAGTAAGAACAGTGATATTGTGAAATATTCAAATTTAAAATGATTGTTTTCTATTTTAAAAATCTGAATTTAGATTTTCTTCATTACTCCAGTCTTCAGGGTCACATGATCCTTCAGAAAACATTATAATATGCTGATTTGGTGCTCAGGAAACATTTCTTGGTTTCAATGTTAAAAAAACAATGTGCTTCTTATTATTTTTGTGTGGGGGGGGGGGGGGGGAGGATTTTTTTTATCAATAGAACGAAAAAAAAAAAATATTCGAATGGAAATCTTCTGTAATTGTCCCTGCTTTTCTTTTTTAAATCCATACTGACCCCACATTTGTGAACTAAATTTTTGGATAGATTTTTTTTTTTTTTTTCAATTAATATTTTTATATTTTAAAAAGACTATTTTTAACAAAGTATGCATGCTTGGTGTGTGGTTTTTTTTTTAGTGATGGAAAATTTAACATTTTGATAACGTTCTCTTGTTAAATTTCCATTTCCTCTGTAGTACATGGTTGACTGTAAGAAAGTGCCCACACTCCCCACCGTCTCATTCACCCTGGGTGGAAAGACTTACTCTCTGACTGGGGAACAGTACATACTCAAGGTTAGTCTTGTTTTGTCACCTCAGTGCTGTTGTTTTGATGTGGTACTTTGCTTTAGCAGAACTGTGAATTAGTATTAACAGAAAACGAAGTTTTGTTTGAGGAAGAAGTCATGCCTGTATATAAATATAAAATGCCTGTAATAAAATCATGTGCCTGGTGTTTCTTTTAAATCACATGCAGCTAGTAGCCAGTGAAAGCAAAACACTGAAGTGATTCTTGCGTATGACAAAGACCTTTTAAAAATTCTGTGTGTGTGTTGTTTACAGGAAAGCCAGGGTGGAAAAGACATCTGTCTGAGTGGATTCATGGGTCTGGATATCCCACCCCCTGCTGGACCACTTTGGATTCTGGGTGATGTGTTCATAGGGCAGTACTACACCGTGTTTGATCGAGAGAGTAACCGAGTGGGCTTTGCTAAGGCCGCCCAATTGTAGACCTTAACACTTAAGATGTGTCATGAAAGTAATAAGAAATCTAGGAATCTTTTAATATCATCTCTGTGTAAATGACAGAGTAGTGGTATGAATGATATGTTTGCACTGCTCTTAGCTTTCTGATGTTTTTGTTTTAAAGAAGCACGTGGAGATGAAATGATTCAGGGAAAAGTCAAAAAGATGACAATTTACATTATTTGCTTTTTAGTCGAGGCTTATTTGAATCCTTATGTGATTGTAACACCAGGTTTTAACATTTATTTTATTGTTATGTCATTGATTTTAAACACTACCTGTTTTGAGATTTTTATTGGTGAACATGACCTTCCATTAACAGAACAAATCAGAATGGACAATAAAGATGTTTTAAATCCACCTATGTTGTTAAACCTTTTCATTTAAACAAGGGCCCAGGTTTAAGGTTGCTTTTTTTTTTTAAGATTCATAATATAAATTAATATTTATAAGTTGATAATTTATGGCTGGAATGTTACTTGTATATCTCAGGCAGAATTTTAATATTGGTGCATCCTTAAAGGAGTAGTTCACTGTTAAAAAAAACTTTTGCTGATAATTTACTCATCCCCCCATGATCACTAAAAACAGTTTAAATTTTATAAGCTCAAATGGTCTCTTTGCTCTGTTCTGTGATGCGCGTTCGTGACTCTCCTATTCGAATTTGAATGAACAAATCTTTTCCAGTGTCAACTCTTCATTACGTTTGTTGAATGAACCAAATGTCATGACAAAAGATTCGTTCATTTTGATAAACGAGTTCGAACAGGAGAGTCACGAACGCGCATCACAGAACAGAGCAAGGTGAACATTTGAGCATCTAAAACTTAAACTTTTTTTTTTTTTTTTTAAATGAGGGATCTTTTCGCTAGATAAGACCCTTATTGATTGTCTGGAATCGTTTAAAGCCCTTTGAACAGTTTGCTCTGAAACTGTCTTTTGGACCTTGAACCGTTTGGTTCCCATTGAAGTCCATTATATGGAGAAAATCCTGGAATGTTTTCATCAAAAATGACTGAAGAAAGAATGACATTGACGTCTTGGATGACATGGGGGTGAGTAAATTATCAGAAAAAGTTTTTAAAAGTGAACTACTCCTTTCTTTTGACAATGGTCATGTTGTTGTGAAGTGCAACAAAGTAGTAAAGCACAAAAGTGTGTCTGAATCCTTTCATTTAATCTCAATACTGAGAAAGGAAATACTGCGTCATTGAGCAAATTCATGAAAAATATATGAAGAGTTCAGATGCAAAAGTCTAAATGCCATTTGAAATTTTCTTCTTTAATGATGATTTTTATCAAACTTGTATATTTAAGTTCAGTAATTTCACTTAAATAACAATTAATAGGTAATTATCATTGCCATTTAAGTGAAATTACTGAACTTAAATATACAAATTTGATCAAAATAATCATTAAAGAAGAAAATTTCAAATGGCATTTAGAGGCTTTTGCATCTGAACTCTTCATATACAGGTAGAGGGAGGAGTATCAAGACTCCTTACAATGATACCACATCAGCAAATATACAAACAAACAAAAAAAAAAAAGTCAGCGTAATGGATTTTTAAGCACTTCTTACCAAAAAAACATGATCTGTATTCCAAACTATATTAGAATACATGTATTCATAATATATTTACAGAATACCTTAAATGTACAACATTCTCTCCTTGTATTCTATTAACATGATTAGGCACACATATTTTTAAGGTAGTATAAATGCAATCCATACACAATGATTTAATTACATCCAAAATAAACGTATTGCATGTTTTCCACGTTTTACGCATACATTTACATTCTAGTCTTTTTAACAGCTGTTAAACCGCTTCGAATGTCTTTTTTTGTGGACAGTAACTGCCCTGCCTTGCAACATTATCTGTTTTTACAAATAGCCATTCTACAGCAAAGCATAAACCAGGGACCCTAGAGTCGGGTAAGTGCGTGTAAGCAGTTGGGGCAATGGGTCGGGATAGGGGAAGGAGTGCGTTAGCGCTAGCTACACATATAATACAATTACCCGGTTTCACAGACAAGGCTGTTGATCTTTTTTTAACTGAAAGCAACCTGCACTGACATATCGGAAAAAATATGTCAGTGCCAGTGTTTTGTCTCAAGATGCACACCTGTAATCTTTTTGTCTAGGGTGCGTTTATAAAAGCTACTTAAATGTCCTAATTGAACTAAGGCCTAATCCTGGCTTAATCTAAGCCCTGTCTGTGTAACCAGGCTTTAGAAATGTGCTGGACCAGTGTGGATGGAAGCGAGCTGTTCGAAGCTTGCTGTCTGTTAGCATTCATGTTCATCTCAATGAGAGGGAGACGGGTTACTCAGGTGATTGACATCTGAAGATCTGGAACTTGAAGAGGTCCTCGCAGTTACAGATGACACCGGACAAGTCCTCACAAATCAGATTCGGGCATGTCCGGAATGTCTGTGATATTCGGCATTGTGTATCCAGTGCTGCAGCTCCCGTTGAGCGTGACGTCTGCACTTGAAGCAGGGCCGTTCTGCTTACGGTAGTTGGCCGGCATGGGCGATGGGGCTTCGCTCGGCGACTTTGCGTTAAGAAGACTTGCGTCATCTTCATCCTCTTCTCTGCTCCTACAAGCGGTGTCTTTTATAATGCGGCCCTTCTTGTAGGAGACGGTGGACAGGCCTCCTGCGTTCTCGTCGATGATGTTCAGACAGCGCAGGATGAAAACCACAGGCACGGGGAGGATGGCGGTGACCACCAGTGAGATGCAGACAGCCAGGCCCCAGGGCGGATAGCTGAGAGTCTGTTCTTGAGCCTGAGAACAGACACAGCAATTGGATTATTCCGGAATAGGAATAATTCCACTTTAATCCTGTGGCAAAACTGTGCATCGGAAAACCTTAGAAGGACCTGGGCTTAAAGAAACACAGCTTTTCTTTTCAGATATTTTTTCTGAAAAGCAATGGCATTAACTTATATAGATTAATGCAATCTATATAAATAAATGTCTTTACCCAAAGGTTTCTTTTTAAAACTGACAATTACTGTAATAAGAAGCACAATTCACTTTATCATTGTTACAGGTTTGCCATAGTTATAGTATTATAAAATTAGCAGAGTATCAGAATGATTTCTGAAGGATCATGTGACACTGAAGACTGGAGTAATGGCTCCAAAAAATACAGCAGTTATTTTAAATTGTAATAACTTTTCACAATCGAATTGGTTTTTTTTTTCATCAAACACATGCAGTCTTGGTAGGCATGTGTTTTCTTTCCCGAAAACATTCAAATCTAAATTTTTTATTATTATTTTATTTTATGCAGGTGCTATGCTCCCACATTTATTATCCCTCATGTTGATTTATTGTCTGTAATATTGTGCTGTTAACATTTGTAAATGCTAAATACTTTCCCATAAAACTACTTTAAAGTGATTTTTAGATGACAATAAAACTGACCTGATTTTGACATGGTCGGTGTGATGTGTAAAGGCGGCTATTTTGTAGGCCATTTTAGCATTACAAATTCCATTTATTCTGAAGTAAATCGTTGTTTCCGAAATCTCATGCTTCCCTACTGAATAGTAAGTGAAAAACTGTATGTGACAAGAGTTCTGTCAGGACCACTATTGTCATACAGCACCCAGATGACCCACTTCCAGTGGGATTCTGAATTTCGATGGACACTTTACTTTCCCATGAGGCCACGGGAGAGGATGACAACATCACATGACACATTGAATGTAGTATATCCGGATTACATTCATACTACACACATACTATATAGAACATACATTTTAATGGTCGCAAAGTAAGTACTTATTTAAAATTAGTACCAACTCAAGAGAGAATTTGATTTCAGACACTGCTAATTATTTTTTTTAATTTTTTTTTTATAAATGCCTGAAATAGAGTCTGTGGTCAACACAAGCTCAAGATATGCTTATTTGTTTATAGATATTTGTGATTTTTCGAAGTTTTTACTTTTCTTTATCAAGAATAAATAGAACACCTATAGGTGAAATAATCATTATGGAATCTCTACCTCTCTGAATAAAAAGTGTTTTTTAAAAGTTCAAAACATTTTTGTATCTCAAGTATAAAAGTGTACCCACCAGTTGCTGGTTCCATGCGCTGTAACTAGGTGGCGACAGTCCCAGCTGAATGAGACTTGCAGCCAGAAGACCCAGCAGCAGAACTGGTGTAACAAACTTCCACATATAGTAATAGAAGCGGTATGGAGTGAAACCAAGCATGTCCTTCAGATCCTCAAAGAACCTGCATAGACCCACAGAAGAGAGAGGCATCAATGCCACAATCACAGCAAATTAGTTTAGAGTTGCTGCTAAACTAACTGCAGTTTACATTTTTTTGCTAAATAATTTTGTCAGATAAAACCTAGTTTAGTGTTTAATGACCTTCCATCATTTTTAAAATATTTAAAAATATAACATATTTTCCTTATATTTTGATGTTTTAATCAAACTAAAATAAATCCCCAAACAAAAAAACAAACAAAACAAAATTTTGGCCACTACTGTATGAAATTTAATTATACTTACAAAATAATTATAACTATATTTATTTTTCATTGGTTAGTTTGTAACCGTAACAAACTTGAATTTCAATAAATATATAAAGATGACAACAAATACTTGTCACATCAATATACAGCTCAGTATTCAGTATATTAAATCTCTTAAATCAATTAGTTATTTTAAAAATGTAGTCTCAAATATTTTAAATAGTTTTACTAAAAATAGTAAAATCAACAAAACAAAAACAAAGAATGTACAGTCTGTACAGTATGTTCTTTGAGCAAAACCACAAATACATGTCCATAATTTAAACCCAAAACATTAAAAAAAAAAAAATCTTAAAAAATCTTTTTCAGATATCTTAGACTTTCAAATTGTGTATGGGCCTTTTTGCAATCAAAATCAACTGAAGGTAGTAGTTTATAACATTTAATATGGTTGTGAAAGAAATCTATTATTTTATGATTACATACTTATAGTTAAAAAAAATTAAGGTAGTATAAGACCGTAACAAAATTGAATTTTAATAAATAAATGTAGTTGATAATTCTCTTGATATAAATACATCGCTCATCATGCCATCGGAGGGCGCTGTAAGCTCTCTAATAGAGGCTGAGTTCGTAACATACTTGTCGGTGCCGTAGACCCAGGCCACAGCAATGTTCTCCAGAAGAACAACAATGAGCAGGGGGAGAGTGGCAGAATAATCGTCAAACATGGCCACAAAGTAGTTCCCAGATCGCTGGACAAATATTAAACCAATAAAGAAGGCAAGTACACAGCAACCAACTGTAAAGAAAGCAGAGAGCAACAATGTGTATTAGAAATCAAAAGGATAACGTTAAGTTAACCTGGAAGTGGGAAATGGGTACGAGGTTATCCTCTCAGTAGTTTATGAAAGCTCATAAGAGTTATTATGGTCATAAATGTAACTCGATTTTTTACGCCTTTGGGTGGGCATTGTGTTGACATTTGTGAGTAGCAGCTAGCGGAAGTAACGTGGAAATGGCCGAAAAGTTACTTTCGAGTTTTTTAAACATAGCCTAAATCGTTACCGTTACTTTATCTTATCCGTCAACAGAAACCTTTTCGTGGATACATTTACGTGAAATGAATTAGGTTTAATCTGATTAAATGTCAATTAAAGCCATGCAGTATAATGTTAAAGTAAAAGGTAAAGTTTGGGGTCAGTAGAATAACAAACAAAAAAGATTAAGGATGCATTAAATTGATCAAAAGTGACAGTAATATTTTAAAGATTAAGGGAAAAATGTATCCCAATTTCCACAAACATATTAAGCAGGACAACTTTTTTCAACATTAATAATGTTTGTTTGTGATTAAATGTATAGTTCATCTAAAAATGAAATCTATCATATGGTTTCAGAGACCGATCAAATGATGATCCATTATTTTCTTGAAACTATGAAGTAAAAATGTTTCCTTCGCTCTATATTGCAGAGTCATGTTTTTGTTTGGCATTGGCTGACCTGTGAGGTATTCCTTCCGTACTTTGAAGGTGTCCACAATGGGGGTAAGGATGCCCTGGATAGTGCCAAACATGCTGCCCAGTCCCAGATTGACCAACATAAGGAAGAACATCACAGACCAAAAAGGTGAGGCTGGGAAATGGGTCATGGCTTCAGTGAAAGCGATGAAGGCCAAGCCTGTGCCCTGCACCGCCTGTGAGAGAAAAGGTTAAGGTAGGTATGCCTTCAAAAACATGAACATAAATAAATAAATAAAGACACAAGTGTAAGAATAGGCTTGACTTACATCATGGCAGCTTATTTTGCACAGGCAAACATAACTTATATTTTCCTCAGAAAAAGTAAAATATATGTGGTCATATATTTGACATTTTTAATGTCAAGATGTATACCTGTTTATTCTGCATTATTAATTATGCATTATTATCAAAATGTTTTAGTGTGAGGGTTTACATCAAAGCAAACAGAAACTTGCAAAAATAGATTTGGGTAAAACAAAACACATCAAACGATGCAGCAGGAAATGTGACTGTGTAAAGAAAGCCTCATATCATTTTCTTGAAGTTTCATCTTAGGTGTGTATGTGGTTTAGTCTGATTACACCAACACGTACTGCATTTATTTCCTTTTGATTCATCATGCAGCGCCTCTTGATCTCGTTCCAACTAAAGGCCACTGAAGTACTTCCTTTGCAGTTTCCTTTATTTAGGTTCCTTTTCTTTTATTTACATATGTAAATAATTGATGTGTCAATTACAAATAAGGAGTTTAAATGAATTTAATTTTAGAAAACATTGATATAATATTCAAGGAACATTTTCTACAATGTATTTTAAATATATATTTAATAATTATATTAAATATTTCACAGCTGAATGGTTTGTGTGTGCCCTCAAAAAAAAAAAGGTATTATTCTCAAAAAAAAAAAAGTCAGAATTGTGAGATAAAAAAAATCGCAATTATCTTTTAAAATGTTTTATTCTGTGGTGGAAAAAAGCTTCCACATAAAGGGCCTGCTTACCATTTGCTAACCATTTTTTTAGCCGTTTTTTTGTAAAAAGCAAACAAGCAGGCCCATCCCAGGTGAGAAAAAGTAAAGCATAAGTAACAACATATTAATTTCCATAAAATGTAACTTAGTAGTTACTTTTTTAGGGAGTAACACATTACTTTAAAAAGTCATTTCCCCCAACACTACTCATCATTGACCCCATCATTGATTTTCGAATAGCTGTGAAGTATGGGTTATGGGCTTTAAAATGACTTTTGATAGTGAGTGCTCGCTAGTGTTGTATTAACTTTCAAAACACGACTGAAGAGAGAGCCTAACCACCAGGGTTAAATTCCATGGAAAGTTTGTGTATATCAGTTGTCTCTAAGGTTTCCCCGTGTGTCTCTAAGGTTTCCCCGTGGTGTATCAGTTCACTTGAAGCTCCTCCTCACCTTGTTCAGCTCCTCTTTGATGTCGCAGTTGTCTAAGCCTAGGCGTGGGTAATCGTTTTCCATCACGCCCTGGATAATGCTGGTCATTTGCTGGTAGTCCTCTGGGCTAACTTTACTGAAGCTAATATGGTGTGGGATCAAGCTTGGATTAATCTCTTTTCCAAGGAAATCAATGATCTTCTTTGTGTTCCTAAGATACATTAAAACAAGAAATTCAACTACCGGTCATTGGGCCTGTAAGCAGTTTGATGACTGCATATTTATTTTCAATAATATTTGGAACTTGCTACTAAACTGCTTCTTATGGTTAATTGGTTTTGAACTTACATTTCCACACATTTGTCAATCATGACGTTGGCTTTGAAGCCCAGCACAGCGAACACTACTAGAGTGGCCAACACTGAGGTGAAGAAGTTAATGAAGGAGACCAGCACAGCATCGAAGTGGCAATTGTTGTCTCGCTTGTTGTAGCTGGAGAAGGCGATAACGCCACCGAAACCAAGACCCAGGGCAAAAAAGACCTGCGTGGCAGCTTCACGCCACACTTTGGGCTCCAGCATGATTTCCAGCTGTAACAAGATAGTGTAGTTTATTATTTGTCACATGCTAAATCATCCACAGTGATATGCTTTTAATTTAGAATAACCTCAGAAAATATATCAATTTGCCCATGGTTAAACTGAAAAGCCAATAATCTGAAATTAACAAATATTTATTTTTTACATCCAGGCTGATATATAGACCCATTGCTTCTTTAAACATTGGGCTACATCACATATTTTAACATATGATCATATTAAATAATTATCTTGAGTCACACACACACAGTAACACTCTTAAAGGGAAATTCTTTCATCATTTACTCACACTTGTATTGTTCCAAAGCTGTATGACTTATCATTAACTTAAACATTTTTGTTAATTGAAATGAAGCAAAAATAAATGCATTTTAGATGGACAGCTTAAATTGAATGACAATTATAAAATGTTAAATATTGCCTCAGCAACTACCTGAAAAACATTTAAGTTGAAGCACTAAAATTACTAGAAACTGGAAAAAAAAAAACTGTAAATAAAAAGCTCAAAACTGAACTAAAACTGAATAAAAAATAAATGAAACCTTTATAGTAATATTTAAAAAGAACAAAACCTAATAAAAGTGACAAAATCACATAACAAAAAATATTACTAAAAAATATTAAAATAAAAAATATATATTTATAATAATATATAAATAATACCAAAATAACACTGACTTATTTTTTCTTTTGTGGAACATAAAAGAAAATATTTTGAGAGAATTCTTTTTTTGCCATATAATGGATATAAGTAGTCACCAAAACTGTTTGGTTACCAACCATCTTTTTTTTTTGTGTATTCCACAGAATAAGAAATGCATCTATGCAAGGTTTGGAGTAAAATACAACATGAGAGTAAATAGGGTGAACTATTCCAGTAAACACTTAAGCTCTAAAAAAGCTTAAATATAGGATTTTATATGATAAAGCAAAATTTACAATCAAACCTCCCCCTGAGCAGTGCAGTGATTGTAATGGCTCTGTACTAATTACCATTGTGTGTGAAAAAGAAGGCTACATACTATCATTTAATTGTGTTACACAAACCACCCTCTGATAAGACTCTGAAGCGACATATAACTCAACAAGGGACGCATTGACAGCCCTTTGCACTGAGGAGAAAATGAGACCACATCTTGTATCTGTGTTGGATGGGTTTTATGTAAAATAGCTGGCACAATTAGACAGTCTGCTGCATTTCAGTGTGTGTGCTGATGGAAGGTTTAATTCACTTCTGCCGAGTCACATCACAAATGCATGCTGGGAAATCTGGCTAGGGTATTGTTTCCATAGATACATCTATTGGTCTTCACCGAACTGAGACGAGTGATACACATGGGAATTAGTTATGGATGATTACGGTAATTCTCAATAAATTGAATTAATTGCTGCAGTGTGAACCAGAGCATGTCGAGTAAATTGGTCTAACCATTGTGGAAATGTGTCATCTTCTCACATGGTCTTACCTTCGGGGTGAACATGTGGATGATGCCGTCTATAGAACCTTTGAGTAGGAAAGCACGAACCAGGAAACAAATAAGCACCACATAGGGGAACAGAGAGCTGAAGTACATCACCTGCAGTCAGACATAACCAAACATATTATCAAATAATGTCAATGTAAAATCACTGTCCCTTTGAGTGTGAGTAAGTGGAAGTGGGGCTAATTTGCATATTCATTGAACCGCGTATACTAAATGAGGCAAGGGTGAAGAGTTACATTTAAGTTATTTTAAGGCATGACATTTATTTATTAATGTTGAAATATGTCATTTTGGTGATCACTGGTGAGTTTTAAGGGGAAAATGATTGACTACAGGGGGACTTTTAGTTAGGTTTTCAAACCTAGACAGTCCGTCTGACAGTCCGACAGAAGAAATCAGATGGATTTGTTCAAACATTACAGTGAAAGAATTATTTCATTACAATACACAGCTAATTTTGAATGAACGTTAATGAAGATAGATGGTTTCTTTAAGCCAGATGGTGTAGTTAAGGCATCTATAGCAGGACTGAATGTAACATGTGACTGTAAATGAGTGAATTGAGACACAGCTGCAGACACTTTGTGTGCGTGTTGTTAAATGCCAGCCTGCATGGCCAGTCCGATCATCAGACTGAAGCATATTTCCAGAAATCTGACATATGGATTTGGTTTTGATCTAGTTTGTAATAACTGAGTTTCATGTGGTATTTTGCCGTTCTAAACACATTTGAGTCAGAACTATTTCTTTCTGACTGTCTGAACAAAGCCTAGTCTTACTGCTTATCCTGCATGACAATGATAGTCTTCTAATCTACAAAACCTAGATGATGATACTGATTGCGGTTTGTCGAGAGATGTTGTAACCAAAGGCTTTGCTCTAAACATGTACATCCGAAGAGATGGACTTGTTCAGTTTTATATCTTCCATATTTGCCAGCAATGAGATCATGTGACTCAGAGTGTTGTTATTGTTCACTAAAACTAAATCAAAAGTGATTATAAACAGTTTCAAAAACTGAAACAAAGCTAAAAATATATAAATATTAGATGAAACATTTTAACTTAAAATTCAAAATATTTCCTTAGTATCAAGCTGATGTAATAAGATTACGTTGAAGTATTAAAGTTACTAAAAAACTAAATGTAATAAAAAATAAATGAAAGCTCAAATAATATCCCCATTGTATATATTATTAAATATAATAATACTGTATAGATTTTATAAAAAATACTACAATAACACTGGTGTGACTCAAAACCTTCCAGCAACGGGAACAGTTGGTTCTCTTTAAAAGTTCAGTACAGTCATAAAGTCACACCCCAAACATAATTTCATCATTTTCTATTGTACAAGAGCAAAAATTTGATGACTTAATGATAAATAATTAACTTAATCCTCAAAGCATATACATAATTTATTTTATGGACATGTTTTAATTTGGTTCATAATTTTAATGTGTATTTTAGAAACTTGCCTTGCATTGAGGTTATACATTTTAACAGTTCATGCAGATTCAAATCCATGACCTTGGCATTACTAGCACCATGCTCTTACATGAAAATGTGTGCAGTCATATATTCATTTAAATTACTTTTTGAAGTTAACAAAACGGCCTTTGTTGATGGAATTAGTGAATGACTGTACATTCTCTATGGTCATAAATGCTCAAAAGACTATACTGACTCATCTCTGATTCATCAAGGGCGGACCAGTCTTATTGTGTAAAGTCTATCCCACAACTTAGAAGATTAAAAGACATTTCTTTATGGTTCCTCAAAAGTGAAGCATCAAAAAGGTTATACGAAGAATCTTCAAATAAATATATCCTTCTTCCTCCAGACACAACTCTAATTCTACAGTACAGTATCCTCAAACACTAATAATTGTAGTTGAGTAAGGTTACTGGGTACAGTGCCACAGACTTGTGAATAGGGATGGTGCACATAAAACCATAGCAACCAGCACCGCCATGCTTTTGTGCACACAAAATGACAAAGAAGAAGAAAAAAATCACTAGGATTTTTTTTTTTTTGGTGTGAAATACGCTTGTGTGGGAATGTTGAATGAGTGATTGGTATTCTTTTGTGAGGTAAATCCTAGATTAGGCTTCAAAGACTGTTTTTATCCCCTTCAGCGTATAGCTTATATAGTATCCCATACTATAATATCCTTACTGACTGAGGGGCCACACTTACACAGTGGAATGGATTGCAGTCTCTTTAACTGGCAATATATTGAAGTCACCATGAAACCAAAATGGACATTTCCTCTTTTTTAATATTGCTGGAATATTTATTCATTCGAAATGATTTATCCCTTCACATCATTATTATTAGTATTATTTAATTCATGTGCCCTTAATCTTTAACTTCCCTTCTTCTCTTTTCTCTGATGGTGTGTGGGCGGGAAAACCTGTCGCTCACATGAGATCCACAACCACAACCATCCAACGAGCCAATCAGTTGCGGATGGACAATATCAAATCTAGAGACGCTGCTGCCAAACACTGTTGAGAGACGCATAGACTCAGGAGAACTGCATTAGTTTGTGTTATCAGTGGCTGAAGCCTTTGTTACCAAATCTAAAGTGATGTCTTGGAATTGGCAACTGAGTTTTAGGATTAGATGCTTAAAAGGTTAGTTCACCCCAAAATGAAAATTCTGTCAGGATTTACTCACTCTCATGTTGTTCCAAACCTCTATGTGTTTATTTGTTCTGCTGAACACAAAGGAAGATATTTTGAAGAATGTTTTAATCAAACAGATCTCATTCCCCATTGACTTCCATAGTATGTATTTTTTCCTACTATGGTAGTCAATGGGGAATGAGATCTGTTTGATTAAAACATTCTTCCAAATATCTTCCTTTGTGTTCAGCAGAACAAATAAACACATAGAGGTTTAGAACAACTTGAGGGTGAGTAAATACTGACAGAATTTTCATTTTTGGGTGAATTAACCCTTTAAGAAATTAGTCCTACACATAAGAGTGATTTAAGGACAAAAACCTGACATACTTCATGTCTTAAAATACGTCATCTGAACAATGTTTTGAGGTGTGGTAACTGCAGAATAATTGACTCCAGCCCGGTGAATTATTAAAAAAATAATACACACCCGGGGTATTACCACCTCGGGTGTGCATTATTTTTCTAATAATTCAACAGCCCGTCGTTAATTATTCCTTACCTATAATTATGTGTATTCTTTTTACATATTCACTATGATAATGGTTGCCTTTAAAAAATGAAAACCCCTCAATATGTTGTTTTAACTTCTTTAGGGCGTCTTAAGTACCCACATGACTTGAAAATCAGCTGTCAAAAGGGAAACCAACCAAACCACATTTGGTTTTCTCCTTACAGATGGTGCATCACGTTTCATAAAGTTGAGCAGGGATGGATAACATGAGAGGTCTGAGGGTCAGTGTTTCTCTCTGTGCTACTTTTAAGACATCCCTTGAGGTCTTGGATGACTTTATTCTGTGACTAAAGGCAGACTTTTCTTAGAACAAAATACAAAACACTTTTCTTACCTTTCCAGAAGACTGGATACCCTTCATCATAGCAAGACACACCATGGTCCAAGCAACCAACAGGCATAAAGTCATCTTCCAGTTAAGTCCTCCACTCTCAGAGATGGAATTGGAGATATCCAGGGCCACACGATACCAGTAGAACGTAGTAGCTGAACTTTTCTCACACTCGGGTTCGATATCTACACAATAACATGAAACTTAAAATCTTTAGAAGTTATTGAGTATATTAAAATCTATTGTTTCTGTCTACATACAGTATGTCATGTATTAAATGTATTTTGAAAAATACAAAGCATAATTTCACTTATTACATGTATTTGTTTTGTTTTTGACCAGGGGACACTCGTGCCAAGGAAGAGGATGCTGAAAGGACTGCGAGAAGTAGAAGAGACTCCAGCCGATGATGACATTGTAGTAGAGCGCCACAAAAAAGCACACCTGCAATTAGAGAGAATGAAGTTAAATGTATGAGCTACGCCCTCTACTCCATCTCCCCAAGTCTTTAAAAGGTTTAATTAGTCACCTCAACCCTGTTGCAAAGACAGTGTCCGTCTTTGGTTATTTTTATACAGTGCACTTAAAATAACGTGTGTCTACTTGAAAGCACTGATACTCACCAAACAGCTGGCGAAGCCGATGCCACCCAGGCGTGGACTGATAAAGTTCCACACCCCGATGCTCCCCCGTCGGATGCGCTGGCCCACTGCTAGCTCCAAGAAGAAGAGGGGAATTCCTATCACCACCAGCAGAATGAAGTAGGGAACCAGATACGCTCCTACAAAGAGGAGAAATGGTTATGGCCCTATTTATTTTGGAACCAAACTTCCACACTGTTATACACACGACTTGGGAAATACAGTATGCCAGCTACAGTGCATACATGTCAAAAGTGACTGTATGTAAATGTAATTAAACCAATTACCTATTGTAATCCAACATTCTTTAAGGTAAATATTTGGTATCTAAAAAAATACGTTTTTAATGTTACTGTGTATTTTTTGCTGTATTGATAGTTTTTTTTTCAGGTTTTATGTCGATTTATTTATCCATTCATTTATTAGTTACATGTTTCTTGATTTATGGTTATTTATCATGCTAATCATGTAATTTTTTTTGTGTCTAATCCAATATTGTTTTGGATTAATTAATATTTTGAATTAGCTTTTATTTTTATATTTTTAATTTTAGTAAGTAATTTAGTTATGTTCCTTTGTTTTATTATTATTTAGCGTTAAGTTATTTTTATTTTACTTTTAACTTATTTATTTCAGTTAGTTGCCATGGCAACATTTTAAATGTTTTTTTTTCCCATCAATTTATTTAAATTTTTTTTCAATTTCAGCTTTATTTTAAGACATTTTTTTCAATGTTTAATAGTTTTAGTTCAACAACACTGGTACAATCTAACATTTTTTATCAAATATGAAAGAACTGGTTAACCCACTGTTATAATCTGCAAATATTTTCTCTCTTGAAATAAACTCTCATTACAGAGAGCCAAAGAAGGACGAGACTGACATTTCAAAACTGTTCAAGCATTGCCAATGGCACAGGATAGAACATTCCTTCCCAGTGCTGGGGAAGGGAACAACTTCAATACAATGCCGTTGCTTTGAGAGTCCTGCAGGTCTGCTGCTTTTCCAACATGTTGCAGTCATGTGCTTTAACACACAGAAACCTACTGATATTCACAGATAAGTATGCTTTTACACACCACCATTTGGTATATTTAGAGACATGAATCTAATTGGAAACATAAACTAAAGAGTAATTTATAAAAATTAAATGAGACAGTAAGTACGGCATTTTATTTCATAACAACTTGGTTTGTAAGGTCTTCAACCTGTCTATTTTGTTAAGTGGTAACTATACAGTACAGGCTTTGGGATATCATGAAATGTCATTAACAATTTTGAGCCATTTTGCATTAATTCCCTTTGTCACACAGTGCGTAATCCAATTTCTGAAGCACCTGACCCAGGATATGAGAAAGGTGAGCTCCACCACTGATTTTAATGTTTTATCATTCAATTTATTTAGCAGCCTTATTGTAGCCAACAATAGGGGTATTTAGATCTTGTGTTGTGCCCAATTAAATTTAAAATAGTAGAATCTCACCAAAATTGTCATGTTTTTGCATTTTGTTTAAGGTTTAATGTAGGCCAGATTGGTGCGCTGTGAGATGCTTGTTTAAATATGTACGGCTCCATGGGCTGTGCGCAAGGTGACATCTGGCAGACTGGGGCAGCAAAATGTCAGGTATGTTTCTGAGGACAAAATATGCTGTCATTGATGCCACACACTGTAGATGGTGCGATGTTGTGGTTGCTCTGCCCTGGCAAAGATAGAGGGAGCCCACACACAGTGGCATATTTAATCTAATTAAAGATCTGCACAGCAGGGTGGTCACACTCACTTATTATAACCTGGAGTAAGTAGTAAGACACGGCAGGGTTGTGGTCAAATTCTCAGGCAGTTAGACAGAAAATTGGTCAAGTGTATACAAACAATAGTTTCCTACTACAGTATATGAAACCTAAAATGTAAGACAGTAGAATTCCTTAGCTATTGCATATGTTTCTTTCTCGTCTGCCTTTCTTTCTGATATAGAAATCTTTTACAAATGACATATGGAGAACAAAGAGAGAGAGACATGAGTAATCTTATCTGCATGTCATTGCTCTCAGGGCGACTAGGGTAAGAAGCTGTAATCTGCTTTCACTTGACATTAAACAGCTTTGTATAATCACAGTTGGGTAATATAACCTGTGATTATCCTGTAACATGCAAAACGTTTCATTTCAATGCCATGCCTGGCTGTTGTGAGAACATAGAAATCTCACTCAAACAACTATTTCTACTCATTTTGAATGATAGATATACACTATATGAACAAAAGTATTGGGACACCTGACCATTACACCAACGGGAACTGTAATGACATTGCATTATAAATACATAGACATTAATATTGAGTTGGTCCCCCCCCCCTTTGCAGCTACAACAGCTTCTACTCTTCTGGGAAGGGCTGCCCCCCCTAAAAATATCATTAAAAACCACACTGTGTAGTGTAAATAATATAATGATATATACTTAAAATAACTGTGTAAGTAGTAAAACATTTTGTTTTAAACATTCTAAGTATAGAAACATTTTGAATCCCCCTCCCTTGCCTCACAGAGCTTTGGTCCATTGCCTCCTTTACCTCACCTACACACAAGTCCAGTGGAAATAGTAACTTCAGTAGTTGTGGAACTTCATTAAGTTGTCCAATAGGCTATTTTATTCACTTTAAACATCAGATGAAGTGATTCTTTTCTCTTTAATACAGACGATGCTGAGTCATTAGCAAATTAGTCATGACAAAAAATTATGATAACTCCACTATAATGTTATAACATTCCCCCAGCTTGTTTGGTAGCTTGTGTAATGCTGGTTATAGAAAGTCACCCACTACAACTAACATGGCGATAAGCCTATGTGTGATGTCCTATGAGGGCGGCTATTATCCACCGTTGTGTTGGGTTTTGCTCAATATGATGTTAAGTGGAAGATCAGTGGGCTTGCTGAATATCAAAGAAAGAGAGATTTCTCTTAGTTGTGTGTATTTTCAGAGAAAGACCTCTGGCACCGAGACTTGTGTTTCCTGCAGATATGTGCAGGAAATGCATAATGAGAGCTTGCAAATGAGGTGTCAGACATGTCTGACTTTAGGTTGTTTAAGTTTGAAATGAAGTTTGTTCAAGCATTATAAAAACAATGGTTTATTTAATTCCATTTATGTACATTTTGAGGGAACCCACAATTTATTTATCACAATTAAAAAAAAAATATTATGTAATTGTTAGAAAAAAGTTTAGTTTCAGATTCAATTCTCGGTCCACAGACTCAAAAGATTCTTCATTCAATTGTCTGTGTGTGTTTGTTTTTTGTGATTTATGAGGACAGAAATTTTTATAATGACATGGATATTACACTGGTGTTACAATATGAACGTGATTTATGAGGACAGCTTAATGGCTTAAAAAACATACTAAACTGTTTTATTAAAAATGTAAAAATGCATAAAGTTTTCTGTGATGTGTAGGGGGGGGAGAATATACAGTTGGGACAGTATACAAACCATTACGCCTATGGAATGTCCTCACAAGTACAGCAAAACAAACCTGTGTGTGTGCGTAAATGTATCTTTCCTAACTGAGTATAGGTATTGCAATTCATTATGATGGATTACTGATAGGATATTCATTTAAATAAAAAAGGAAAATATAGGATATCTATGTAAGCTCTAAAATAATGCTGCTGATTAGATTATATATCCATATCATATGTATTAAATTGATAAATGTCATTTTGAGACATTTAATTGGACTTACACTCTTCTTATAAAAATATATATTGTGCTTAAATGCATAACCTACCACCACCGTTTTTCTGGCACAAATATGGGAACCTCCAGACGTTGCCCAGGCCCACTGAGAAGCCCACTTGGGCGAGGATGTACTGGAGCTTGCTGCTCCAGGCGGGTCTCTCCTCCTCTTCCTCTTCCTCTGAGCCCTCTTCAACATCCCGTTCCTTATTCTGAGGAACATCTCCTACCATTAGAGAGCTCTTTTTGAAAGAGTCCTCACAGCTATCTTCATTGGAGAGCAAATCTTTGACAGATTCCGTAACATCGTCATCGTCAATCTCTCTCTTGACGGTTTTGCTGTTTTTGGGCATTTGAAAATGTCTTTTTTTGGTGGCGGGGAGGGAGAGATTCTAGGAAATCCTTTTCGACAGGGTCGGTTTCGTTCAAAAGGTCAGATGTAGTTCAAAGAGAGGGATTTAGTCAACAGAAAGCAAAGTGTGGGTTGATGAAATGTTTATCATCTCATTTTCACGGTACAGGCTTCCTATTAGAAACAAAAACAAAGAACAGAAACTAGACAGCTTAATTTCCCTAACATGATGCAGACAGCTTAATTTCCCTAACATGATGCAATATGACACTTACTTGCATGTTAAATGTCCTTAAATAAAAGATGGCTTACAAATTATATATTTTTGTAGCAATAACTTATTTGACATCAGGCAAATCAAATCACACAAATCTTTATTTTTCTCCACCGACTGCATATCACACAAACAGGTGTAATTCCCATTAATATCATTAGGTTTGGACAGTTTATGCATTGCGTTTAGAGGAAAAAATAGATAGAGAAATTACATAAGTATTCTATAATTACATTTTAACATTCTAGTAACAGCAAGTTTGCCAAAATACAAACGTAAAGCACACAGTGTTTTCAATAGCAGGCTGCAAACCATGACTCGCATCACAGTCAGCTTCCATCTGATATCAAATGTCATTTAAACCAACCGAATCGTTTGTAACACGATCATATTTCCCATCTAAATAATTTAAGCCCCACTTTTATAGCACGAGGTCGGTTCATTTGCATAAGAACCCAAACAGACATGAGCGCGCCTTCTGTGATCACGTGACCGCATCGCCCCAGAATAAAGGTTTGAAGAGCGGATTTGCAATAGATAGACAGCAAAATGTAAAATAATAGTAATCACGCTATTAAATCAATATTTTGTGGATCAAAACCTCTGGTTTTGTACATTGTATCCTAAACCACGAGTGTAGGCTATAATGTGAATGATGCTGCTGGGCCGCTCTCGGTCGAAGCTCATGTGATTAACAGATTTCTTTCAAGGCTGCACCTTTTTATAATTCAGCCTCCAGCAGAACACATTTTGGCCTCTTCGTTATTGAATTTACAGTATATCTCTTAAAAAATTGAGAAAAAAAATTAAATGAGCTCATTCAAAAAGCAACGTTAAAAAAGGTAATTGAAGTCTATATGCGCATATAGGGTGTCAACAATAGGCTAAAGTAAATAATTTGTCATTAGCAAAGGCCATTGTGTCAACATGTGTAGCTACAACCAATTTAAATTCCGCTTATTTTAGGAAATATACAGACTGAAATAGACAATTACGCTCATGCGAATAACACTTATTATTTTCTAAAGAAATACAATATACATTTGTAAAGAACTTCATTTTTACCCCCCGCCTGAATTTACTGTCACCCATGTGCGAGGTTTCATCATACACACTGGATGTGATTGCGCAGCCGTTCTCTCATCTCTATGTCAAATAAGCACAGTCGAACAGACAAATAAAACAATCTTACCTTAAAACGAATCAAAATGAAGTGAGCTAAGGTTTTGAAAAGAGCTGTTTCGACCTAAAGACGGGTTATATTCGATGGTTTGGACATCTCGTATACAATCTGATGTAAATGTGATGCAGGAGGCGCAGATGCTCTGTCTACTGTATCAGTGTTGTCCGTCCCACGCGAGATTGGGGAGGAAAATGATTTGTGTTCCCCGAAAAAAACAAAATAGGCGTGTCTTATGTAGGCTGTTAACATACGTTCTTTAAACAGAACAAATAATATGACTACACTTAATTTTGTAATAAAGTGTGTATTTTATGTTTGAAAATCATTTTAAATCGGACGCCACCCATACCCCATTACACAGAACAGTGGTACAACCCACTACAGCGCCCACAAGCTGATTTTTAGGGGTGTACCGGTATTGTAACCTCGTGCTTGCCTGGGAATCTTACCAGCTTTACATTACAATAAAATGGCTGAAATCATAGACATTGACACGGAATTGTTCAAAGGGTTGGAAACGCAACTGTTTTGCTTGGATTATTATTATTATTGTCTTAGAACGGATGAACGGATTTGTAAATGGTAGAAACGTGCAATTCTGAAACGCGCGCCCCTGCTCAGGGAATAAATGGAGAAATCATAGACTGTTTAAAACAGGGAGAAATGCGCGTTAATTATACTGTTGGGGGCGCTATGGAGAAAACAAAAGTAATAAATTGTGACTTTTTGGTTATTCATGATAGCAATAAGTGTTTTATATTCACTAATTGCTTAGTTCATGCTCTCCATATCAGAGCTCCATTTATTTCCAGTCAGGCTTTTTTGAAAAACGTAGGGTAATTTTGACGACTAGTCTTGAGATAAACAAAACTGGCGCAGAAAGATTTATCAAAAAATGATTTATAATCAAATCATTTTAAATCTTTTAAGTCTTTCTAAAAAAAGAGAAGCAAAACATAGGCAATTTGATAAAACAACTTTAGAATTTGTGTGTGTTGTGGATTTGTGTTGAAGATTGTATGTGACTCCCAACACTGAGGTCAGTGTGAAGTATCTAAATCGGGGCATGTGACTGCTGATTGCTGGAGGTGATCATAATGTCAGTTCCTGGAACTTTAGTGTGATGTTACATTGTGATAAGCCACAGGAGCAGTTTAATCCATGACATCATTAGATAAAACATAAAGCTAATTATGTCACAGACATCTCAATAGATTTTTAGAACTACATTTATAATGTTGGAACAACACATCTTAGGAATCATTCATTATACATAGATTCGTCATGCATTTCCCAGGGCATTATTTTGTGAATGGTTACAGCATGTGATGATGACAAACACAAACCAGTCAGTCACAGATGGCAGGTTGTTCTACCTACCTGTTAAATAGTTAATGTCCTAAGCCAGTCAAGTAACATGATGCTTTGCTGCTATCACAAGTTGCTCGATTCGTTTTTTTTTTTCAGCCCAATACAATATTTCCATTTTAACTATTGAACTAAGTTTTGTAGAACAACCAAATTATAATAGTTTGAGTCAAAGAGTTTAATTAATCTATCATTATGACAATACAATAGATAATTCATAAACTGTTGCTTTCTTGGAGATAAAAATAAACATTCTTGAAAGTGGTATTTTCATGCATCCAATCTCCAGGTTTGATCAGTGCTAATTTCCATTACTGAAATGATATGATATGGTTCTAAATAAATATGCATCTGAATAAAAAAATATTCATTTTAAACTAAAGAGTCCTGTACTGAATATGAGTGTCCAGCAAGCACAGGACAGTAAGCAGCTTTCCCCTGAGTGAATTAGCATTTAATACACTCTGACACCTTTCACATACCATTGAATCCCACCCATACTGCAGTTACTTTTATCCTGATGAAAAAAGATGGATAATACTCTCCCCTCTGCTTTTTCTTGGTCCCTTTATCTTTATCTCCCTCTGTCCGGTACCCTTTTATTATATCTAAACTGTCCCGAGATGGAATTAAAGTGGGAATTGGAGTGGACAGCAGTGCCTTCAGAAGATCTTGGAGATGCTTGACATTGAGAGGATTAATTTCAATGTGGTCTTGAAAGTCTTCTTTCTCAAGAAAATATTTATGTGTCCTTGGGTTCAACTTAGTCACGGGATAATCAGAGGTTTTGGGAATCCTTTAAGGAATGAAACCAAAAGGAATTGTCATAGACAAAAAAAAAAAAAAAAAAGATTTGATATCAATAGGTTCACTTTGGGAACTGCAAAAAAATTCCATTAATATTATTATTAAAATATATTTACAGTATTTTTTCTTTATGCTGTAGTACAAACAACAATCAATACTAAAACACTGGGTGTGTTCACACTTGTTGTTCGGTTCGCTTGGTTTGTTCAGTCCGGACCAAAAAACAACAACATTAAACGCAAAAACATCGTCATTTTGCGTCATAATAAGCAAGTCACATTTCATTGAAAAGTGTAGAGACTACAAAGACATTAGCTCATTATTATTCAAGGGTGGGACCCACTCACCCTGCAGGCCTATAACAGATCAGTGGGTGGGACTGAAATCGATATCCGCCATCTTGTTTTTGGAAGCTAAGCTAACAAGCGCCGTCCTCTCGCGCCGCTCTCACGTCCCTCGTCCTGCTCGCCACAGCCAACTAACTAGAAATTTTGATGTCAGCGCTGACACTCTGATGTCAGCTAACGTTAGCCTTGTTGACGAAAGAATGATTTCTCTGATGTGCGCGCAGTTCCGGATAAGTGGGTGTGGCTTGTGGAGCTGTCTATCGTGCTGCATTGTGGGTGTTGTAGTCTTTCATACAAATGCCCTTCAGTTATTTTCTCTGGTCATTGTCTTTTCTTGGTCAAGAGGGCACCAAATTCAAAAATTCTTTTACATTTCCAATACATATATGATCCACTTTCAATAAACATTAATGTTGAAATGGGTGAAATGCTCCTTTAAGCCAGTGTTTCCCAACCCTGTTCCTGGCGGCACACCAACACTGCGTGTATTGTCTCCCTAATCAAACACACCCGATTCAACCCATCAGCTCATTAACCCATCTGATTATGAGCTGATGAGTTGAATCAGGTGTGTTTGATAAGGGAGACAAAGGCGGTTTCTCAAAACCAAGAATGCAAAGAACGGACTTGTGTTCTTGGGAAGAAAGCTCTTGCTAGTTGTTCTTGGAAGAACGAACTCACAAGGTGACGAGCACACGAACGCTGACAGTTTGAGACGATGCGTTCTTGCTGGTATTGCGCAATAGTACCCCCGCACAGACGCCGTCTGCAGTGCCCAAACATAAATAGAATTATTATACAGCCAGGCTTTATCGCCCAAGCCTAAGGGATTACTCTACATACACTACAATGTAATGTATATTCATAACAATAAAGCAACACCTGTCTCATTTTAATTCCGCTTCTGTTGTTTGTTTGTGTACATCACTAGCCAACGGCGGGAAAAACGCCGGTAATATTCGGTAATATTCAGGTAACTTTTGACCTGCCTCTCTGCTTCCCGCTCCTTCCGCGAATGCCGAAATGAATTATGGGATATTTCTGCCGTCAAGTTCACACAAGTTACCAACCGATGCATCCTCGTAAAAATGGGAGTGTCAAGAACACATCCGGGACTTGCCTAAATGCAAACTTGTGTATGGGCTATATGCACGCATAAGTTCCGCATTTGACGCAAGGATGCTCGTCCATTTCCGGTTGTGAAGATTTAAGCGGAGGAGAACCGAGGAAAACGGGATTATGGCAGAGTCGTCAAAATTTACTGTCCTCCCGTCTTTGAAACGAAACGTACATACGTTTAGATGTAATTTTATATATAGTTATGTTTATTTAATATAATTTTAAAAAGAAGTATAAACACAACGAGGGGTGTCTGTTTTATCTGTTTTTGTGACTAACGTTTCTTTATTATAACCATGGAGTATAAAATTCAATATAAATTCTCGGTATTGCATTGGACTCTACGATCGGCGGAAGTTATCGAGCATCCTTAATCCTTCACCGGAAATACCGCCGTGCATAGAGCCCATTGGGACAGTTCTTGGGCTGCGACTGATGACGTTTTACAAGTCCACAAGAACACAAGTGCAGACAAGAAGGCATATTGAGACACGGCCAAAGAATACGTGCAGTGTTGGTGTGCCGCCAGGAACAGGGTTGGGAAACACTGCTTTAAGCGTTGATATTGATGCCTGTACCGAACTGTGATAGGCAACATTGCCACTATGACAAGAAAAAACAGATATACTTGAGCATTCTGTCCTTTTTGATTGCATCTTGTGACATCATGTCTCATTTTTGGTTCGTAAACAGGTCTTTTGTGCCTGTTAATTCGAACCACACCAAGGTTTGTTTGGAAGCGGACAGAGACCCATCTTTTCAAGGTGTGTTTACTTCACATTTGGCATGTTTGGTTCAATTGAAATGAACCCTTGTGCGATTACTCTAGTGCGGTTCATTAGTGTGAACGCTGGCATCTGAACCCTGGTGCGCACCAAACAAGCAGACCGAGATTGAGATCGCTTGGTTTGTTTGGTGCGGACAAATAATTTAAAAAGCCTAGTCCTGGTCCTCTTAGCGTTCAGGTTGGCATTACAACAAACTAAAGGCATAGGAATACGTTCACAATCTGATTGGTTGGCTTTTATTATTATGTGCTGGTCTAAACGTGCCCTTTGTATGTGCGTAGCCTATACATATGATGGTATTACCAGCTGAGAACTCGTGAAGAGCTTATCAAATTTGTAAAGGAGTCAAAACAGAGGCAGGAATCCCTCCGTCACACACAAACAAAGATATGCTGCGTTAACAGGTGGTTCTGATGCCTGTACGGGCGACACGCAGCAAAAAAAAAAAAAAAAAACTGGCATGAATGAGCTTTCTGTCCTTTTAAGGGTCACATCTCGGGACATCATGTCCTGTTTTTGGTTTAATAATGCTTTGGTCTGTGTTGCATTCATATTTAATTCGAACCGCACCAGATATAGTTTGGAAGAGGACTGAGAAACATCTTTTCAGCGACCTCGGCTCTCTTGTTTGATGCGCACCAGAGTTCAGATGGCAGCATTCAGACTTCAAATGAACTGCACTAACAGAGCAATCGCACCAGGGATTGTTTTAATCAAACCAAGCCTGGTGTGGTACGAATGAAATATGAATGTAACACGGACCAAAGACATGTAAACAAACCAAAAATAGGTCATTATGTCAGAAGGCGTGACCTAAAAAGAAAGAAAGCTCTACATGATTTTTTTCTCGTCATAGTTGCGATCTTGCCCATCACAGTTCAGTACAGGCATCAGAACCGCTTCTTCTCACAGCACATCTTCGTTTGTAAGTGTGATGAGGATTCTTGCGTCTGTTTTGTCTTCTTTACACATTTTTAAGCTCTTTCCAAGTTAGGCTATACCCATATAAAACGGGCACGTTTAGCCCAGCTCACAGGATTGTTTTGGATGTTTGGTATCCCTGCCTTTAGGTTCAGTGTCAAAAAATGCCAATCTGAAGTTTGCCAAGCGGACCAAGCAAAGTGACCCGAACTACAGGTGTGAACACCCAAATAATTTACAAATATATGTCTATGTATCATTTTTAAAGCTACACTGTGTGATTTTTACCCCCATCTAGCGGTAAAAAGGTATATGACCATCCAGTGAATATTAGTTTCTGTTCCTCTCAATTCCGATTTCGTTTTAACTTCTACGGTGGCCAATGTAGTCCAAGATTAACATGGCTTCCAGTTCGACCTCGTCCATGAGTGTTAACTGAAACATAAACGCGAAAGGCGAAGCTTGAATTAACGGGCATGTCCCTCTTTGGCTAATGTACTTTCAAGATGGAGGGGCAACATGGCGACCGACATTAGAACCCCTTACCTGTATGTATTTTCAATGGCATATTATACACTCACGAGAATACTTTATTACTTGAACGAAGTAAATATACATTAATGAGGAAATATATTTTTGAAAGAACTAAATGTTTTTAGCTAAGAATAAACTAAAAGAGTTACACAGTGTAGCTTTAAGGTTTTGGTTTTTAATCAATATTCTGAAATCATTTTTATATTTTCAGTTTTCATTTTAATTTAAAAGTTGCTGTTGTAAATTTTGGTGTAATATGGTAGTGGCAGTTTCTCTAGGCAGCTGATGAGGTTGTGGGGTGTGGCAGCATCCATCTGGGCAGAACACAAATTAATTTAGAATCATAGGGCGGATCTTACATTTATTGAAGTAAAACATAATAAATTCAATGTGTCTGTCACTTGCTTAGAAGAGA
This sequence comes from Pimephales promelas, assembly GCF_016745375.1. The sequence continues at coordinate 4,972,192 of NW_024121599.1, forward strand.
AGAGGAAAGAAGTATCCTCAACTGAGAGCTGCTCAGACTGTTAAACTGGAAATAGAGAGCAAGAAAAAGACATGATTGGTAGGAAAGCAGTTACAAAATTTATGGACATCAAGAACCTGTTAAGAGTGTGTTGACAGTTTGTGTTTTAGGATGCTTGAGCTCAAGAAAATTAAAAACGAGGTGGCTTCGGAAGGATTATTTGACTGTTGGTTAAATAAAAATCAAAGAAACCTAAACTCTTAACCAACGAGGTTTATAATAGTAGCCTATAAGGAAGAATCTAGTCACAGATAGCAACTTGGAGCTGAAGCCACCTTTTATCCAACAAGCTCTTTCTCTCTCTCTGTCGCCCACTCTGAAAGAATGAATGGAAACAATTAGCTTGAAGAGCAATGACCAGATAAAAGCAACAGACCAGTAACAGAAAACCCTCTACAGTACAAACACAGGAACACTGTCCAAACTTGAGCTCTGTTCGGAGCTGAGCAGGCTTTGACTGTCCTAATCTGCAGTGTAAATCTGCAGGCACTGCCTGTCTAGTCCCTGTCTGGGTTCCATACTCTCAGACAAAAGCTCCGGACACTTGCCCACTAACAAAGGGGTCGATGCCACTCTCCGCTAATTAAAGCAGACAAGGCTTGCTGATGGGGCCTTTTTGAGCAATTGAACATGGTGAATGCTTCTCCGGGATCTGATGAAACACGGGACAGTTGGTTTGACTTCAAAAGCAGACTCCTGCAGCCACTCAGAGGATATGATCAAAATCAGTGTCCGGTTTCTAGAATAAAATGTATTTGAATGCTTTGGATAAGAGCAACTGCATGCCAAATGAATGAATTTAAACAAACAAAAAAAAAAAAAACACAATCTGTCTTGACTTAGTTGGTCAATAGACCCTGCAAAAGTAGGCTACAATTTAGACCCAGCTAACACGAACATTATCAGAACCTATCTATCTAACATTCTGGCATGGTTCTTCCTCTCTTCTTTCTCAAAGTTATCTGCTCTTTAACAACATTACCAAAACATTTGCGCAAAAATGTTAATTATCATTTATGGTACAATGTTTTGAAACATTTTAGTTAGATGTTAATCTGTTTTTTAATGTTACTACACACTTTAATGTTACTTGTGACAAATAAAGATATTTCTAATGAAATTGAGCGATGTCTATCCGTCAATGGACAGCTACGACTTCAATAGGCTACAACTTTGACACTTCAAAAAGTGTATAAAGAGATCGCAAAAACTAATGGTTCACTCCAAACTGAAAAGACACGAAAGAGACACGATCACTGTATGACAAACAGATTGAATTTAGGCTTTTTATTCGAACATAAACAGAAGGTCAACCGAACTTGATTGATACTCTAGAACAAACCTCATTGGTTCTTACAGAAGCTCAAACATGCTGCGTAACACATGAGAATGAACCTCATTTGATCTTGAGGAAGCTCAATCTGCTGTGTAAGTTAACAGGAAACCTCATTGGTTTTTACAGAAGCTCAAACTGCTGTGTAACACATGAGAAGGAACCTCATTTGATCTTGTGGAAGCTCAATCTGCTGTGCAAGTTTAAATTACCTCATTGGTTCCCTTGCACAACAAGAGAACATGCTTGAGCTTCAGGTTATCACAAATGATGTGAGTTGATGAATGTTTATCTGAATGAAATCCTAAATGAAATATGTTGACTGTATAAAGTGATCGTGTCTCTTCATTTGAATAAACCACTCAATTCATACTCAATTTATATGAGGCGCCAACGTGTAAGTTGCATATGGCTCTGGCATAGCTGACATTGAAGGGACAGTATCGCTCAGATTTCATTAAAAGTATCTTAATTTGTGTTTTGAAGATAAACAAAGTCTTACAGGTTTGAAACGAGACGTGAGTGAGTAAACGATGACAGAATGTCAATTTTATAATATTGAATTTTTTGGTGAATTATCTCTTTATGAATTATGTTGCCACTAGCGGGCGCCATATATATGACAAATAATGTGTGCTGGAAATGTTGAATGTTCCCATATAATAGCTTCCCAGTTCTTGTTCAAACAGATGTTAATTATTAACAATACGTTTACATTAAAATATAATCCTGAACTTATTAAAAAGCATTCCGACAATAGTAGATAATAGACTCTTCATGAAGTTTGTCCTTCTTGCCACTCTGTACTTTGTTGTCCATAGCAACTGCGGTGGGGCTAAGCTACAAACATGAGGAAAACAGAGTAACAGGTGCTGTGCAACACACTGTCAGGAAAATAAACTGTTTGTTAAATACTTACGAGATGCTTGCCTATCATCATTATTAATATTGTGCTGTTGTTAAGATTTTACAATGATATAGTTTACTTTAACTACAAATCTGCGCGTTTGCTGTTGCTTCGTGATAAACTCGGTAGGAACTCATTAATAGCCCAGTAATGGACAACATCGAACAGGCAATAGATGAGGAGTTGATGAAATTGTACCTCGATCCTTCTGAAAATTATTCAGAGTCAGAAGATGACATCTTTACTGTTTTGGATGGAAATGTAAGTGGCTTATTTGAAAATTTTGTAATTCATTTGTTAAAACTCTAACTAACAGTACTTATTTTGAATTTAGTCGACTTTCCAACATTACAACCCACTTTATTATGAAAACTTTGATCATTTAAAGTTATATTTAATATATGAAGAGTTCATATGCAAAAGCCTCTAAATGCCATTTGAAATTTTCTTCTTTAATGATGATTTTTATCAAACTTGTATATTTAAGTTCAGTAATTTCACTTAAATAACAATTAATAGGTAATTATCATTGCCATTTAAATGAAATCACTGAACTTAAATATACAAGCTTGATAAAAAATTGTCATTCTAGAAGAAAATTTCAAATGGCACTTAGAGGCTTTTGCATCTGAACTCTTCATATATTGGTGAAGCAAACAATTATGGGTTAAAACAAACATAACATGCACATGGAATATGGTAATCTATTCAACTTTTTTGACATTAAGAAGATATAAATATAGGTCACGTAGTTTATCCAAAAAGATGTATGTTTACCCAATTTACTCCACCTGTCCTTCCATACCTGTTTGCACAGAAGCTGCATGAAAGTCAAGATAGGCTGCCTGACTCAGTACTCGCATATGTTGAAGCTTCAAGAAATCGAATGAGTGCCTTTGAACATTCAACCCTTGAAGATGTTGAAGAAAAGGGTGAGAAGCATTTTAAAAGATCAGATTGAAATTCTGAATTAAAACATCTTAAAGTTTATTATTATAGACTGCTTACTTGAGGTACTGCAGTGTTTTTCCCTTTTCTGGTTCCCCATAGATTTGTCAAGCCAAGAGCATTCTCACCTAAATCACAAAGATAATCCTACAACTAAACCAGCTTCAGATTTTATAGAAGACCCAATAAAGTGGAAAAAGAAAGTGAGTCGTGGTTATTTGTTTGTGGTTAAATGGAAATGGGATTATTGTCCCATCTGAGTCATCGCAGAGGAAAGGAGTCTCTGTGTTTTGTCCTTAACTTAACCTTTAATTTAGTTTGTCCCTCACAGTAGCAAATGATCTGTTACATATCCCAGTTTTGTTTATGTTCAGTCAATATGAATTTAGGATGTACATTCTCAGTCCTCAGACATGCAGCATACTTATGATGTACAAACATACATCAGATGACGTATTGCATAGATCCTATTTTGTTAGTTCATGAATATTATAAAAATACACATGTTTTTGTCAGGTAATCTCTGAATTAGAGGAACAAGTTGGACTTCTAAAAGACGTTGAGCCACGGAATGCCCAGCAGGATATTCCAAACATGTCGTGGATGGAAGGTGCATTTTCTCAAATGATGTGGTTAGATGGGCCTGCATTTTAAGTTTATTACACGCTTGTAAAAAAACTAGGTTAACACTGCTGTTAAATCTGCACACATATCTTCAATGGTTTTGTAGATTGCTTATTATGTCTTTATAGTCACCGAATTGTACCTTTACTCTGTTTTTAGATGTAAGTGAGTGTGATACATTGACTGAGATTGAATTGCAACTTAGTCTTGAGTGGAAAGAATTAGAGAAAAGACTCAAAGAGGAAGAGGAGCAGAAATTATCTGCACAGGAGGTAGAAAGACTGCTGCATTTGAACTTGGAAAGAGAAGAAGAAGAAATGAGGAAGAGAAGACTGATGGAGTTTGAGGAGGAGCTGAGGAAGATGGAGGAGGCCACTCAGGTAGGACTGTCTAACACTTTTTTTTTAATAAAATGTTGATTGAATAACAAAATCTACATTCTGTATGCCAATAACAGATTCAAAATCCTGGAGTTAAAAACGAAGTTAACCACGCAGAAGATCTTCAACTGCAAATGGATAAACATCAGGTGAGTTTAATTTGCCTACGATTGTTGAAGATGCTATTTAATAAATGTGGCAAAAGCCAAAAAATAAAAAATTTCCATACAGTATGTAATATAAAAATAAATATTTGTAAATATATGAATGAACTGAGTTGGTGTATTATGTAAAAACACACAAACGGGTAGGGCTGTCAAACGATTAATCGCGTTTAATCGCATACAAAAATAAAAGTTTGTGTTTACACTCTGTGTTTAAATATTTAGTATATATATATATATATATATATATATATATACACACACACACACATGCATGTATATTTAATAAACAAAATATTATTTATATATTTTATATTTAAATATTTAATATAAATTATATATAAATCTATATACAGTATGTACATGAAAATATTTTTTAAATATATACAAGCATGTGTGTGTATTTTATATATAAAATCATTTTAATCAGTGCACCCACATATGTAAACACAAACTTTTATTTTCGATGCGATTAATCGTTTTCACAGTCCTACAAACGAGACAATTTGTTGAGTGTATATGTCAAGTCACCTTTATTTATACAGCACTTTATACAATGCAGATTGTTTCAAAGTAGCTTTGATAGCGATAGCAGGGAAATGATTCAATGATGCAAACAGAGTTAATTTCGGCTGTACATTAGCTCTAAAGGACAACAGTGTCATTGTTCAGCTGAAGTCAGTTCAGTGTTGATTCAGTTCCGTTGTAAATATCAATTATTAAATGAGTTCATTTAATCTATAAAGCAGTTCTCCAGAAAACAGTGATGTCATCATCCAAGGCTTTATTTCTCAAAAGCATAGTGAGCTAAGTTAAAGAGACCATTGGTGGGAATGGCTTTACAATCTACATAGATCTAATATCAGTGTGGATTCCATTCGTCTTACGATGGAAGAAGTACATCGGGTGTTATGGGAAGCATTCCTGGTTCTGGTTGACCTCTGGGGCTGCTTTACATCCTCTGGCACTGGAAACCTACTGCGTGTTGAAGGCAAGATGGATTCATTTAAGTATCAGGAGAAAACGTCATGCCGTCAATGAGGAAGCTGAAGCTTGGCCGTCATTGGACCTTCCGACAGGACATTGATCCCAAGCATACTTCAAATTGCACCAAGACTTGGTTGCAGAAGAAGTTCTGGAAGATTCTACTGTGGTCATCACAGTCACCTGACTTGAGCCCCATGCAAAATCTCCTGAGGAATGGGCTAATATTCCTCAGAAAAGCTGCCAGAAGCTGGTGTCTGGTTATACATCTGGTTATTGCAGTCATAACAGCGTAAAGGTGTTCTATTCATTTTTAAAGATGCTTGTCCTGAAGGGGTTGAATAATTTTGAGACAGCAGAAGTCATTAAAAGTTGCATTTTCAGTTGAATTTGGGGAAACCACTTAAAACATTTGTGGTGTTGAGCTATTTCAATTAGTTTTGTTTGATCTGTTCATTGCAAAAAGCTAAACGTTTGTAAATTTTGCCAATAAACCTGATTTGCAATGAGGGTCCACAGGCCAATTTATTAGGTACATCTGATCAACTGCTCGTTAATGCAAATATCTAATCAACCAATCAGATAGCAGCAACTCTATGCATTTAGCCATGTAGAAATTGAGCATGTACCATGATGGTAGTTGAACAAATCAGATGCTGTGTAGCAATGAAACTCAGATTCACTTCTCATCAGTGCAATTCAATTCACTCTTTTTCCAAAGATATAAGAGATTGGTGAATGTGAAATGTGTTAAAATGTTGCTAAATTAGTTCAAGTGAAAATTGTGTAGTTTATATATTTGATCATATAGGTATACAGAGACTTCAAAAGCTCACATGTAATCATTTTTAAAGCTTTATCTGTCGATTCCAAATCATATTATCTTTACAATTTAATTCAATTCTTAGTAATAATTGTAAAATTGTAAAATTTCTTGTTTAGATATACATTAATTAGCTATATAAATAATCATAAAATTATTATAATAGATGATTATTGTTTAAAGTCAGACAGTTTTGTCTTAATTAGTATTATTATTATTTTTTATTATGTAGTGACCTTTAATTTGGAGCAAGAGAAACTGGAAGAATGACTCTTTTTTTTTTTCTGCCAGACATGCGTCACTTTACTCACAGCTGATTGGTCCAATTTCAGTTTGAACACCACTAAAAGCCAAGCCACTTTCATGGCTTAAAACCAAAACCCAGGTTTGGCACAAACTAAACTGAAATATACCTGACTATCCACCTAAACCGGCTTCATCGTATAGACCTATGGTCAAGATTGTGTGCTAAAGTTCAAACTGAGCATCAGAATGGGGAACAAACGTATATGTGTATATATACATGTTTATATATATATACCAGTTTTTATATATAAAAAACCTTGTGTACCAGTCAAGGTTTTTTGTTTAATTTCAGAACTTAATCAGGAAACTGGAGGGGCAGATTGAGGAGGAGAAACAGGCTTTTGAGGAGGCTCAGGAGGAGGAAAGAAGGAGAACCCAGAAGCTTCACTGCAGAGCAGCTACAAAGATCCAAGCTGCCCTCAGAGGAGCATTAGCTCGTCGCTGGAGCAAAAAAGAGCTGAGGAGAAAGAGAGAGGAGGAGAAAAGATATGAGGAGGAGAAGAGAGAATGGGAGAAGATGAAGAAGGAGAAGGAGGAGGAGAGAAAAAGAATCGAGGAGGAAGAGCGAGCACAGAGGGAGGAAATGGAGAGACGGAGAGCAGATTATGAAAGAGCAAAAGAACAAGATCGCCATCGTCTGGAGAGAGAGCAAAGACTTGAACAACAGAGGAGGAAAGAGGAAGAACATAAGAAGAGGCGAGAAATGAAGAGGAAAGAGGAACAGAACAACATTACACAAAGTGTAAGAGATGATTGCAGAAGACAGGAAGTGGATACACACAGGAAGAACAAAGAAAAAGAGAGAACAGAAGTGGAAACGAGTAGCCAGGTGGAGAATGAATTTAAAAGAGAGGAAAATAAGATCAAAGGTAATGAGGCAATTGTGAGAAAAATAGAAGATAATAATGCACATGCGAAGAACATGAAAAACACATTGGATGATGACAGGGACGCAATGAAAAAACAGGACAAACCTGAAGGGAGAAGCACAGAAGACACAGAAACATTACATGATATGAAACCACAAACAAAGAGTGATAAAGACAGAATAAAGAGCCATGAAGTAATGAAAAAAGTTGAGCTTGATTCTCAGATAAATCTCTCACAATCAAGAAAAAGCTTTAAATTGACTGAAAGCTCTCCAGAATCCCACATAAATGCACATCAAGGTCTTTCCAATGACCTTGGCATTAGTTTAATTGGTTCCTCAAGTGTTGAAGCGACTCCGAGCGTAGATACAGACTTGACTAAGCCGACTTCTGATTTGAATGCTGTAGCACCTGAAATGAACACTAGAGGACATCAATATACTACAGATACTGAGCTTAAGGACCAAGAATCAGTTTCAGTATGTCTGCCTGACAGCACAGAGCGGAAGCGACTGGCCTGGATGATGAGCTGCACTCCTTGGTCCAAACTATCATTGCAGAATAAAAGGAAAGTGTCTTCGGCACAACAACAGTCCCAAAAAAGAGTGCCAAGAAGAAAAAGAGTACCCAGTTTGCCCCCTCTGTCTGTCAACGCTATTCTCAAAACAGGAACTTGGAGCTCTCTCAAACAGGTAGAAATGAAAATCCATTTCCTGGCTGAGATATGTCTTATACAGTATGGTCCTGCTGACTTTATTGTCATTTTGTTGGTAAAACTCAGGTTACGACAGTGATGCTGGAAGACCTGCCGGGTTGTAGCCTGTCTACACTGTCCGAGTGTAACAACCTGCAGACTTTGACACTTAGACGCTGTGGACTCACATCCTTGGATGGATTGAACCAGTGCGCTCAGATCAGATACGTTGATGTACAAGTAAGAAAGAACAAACTATCAGTGCAATGCAGTCCATTATTATTTTACACCTTTCAAGTGTCATAGATAATCACAGTATATATTACTGTTCAAAAATGTTTTTTTAAAGTTGCTTATACCAAGGCTGCATTTATTTGATCAAAAATCTTCAGTGTCACATGATGCTCCATAAATCATTCTAATTTGCTGCTATAGTGCTCAACAAACATTATTAATATTATTGTATGTTATTCATGTAATTATTGTAATGTATGTACCATTGTTTCTCACATTTAGGAGAACTCAATTACCCATGTGGATTGTGGAGGTCTGGTCAACCTTCAGGTCCTCCTGCTGGGCAAGAACCAGCTGATGAACACACACGGTTTTGATGGAGCTGAAAATCTGCAAATTCTTCAGCTCTCACACAACAACATCTCTCGTATCAGTGAGTATGTTCACTAGAACTGACATTAAGCTTTATGTAGTCTATTTATTTTTCATTGCATTACTAAAGAAAGAGAAGCTGACTGTTGGTTGCTATCTGGATCTCGACTGAATTAGCATTGACAATTAATTGTTGTCATTGTCCAGAAGAGGGCATCATTGCTCCAGTTTGGTGACTTCAAATGGCCCTTTGCCCTTATTCTCCTTGCATAAATAAATCTTGATGTCTCATTTCTGAGTAAATAGCCTCATATTGAATAAATATGAATAAATGTATCATAAATAAGAGGATAAATGCAGTTTAAAGGTATTTGCTGTCAGCATTAGATGATGTCCTGCCAATGCTGCCTTTTTATATTAGATTATCCTTTGGCTGGTATTAGATATTGTCACCATGGCCAAGAATTATCCTCATACACTCCCCCACTCCCTCTGAATGATATATGTATGCTTTCTTAGGTGGTTTAGGACCCCTGAAAATGCTTCTGCGATTATCGGTGGACCATAACCAGCTGCTCAGCACGAGAGGTTTGAAGGAAATTTATACCCTTCTGCATCTGGACTGTTCGTACAACCACCTATGTCACGTTGAGGGTTTGGAGAATTGCGCTCTTCTTAACACACTGGACCTCAGGGGAAACAGTCTGACTGAGGTAAATCTTACACAACCAAAGAAACAAACTCATTAACGGTAAACGATGAGTAGTAAGAAGTAATATGAAGATCGTATTGATATTCACAGTTTTCCATTACTTTGTTGTTTTGTTAGTAATTCTGAACTGTTTAATGTTCTTACTCTAATTAGCCCAACTGAAATCATAGACTTTAACCACTTACAATTTATAAAGAGAATTTATATTTCCAGCTCAGTGTCCAGAAAATGCGTAATTTGACTTGTTCATTGTGTTCATTACATGAAACCACTATACTTTATACTGAAATCCTATGTTGCTGTCACTTTAATTGAATTACCGTTATCTGTTTTGCTTAATGTGTGGATATTAGTCATGTTAGGGATGAGGCTTGATCCACCCATCTCTGGTGATGGGTACGTGTTCATTGTTGGAACATAAAATATGTCTTTCTGTGTGATCAAGTGGTCAAGAAGGAATTGTTGTTGTTGTTGTTTTTTTTCTGGCTTATGGCATAGCTGCCTGTCCTGCAAAACCATGTTCTTTTGAGGGACCTTTACCTGGATGACAATCTTATATCTTCCATTCTTGATCTGGGATCTTATTGGCTACCTTTGCTCCAAAACCTGTCTGTGGCCCAGAACAGGTAGGCCTCAATGGAGAATGGTTGTTTGTTGATCAAGACCTATTAAGTTGCCTACCTACTCATTGGTTTTCAGTGTCTTCATTTTTCGAACATAACACACTGTTTCACTGTTAAATCCTACTTAAAGGTGAAGTCTTTGCCATGTTTAAATACATTCTTAGGTAAAAATGTAATAGAAAAATGTACAAATGTACAGTGCTAAGATGTTTTATTGTTTAAAATGATGGCTCACTTTTCTCTTTCTTTAGTATAACTCGTTTAATTCCATTCTTGGACTTGGTGTCTCTGAGGACACTGGATGCCAGTAATAACTGTCTGTCAGGTGAGCTTACAAAGAAGGGTGAGTCGACACAACTCGATTCTGGTATCTGTTATGGGGTCTTTATTCTTGACTATGATAACCTATGTAACGGACAAATAATAGTTTTGTCTTATTTATCCTTAAAAATATACTCCACGTTTTTTGGAAATAGGCTCATTTTACAACTCCCCCAGAGTTAAAAAGTTGAGTTTTTACCGTTTTCTAATCCATTCAGCCGATTTTCTGATATTTAGAAGAATATCAGTAACCAGAGACTAGTTTCTGGTCTCATTGACTTCCATAGTATATTTTTTTCCTACTATGGAAGTCAATGAGACCAGAAACTGTCTGGTTACTGATATTCTTCTAAATATTAGAAAATCGGCTGAATGGATTCGAAAACGGTAAAACCCAACTGTTTAACTCCGAGGGAGTTGTAAAATGAGCCTGTTTACAAAAAAAGTGGAGCATCCCTTTAAAGTGATAGTTCACCCAAAAATGAAAATTCTGTCATTTACTCACCTTTATGACATGTACTGTATGCTGTTTCTTTTTTCAAAGTCTTTTCTTCACATATAACTACAGAATTTTTCAACTTGGAATATAGCGCAAGTCACATGGAACACTTATAGTGCTGGTCTCCATAAATTGTTGTTATATTAAGTAGATCTGCATTGATTCTGCATGTGACTCTTTTGAAGAATATTTTTCAAAATTTACCTTTTCTGTTGCACTGAAAAATAACAACATTTAAATGTTGAATGACATAAGGGTGAGTCAATAATGACATACATTTTTAGTGAACTGTACTTTAAAGTACCATTGTGGAAAGCAGTTCTGTATATGAAGAGTTCAGATGCAAAAGCCTCTAAATGCCATTTGAAATTTTCTTCTTTAATGATGATTTTTATCAAACTTGTATATTTAAGTTCAGTAATTTCACTTAAATAACAATTAATAGGTAATTATCATTGCCATTTAAGTGAAATCACTGAACTTAAATATACAGGCTTGTTAAAAATGATCATTCTAGAAGAAAATTTCAAATGGCACTTAGAGGCTTTTGCATCTGAACTCTTCATATACTAATTTACAGAAATGTTTAATTATAGTATCTAGGTGTTTTCATTCAGTCCAAAATGGCTAACATTTGAAATTGCAGTAAAATTATAACCATTTCTTAGAGTATTTCTGAGGTGGGACACTGTTCTGACCCTTTTTAGACTTGCAGAACGTTTGTCGGAATCTTCAGAAATGCACCAGTCTCCAAGAACTTAACCTGACTGGTTGCCCACTACAGCAGGAAAACAACTGGAGGTAGGTGTGATCCAAGGACCCGGTTTAGGACCTTTTACATTGACTATTAAGATTAGTTTCTCTGTTTCTTAATGTTACTTGCAACTACTAAGCCAAAGTGCATATTTGTTGTTGAGAGGAAATATTAGTATATACTGTAGGAGTTGAAATGTGGTTCCTCCTTTTATTATGGAGAGATTTATCTTGGATTGGGCAGAAGCTGTCATGTGTGCATTCCAGCAAAAGTCACTAAGAATTTCTTAATTGTCCGAGAATGTGAAACTAATGTGAACAGGGACATTGACTGGAAGTGCACCAAATGTTTAAAGCAGAATAAACATTCTTCTTTACCGCTGAGCTTCCGGCCCATATCACTGCACCAGCCATTGTATCTGTGTCCGCTATTGGATTACCCAGTGACATCTGTACGCACGTGGACTTAAGTGCTCGTAATTCTGAAAATATTTGCTCAGAGGGGGAATATTTTTTAAGCAAATGTGCTCCTAAAGTGCAAGCAGTTTGCAGAGAGTTTTTATTGAGCAAATGATATGTTCTTATGTGGTAGAAAAAATGTGTGAGAGACAGAACAAGGAGATCGGGGAAGTATAGAAGCATGTTGGAATTTATTTCTCAAGTACCAATCCAGTTCATTCAGTCAAAATGGACGAAATAATATCATACATAACAAAGAGGTTCGTTGACTGTCACGGGTTTATTGATGGCAACACAGAATCTTACTTACTAAATTGACTTGCTCCTTAGCCAGCAGTAAAATATTTAGTTGTTCATTTTGTTAGTTAATTTTAAAACTTCATTTACCACATTTTGCATGTGGCTCCCAAGGAGAAATCTGAGGTGAAATACACTCACCGGCCACTTTATTAGGTACACCTGTCCAACTGCGCGTTAACACTTAATTTCTAAGCAGCCAATCACATGGCGGCAACTCAGTGCATTTAGGCATGTAGACATGGTCAAGACAATCTCCTGCAGTTCAAACCAAGCATCAGTATGGGGAAGAAAGGTGATTTGAGTGACTTTGAACGTGGCATGATTGTTGGTGCCAGAAGGGCTGGTCTGAGTATTTCAGAAACTGCTAATCTACTGGGATTTTCACGCACAACCATCTCTAGGGTTTACAGAGAATGGTCCGAAAAAGAAAAAACATCCAGTGAGCGGCAGTTCTGTGGGCGGAAATGCCTTGTTGATGCCAGAGGTCAGAGGAGAATGGCCAGACTGGTTCGAGCTGATAGAAGGGCAACAGTGACTCAAATAACCACCCGTTACAACCAAGGTGGGCAGAATAGCATCTCTGAACGCACAGTACGTCGAACTTTGAGGCAGATGGGCTACAGCAGCAGAAGACCACACCGGGTGCCACTCCTTTCAGCTAAGAACAGGAAACTGAGGCTACAATTGCACAAGCTCATTGAAATTGGACAATAGAAGATTGGAAAAACGTTGCCTGGTCTGATGAGTCTCGATTTCTGCTGCGACATTCGGATGGTAGGGTCAGAATTTGGCGTCTACAACATGAAAGCATGGATCCATCCTGCCTTGTATCAACGGTTCAGGCTGGTGGTGGTGGTGTCATGGTGTGGGGAATATTTTCTTGGCACTCTTTGGGCCCCTTGGTACCAATTGAGCATCGTTGCAACGCCACAGCCTACCTGAGTATTGTTGCTGACCATGTCCATCCCTTTATGACCACAATGTACCCAACTTCTGATGGCTACTTTCAGCAGGATAATGCGCCATGTCATAAAGCTGGAATCATCTCAGACTGGTTTCTTGAACATGACAATGAGTTCGCTGTACTCAAATGGCCTCCACAGTCACCAGATCTCAATCCAATAGAGAATCTTTGGGATGTGGTGGAACGGGAGATTCGCATCATGGATGTGCAGCCGACAAATCTGCGGCAACTGTGTGATGCCATCATGTCAATATGGACCAAACTCCCTGAGGAATGCTTCCAGCACCTTGTTAAATCTATGCCACGAAGAATTGAGGCAGTTCTGAAGGCAAAAGGTGGTCCAACCCGTTACTAGCATGGGGTACCTAATAAAGTGGCCGGTGAGTGTATATCTGTTGTGTCTTTACATCTGTTTTATTCTGTAATGACTTATAGGAAGTTCACTCAAGTCAGGCTCAGTATTGTGCTGAACTTTGTCTTACCCTCAATGCCAACAACCGAATTAGACCCAGTGTTTTTCTCGCTCTCCACTAGCCCTTTCATCCCCGTCCAGTGATAACACAGCCTAAATTAAAGCACCAAAGAATATTTCAAAGAAGTACACGGCGCACGAGCGCTCCGAGTCTGGGAGAGCTGACTTTAGCAAGATTAATCAACTGCTGTATGTTTCTTAGTTTACAGGGTAGTTTTCACGAGTAATGAATAGAGTCCTTTTCTTGGTAGTAATAGGAACCTGACGACTGGACACGAGATGGCCAAAAGGAGCATTTGTGTATAATATGACTATTGTAAAAGTGAAGCAGCTGAATATGTCCACTTTAGTTTTAAGTGACATAACAAATGCATAAGCTATTATGATTTCTCAGATATATAACGTAACTTCCTGGTAAATGCTTTTTCATAGCCCTGATTTTAGGTTATGTTGGCTTTTAGCAATGTTTTGACCTATTTGATCCCCTTTTATGAAAAAATCAGCTTGAATAAAATACTTTGTGCTAGTGATAAACCAACAATGCATAGTTTCTTCTCCCATTGCTTCCCATCTCTCCTTCAATGTCAATAGGCATAAAAAGAAAAAGAAAAGAAAGTGTTTATCTTTACTGATTTATTATTAATAACTAATATACCACACATAAAAATCTAGTTGTGAACAAATATTTGACTGTTTTGAAGTAAAAAAACCCAACATAGAGCACTTAGTAAAAGTTAAATAGTTTTTCTTTAATATTTTAAATCAATAATATTTAGTATAACAAAAATAAAGATATTAATCAAATATAAGATGTATTATGTAAATAATGACTGATGAATGAACAAATAAACAATTAATAAAATAAAATAAGTGACAACAATAATTCTACTGTAATTTCATTGTTATTGGTTATTGCTTTTCTTATACACTCTCGCACATTGAAGACCAATGACCAAAAAAGCAATATATGCTCACTTGAATGGCTGTCACCGGATTGAGGCCAGCGAACCCTTTTTTCACTTCTAATCCAAGCCGGGTTTCTACTTCTAATCCAAAAGGGAGACTCTTACTAAACCTCTTACTCGATGCACAGGCGCTCTGTTGATTCTCTTGGGTCCAGAATGTCAAAACCATTAAATGTTTTATCCCCATTTCTTAACTGATTTCGTCTGCTCAATGTAAATATTCTCCAATAGAAAGACAATAGAGACGGAGAGAGGGAGGGACTGGAACTAAAATTTACCCGTTACTTTTTTATGGTTGCAGTGGACAGTAAATGTGGTAACCTTGCATCTGAATTACAAATTTTCATAATTGTAAACTCAGTGGCCTTTTTTGTGGCACCCTCTTTATATTTAATCTAGAATATTTTTAGAAGATATAGATTTTTTTATGTTTCTCAATTTTAACCCTTTCTAAGACCGTCTAGCTTTGTTATACATTATAAAATAAACAAACAGTCACCGACAGTTAAACCAATCATTTCAAAGAGCTTTGAGCACATTGTGTGGTCGTTTCTCCTTACATTTTCATCAGGTAAATGTCTTAAATGCCCTTTTTCTCTCTCAGGTCCTTGCTTCTGGAGACAGTGCCTGGTTTGATTAAGTTGAATAATGAGCAGATCGCTGTTGCAGCAGCGTCCCCAAATGGTCCAGAACAGAAGTGGACTTTCCAGGCCTTCTGTCAGGCACAGCAGAAACAGCGAGATTCACTCATCCAGAAGCAAAAGATGGAGATCAGGTAGACAACCAGTATCTGTACCAGTAAATGTCTCTAGAAAGTACCAATAAAAATCCATCTGGTCAAAATGTAATTCCTATAGAATATTATAGCACATAGTTCTATTTGTAAAGTGACTGATACAATATATCAGCAGGTCCACACAAAATCTTTGCCCACAGTTTGACTCCAACAAAGTTCTTTACATTCCCTACCCCTTGTGTTTATTAAATATTTTGGATAATTTGTCTATGCTTTCATCTACTAATTTGAATGAGCTTCTCTCAGCTTCACGTAATACTTTTTACAAATTAACAAAAAATATTGCTTTTATCCCTGCTTGCTAATCACAAATTATATAAGGTGAAGTATGAACCAGGACTGTTTTAAAACTTCTATTGAAGTCTCAACTATGAAAAATTCATATAATAGTTCATTTATATTTAATAATATTTTAACTGTAGGTAAACTACATAGTTTATGCAGAGGTTTTTTGTAGAGGATCTGAAATCCAGGCCTAAAATAGGGCTAAAATAAATAATTATTATATAAATGCGGTATGGCAGAGAAAACTTAAACTGAGCATTTCATTATTTTTAAAATCTTGTGCTATTGCTGTAAAAATGTAGCATTTGTTAATTTTGGCATCAGTGTTAATTATTTCTTTGAGCTCATACATGGTGAATATCAACAAAAAATTACACTTTCACTTCTGTCATACAAAAGCCGCCTTAGACGCTGCTGCAGACCACCAGCAAATAAAGCAGAACACTCGCCATGTTTCATAAAGCATGATTGGCAGAAGTCTGTGTGTCCTGTGGTTCAAGCTGAGGTCTCTCATAGCTTGGAGGACTTTAGAGAATCCCCCCCAAACCCTTCCGCCGCACACTCTGCACAAAGGGTCTTTTGCACACCCGTGGGGACCGCTGCAGACGTTTAACATCTGACCTGACCCAGTGTCAGTCCCCAGCTTTGGCAAGGTGAAGACTCTGCCGTCTTACCACGATACAATGGTAAACCAATGCCCGTGTTGATTAGAGTGACAGACTGAACTGGGGGATTCATTTAATGTCATCAAACCACAGTGATAAAATGGAATTCATGACAGTGATTTCTAAATAGGAATGTGTTGTGTCACTGCAAAAGCTGTGTTAGTTCTTCAAAATTAAAAAAAAAAAAATCTATTTTTTTTCTCTGAGGTAATTTCAGTTGTCAGTAAGTAGGGGAACTGTGTAAGGTCTAGGATTGTATTTATTTTCCTTGGCATGCTTTTTACAGCTTGTAATAATGTTTGGCTTTCAGAATGTCCATTGCTGACTGTATATGCAATTTGACATTAATTTGTTTTAATGAGGTAATAAAATTAGCCACATCTCTGCGCTTGTGCTGTATTTGAACATGTTTCGACAGTAGTTTTGTTTCCCAGTACAAATGTACATTGCGTTGGACTCTTGGATGGATCTTTTTACGGCTCTATTCTGGACTGAAGTGTGTGTTGGAGGGTTGGGTGCCCCCTTAACCGTGTCAGAGGATTAGAATAGCAGGGACTCAATAGTGACAGAGCTGGTTTCTGATGTTGACAGCTGAGACTGGCTCAGGGGTCAGGGGCAGGAGGGGCGAACTAGCCATGGCTAATAGAGTAATTAAAGGGGTATTGAGACACCTTTGTAGAAACTTCCTGAAACACTTCATTATAGTTTTACATCCCTCAAGAAATGTCTAATTCATATGTTAAAGGCTAGTTTAAATCTTCATCAAGATGTTGGTAAAACATTATACGTTTTCATTTAAGATTACTTAACTGCATTAGTTACCATGAACTAATAATGAAAAAGTACTTTTAAAGCATTTATTAATCTTAGTTGAATGTTAATTTCAACATTTACTAATATTATATTATTACAATCAAAATCTGAACTAATCTAACATGATTGAACTAGCCTAACAATGAACAGTTGTACTTTTATTGACTAACATTGACAAAGATGAATAAATACTGTAATAAATGTATTGCTCATTGTTAGTTAATATTAGTTAATGAATAATGGAAACGTTTGTTATCTAATAGGACCAAGATTTACTTTTTCCGTAAAATACTTTTACACATAATGCAATTTTGCCTTAAAAAATGCTGTCATGTGCAAGATTCTGTAAAAACACTAGAAGTACAAGTAAAAGTACTACAGTCAGATATCTACTTGAGTAAAAGTACTGAAGTACTTGTTTTTAAAAGTACTTGAGAATCAAGAGTACAAGAGTACATTTTCTATATATTGCCTTACTAGTGCTTACATTTATGGACAGAAACGTCCTACATGGAGTTATGAAAAATGTTAATGTCAATACCTTGGAGAATGTAAAAGGAATTGAAAGTAAAATCAAGTCATTTTCATCTTTTTACCATGTTGCTTTAACATTTAAGAAAAATTCAGAAAATTGAAATAGTCTGGCGAGGTGTGACCACGGGTCGCCACATTCCCGGGATGGACCTGCTGCGTCTTTATCCATAGATTAGTCCATGGTTTCGTCTCTTATCTAAATCTGACCATGGAGTTGACTTTTTGCGAAAAGCTGAAGGTGATTGCTGATAGGCTGTCCCAGTCAGTGGCGCCTGGAAAATCCAATCACTTTTGAGAGGGAAACAACAAATTGAGGGTTTCCGAGATTTTTCTTATTTCCATTTTTTTTTTAGAAGTAGAAATTGAGTGGAGTAAAGAGTACAATATTTCCCTCTCAAATGTACTTGAGTAAAGTCACGAGTACTCCCTAAAAAGATACTTGAGTAAAGTACAGATCCCTCAAAATTCTACTTAAGAACTGTACTCAAGTAAATGTACTCCGATACTGTCCGGCTCTGTTCCTATTCCTAATACATGAAATTTGTGTATTTTTTTCTCACGTTTTTCACACAGTTCTACGCCCTCGCTACATGACGCCCAGCTTCTTGCCATTGGTCACCAACCAGACCTGTTCAGATTGGCAGTGGACCAGCGTTACGCCCATGAATACGGTGACAGTTGTGTCACTGAAGATTTTGCACTGGCCACAGCTGCTTGCGGTCGTTCACGTAGGTTTTCTGAAGCATCTTTTTCACGGGGACAAAGTCCAGAGACGCAACCTCGACATACAGCAGATTGGCAGAATTCTGACCTTGAGCTTCGGTCTGCTGACTGCACGGAGACACAAAGTGAGAAGGAATGTGTTCAGGCACTGAACCTTAAAATGTATGACTCTCACACACAATATTTATCTTACTTTGTCACAGTAACGTTTACAGCAATTATTATCTGTTTGTAGAAAGCATCTCCCATGATTTGAAGGTACATTTAATTTTAGCTGAAGGTAATCAAAATAAAGCTCATCTTTAAGTCATTCATATGACATCGGAACCCTGCTGGGTCTCTCTCTCCAGATGTTTTAGCGCAGATGAATCATCCAAAGCTTGAGTTCAGTGACATTCATTTAGTCTCTCATGACCTTGGTGAGTCATCAGATAAAATTGTCTTCTGTGCTATCACTCAGAGAGGCAGCTGTGGTGATCCAGCGACGCTGGCGGAGGAGATGCGTATTGCGGAGACGTGAGGGCCTCCCAGGCTTAATTGAAAGAACTAACACAAAATCAAGTCTTCATAAGGTGGAAGATACCTGCATTGAGAGGCCTGAGAGGGAACGGGCTGCTGTTGTTATTCAGGTGAGACTCACAAAAATTCCTGTTCATTTTGGTTGTTTGATCTACAGCATCATATCTCTGGAAACGTGTTTTCCATGCCTCCTTTTATGAATGCAATAAATAACTTGAATAAAATTAAATCATCTTCATTACACCTATTACTGCCAAGGTCTTGTTTTGAGTCGGTAGGTAGTGCTTTTGAAAAACAGGCTTTTCCTTTCACATGTAACTTCCAAGGGATATTTTCTCTCTCTCTTTGTGTTTAATGAGTCTCTGAGGACACAAACCGAGAGAATAAAATGATTAATCAGATTCCAACGTGTCGCTGGAGTGGGAGCGCTAGGGTTCTGATCTGTTAAGTCTTTTTTTCCCCACGGGGAATACGCAGATTTAAAGGCATCCCGGTGTTACATTTGTCTTACAAAGCCAAAGTCACAGAAAGTTCAAACTGCAGACCTCGGGGCAATTAAACAGAGGTTAACATGTTTTATCTTCCTAATGGGATAACACACAATATTTATGCTTGCTTGTGATTCATGACTGTGTGTATTGCCCCTGCAGGCTGTGTGGAGAGGCTGTGTTCTGCGGAAAAGACTGGCCCGTGCTCTAGCTGCCGCTCAGATCACAGAGAGCGATGAGGACTTTGAAGAGGTGGACATGGAAGAGTTCACTTTTGATGAGGTATGAGCAGATGCGTGGTGCTCCTGCCATTACGGTGAAGTCGGCAGACAGATAGCCTGGGCCACTGCGCTGACAGTCCTTTAACTAGCGCTCATAGCCTAGAGGCGGGAGGCTGTCAGCAGTGATTAGGTATTGAAAAAGAGCAGTCAATGAGCGGGAAATAGCGGAAGGAAAACCTTGTTTCTTTTTCTTATGTCACCTGCTATTTTCAGCCTGTTTGCATCACGTTTACACAAATTAACATTGGCTTAACCTATGAATTACGCCAAGTGAGCTCATCTGTGTAGCTTATTAGGAGATTTATTATAGCGTATTATGATGTCATGTTAAATTGATCTGTATTATTGGTCTACATCTGAAATTCTGAAGTTTTTCATAAGTTGGCTATTCAATTTCTGGGGGGGGGGGGTAACTTAATGTGATCTGCTACTTGCTTTGAAGGCATAATGAAAAAATCAAGATGCACTTTATTAACTATGCAAATCCAATCAGATACCTCTTTTTAATTTTGTGTGCGTTTTATAAATAGAAAATGCAGGAGAAAGACTGGATAACCCTGCATTCCTATTCTTCACCGGCCAGAATGATGCCATTTTCGGAACAACTGCCATTGCCAAAGGTAACAGCCCTAGGAACCCTCCTTCTGTCTGTGGGCCGGCACAATCAGAGTCTCTCTGGGTGATTAAGTGCCGAATTTATTGCCTCCAAAAACACAATTACTTTCTGGGCCGCCTCAAACTTCCTTCTCGTCAGCAGATGTCATTTTTCAGCACGGTGCTTTGTCTCCTGCGGTTTCTTTTCTTTAGCAAGAGCTGGCCTTTTCTATCACGGTAGCAGCGCTGTGATGTGATGCAGCTGCTGCTGTGGAGATGTAGAGATTGTTGAATGCACTTCAATGTTCTTAACCAAGATGAACACTGAGCAGCAGAAATATTATCTTTGCTTAAATAAAAGCGTCAAGAAAGCGTTTGGCCCCTATCATACACCTGTGTTTTTTGCTAGTTTCAGCCCGACACGGTTATCATTTTTACGTCATGCGTCACGTTGTTTAAATAGCAAATGTATTTGTGCCCATTTGTGCATCCATAGGCGTGCTGGTCTGAAGACGATTTGTGTGAGCCGCATTGTTGGCGCGTTGCTATTTTGAAGGCAACTGAAGTAGACTGCGCCGTTGACCAACTTTAACCTGGTCTGAAGTCAATAGCGCAATACGTTTTTTAAAGAGCATTTTAGTAATGTGCACCTATAGGCGGGTCTAGCTTACACTTAATCCCGTAGATGGTCTGATGGTAGTTGGCGCGCTAGGGAAGCATTCGGTTTTTCTACTTGCAAATTCTGCCATGTAAATAGCGAATCTGCCAATGGCGCGAGGCTGCGAGCGCAACTGGCTCTATAAATGGGAATGGGAGATGATACCCTGATTGATTTATTGCACGTTCTGCCCAAAACACAACCATAACTTATTAATATGGACAACCCTTTTAGACCATGTGCCAGTCGCACCGACCATTTTTTCTGTCGTTAAACTAGCAAAAGTGGATTTGGACACGCCCTAAGTGCACTTCTGCCGTTGCATTTAGATCGTTAAAATAGGGCCCTATGCGTTAGAAATGACAGACTAAGGCTATCTTTGATAATCTTTTTTGGTACTTACAGTCTCAAGTCCTTCTTCCGATGCCGCCAAAGACCCTATCTGTTTTTCCACGGCAACTGAAACATGCCTGGTCAGATAGTGGAGATGCAGCCTGCTTCGAGCAATGCGTGTCGCCTCACCTTAGTACCAGGTGATCTTTTGGCTTTGTTTCTAATGCTCATGATTATTCAATTAAACCTGTTGCTAATGTTTTCTTGCAATGTCTATGGTTTTCTGAACAAACATTTCCAGATCAGTCCTCAAAAAGCACAACATGTCCGAGAAATCTGAAAAAATCCTCAATGAATGGTATGTTTCTATGCTCCTTAGTGCAGTCCTTTCAATAATAAACAATATTATTGGAATAAATCATAATATATTATTTTTAATTCTACATTTAAAACAAATGGCCATTTTAGTTAATCATGCTAACTTCTATTTCAGGGGCATTACTAATGACTCCACTGCCCTTCTCATGCTGAAAAGAGCCAAAAAAATGAAAGGCAGGAAACAGCAGGAGAAAAGATTATTGGGTAGGCATATCCATCCATCCATCCATCCATCTTATGAGCTATACTTAAAACAATTCAACTTTTTAATTCCGTAGATATTGGAAATCCTAAATCAATGCATCTCAATTAGGGGGCCTGGGCCTACTAGGAGCCTCTGAAACCTTTATGAGTTGCCTGATCATGACTTATCGTATAATTCATTGTGCATTTTTATGAATATATATTTTTTTAAATTCTTATCCTTAATCGTTATCCAGTAAATCGCAACTGGAAACAGTGATGGGGCTGTTTGATTATTGTTATGGACAATGGGGTTCTCAAAAAGTTTGAGCACCACTGTAGATTCTAGCATCCGGCATAGCCAGTGCAAGTACATTCCTGTCACTAAAGTTACATTCCATTATAATACTCCATATTTAGTCAAACCAAAATCACTACCACTAAAAAGGCTTCAATCAATCAATCAATCTGTACTGACATTCAGAAACTTCTCTGTCTTTGGTGAGCAGTTTTGCTACACATAGCATGGATCTTGTGATTCCATGAGAAGCTTAATCTGTCATAACAGCAAGCAGCTCCACCCTGCTCCATGCCTTGTCATGTTCGATTGGCCTGTCTTTAAACATTCTCACATATATTCCATCCTGCTTTGAGTTCCAAGGGCCCAGAATCAGCTTCATTACTAGGAGTTAGGAAACATCAGCGCTCATATGTTCAATGGGCCGTGAGTCTCAGAAGAATCCCAGACACGGTAGTCCTGGCCCTGGTCTGGATCCTAGAGGGTCGGCCTGAAGCCGGCTTTGATCAAGGTCAGGAGTGCGTGACTCTAATGCCACAAATCCAATCATGGCCCCATCAAATGAGGGCCTGTGTCAAGCTCTCAGAGCCACTGCTCCATAGGCCCTTTGGTCTCGTAATGGAAAGTGAAGCTTTGGTTTCTGTCAGTTTTCTGTTTGCGCTTGTCTGCTCGATGAATCCTGCATTCGCATGAGCTCATTTGTGGCTGCGTTCCTGTCTGTGTTATGTGTTCTAGACCCAAATCTACGTCTGGCCCTGTTCAGGAGCCACAGTAGCCAGTTTGTTTCCACAGAAACTCAAAGAACACGTTTCGCTTCCAAGGACAACTTTAAAGGTAGGACTGTATATATATATATATATATACACACACCACTATATACATTTTAAAATGAATTACTATATTTTTTTTTTTCTACATAAATGAACTGATTCACCATATGAATCAATTGGTTTATTATATAAATCGGTTGTTGTCATATAATATACAACAATTGATGGAGTTTGCACAATTTCCTGAATTCTGAGAGAACTGATCCATTTTTATTATTCCCCATGGGCTGGATCCAGGGACACGCTTGGATCTATCTTGTGTGTAATACACAAAAACATACACATCGCTCGATCAAATTGAATGCACATGATGGGATCGTAAATAGCTTGCTATTAGGTTGTTTGGGATGGTGGAGAGAATAAACAAGATGATTGTATTTCAGGAGACTTTGTAGTGGACCTGAAGTGTGAAATTGAGTTAAGTACAGGAGGTAGGGCAATTAGAGGTTCCAGACTGAGAGAGAGTGCTGTCTGCAGCCCTTGTGCCACCTTAGGGAGGTGGGGCTTTTAGTGCGATGCTACCGAGAGGGGGGGTCAAGCGTAAGGGATAAGGGATAGATGAAGGGTCACGTTAAAGAGCAGGGCAAATAAATGAAAAGATATCCTCTTTACAAGCGAACGGTTGCTTTTTTTCCTTACTTTTTTGTTGTTGTTCCGACTCCTCCGCCAGTCCCATGGCGTATGTAAGCCGATACCCATTTTCAAGTGGGTTACTTCATGTCCAGCACATCCACAAAAGAGAGCTTGGATAAAATAAACACGAGTGAGGCGGATATCTCGGAAAGAATCTGTCACGGCTTCGGGGGGCTAATCACCTCCAGAAGGGGGCTTGGAGCGCTCGGCTGAAATGTAAGCCCCTGCTGGGGGAGAGCAGGGGAGCGGCGGCCAGCCTGTAGCCTGAGGCTTGGGGCCGTCCCTGGTGGGGTTGGGGTTGTGTTCCTGGTGCCTTCCGCAGGTCAGCAGAGGGGAAGAGCAGGTAGCCTTACCCAACCCCTGAGCCAGGACACAGTCCCATGATGCCATGCTCATGTTGGTTTTAAACATCTTTAATCTTAAGTAATGCAATCATTTTTTTTTTGGGTTAAATGCAACGTAGTTGCCTTTGCATTAACCTGCAAGTTTTTGCTGCTCTCCTGTGTTTAATTTCCACCATGTGTCCTGTATTTCCAGTCTCCTGTATCTGCTGGGCTTGGCACTGTACCACTTCTCAAGTAGATGATACTTTTGGTTTGGTTGGATTCCTTTTCAAGGAAATCTTGCAAAAGAGTCCACAGAGTCCACTTTTTGAATCAGTTGAAGGAGTTTAACTGACATTTGATGTCTTAATTGGTTTATATTTGTAGCTTAACAAATGACTTGATTGTTTCTTTTTTTTTAACTTTAGTAAAATAAATTAAAATAATCAGAGAGGATTTTTAAAACATCAGTTCACAAATTAAAAAAAAAAGTTCATATAAACCAAGCATTTAAATCTCACATTAAGATTGATCAGATTCCCTCTATTTTTGGTGTCCTTTTTTGATTGCTTTAAATTGATGTGATTGACAATGTGTGTGTATGTGTGTGTTGACCGCTGGTTGACCGCCTATGGTCTGCTCTCTGGAGGTGAAGGTTTGACCCAGGGTAAAGGAAAGTGGGAGACAGAACCTCACAATAAAAGACCTGACCTCCCTCTTTGAGGCTACTCGGAGAACTCCCAAACAATCAAAGCCCCTTGGGTATGTCTCGTACACACACACACACATACGCACACGCTCAAGAATCCCCCACATGCAAAGTGTGTCTTGTGGATAGCCTATGCGTGTGTGCATGGGGTGACTTCACTGCAGTCAAACAATTTAGGCATTTTGGACACCAAATTCCAGTTTAGTAAGTCAGACTCGGACCCAAAAAAAACTAGAAAACCCATGGAAGCATTTTTTATAGACGCAAGATAATTATTTTTGTGAGATGGAATGTATATAAGGATCAAAATATGAAAGATTCCCTCTGAGGATACATATATACTCTTAATGTGTTTTTATATTTTCTATCTCACTCTTTTGTCATTCTTGTTCTCTCAGTTGTTGTCCTGGTTTTGTTAGGGCTAACCATGTGTCAATGCCTCAGTATTGGTATGAAGGAAGAGTAGGATTTCTGAAAATACCTGCACAGTGACCTTAAGGGAATCATGTTGACCCGCTTCTCTGAACCCACCTCCAGCAGTTCGGTTCTGTAATCCTTACCCTCCATGAAAGAGCTGATTCTCTGAGTCCTGCCACCGCCATAGCAGCACCACACTGCCTAATGTACTTAAGAGCCCTTCTAACAGCCGTGACTCCTGGGCCTCCTAATGTCCTGAGGGCGGGATAGATGGGGGGTGGGGGGGGGATGCGAGTTCGAGAGCTACTGGATGCTACATGTGTTTCTATCATATAATATCTGTGGTTAATTCTGGAGGTCCTTCCCTAAAATCTGTGTTTTCAATGACACATGCAACTTCTACCCCCCCCCCCCCTTTTTTTGTAGTTTTGTAACTTTTCAGCAAATAATAATGCTTAATATGAACCTGTTTTAATGCACACCTTTTAATGAATCACTTTTTATGAACATTTTTATCATTGTTAAAATAAAATGATATTGAATATATAACCAGCTAAATGCTATAAATTAAATATTAATAATATATACATTATAAATAATGTTAAATTATCATATAAACTTATGTACCAAATATTCTATTCTATTCTATTCTATTCTAATACTTATTTTAAAATTCAGTGGCCCCAAAATTATTTGGATACTTAAGGGACACAAAATGTATGATTATCATTGCATTAGATAAACTTCACAATATTTAACCAGTGGACATTTATGTGAAAGAAAAATAACACAAGCACCATTTTCACCATTTTCAAAAATAACACAAGCACCATTTTCACCATTTTCAAAAATAACACAAGCAACCATTTTCATAGTCATGTTGCAATGGCCAATTGGTTGAAGGTCATTGCAAAATGACTAAATTTTGAGAAAAGCATGATTGTTTGCAAAGGCCATTTGGCTAAATATTTAGTTATTGAATGCAATGAAATTCATTCATTTTGTGTTCAACTGTAAAATGTCTAAGTTCTGTGGGTGATTTAGGTACAATGCTCACATTAAAGAACACAGCAGCAGTGTAATCTACGTAATCTACCAAGAGCAGCGCAAATTACCGCCAGGTTTAAGACATGCTTTTTTTGGGCAGTCAAATAATTACCAGTAAATTGACAAGTGCAAACCTTTGCATGATTCATTTAAATACACTCCTCCCTTAAATGTTGCGTCTGAAAGGGAAACTCCTAGACAAGCTTATGCAAAATCACACTAATTTGCCCTGCTTAGTAAATCTGTCCGTAAGACTTTTCAGCACCAATAAATGTGGATTGCCTTTTTCCCCCGTTTTCTAGTTCAGCCCTTGGGGAGGAGTTAATCACTTGACATTTTTAGTGGATTTTCAATTAACCCATGACAACTGTAACCCATAAACCTTGTCTGCTCTTTATTTTTTGGCAAAACCATGGAAATGACTTAAGTAAATGGCTCATTAGTTCCAGCACTTGGCCGTCAGAAGTTGTTATCAATTCATGCTAGTCTCCGCCGAGAACACGTTTATTCTGAATTAAGGCTTTACAGTGATGCCTATTGACACTGCCCATAAATTTCCCTACTTCTTACTTACTCGTTTGTTTTTTTATTGCTCAGATGACTTAAATATACAGCACAGAAGTTGGTGAAACAAACGTCATTTGCATGTGCTCTCCAACCTCACAGACTTGTTTCTTCTGCTTCTTAGCTACAGTCCAAAACTATTATTTTTGATTCACTTGGTGCTTCTCGGGAATTGCCTGGCTAATTCTGTACATTTCAGTAAATATTTAAATGGATGTGTCTGCAAAAAAAAATTCTTTTGGGTACTTTTCTTCTTGTTTCATGTCAAATGCAGCCCACAAAGCAGCGAATGAAGTTTACAAATCACTGAAAGCAGAGGAAAAACAAACTTACCAGTGGCTTCAACCCGACACAGACTCAACAGGCACGGGACGGTGAGACACGCTGCTCTTAACTAATAGTTCACAACAATGATCAGTTATAGTGGTGACTTGTAAATGTACACCATCTCACATGTTGTGAATATGCTGTGGTGTAAATTGTGTTAGAGATAATGTATTCAATTACTTTTTTAGGGAACATTTCCTCCCCGATATTGGCCACGATATTCTTAATGGTGGGAGAGTGCAGCTTGTGGTAAGAGCCTTTATTTTGGTTTTTCTTTTTCTCTACTTAAAATTGTTCATTAACATTGACACTGCTCACATTTTTCACAAATCCTGTGCTAATTAACTGTGAAGTTACATTTAAAGTGGTTATTTGCGTGTGCAAATAAAAAAAAATTTACTAACAATTGCTGCTGTTATCCCCATTAATACATATTTGAAGGAGGGTGAATTTATGAATGTTTGTGTTTGAGTGTGTGAGGTTGTCTATAATGTACCTGTTTTTTTTTTTTTTCTTTTCTTAGGCCAGTGGGGAAAGAGACGGTGTGGATTCGGGAGAAAAATTTGGGGCTGACCCCACTGATGTCTCTCCACCTCTTAAAAAGCATTCTCAAACTCGGAGATACTCAGCTGAAAACAGAAGTGAGTGTTTTGCTTAAGTGAATTAACAAAAAAAACTAAATAACATAATATATATATATATATATATATATATATAAAACGCATCATATCTGTTTGTCCCAGGTCTGTTTCTATTTGGTAATACTGATTTTTACAGACTTTTTACATAGTTTGTATTGTTTTAAGGGATGGGATTAATTAAGGAAGGTTTTTAAAACACTGCGGACTTCACACAATGATGTGAAGTTAAATCATGTCAGTCAGGTTCCAAATCAAATACTGCACACAGAGTTCAGTGGGTGTGGCATGAAGCGCTCGATGGAAACTGACATTAATGTACACATCATCTGGCTCACTTGATAACCTATTACAACATCACACAAATCCGATTTCGCACTTTTGTAAACCACTTGACATCACCATGCACTTTTGTTATATGGAAAAAAGCAGGTTTGATCATTGTTTCCACTGGGGAATGTTTTTTCCACTGACCAAATTTAGACAAGTGAATGCTTGATACCTTTTAGATGTTTATGTATAATATATATTAGGGCTGTCAAATGATTAATCGCATCCAAAATAAAAGTTTGTGTTTACATAGTATATGTGGGTGCACTGTGTATAATTATATTGTATATATACACTCACCGGCCACTTTATTAGGTACCCCATGTTAGTAACGGGTTGGACCCCCTTTTGCCTTCAGAACTGCCTCAATTCTTCGTGGCATAGATTCAACAAGGTGCTGGAAGCATTCCTCAGGGAGTTTGGTCCATATTGACATGATGGCATCACACAGTTGCCGCAGATTTGTCGGCCGCACATCCATGATGCGAATCTCCCGTTCCACCACATCCCAAAGATGCTCTATTGGATTGAGATCTGGTGACTGTGGAGGCCATTTGAGTACAGCGAACTCATTGTCATGTTCAAGAAACCAGTCTGAGATGATTCCAGCTTTATGACATGGCGCATTATCCTGCTGAAAGTAGCCATCAGAAGTTGGGTACATTGTGGTCATAAAGGGATGGACATGGTCAGCAACAATACTCAGGTAGGCTGTGGCGTTGCAACGATGCTCAATTGGTACCAAGGGGCCCAAAGAGTGCCAAGAAAATATTCCTCACACCATGACACCACCACCACCAGCCTGAACCGTTGATACAAGGCAGGATGGATCCATGCTTTCATGTTGTAGACGCCAAATTCTGACCCTACCATCCGAATGTCGCAGCAGAAATCGAGACTCATCAGACCAGGCAACGTTTTTCCAATCTTCTATTGTCCAATTTCGATGAGCTTGTGCAAATTGTAGCCTCAGTTTCCTGTTCTTAGCTGAAAGGAGTGGCACCCGGTGTGGTCTTCTGCTGCTGTAGCCCATCTGCCTCAAAGTTCGACGTACTGTGCGTTCAGAGATGCTCTTCTGCCCACCTTGGTTGTAACGGGTGGTTATTTGAGTCACTGTTGCCCTTCTATCAGCTCGAACCAGTCTGGCCATTCTCCTCTGACCTCTGGCATCAACAAGGCATTTCCGCCCACAGAACTGCCGCTCACTGGATGTTTTTTCTTTTTCAGGCCATTCTCTGTAAACCCTAGAGATGGTTGTGCGTGAAAATCCCAGTAGATTAGCAGTTTCTGAAATACTCAGACCAGCCCTTCTGGCACCAACAATCATGCCACGTTCAAAGTCACTCAAATCACCTTTCTTCCCCATACTGATGCTCGGTTTGAACTGCAGGAGATTGTCTTGACCATGTCTACATGCCTAAATGCACTGAGTTGCCGCCATGTGATTGGCTGCTTAGAAATTAAGTGTTAACGAGCAGTTGGACAGGTGTACCTAATAAAGTGGCCGGTGAGTGTATAAATACACACACATGCATGTATATTTAAGAAAAAATATTATTTATATATAAAATATTGATATTTATATATAATAAAAATATATATATCTATATAAATCTATATATATTATATACATGAAAATATTTTTTAAATATATATAAGAATGTGTGTGTATTTATATATAAAATAATTATACACAGTACACCCACATATATTATGTAAACACAAACTTTTATTTTAGATGTGATTAATCACGATTAATCGTTTGACAGCCCTAATATATATATATATATATATATATATAGTATACCATTCAAAAGTTTGTTGTCAGCTTTTATGTCGCTAAGAAATGAGCCTTTATTCAGCCAAGATAAATGAAATTGAATTGAAAATTGATGCTGTTCTTCTGTTAACTTTTTATTCATCAAATGATCCTGAAAAAAAAATGCATGACAGTTTCCACAAAAACATTATGCAGCACATTTATAATAGGATCATGTGACAGTGACACTGAAAACTGGGTTATTGATGCTGAAAATTCTCCTTTGTCATCACAGGAAAAAAATACATTTTAAAATAAATGGAAAACAGTTATTTAAAATTTTAATAATATTTCACAATATTACTGTTTTACAGTATTTTTGATAAAAAAATGCAGCCTTGGTGAGCATAAGAGACTTCTTCCAAAAACATTTAACAAGATGAAACAAGAAAAACAAGAACAAAAACAAGAAATTTAAAACTTTTGAATGGTAATATTATATATATATATATATATATATATATATATATATATATATACTGTATATGCAAAATGTGTACTGTGTATGTGTGTGCACACGTGTGTCAGCTTAGCAGACAGATGCCAGGGTCGATGAGGGGACGGGGGGTGGAATAATCTCTCTTTCAGCAGGAAACGGTCAGTGAGAGACCCCTGACACCTCTCTGATTAAGTGCGAGCTCTGTCACACACTCTGTGCAACTCAGGACTCACCCTGACAAAGATCCCACTGAGTGACACAAGCAGAGCTCAGCGCATTTAACATAGTGATGTCGGGCTGTGAAGGCTTTTCACTGTCTGTCCTAATAAAGCCAAATTAGATTCCGCTGATGATTTGAAAATGAAATCCACGAGGATGTTGACAGCCTGACTGACTGAATGACTGACTGGCTGTCCAAATGACTGACTGAATCAAGCCTTTCACATAGAGGTATTTATAGGTGAATTATTGACGAAGCTTATAGTTGCATAACGACTAATTCTACAGATCAAAGAAAATGTAAATGCAAGATTCCATAATAGATTAATTTTACAGTTTGTATGCTAGAGCTATTCTCATCCACATATATCAGTAGTCATTTTCTGAAAGAGAATGTTTTATTCCGGTTGCGTGTTAGCCTGTTTATCAGCTAATGTAATACAAGTTTTCCCAGTCCATCAAAGGCCTCTTGTGATTTGAATCGGATCAGCGTGAGCGATTAGGTCATGGGCACAAAGTTGACATGCTTAGTATTATGTTCAATTATAGTAAGGACTCTATAAATACTACTTAGCTTTAATGCAACAAGATACCCTCTACTTACTGGGGCCGAGCCATAAAGAACAGTTTAGGGAGCCATAAACGTTTTCATTATGTGTGTAGAGGAAATCTCCCGGTGCCTCATTTTTTTTGCCCTCTTTCAAAGGTAATGGGAGCAAAATGGCTGAAAACAATTTGTTTGGTCACAGCGGTTAAGTGAGTGTGTGGCCGTTTTATTAAATATCAGCCCACAGAATTCGGGTAACAACATTTGTCTCTTTGAATATAAACGTCCTGGGTTTGAAGTGCAATTAATATCCATCGAGGGCTGACGTCTAGTTTTTCCACTTTAATCATCACAGACAAGGAACAAATTAATACAAATGTACTAAAAGCTAAAACTTGTATTATCTCTACATTTGTAAAATGGGTTACACACTTTATTATAAGGTAACGCCGTAACAGTGTATTTAGACAAATGCTGAGTAATATTAATTAATTCCATGGATTTGGTTTAGGGTTAGTTACTTAAAATAATGCATAATTTACTGTGAAACTTCTTAAAATAGTTTTTGCATAAATTGTATTGAATTTATTAAAATTCTTGGTATGTTTTAGCATACCTCAAGGGCATCCAAGATGTAGGTGTCTTTGTTTCCTCAGTAGTTTCAGTTTTGATTAGGGCTGTCAAACGGTTCATCGCGATTAATCGCATCCAAAATAAAAGTTTGTGTTTACATAATATATGTGGGTGCACTGTGTATAATTATTTTGTATATATAAATACACACACATGCATGTATATTTAAGAAAAAAAAAATGTTTATGTATAAAATATTTATATTTAAATATAATATAAATTATACATAAATCTATATACAGTATATACATGAAAATATTTCTTAAATATATACAAGCATGTGTGTATTTATATATATAAAATAATTATACACAGTGCACCCACATATATTATGTAAACACAAACTTTTATTTTGGATGCGATTAATCATTTGACAGCCCTAATTTTGATATTTTTAGGTCAAACCGTTCATGTTTGTCAATCATATAATGGAGGTCTATGGGGTCCACCTCAAAGAGCATGCACAGAGAAGTCCAAATTAAACATGATTTAATAACTCGTAAATGTAAGTACACATTGATGGCCTAAGACACGAAATGAGCGGTTTGTGTGAGAAAACTAACAGTATTTATATAGTTTTTACCTCAGCCACGTCCAAGTGATCTGAGTGCGCGGGCGTTTGTGGAGGTAAAAACTCAAAAAATACTATAAATACTCAATATAAATACGATAAAAATTGAAAATAAATACTATAAAAATACTATAAATACTCAAAATTAAAACAAAGACACGTACATCTTGGATGCCCGGCTTGAGGTAATCTGAAACATACCAAAAATTGGTATGATTGAACTATCCCTTTAAGAGTTACTTGGCTTCTGATTACATTTGATCTTTGAAATGAAATAGAATTCTGTGTAATAATATGTGGTGCACGGTATCCTCCTGAGTATATGAAGTTTTACCTGCTGTTTTGTTTTGCCATGTATGGCTTCTTGCTGTGTGAACCCATGGGTTCTACACGTGGAACACATCAGCTACAGAAAAAAAAGCTTGCATTGTGCTGTGTGTTTGAAAGAACTGTCCTTGTTAGAAACAGCAGAAATGTCAGTCAAAGTCTTAACAGGTCATTGATGATGAAAATGCGTTTGGATTATTGAAGGTGTATTTTTACAAAATCATCTTTGTCTTCACAGAAGCAGAAGTGCCATCACCCACCAGAGTCAATTCAGCGCCGATCCAAAAGGAACGCATCTCGTTCCGGGACAACCCAGTGCGACGCAGTGGAGGCTGGGGTGGAGGAAAGAAGAGGGCCAAAGTGAACAAGTAAAAAAGATAACCACATCAGGTTGTGTTTGTTGCACTGCGACAATATTGATTCAGTTTGTTCTTTTGTTTTCACCCTTCGTATTTGTGGCCGTGTATATATTCCGAATGTGATGGATGTCTTGTTGATGTAAGCTCTTAACAAGACTTACAATGCACATTTGATCTCCTCTGAAATTCCTTCCAGCTGCTGTTTTTACTAAAATCCAGCTTCCTCTTCTACAAATGAATTAGAAGCAATGGATGAGATATAGCCCAAATATCTGCAGGCAGTCACAGGATACGTATTGCTTTCAAGTATCACTCCATTTAACATGAGCACTGCGAGCCATGGAATGGGTGGAAACCATTTACAAATGACATGCTTAATATGCAGACAATGACAGGCAATAAAAAACAGCTTGTTCCTGTATTCAATTGACTTTTTTCTTTCCTTATACTGGGAATTTGTGTTGTTCATAAAGCTCAATATAAAACGATGCACTTTTAACAAAAGTAATATATCAAAGATCACTGCCAATACAGTATTTGGTTTGTACTCAACTTTTTTTTTATGGCAAACAGTCAGAAGATCGGTGAAAAGAATGCATACATTAGAGTTAATGTTTTCTTTAGTGTTAATAGAAACTGATAATACACTCTCAGAAAAAAAAGGTACAAAAGCTGTCACTGGGGCTGTACCTTTTCAAAAAGTAAACTTTTGTCCATTTTAGGTGCTAATATGTACATTTATGTGTTAACATGTACATTTTAGGTGCTAATAAGTACATTTTTGGTGTTAATATGTACATTTTAAGTGTTAATATGTGCATTTTAGGTGCTAATATGTACAATTCAGGAGCTAATATGTCCATTTTAGGTCCTAATATGTACATTTTAAGTGCTAATATGTACATTTCATGAGATAATATGTCCATTTTAGGTGTTAAGTACATTTTAGGTACTAATATGTATATTTTAAGTGTTAATATGTACATTTTAGGTGCTAATATGTCAATTTCATGAGATAATATGTCCATTTTAGGTGTTAATATGTACATTTTAGGTGCTAATGTGTACCACTAAGGTACCAATATGCAGCATTTGGGTACAGAAGTGTACCTTTTGAAAAGGTACAGCCCCAGTGACAGTTTTTGTACCTTTTTTTCTGAGGGTGATATCCTTCTTTCTGTATTTTAACTTTCTGGCACCAGCTCAGAGTTCATTTTGTATGCCTAGAAATGATAAAATAGCTTAAATCTTGAGAATGAGGTGTCTTATTAGTGGGAGTTTTGGCATTGTGTTTGGATATGTGTCCCAGAGTACAGTGCATTTCCAAGTTTCCACTTTTGCTAAATCTCAGAATAACAGACTGAATTTGCAGACTGATGCCAGCGGGTAATTCATGCCAGTTGTTACCCACAGAAAACATAAGCAAACCCTGAGAGATAATCTTTTCAACTGCCAGCAAGAGCAGATCTGCATAGGTTAGTAAAACCCTTCAGAGCCGTATAAAACCTATTGGTTTGTTTGGGTTTCTAATAGACTACGTTGTATTTAACTACCCAGGAACGCATTATGGGGAAAATAAATACTCATTGAATAATCCTTCACACTAAAATGAAAAGGCCTTTCACATCGCAAGCTCAATGCATCTGGCCTGACCTGAGCAGCTCAATCACAGCAGCTGGAAGAAGTGACTGTGGCCACAAACCGTTTATTATCATTTTAATTACTTAAGTGACTGCAAAGGCATATATACAAACCCAGCTGACACTCTCGTACTGAACTCTGAGTTTCACTCTGACTATAGTACATAAAGAGAGAGAGAGAAACAGAGAGAGGCAATAAACAATGGCAAACATGTCAGTGACCTTAAAGCCTCATGTGGCCTTTACAAAACCATTAAAATGATGTAAGAATGTAGCATCATGTCAAGTCAAGTCACATTTATTTATATAGCGCTTTTTACAATAGAGATTGTATCAAAGCAGCTTCACAGTGATAACAGGAAAATAATACAACACAGATCAATAATCATAATAGAGAAAATCATCTCGACCAATTTGACAGATATCATAGGGAGATCCCTGTGTCATTACAGGTTATTATTACTGAAACTAAAATAAACTTTATAACTTTATAGTTCAACTTAACTCAAATTAAATAAAATTTATAAAAA
This sequence comes from Pimephales promelas, assembly GCF_016745375.1. The sequence continues at coordinate 5,007,387 of NW_024121599.1, forward strand.
CTACACTCTAAAAATGCCAATTTTGGGTCAAATATGATCAAACTCAAACATTGGGTTAAAAATATAATTTGAAAATGTAACCCAATGGCAGGGTTTGTCCATATTTGACCCAAAATTGGGTTAAAACAATTCAGCATTTTTTATAGACATAAAACCTTAAAACAAAAATTACGAAACGTTTACATGAACATTAAATTAAACAGAAAAATGTGTGAAAATATGTTTATAAAAATATAAAATGTAATTCAAAATATTAATAAAACTTATCAGTGATACTACACTCTAAAAAATGCTGGGTTGTTTTAACCCAACTTTGGGTCAAATATGGACTAACCCAGCCGTTGGGTTAAATTTTTACATTACATTTTTAACCCAACATTTCGGGTTTGTCCATATTTGACCCAAAATTGGGTTAAAACAACCCAGCATTTTTTAGAGTGTAAAATATCAATGCTGTCATATATTTGCTTTTTACATATCATATTATTATATCAAGGACATGCAAGGATCCTCATGACATTATGAATTTTGTGTTATTAAGACTTCGTATATTACGTTAACACGATTGAATTAATAATTAGTTTTACATTTTTTAACGTATTTTAAAGATATGAGTACAATGCCTGGATGCTTGGAACATCTATAATAATAAACAACAATGATACAAAAATAAAGACTCAGTTTGGAAAACATTACCCACAATGTTGCATAATGTTTTTATTATTTGGTATTAAAAGGATCAAATGACAGATCAAGTGTTTTAAATACTGTACCTCATTGCATTGTTTTTTGAGTTGATTTTGCAGTATCGCGCGTATTTTCGCGCTTAATTGAGTGAAATTAGACCGTAAGTAACATTGATTCTTTTGTGCTTTCATGTGCTTTGCTTCTAATGCGCAGACAAAATTTCAACAAACCACACAGAATTTCTCACATTTTCCCCTCAGCAAGAGGTCCAAATAGAAGGTCATTTCAGAGCCTTAAAAAGAACCCCCCTGCTACTTAAGAACACCCCTATTTATTTTCATTTTTTTCTCGGAGTGGCACCATCAAACCCCAAGCATTGTAAGTGACCCTTAGATATGGCTAGCCTGGCAGGTGGTAAGGTTTGCTGGCAGAGAGAAGACGGTGATCTCTTACACACACTTTGGAGTGAGGGTGGTATCGGATGGCGCCTTTCCTGTTTGAGATACAAACGTTTAGGTGGTCGCAAAATCATTTTGGTGCCGAGCTTTATAATCTCGAATCCAAAAATGACTTTCTGCGCGTGTCACAATGTCGGGAATGAGAAGCTCTTCATTGTTTGAGTTATCAGTGGATTTTGGACTGAGCAACTGAGCTTAAAAGTATACCGAACAAATGACTATGTTAGTTTTTACTATCACACTTTTATTGAAAACAACAAGCAAACTAACTTACTTTTTTCAGGCTTGATAATTTGTGACAATTAAAACAAATCAGTTATCTAGGACTTTGAGAGGATAGCTTAGGCTCTTCAAATTGTGTGGAAAAAGTGATTATTATTATTATTATTTTATTATTCAGGTCACACAGCCTGCATTTCTTCACAGTGGAGTTATGTGACCGTCAGTAAACGTCGTGATGTTATTCGTGTTTTTCGTCGTATTATTGATTGGAAAATTCAGATTGACGTTTCATGAGACTTGCGACAGGTTTGTCGTGCCGATATAAATAGCTATTAGAATAATGTTATAAGAATAAAAGTTATCTTTAAAAAAGTGCTGCAGCAAATGCCTGTTTACTGGTTCTCTAAAATGTATCTGTGCGTTAAAAATATTTAAATATAGGCCTAAATAAAGACCATATTGCTAGCCTGTCATTTTACTATATTGTAAAAACGTTTGAAATAAGTAAAATGTTATTATTTATTTGAAAATGTACATTAGGCTATATTTAACAAGGCAATGCACTTTATTTTTAAAATAGGATTGTGTTATAAATAAAACGTATTATAACCTTAAAATCATTCAGAGCAAATAAGCTTAAATAATTTAATGACATTTACAGAACTGTAAAATAAATGTTTTTATCCCAAATGCCATAATTCGACTAGGCCTGTTTTCTGTCAGCTTGGCTAATATGCGCTGGAACATTTACTGAATTGTGTGCTGAATAAGTGTGAAAGTAGAACGTTTTGATGTTTTCCTCATGATGTTATTTATTAATAACTTTATTCGTTTTATTAAATAACATGTGAAGCGTAGTATATGCTTTATAAAGACAGCTTACTTTAGGCTAGTGTTCTTTTTAGCATTCATCCGACTCTAATATGATTAGTGAAATGCTTAATATTGTTTACAGATGGTTTAACACTTTAAATAGCGCGCAATATCTCCAGTCGGATTTAAATAATCATTAGAGATATCCAAACACGAAAGCGAAAGCAAGTGTAACTGTTTCATTTCGGGTCATCGGAGAGTTTCATAAATCTTATTTAGTGCTTGTGCATGCGCATGGGTGGAGTTTCACCTTCTCCATATTCAGAAGCTGGGTGGCTGCTTGAATCTCCCACTCTTTGCCGTATAAAGAGTGGCCCTCGGTCTCTTTAAGACAAGACAAATTAACGACTTGCACAAATAATTGGCTGAGTTGCTTCATTTTTGACATCACTAAAACATTTATGGTGTCCATTGACGCTCTTCATGCTTGAGTCGAGGCCAGAGGACCATGATGGAGTACTTGAGCGACAAGTTCTCCTTGAAAAGTCAAGCGATTAAAGGCAGTGATTACTACATGGACCAAGTTATGGAGACTTTAGACAATGTGCCGTTCTACAACAAGACATCACCGAAATGCGTGCAATCCTTCTCGATGCAGAGCAATGAGCAACACAGCACGATGGACCGATCGTCTCCGTGTGACAACCGAAACAGTAAGTCTGGCTTTGAGAAAAAATAAGAAAGTACCCCCCGTAACTTTTTAAATGTTTTACAAAATGTTCACCATTTAACAGATTCTTTTTGTAAAACAGTTAAAGGTTCAGATCTCAAATTTAGTTCTTAAAAGTTTCTTCATGTCAGTGCGTTCAGATAGCAATTTAAAGCACCGATTTATGCAAAAAAGTTATTTGTGTCATATAATTTCCTTCTGTGGCATCAGAATATAAAATCACGTTTTGTAATAAACTTTTATTTTTATGTGTAATACAAAATAGCCAAATTGAAGATAATTACGGCTTTTGCTTACTCCAACGATAATGTTTTTATTTGATTCACAGGCCTCTATGGCTATTAAATAACCTAGCGAAAAAGATTATCTAAGAATTAAATGTGAACAATATATAGCCTATACAGATTTAACTAATATTTAAATATTATTTTAGGCTCTTTTTTTTTTAAAGGTTACAACTTTTCAACAATTCAAACGTTTGAATAATGTGTTGAGTTGTATTAAAAATATAGGCCTATAGGCCTAAGTTATGCACAAACAAAAAACAGCTACAAAGTTGTTTCTTTTCTTCTAGAAACCAAACTAATTCCTTATTAATTCTAAATAAAAAAAAATTGGCCTTTAAAACTATATTCTTTTAATAAAAACATTGCTCTTTTATGTATCCGCTTATCGCTTAATGCGCTATACTTGTGGAAACACTTTTCATTAAAAAGTCATTCGAGAACAATGTTTCAGATAAGTGATTTATTTTCATTAAAACAGGATTATGAAAATAAATGAATGTCATTTCATTTATTGAAGAAAAAAAAAACCTCCTGTCTAAAAGGCCCAATAATAGAGTCCTATACATTCCATCATTATTTATATAGAATTTAATAAAGTGTAGCTATATTTAAGGTCTTTTTTTTTCTTTTTTTTTTAATAAACCCCTTGAGATCATCATATAGCCTACGGTGTTAAAATAAAATAGTTCTTAATTCCTTTATTCATGACTTTATAACTTTATTCCATGCAGTTTCTCTATGTTGAATTGTTTTTCTAAATTAGGTTTTAGATTTAGTTTTAGATGCTGCTGAAACTGCAATTTTATGTCAACTACCTCTATTTTAATAATCACAGGCGTGAATTACTGCGCTCCAAAAACTGAGGACGGCAGCCTGCACGCGATGGAGAACTGCTGCAGTGTCAGAGTCTCTCCGGCCACGACCGGACCAGACAAAACGGAGCTGGACGACATCGGCGAAAAATGCGACAGCAACGTGTCGAGTAGCAAGAAGAGACGTCATCGCACAACCTTTACCAGCGCTCAACTTGAGGAACTCGAGAAAGTCTTCCAGAAAACACACTACCCAGATGTGTACGTGAGAGAACAGCTGGCCATGAGAACAGAGCTCACGGAGGCAAGAGTTCAGGTAATTTGGATTCTCTAAAAATCCTTTGCTTTTTATTTATTTATTTATTTCAGGAACTTCTCAAGAACTCAGGCCTTGTCTGAGAAAAAACGTCATTAGCCTATGTTTAAGGACATTTTACTCACTAGGCCTATAAAACATTCATTGCTCAAACTACATGAATTCCTCAACGTAAACAAATAAAAACAAACTAAAATTGAAAACGTAAAATGGATTTCAGTCTTGTTATATCATCACTTGTTCATTCAACATTTTCGCTTGGTTCTTGGCGCTCGACATGCAGGATAATCCAAAGGAACGTCATAGACGCGTTGGGTATGGGAAGTTGGGGAACGTTATCTGAAGGATGAACGATGTGACGAGTTGGTTGAGAATATTTGTTTTTATTTTGAATTTAATAACAGATTAACATAATAAAATTTAACCCTCGAAAACTCATAAAAAAGAAGTGAAAGGAAATTTAGACTAATGAAATTATGAAAAATAAGACGCTGTCGTGATGAAAACATATTTACAGTGCTCACTAAAATATACAAAATAAAGGTTCCAAAAGGCGGGTTCAAATAAAGGTTCTTTATTTGCATAGTTCCATGAGGAACCTTTAACATGGAATCTTTCCATTGTTAAAAATGTTCTTTATTGTGGAAAAAAAAAGGTTCTTTAGATTAGAACTTTTAGCTTCCCCAAAACTTTCAGTGAACAGTTCTGTGTAAACAGTTTTGTGTAAAGAACATTTTAATAACCCAAATAGCCTTTTTGCACTATACAAAAACTTTTGTCCAATGGAAAGGTTCCATTGATACAGTATAATATATATATATATATATATATATATATATTAATAACCATAGATGCTAATAAAGAGCTGTTATATTTAACAGTGTTTGTGTACCATGACATTTATTACCTTTATTTAGTTATAGATCTGTATTTGTTTTCAATCTAAACTTAGTAAGCCTTGCCTTCCTGTCACAATTTATGAATTTAATGCCACAGTAATTAATTATAACTTAACATTTAATAACATTTACAAATATTTAAATACAAATAAATGGTAGCACTTTATTTCACAGTGTCCTTATTACACGTAACATGTAATTATTATAGTGATAACAGTAAATTATGCATAATTACATGTAACTAACCCTAAAACACAACCTAAAATCCTATATGCAGTTAATTATTGTTTCTCAGTACTATCTAAATCATTAAACATCATGGTAAAAATAACTAAAGTTTCCTCTTTCTACTGAAGGTATGGTTCCAGAACAGAAGAGCCAAGTGGAGGAAGAGAGAAAGGTATGGACAGATCCAACAGGCCAAAAGCCACTTTGCAGCAACCTATGACATATCAATGCTGCCCCGGACAGACAGCTACTCACAGGTGATTTACTTATTTGTTTCATAATAATAATAATAATAAAAAATCATCATCATATTTACCTGTATACTGGCAAACCTGTATGATTGTTCTGCACTGTTTGAATGTCGTTTTGACCACATCTTGGAAGTAATCACCTATTTGCCATACATTGTAGAAGTAGATTTGACTTAAAAGTCACAAAACATTTGAGGTAATTTTAGCAAATAGCATATGGTCCTTACCGACTCAAACACAAAGCATGAATTGTTGACATGATAGCCTTTAGAGCTTGGATCTGTGGTGACGGGTGAGGGTGGGCGGTCAGTCAGGCTGCAGAAAGCCGTCTCACGGTAACTGACAAAACGTGTTGGGAGGACAGGAGAGGAAGATTTACATGGCACCGCGGGACCTCAATTTCCTTCATCCGAGAGCAGATTCCTTACTCATGCGTTTTCCATAGTCATATAAAAAAAGCATCTGCCTTAATTTGACATTACAGCAGGTCCTTATTGCACCAGGCATGTTGTAAACCACACTGCAGGGCTTGTGTTTGTCTTATGCCCATGACATGTGTACACTCAGATTTTTGTGGTGAACACAGATACATTTTTGTGGACTGCAGGGTTTGTTTTTAAAAGCCTGGTCTGGATTCATTTAAAGTCTTGGTCATAATCGTCACTGCATTTTAATGCAGATTGAGGGTGTATCTGATATGATGTCATCAGTGGATCAGAAACGTTTCCCAGACACACAAAAATGCATCGATTTATGTTTTAAAATTCAATTAACTTTCCAAATGTGCCATGAATGTTCAAACATTTGGTTTTGTTTACTTTATTATTCAAGCCTGTTGTTGTTTTGTTTTTCCCATCTCACATTCTCCGACCACACAGATTCCCAACAACTTATGGACCGGTCCCGCTCCAGGCAGCTCCGTAGTGTCGTCCTGCATGATCCCGCGAGGTTCCCCTCCCTGCGTGACATCACCCTACCCACACTCGCCGAGGGCCGCTGAGCACGGTTACGTGGGCTTCCCCAATCACCAGCAAAATCAGTTTGGAGTTAATCACGTGTCTCTCAATAACTTCTTCGCCGATTCACTCCTGGCTCCTTCGCAGAACAGTCACGCCGCGTTTGAGACCAAACCCGAGTTTGAACGGCGGTCCTCCAGCATTGCTGTACTGCGCATGAAGGCTAAAGAACACGCAGCCAACATAACTTGGGCCATGTGAACTCTAAACTTAGTCCAATATTCATGATCGGAACTGTTTTTGCCTAATAATAATAATACAGTCAGTTACTTTCATGAAATAGTGGCTGCCCAGTTTATATCATTACTTATATGGAACAAACAAAGATTTCAGCCCATTTAAAAAGTATTAATTTAATTAAAACATCTCTGAATAGTGTTTTTTCTTCTTTTGTTTAAGCATCTCTTGTTGTCATGAATATGAAGGGCGCAGAACTCAACAGTATTATACTCTCATGACGTTAACAGAGAGGTTATGGCTGACATACTAACACTATGTCTGTGTGCTTTGCAGCAAAGCTGTATTAACGCTCTCTAGCTGTGGCTAGTCTGCAGTGCCACATGCAGAGGAGCACATTTTTTTTATTTTATGGGAATAAAAGTTCATTCAAATAAGCAATCTGTTTCCATTTTGTTTTTTCATTTTCTTAGCTCCTGCTCTCTTTTGAACATGATTCACTAATAGATTGCCATTTTGAATCATATTAGTTGCCTTTAAAAAATGTCATGAGTACACATTTGTAACACTCTTTTGTTTTCAAAGTTCAGTCTATTTTGGTTTTATGAATTTGGTACACTACCATTCAATTTAAAATATGTTTTTGAAGATAATTTATTGCTGTGATGGCAAAGCTGAATTTTCAACATTATTTCTCCAGCCTTCAGTGTCACATGATCCTTCAGAGATCATGATTATTAGCTGATTTGGTGCTAAGAAGAAACTTCTTATTATTTGGTAATAAGAAGAAACATTTCTTATTTTTATCAATGTTGTGTTGTGCGTATTATTACGGTTGTGCTGCTTATTTTAATTTTTTTTTTTTTTTTTTTTTTGTGGAAACCGTGACACATTTTTTCAGGATTCTTTGATGAACAGAAAGCTCAAAAGAACATTTATTTGAAATATATATTTTTTTCGTATCAGTGTAAAAGTCTTTACTGTGACTTTTGATCAGTTTAATGCCCTCACTGAATAAAAGTATTAATTTCTTATTTTATTTTAAAACTGTTACAGTTATGATATTATATTAGTGTTTCCGAGTAAATTGACAAATTAAATGCTAAATAATTTTCTGGTTTAGTACTGATCCTTTTTCAGCTTCTCTGTTGACAGTTACATATTTCTCATTTTGAGACAAACACAACTTTACACAACTGTTTGTGGCTTTTGCCAAATAAACAACCTGTTCTTTTCATTATTGTTCTCATGTTTTTTTATCCACAAGTTTGTTTTTCTTTTACATTTTTTGACTTGATTGATACAAACTATTAGTATTTTGCATTGACTGCTGAAGAATGAATTTTTGTTAATATACTTCAACCACTAGATCTCAAACCAACAATGTTTGAAGGCTCCAATGATTCACAATTTCTACCCGATAAAATATTTTAGAGCTTGGCATAACTAGGAAGATGTATGTTTTTTTTAATATAAAAATAACCAAATAATAAGAATGATCTTTATTTGTTTTTAGCTTATTTTCATGTTTGTGAACAACTAAAAATGCTGTATTATGCATGCCAGGCCAGTTGTCACTTTGTAAAGACACTGAGCGCCAACACCTTTATTATTTTTCCGGTAAGAGCGGGCATTATTTTAATGTGTCTGGCTTCTGGTGTCATTCGCTTCCAGTTCTTTTTAGCTGTTTATGCAAAACAGCTCATTATGCTGCTTGAGATTGCAAACTGTTGAAACTATTGTTTCATGCAGGAAATTAAATCCGCACTCATATAGGTTTTTTTTTTCCATCAAAACCAAATATGTTCATTAGTGGTTGTATTATATTAAGCAGGGACACGTTTGTGTGCATTTTTGTTTCGTGATTTCACCGGAACAGTCTCCGAAACGGACTGAAGCGCGCGTGCGTGTGAAGACTGCGTGACATGTCCCCACGACTTTTATCCAGGGTCAAGTGTCTTTGTTTCCGCAGTAGTTTCAATTTTGATATTTTAGGTCAAACCGTTCGTGTCTGTCAGTCATATAATGCAGGTCTATGTTCACCACCTCAAGTCAATGGTCACCACCTCAAAGAGCATGCACAGAGAAGTCCAAATTAAACATGATTTAATGACTCGTAAATGTAAGTACACATTGATGGCCTAAGACACGAAACGAGCGGTTTGTGTGAGAAAACGAACGGTATTTATATCGTTTTTACCTCTTGTAACCACAGCCGCGTCCAAGTGATCTGAAGGCACAGGGGCTTTGGTCTGAGCAAGCGAAAAAAATCAATGAAAAGTTACGCCACTGTATCTTACCATATTATTTTAATGTAGTGTCTTGATTATAAACATGCTTGTTTGTTTCGCAAAAGGTTTTACAGCTTACTGCAACTCGAAATATTCTCGTTATTTCCCCATAGCTACTAATAAACCGAAAGTCTTGCACATTCACAAAAAACACGTTAAGTACACATACGCATAACGTCACCGCTTTCACAAATTCATGCTTTTGTGCATAGTTTACTGGAACCAGTTTAAAATAACGGTATCATTTTCAAAAACACATAAAAAGTTTTACGTTTTTGAAAACGGTATTGTGTATACGGCCCCCGACTGGAATCTCTGTATCCATCTCTTGGTCACTGATCTCTAATTTCTCTGAATCCACAGCTTCACAGTAAGACTGATGGTGTAGCACATGTGAGGCACAATACAAGTCTGCTGCAGATGAGCTCAACCAGCAGGCCGAATGGGTTTGACCCTCCGGGTGAGTTACGCTCATTAATAAAGACCCTCACACGCTTGGGGGAGTGAAACATGCAGAAGAGAGATGTCTCTGCTGCCCAACACCAGACCTGCAGATGGGAGGGGGGGAAATCTCATTTTAAAACACTATGGATTACAAAAATGTACTGTGCATTTATTATTTCCCCTTTAATCAAATCAAATAACAATATATTTCCAGTATTGTGATTGTTTTGAAAAAATTATTTGGTCATATTTACATTTGCGCTCACAATTTAGTAGTATAAAATCATTGAATGGATGCTTTGTAATTCACTAACCAGTGAACACATAAAGAATAGAAACAATCTATTCTTTGTACAAGCAGGCATGAATTTTGTGAAAGATATTTCAAAGATAAACTGGCAAGAGCAATGGCAAAAACAAAAACAAAGCACACAGGACTTTGTGTGGAAAATGATATGATGCCTCCTGTCCAACAGTTTATGCCTTGACTTTGAATGGCTCTCCTCTAGACGACTCACAGAGTTTCCGTGCCCTGTATCCTTGATGGACATTTTTGGCCCAATTCTGCAATCAAGCACAATGTGGTCTTTATAATTACAGTATGCATGTAAACACATTTGTATTCCTTGTGGATAGTTTATTCAGTCGTCCCTGCCAACAGGCCCATCTGGTGCTGTACCAAAGTAAATAGCACATGTCAGACATGTCGCGTCACTGTCAGATGTAATCTCTTACTGTAATTCTTGACATCGATTTTTTATTTGTATATTTGATTTAAAAGTATCAGAGGCAATTATATTCCAATGGTCATTTTTTTTTGTTCAAGCCAGTGCAATTAATCACCCACATTACACATTTAACTCTGGGCATTGTCGGGAATAATCACACACACACTCTCACACAAACACACACACAACAAACTCACTCACGCACTCCCTCACTCACGTATTTACTCGCTCACCCACTCGCTTGCTCACTCACTCACTCACGTATTTACTCGCTCGCTCACTCACTCATATGCTTGCTCACTCACATACTTACTTGCTCATGCTCACTCACTCACTCACTCACTCACATACTCACTCACATACTCCCTTGCTCATGTACTCACTCGCTCATGTACTCACTCACTCACATACTCACTCACATACTCCCTCACACACTCACTCACATACTCCCTCGCTCATGCACTTACTCATGTACTCACTCACTCACACACACACACACACAAACTCACTCACTCACTCACTCACTCACTCACTCACGTATTTAGTCGCTCGCTCACTCCCTCATATGCTTGCTCACTCACTCACTCACTCACTCACACTACTCACTTGCTCATGTACTCACTCACTCAAATACTCCCTCACTCATGTACTCACTCGCTCATGTACTCACTCACTCACTCACTCACTCAAATACTCACTCACATACTCCCTTGCTCATGTACTCATGTACTCACTCACTCACATACTCCCTCACTCACATACTCACTCACATACTCCCTCGCTCATGCACTTACTCATGTACTCACTCACTCACTCACACACACTCTTTCACACGCACACACAAACTCACTCACTCACTCACGTATTTAGTCGCTCGCTAACTCACTCACATGCTTGCTCACTCACACACTCACTTGCTCATGTACTCACTCCCTCACATACTCCTTCACACTCACACACACAGACACGCACACAAACTCGCTCACGTACTTACTCGCTCACTCACTCACTCACATGCTTGCTCACTCACACACTCACTTGCTCATGTACTCACTCATATACTCCCTCACTCAAGTACTCACTCGCTCATGTACTCACTCCCTCACATACTCCTTCACACTCACACACACAGACACGCACACAAACTCGCTCACGTACTTACTCGCTCACTCACTCACTCACATGCTTGCTCACTCACATACTCACTTGCTCATGTACTCACTCAATCACATACTCACTCACTCACATACTCCCCCGCTCATGTACTTACTCACATACTCACTCACTCACTCACTCACTCACTCACTCGTAATTTATAAACTAAATGGATAAAAACTTTAACACAATCTTGCCCTGGTCCTGAGAACACAGCTGAACCTTTTATTTCAAATCTACTTTCACTAATGTAGTTCACTAATATAGTTGATAGTTGCTTAAACGTAGGGCAGTGTGGTTTTATTGTGTTCTCTTGTTTACCCGACACCTATAGCAAAAATATGATGATATAGTTTAAGGTCAGTATGATTTTTTGAAAGATGAAATTAATACTTTTATCGCAACATTAAATTGAACAAAAGTGAAACTAAAGAGATTTATATTATTACAAAAGATTTGGATTTCAAATAACAGTCTGTCTGTTGTACTGTTAGATGATGATGTGTGCTGGTCATCATATTCTCTGCTTATCTCTTATAATATTATTTTCCATATATTACCATTACAAGACATCTCTCTATTGACTCTCAGAAACAATGTATAAACAATGAGCTCATAAAGCAAACAACAGCATAAGCTCAGATCACTGCGAAACTCATTCTCTTTGTGGCACTGAATGTTCTTAAACTTAATATGAATCATAACATGGATTGTTGTGAAATATTGGATAATGCAGCATTAAGGACCTCTGGGACACTGTAATACGAATTGAAGACCGTGCTAGACAAGAACACACCGCTCTTTGCTTAAGAATGTCAAACTTCTTGTTTTCTTTCTGTTCAAATGCCACATACACTCTCTGATGGACATTTCAGCCGGGTCCCATCATTTACAAAAACTCCCAGCATGCAGCGGGTCGTGATGTTTTTAGCCCTGTGCCGAGCGAGGGGCCAGCGATCGCTCTTCCTGCCAGGACAGTTATGTATGTTCAGGAGCAGCGGTGCTAGAGCCGGTTCTGGGCTTCATGATTAATGAAAGCATTCCCCGAACCCAGTCTCCTGCGCAAAAGAAGCCCTGAGAGTTATTGTGTGCGAAGTGATTTTTTTATTACCTTTTCACACAGAGTTGGGCTGTTTCAGAGAGCAACATTAAGTCCTATAGATCAGGAGGAGAACCGCAATGTTAACGCCTAAGATGGATAATGTAAATGTTAACAAATAGTAATGTTATACCTGAGACCTGAAAACAAAGAGGACAGAAAGAATGATCAGGAGATACTATCTAAGTGTTGAGTTTTATTTGTAACTCACCCATGATCTACAGTAACATCAGGTTAAGAAATAAAGCATGGGAGTCGTTTTGTCTTTTAAGGACCACAATATTCAGTAAAAAATTCAATGCTATTCAATCAGTGGGCAGAAAGCCTTTACCTTAATTTGTTGTGGCTGGTGAGTCATCGTGAGTGTGTCAGGCTTGACGTGTATCGTGCTCATGAATAGTCAGATGTGGTGGCACCCTGTTGAGATAACAATGTTTACTGATGCCAAGACAAACAGAGGCAATAAACAGGACAATAAACCATCAGCGACAAACAAACTCAATACAAGACCAAATGACGTCAACGTTAAATTACTTCAGTATATTAAACAATATAGCACTGCACACACACACACACACACACTTTATATATGAAGAGTTCAGATGCAAAAGCCTCTAAATGCCATTTGAAATTTTCTTCTTTAATGATGATTTTTATCAAACTTGTATATTTAAGTTCAGTAATTTCACTTAAATAACAATTAATAGGTAATCTTCATTGCCATTTAAGTGAAATTACTGAACTTAAATATACAAGCTTGATAAAAAAGATCATTCTATTTCAAATGGCACTTAGAGGCTTTTGCATCTGAACTCTTCATATAAAAAAATATTTTCAAGTTGTTATCACAACATTTTTTCTTTTGTCAAACCAACCTAAATGATTTATTTAGTTCAAATAACTTATTATTTTTAGTTTCTGATGATTAAATCAATCTCCTTCATTGTATTAACTCACTTTTTCCAGTTCAATCAACAATATCAGTTCTCTTCCAGGCCAGCATGCTAAATATATTAAAGATTATATTTTAGATAAAACCATAACTTAAAATAGCAAATTATATTAACACTTAATACACACATACAAAACAAACAAACAAAAAAAAAAACGTTGAACAAGAGGGAACCAAATTTGTTTTTAGTTTAAAATTTTCAGAATCGCTCGAAAAATATTGTTGCTGAGCTTCCAGCTTTGGGCTATAAAACAATAGTTCAACAGAAAAATGTATTCTGTCCTTGTTCAACTTCAAAAACAAATGAAAATAAATGAAATCTGTTATCATAAGCAGTCGATTTAAGCATGCTAAAACCACAATCACGTATCGAATGACAAACAAGTGGTCTCTCTTCCAGTGACAGGACTCTTACTGAGTTCCCAGCAGGAGGAGAGAACCATCAAAAACCTTCATCATCATCTGCACTGGCTCTCTATCAGTCAAACATCCACTGAATCATGAGAAGCACTATTCCATCAGTCTCACTTCATTAAATCCTATGAGAAACCAACAGATCTGAAGAACCGCAAAAGCTAACAGTGGAAATATGCAATTCATTATTCATCCTTCTATATAATATTTTTTAGCATGATATTGGAGTTTAAATGCAACATTAAATAAATGATGTCTTGAATATAGCCCAGATCCATCATGGTCACTCAAAGTAATGGCAGCAGCTGAATATCAAAGGTTTTATTCTTTAAGTTAGACTTTAGTTTAAAGATAACGGCGGTGTCTTAAAAGAGAAAGTAAGTCATCCTTTGATGATAAAACACATGGATCTCAAACCCCTCCAGAAGTAATCTCTGGATTGCGGACAGTGACGTATCACCATGTCACAATCTCATGAACTAATGGTGGAAATGTTGGTTTCTTATCATGTATATTGATGTGATCTGCTGACCCTTTGGGCATTTGAAGCCACATCTCCAAAGTCAAGCCAAGTCCTCCCACGCGGCTCTTCCCTTCTCCTACATGGCTTTGAAGTTCATTCTCCTCAAGCTGAAAAATCGCAGTTCCAAGTCACCTCAAAGATTTACTCTGTAATATTAAAGAGGACTTCATAGTGCCCTCCATGCAAAGCTTTTCTTGGACTTTTCTTTAACCAATAAAGATTTTGTAAACCACACATTTTCTCCCCAACATTTCCTCAAAAGATCTATGATAATAATATTAAAACATCGGTATTAATATTGAATGATTTAAACCATTGAGTGAATTATTTCCTGTCACATCACTTCATACCTGAATGATTAGTTTATCTTTTTTTTTTTTTCTGCACTTCTGCACCAAATGCCAGTACAATGAATCCCGATCTTCAAGCTGAAAAATCCCACTATTGTCCTTAGAGGTGCTTTACAAAGAAATTGAATTCTGTTTGCTTGAATTCTGAATGATCATTGATCATTATTTTCCTGTTCACTGTAAAGCTGTGATATAAAAATAAAGGTGGGTTGACTTGTACCATATTTGTTCCTCAAGCATTTGACTTTTGTGTATAGCATTTGGTTGTCAGAAAACGTTTTGGACGTCTTTGGAAAAGATGCCGTTGTTTATTTGTGACGTTTAGGAATTCCCTGCTGTCCTTGTTCCCTAATGAGGAACACAATCACCCGTTGATTGACAGTGGGTTCTTCTCGCCTCATGCTAGAGTCAGACCCTTCTCGGGTGACACTGCTGATCCTACAGATTTACTCTGAAGGGGGTTATGTAACAAAGCCTGCCATAGCACTGTACTGTAAACACAGCTCTGCTTCTTTTGATAACCAATGAGTTCTTTTAATCAGGTCTGAGGAAGGAGCTTTAACACCCTCCTGTTGCTGTCTTTATTGGGCCAGGGTGATGGGCTAAGTAGCTAAAGTCCAATCCCACCGAAGTCCCTTTGGGATTTTACCCCATGGGGTGCACTGAATCAAGAGCCTGATGGTACTGTTTTTATTGTGATTATTCTCTGGGAAACTGAAGGTCATGTTGCACTTTATCTAAAAGCCTCATTTGATACTTTTAAACAAATATTAAGCACGCAGTAGCCAACTATTCTGTGAGGCGGACTGCTCTGAACAGAATAGGTCAAGGCGTTAAAAAAGATTTGTGAATCCTGCCACCTGCTGGTGGAGGCTTGGTAATGTATAACATAAAATCTGCGTTTTCAAATCTGCTTCCGGTTTGGAATTTCTTATGGGTTTTTAGAACGGCGTGCTTCAAGATGCTAAAAAAGGACAGCTGTGACAATGATGTGTATTTATTTTACATAACTTTAAGACGCCTAAGTCAGTGCTACAGGGAGATGGGAAAGCTGATCGTGCCAATGCCAACAACGTGTAACAACACAAGCAAAGTTGTAGGCCTACCGGAACGTTACATCCGAATATCATACCTGGACCGTACAGGACGACAATAACAACTACCAAATCCCTGCATCAGTGCTCAGACTGTTTCCAATAGGCTGAGAGAGGCTGGATTGAGGTAAATGTCTAAGGTGAGAATATTCACATTAAAATTTTACACTTCTGATTTCAAATTGTCCCAGTGATAGTCTTCTAAACAACTTGAAAACCTGAAACCTTGGGTTGGGTAGGATATGGGGAGGAGAAGAGATACTGGCATCTGAACAAGCAATATTGTGTGCTTCTGTTATACTGGTAATGATGGTCAGCCTATTTCTCTCCTGTGAAAATGTTTCCCTCTCTAGTGTGTAAAGGATGATTGTAAGAAATTGAATAAATAATTGATCACAAAAAAACCCCTGAAAACAACACTTCAGGGTTTGGCCTACAAAATGAAGTTATGCATGTACACGATATTGAAATCACATTTAAATAGTTCACTTTGAACTTGAAATTAATTATTGATATGTTTTAGCTTACCTCAAGCTTCCAAGATGTAGGTGTCTTTGCCGCTTGAGTTTCAATTTTTATATTTTTAGGTCAAACCGTTCTTGTCTGTCAGTCATATAATGCAGGTTTATGGTCACCACCTCAAAGAACATGCACAGAGAAGTCCAAATTAAACACGATTTAATGACTCGTAAATGACACGAAAGGAGAGGTTTGTGTGAGAAAACGAACAGTGTTCATATTGTTTTTACCTCATGTTACCACAGCGACGTCTAAGTGATCTGAGGGCGCGGGCGCTTCGGTCTGCACAAGCGCCGTAAGTGATCTCTCGCGCGGTTGCGAAAAAGAATTCAATATTGTCTGTCTGTTGATATATATTGAAATTGTCTTCCATTGCAATTTTCTGTATATCTAAATATGTTTAGATCTTCACAGCGAAAGGTAACGCTTCCGAAATCTCCGTGTATTATCAAAAATTAATTTCAAAGTGAACTTTCCCTTTAATAATTGGCTAATCAATGATGATTATGGAATCTAAATTCATTTGCCCACACCACGCAGGATGTTGAAATGGAAATAAAATATGAATCGGAATGACAGCAAGAGGAATTAACAGTTCAAAGAAATTCCAATACAAGTCTTGAAAATTATTCTACACATGGCATTATTATGAGCATATACTGTAATGATCATGTGAAAATTGCAGTAGGCCTATCTGAAAAAAAAAGTACTTTATTCGAAATAGCAAATAACCATGTTCAATACAGGTCAAAATATGTAGGTGTAAAACAAGGGGAATGGAGGGTGGTGGGAGGATTTATATATTTTAACTCACTTGTCACGACTTTCTTGAGCAAAATATCTTATGATATATTTTAATAAACCTTTTGAGAAACCTAGCCTCAAGTGTGAGGATAAGATGTGGCACTCATGGTTGGGGAATTGGACTGGTAAATGAAAAACAATTTCATCTTTGAAAGGAAGGTGAAATTATATTAGAAAAGCTACTTGAAATCTTTGAAATACCACCCACTTGTACAGATTCAAGTATACTTTTACCATTTCCCTTTACGATTCAGTGACAGCACAACTGAGGCTAAATCAAAAGAAACACTCCTCTTCCAATAAGTGGCTATAATAGAAAAAGACTCATTCACTGAGCAGAACAGTGTGAGAATTGAATCACCAATTGCATTTTTTGAGTGTGACTCTAATCTGCAATATGGCAAAACCCAATGCCACAGTTTCACACATATCGTACCATCTGTTTGGTATGATAGTGAATTTGTCTTCATATAAAAGACCTCATGCTGGGATTTCTCCTTCAATGTTTTCCACCCAAGTAGAGTAAAGGCAGCATTGTGAAAAAGATGATATATCCTTGGATGATCTCTGAAAATCAATGGACTGAAATATCTATTCTGCCATAATGAACAAAGCCTTTGTATTCAGCATTACTGTCTAACCACATTCCCTGTCATTCGTCTTTTTTACGCCTGAATAAGACTAATTTAAATTGGATGGTTGTGAAGATATTTAATTGGTGTGTGTGTGTGTGTCTGAGTAATTTCATGTTACATACATTCAGGTCTCATGCAGTGATTCGTCATTTCTGTTAGTTTTCACCGAATGAGTAATCCTCTCGTGATTGCTTGATGTAACTTCTAACTTTCAAAGTTCGCTAAACAGACAAAAAGATAAAGGATATAATTTGTGAAAAGTTTAAAAACAAATGCAGACATTTCTTGTTTTTGTTTTATTTTATATCTACCACTGGACACTGAAACCTGAATATTTTTTGGAGTTTTTGCATTGACCATTTGAGGCCGTTTTTATGCACCTACCAGCAGATGGCAGTCTAATACATGTTTAGCCTGAAGACATAGAGCCTGAAACTAAGCTCACAATGAAACCCTTCAACACATTCACAAGAAAGTTGTGTTGTCCCTGACATTCAGCGGACTCAGCACCTGTGCTGTCTGCCATTCTAATCAATAAGCATGAATTTATCCCTCATGTTCATGTGGGAGCGCCTGGTGTTTGTCTCTCATTAAAACCTCCCTTGTAATTGGAAATGAGAGGCCACACTCTCTGCCAACCTCTTCTGCTTTGCGTAGAGAGGGGGGTCCCAGGGGCGACTGCGTTTTTCAAATATCAGTTCATCAGTATTCAGCTGCCAGTCCGCCATACTAGTCAAACAACTCAGTGTATGTGGCTTACTGACAACCTTAATCTCTTGACGCAAAGTATATAGACCTAGTCTATAAGTGAATAATAATTTCATTCATTAGTTCACCCTGACAATGCCTCAATGCTGAAAATTAATTTTATGTTAAAATATAATACATTTTAATATATTAGTTATTATTATGAAGAAATATTAACTACTTTGCAAAAGTTTACAAGTCCACATTTATTGGATCAAAAATGCAGAGTTATTTGTTACAATGTTGGTGTATGTTAATGAACAATGCTTACTTGTTCTCCATGTTTTCTGAACCAATTTGTCAGCAAAACATTTGACACCTCGATGACTGCGTCCAAAATGGCATACCCACCCAACATAGTAGGCGAAAAACAGTGTGTGACAAAAGTATCACTGATAAGAGTGGACAAAAAGTACCCGGATGACCTACTACTTCCAGCGAGATTCTGAAGTGTGCACACAATGGACCCATGAGGCCATGTGAGAGGATTTGGGTGCGCCTAAATCAACTCCTAGCTTACTACTCTCTTAAAGCAGTTCGGTTAAAAATGACCCAATGGTGGGTTGATACCGACCTATCGTATAGGTTAATTTGACCCAATGTATTGGGTGTTAAGTTTTACCCAATAAATTGGGTTATAAAATCACTAATTAGTTCTTTAATCATTCTCGTATTATTATTATTTTTTTATTCATGCATGTATTATTTATTTATTTATAAAAAAATTATAATGCAAAACTTAAAAATATATTGAAAAGGCTTTCTTTCCATTACATTTAATGGTACAAACACTTCTATAAAATTAAGTTATTGATGGTTGCAATTGTGTAATTAATTACTTCTTTATTTCATTCGTTTGTACTTGCTAATATGTTTCAATTCACAAGAATCACAAATGAATAAATTAACAATCAGAACAAAGCTAGTACAGACAATGTCATTGTAAAATGTCTAAAAATGGGTCACAGTGTGTTGATTAAACAGATTATAGAGTATAGTGTGCTGTAGAGACTGCTAAACAGCAGCAGCAAGCTTGGGATACTCAGTCTCCAAAATGTAAAGCATGTATCAATTGCAATGCAATATAGCTCTGACCTATCTCAGAATCTAAATATGCATTTGTAATTACTCTGTAAAGACACATAAATGTCACTTTCAGTGATTCTAGAGTGATGAAACTCTATATCGGGAATGAGGCCACAGGTTACCACAGCTTGCTGATATTGTGTCTAACAGCACAATTACGAGTGTGATATTGGTTTTATACAACAAATTACACTAATTCACTGAATCATTCACTGATTCATTGATTCACTTGAATTACCACCCACTAATAATGTAACAGAGAAAGTTGTAACTGCCAATCAAGTTGATTTATTATAGACATTAAACCATTATTATTACAACAGTAAGATGTCAGATGAAAGACTGCTACCATGTCTTACAAAAAAGCTTCAAGAGTGCCCCCTTTTTTCCATTCTTGTTTTGAGATTTATCCATTGTTCTTTCTGTTTAAGATACTCTTGGAAATGTTATATTAAAACCATGCCAGCTATTCTTCCTTAATTGCTAAAAATTGGGCACTTTTGTGTCATTATTTGATCCCAATCCTAATTTTGATTAAATGCCTTCGTTATTGTGGGAGGAATGGCACTGAAGCAAGACTGTCTTTACAAGCAGTTGATGCATGCTTTAAATTATTGTACATTTTGGACACCACTGAGTATTCCAAACCTGCTGCTGATTTTTGGCCTGCTAAAACCAAGGGCCGCCCGGGACTGGGCACAGGTAACTTTTGAGGTCTGGTACAAAAACTGTATAACAGGCCGATGGCTACTTTAGAATGAACTAACTAAGGGGTAGTTCACCAAGAATTGAAAATGCTCATCATTTACTCGGACCTGAGTTTGTCTCGTCCCCAGTTCAGGGGTGTCCCAAAGAAAACCGGTGGGTAATCGGCGCATGCTGAACCGCTGTCTTTCAAGATGCTCACTGCCAAACGCATTTTCGAATATGTGCGGCCCCAAGATTGGTTTGCAGCGATTGACCTGAAGGACGCCTACTTCCATGTCTCCATTCTCCCTCAACACAGACCGTTACTACGGTTTGCTCTCGAGAGGTAGGCATACCAGTACGCGGTTCTCCCTTTCGGCTAGCCCTCCTTCACGAAGGTCGCCGAGGCAGCGAGGTCGCAGCTCACTCTCGAGATCAGGTTTGCAACACACAGGGACCTAGTGCTGCGGCACCTGGCTCGTCTGGGCCTTCGGGTCAACTGGGAAAAGAGCAAACTTTGCCCCGTGCAGAGGATCTCTTTTCTCGGTATGGATACCTACTCTGTCGCCATGTCCGCACAGCTTACGAGCGAGCACGTGCAGTCACTGCTGACTTGCCTTAGACAATTCGAGGGCAAGAGTGTGGTTCCACTGAAACTTTTTCAGAGGCTCCTGGTGCATATGGCATCTGGAGCCACAGCAACACCACTCGGATTGCTTCATATGAGACTGCTTTAGCTTTGGCTTTGGAGTCCCAAGGTGGGCATAGCAACACGGCAATCTCCGAGTACCAGTTCCCTGAGCGACCCCCACATTTTCTTCTGTAAGCTTCTCTGAGCATGTGTCTTTCCCTTGGCAAGCCACCTTGCCACCCCTGGGGTTGAAATATTCCACCTGTGGCTGGACACCCCAGTGTTCTCCACATGCATCCCTCTGGGTCATATGTGTATTCTCTAAGTCCCCCCTCCCCCCTTGCGCAGTTCTTTGGCAGTTGGGACTCCAGAGAAAGCGTACCGAGACCTCCTTGAATGTTTGGTCCTCTTTTGGTGCACACCTGAGTGCGATTGTTGCATTCACACCAGCCCAAACGAATCGCACCAAGGGGGACAACAAACTCTAGTGCTTCATTCAACCGAACTACGGAGCACAAACATATTTTGAAAGCCACGTCCTCAAAATACATGATCGCGTGATGCCGACCCCTTCTTAGCTTCTGGCCGGTACGTGTCTCTCCTCTTTCGAAATGAGCGAGTCAACCGAGTGCGTGCATGTGGGCAGCTCCTGTAGCAGCAGGGGTGGTAGCCATAGTAGCGAGGGAGAGTGACAGTTGCCCAGCCAATCATTGCATTCGTTCCAAATGGAAAGAGTAGCTGTGTATATTGCAGTCCTGAGAGGACTACAGACACTCGATTTTTATACTCTCCTTTTCAGATTACTTACATTTTAGATATGTATTGGTATATAAAGACAGTTTAAACCAATTTGTGGAAAAGTGTTTTAGAAACAAACTGCCTACCCTGCCTTTAATTTCAAGGCAGATATTTTCCATAATTAATTTAAATGAATATATATTTTTAATAGTCTCAAAAAAAAGTCTTTAAAACGCTCCACCGCCGCGTTCCCGTGTAAATGGTAAAAACGCAAAGGTCTGCTTGACAGTGAAGGTTGTACGCAGGCGCGTGGGCTTGGTGTAGTTGTAGTATGCACTCTTAGCCGCCTGGAGTGCATACTACATTGAATTTCGAAGACTTTTGCGTCACCATCTGCACGCGGATTTCACACCCAAATTGCTCGTCTAAATGCAGAATAAAAAGTGATAACGCAACGCCACTTTTGCGTTTTTTTCTTCAGAATCGTTTCCGTGTAAACATAGCCTAAAACCCCACTCACACTATCACCCATTTGCAAAGTCTCGCCATGTTTACTTCCGGTCTACTGCACGCGGATTTTTGTATGCGCCGAAAAGTTTCTTTCAAAAGGTTTCAAAAGACCAACATGCGCAGAACACAAATCACTATGGGGATATGCCGATACGCGTTTACATGACCAAAAACTCGGGTTAGAAAAGGGGTCCCGGTTTTTAAAATCCGTGGATATGAGCATATTTGCCGGTGTTTACATGGCCGTTCGCGACCGGGTTATTGCTAATATCCCGGTTTTGAACGGATTATTGGCTGCATGTAAATGTAGTCACTGTTGTGTACATCTCCAAGCATTTCCTAGTTTTCCGAGTCTAGTCTGTGTATTCGACCCTTGATGAACCTGTTCCTCGATTGTCTGCTGCCTGCCTTTTGACCCTTTACCGCTTTCCTGGATTCCATCTTGTCTGCCGCCTGCCTTTGTCATCTCGCATGGTTTCTGATCTTGAGTATTGCCTTTTCTCCTATGCGGTGTTTGCTGTCTGTAAACCTTGCCTGTCTGACTACAGCTGTAAAACTCTGCATTTGGATCTGCCTGCGTCTGGTTGTCTCATGACAGTTTTAGACATTCAAAAATAGCCTTATTTATAACATTAAATAGAACATTTTGTCAGAGCATCAAGTAGATCATGTCATTTTGTTTAGTTTTCTAAAGGCACCTTTACACACCTTGACCTTGCCAGCTCAAAAATCTGTTTAAAGATGTAATGCTGCATAAAAGCCAAACAAAATTATGCCTGCTCTGACCTTTATCCCCTAATATAAATACTATTAAAATAGCTGTTTAAATGTATTTATTCCACCTCTTAGCAGCAACAGTGTGTGAAGACACCCAATTGCCACTTCAGAAGCCCTTCTGTGCCACTTTTACAGTGTAAATTTTGGCATAATGTTTTGTTTTCAGAATTGTGGGAGAACCAAAATCTCTATAAACACAGACACACACACAAAAACTATCAACCCCCCACCCAACCTGTAGTTCTGTAACTTGCCATATAGCTATAAAGTATTTCAATTTGTAAAAAATTTGTTTCTGTTTTGATTCTGGATGCTGACTTATTAGTCATGATTTATTCACAAATGAGATCAGTTGTTTTATTCCTGAATGAATCAGGGTTGTTGAAAGAATCCATTCAATGACTCATTTGCAGATGGGTGTCATTCACTTTGGATAATGATGTAACCGCAAAGAGTTACTGAAAATACCCACCACTGATGCACATGATAAAGGAAAGACAAAACCCTTTTGGAACAGCCTTCAGCCACTTAAAATCGAGGCTCGGATTTAACTTTGTATAATGCTTGACTTCAATGCAATGATAGCCTACTCCAGAGGCTATAATTCTAGCTAACATTTTAATTCTTTGTGTACAGGAACTTGAACATTCCTCACATTCCAGGAAGCCTTTCAAGCCTATAGTATTTACTCAACTTCCTAAAATGATAGCTCTTTTTACTAATGATTAACCAGTTATTGGTGCTAGGTGCCATTTTAAAGAGAACTGGAGCATTAAGGACCATATTGGAGGTGATTTTTGACTCATGTTTGTTCATGTTTAATCCAGAAGAACAGACTTATTTTACTCTCCGAACTGACCAATACCTCTGCAATTTATCTGTGGATGACTCAGCATTCCCCCCTCCAAAAAAAAAAAAAAAAAAAAAAAAAAAACCCAACCAATTAACATTGGCCAATCCAAGAGTGACTAAACACTCACTCAGCAGGCTGTTTCATCTAAATATGCTGGATGTTTACGTAGGTCCCATAATGAACCAAATCAATTTAAGAACAGTGAGACAGGGGAGTCAGAGTGCACACTATTCTCATAATTGCTCCTGCTCAAAATAGCTGATGAATCTCCCCGCAGAGATATATATGTTGAGCTTGGTTGATTTAATGGGTATTGCACACTGAGTCATTGAATTGTCTGCCGTCTGTATTTCAAAGCTTTGTCTTCCTGATCCTTGGATCGAGTTTAACAGCTTTGGCTCATAAGCTTAAATAGCATTACAAAATATGGTAAAAGATTTAGTAAGTGCCACATGACCACCCAGCCATCAAACTGTAAGCAATATAAATAAAATATGAAAAGCAATGCTGAATATGATTGACCTTTTGAGAAGATTCATGCCACAACATTAACCTTATCCACAAAGCTGATAATAGACTCCTGACTACTGCATCAGTCACCCTTGCATGCTTTTCTATCGTTCTGTTGTATACTGCATTCCGACATTATCATTTTCCCCCGCATCAGCCTCATAGAAGGTGGGAAGCCAGACTAATGTTTTCATTCTTTAAAGATTTTGCTACTTCAGCAAGGCTTTCTATTTTCCCCTGCATTTTTAAGATTTACATTTAGGGAAACAGCGAGGACCCACCCAACAATTTTTGGTTCCTGGAGCGTTCTGGGAATGTTCGTTTATGAGCCATTCCACCGAATGGGTGACATTTGCTTGTTGTAACTCTTCAAAAATAAACTTTATTTTTGATCTTTTTCAACATTGAATCTAATACTACACATATTTAAGTATTCAAAATATGTATTGGTCAATCTCAGGCAACTTTATTTATTTTTTGACAAGGTTTAAGCAGAATATGGACACATGTTTTCTCAATCCTGTTACCGAAAATCATGTGTCATTTAAGCATGTCAATTAATTCCTTTGTTTTTCCCTCAAGAAAGTGTTTATTTTAAAGACATTGTTGCTTATATGTTCAAAAAAAATTATATTTCTGCCAATAAAATCACTATTAAAGCAAGGTGTATTTTGAAAAAAAAACCCAAAAAAACACAAAGGCATTTTTTTTTCATTTTAAAGACGACCGAAGCCTCAAGCTTATAATTTTTTTTTACAATTAAAAATCATTAAATTATTGTATAAATTATGGGCCAAACAAAACTGATAAAAAATAGTGGTTTAATTTTTTTTTAAAAAAAAAAAAAATTGTAACAGGACTGAAAGTAACAGGATTGAGTGTTTAAGCAAAAAGTTATCAAATATATGGCATATGGCCACATATGCCATACTAAATAAAAAATTAAATCTAAGAAACAGTTTAGGTAACAGGACTGTATGTTGAGATTGACCTTCTCATTCATAGTTACAATTTCATCAAATATACAGAAATGAAAATGAGAGGAGTGACTTATAGTCGCCCCATTGCCTTCAGAAGATCCAGATGATGCAACTTACTGTTGAAAACGTGTCTTGTGGAATATTCTACGTTTTTCAGAGAGGGGATGTAAAAGTCTAACAGGACTGAGTGAAAACCCGGGGACATGACTAAAATGTGTATTTTATCTAAAATATTAGATCAAATGTTTTTTTCTATTTTCATTTTAAAGCAGTTTGGATATAAAGTCACACAACAATGCAAGAAAAATTAGATTTCTGAAGGATTTTATTCATAATATTTCATGGTAAAGTTTACAGTTGGGACATGCAGAAAATGCTATTTTTTAGTGTTCTGTGTAATTTTTTTTAATTATACGTTTTAAAGTTGTAGTTAGCGTAATGTGCATGACATTTTGCTCAATAATAACATGTATTTTAGAGTTAATTTTCATGCAGTTTTATAGATATAATGTCTAAGGACAGAAATGTCACCATATAAGGAGCTTAGCTTGTTCCCAAAATGAGTAAGCAGTCTGAATGGAGCGTCTATATGCTGTCTGTATACATGTCTGCTATTTAGTTGTTGTTTTTTTTCGTGCTTTTCTATGCTGGAGAGAGATGTAAGTGTTGGGTCCCATGGGTAATGAAGGAGTTGATCACCCTATTGTTGCCCTGGGCACACCCTGCGTCATATACCAATGAGAGTGCCTGTGTAATTATTGCTACGAATTACTGGCAGTTGAATTAGAAGAAGACAAGGTTATAAAAGCCACTTGATCTTGTGGTGTGAGGGGAGGGAATGCAGAATCAAGGCTGGTGAGTTGAGTTGCTGGTGCAGTTCCATGCTCTATTATACCCCATGTACTATTCTTATTTTTTCATTCTGTCTACTTCCTTTGCAAGCTCTTTACACACACAGGCACACACATGAGTATATATGTAAAACATATTTTGAATAAACTTTGAGATCAATGTGATCACAATTTAATTTAAAGTGTAAATTGAGTTTCAAAAATAAATAAATAAATAAATAATAGAGACATTATGATGTACAATGAAGAACTATTTCAGATTCTGCGCTATTTTTATGTTGCTAATCAAATAAGTAAATTTGTTGCATTGGTCATGTAAACGTAAAAAAGGTCAGATGTTCTTGTTCCATTGTTGTTTTGGAAGGCCATTCCGAATGTGTCAAAAATACTTCTTTTGACACATTTTAATGACTTTTTATTTTTGAAACCAATGCTTTATTTACTCATACAGAGAGCGTATCTGCCTGCGACAGCTTTAGTGCCAAGTAATAAACGGAGGCCGATGTGCGAGTGATCTGAATCGGCGCATCAGAGAGAAAGGCATTGCTTATGCTCTCCATGGAATGACAGGGAAACGGCTGAAGGTAAAGTTAGACAGATTTATAGAGTGCTTTTTATTGGCCTGTTAGAAATCACTCAGGTCTTATTGAGGCTGATAATGGAGGGAAATATGAAACAGGCTGGCTCTTTTAGTTGGCACCGTTCCTAGTCTTCCTCATTATGAGGCATTGTGATGGCATTTTGAAATCGCACAAACAAACACTTGCATACACTGATGTTTCCTTCCAAAACCTGCAAAAATAAAGGCATGAAGATTCAAAAACTACAAGAAACACATGCAAACCAACCGCCCATACAAAACAAATAGTCCACAAAATACATGTTTACATGCTGAACAATGGATGGGACTATTATCGCTTCCAGCAAAATACAGTACACAATTCTCCCCATTAGATATACACTGATTTCCCTGAAAGGAAATTCAACAAAATCAGTAATACTGTAAGTGGTAACTTTCTTTTGTTTGCTCTAGCAATCAAAAGACTTCTTAGTGAATTGCTATTTATATGAAACTCTTTTTATAATTGATATTGAAAACCATTTTCTTCTTCACTATTCCAGAAAATTACAGTGAACATGCTGTGTGCCTCACTCCGCACGCTTTTGTGTGCTGACAATATTAGCGTTAGTTAGTTAAAATGTCCCTCGTAGCGCACAGCTGTGCTGTTTAATTAACACCATTTCCTCAGCCACACACTCACTAATTGCTATTAAAATCCTGACACCGCTCTCTGTTTAAAATGGACAATGTCTTGCAAGTGAACGTTTTTATTGCCAGGTTGCATGCTGGAAATACTTACAGGAGGATCTGAAAGATGAAACAAACAGGTGTTGAAATCCCTTTAGCATTGGCGTATATGGCAGAACTTTGAATACTTGTCCAGATATGTCCACGATTTTAAAAATGGACGATGTTTATTAACTTGTTTGTGGGAAACCAAGAGAAAAAACATTCTTCATCTTTTCTGCAGGGAGGTTTGTGTAAGCCCTTAGACTAAATGCTGATTAGAAATGACTTGATGTCCTTTAGGTTTTATATTTGATTAATGTTTGGCAGTTTGCTTATAATAAATGCTTCTGAACTGTCTGTGCCCTTTAAAGAATCGAAAACATACTTAACAGTTATATTATATTAAGGAAACAGGCATTTGGTTTAGCTCATCGACCTGTGTAAATAACAGAGCACCATTACAGTAATTAATGGAAATATTCTCTAATGTTACTTCTTGTCTGGACCATTAGTATGTCTGGGGCACAAAAACCCAGGCCTGTCTTTTGCTCCATAACCAGCAGGAAAAAAATCCACAAAACCTACCATTGCTACTGTACTAGCACAGCAACTGAAACAAAATAAGAGAAATCGGAAATAATAAATAAGACCAACTGGTCACCTGCACATCCTCTAGAATCAGACAGACATTGTGACGTTGTTACAGACCTTTCAACCATGCAACATCTCATAAGCATTTAGGCCATAACTCAAGTGAATTTCATGCGTTTTCCCAAACAAAAATGAATCAATCAATGAACGAAGGTTATACAAAGAGATTGTAGTTCAAGCACATGCCTAATATTCAACTATTGGTAGTCATCAGGTCTGATTCATCACAACAATAAAGAAAGACAGACAGACATATTTCTCATAACCTTTCTGTTTATGTAATCCATCAAAGAATCCCTAATCTCTTTTTGGGTGGATGAAATCTGTAGCCTATACGAACATCATCATATATGTTGTTTTTTTGTACGTTTTAAAAGCATAGAAACCATTTTGTTGGCGGCTTGTAAAACAGGGAGCTTGATCTTTCCGCTCAAGATCACTTTACCCATTGAAAACTTCAATGCACTTTTTCCTAATAAGGTGTAAGTAATAAGCCCCTGGAACCATTTCAGTACTCCAGTCAAGCATTTAAACACAATTTCGTTTCAGGTTTTTTTTTTGCACTTTACAGACTGGCATGTTATATTTGTTGACAAATGATCTTGGGGAGCAAAGGTAATTAGGAAATGCACCCCAAGGGTTGTTGTGGCACGCCTTCCCTTTTAATGTGAAGAGACATTGGTGCACATTGTAAATGTTTAAGAAAAATGTGATCATGTGATGCTCAATATATGAAAAACATCTACTGTCAGTGGAAGCTTGTGTGTGGGATTTTGTGCTATTTATCACTGATGAGAAAAAAAAATTGTGTTGTTCATAGTACTGTAGGCTGTACCAAAATCCATGAGGTTTGCAAAACTCATTGACCTAAAATGGATATGACTAACAGTTTTTAACCGCTTCTCTGTATAGCCATGAGCTTATATTGACCTCTTTTTACCCTCCCTTCATGTTTCACACCTCTCTCAGAAATCTGATAGGATTAGATGAAAACCGGTCCGGTTCCCTGTGGAGTTATTTCTCTCCTGCTATGGACACGTGACTGTATTTTGCCTCAGGACAGCACAATATATGTCTATGCAAATGGAATTACAATCTTATACTGTAAAAAATAAAATCGTGATTTTTACGTTAAAAAAACGTCAGCTGTGGTTGCCAGAACTTTACCATAAAAAATACGGTAGGAACGTACAGACTTAACTTAAAATTTACAGTAATAAACCATATTTCATTTTCTAAAATCTGTTGATTTACAAACCTTTTGAAAAATCTATATCTTTTTTGTACTATTGTATTACACTGACAACCAACGAGTTACAGTATGATCAATCAAACCTCATCACAAGTAGTCTTCCATTAGCAGGTTAATACTTATATAAAGAAGCTGCCCCGTGTCATTCACACAAACATTAAACACCATCCTGGTAACACACATGAAATTAAAAAAAATCAATAAACATTAATTTAAAAACATGAAATGCAACACAAACCCCTATTGTACATAACGAATTAGAAAAAAAAAAAAAGAAAAACTATGAGGAATCATAGTTATTTCAACACATAAAAAGTGAAGTGTCACACAGGGAATTGTGGGAATGTTCATTTACGGTTTTTCACTGTAAATTATACAATGAGTTGTTCTTTTTCACATTCAAAAACTGTAAATTTAACTTTATTTTACAGTAAAATTATATCACAGTTATTTACTGTACATAGTACGGAAACTTTTTGTTAACCAATTAACAGTTTTTGCACTGTAGCATTTTTACCGTCTTTTACCGGTAAAATTACGATTATTTTTTACAGTGAAAAAAACTGTGATATATTTACTAAAAATATAAACGTTCAAAATATCTATTCAAATGTTGACAATAACTATACAAAAAGTTTTTCAATCTGTCTTGTTAATAACAATATTTTATGATATATTTATAGAATTTATCAATTATAATTTTTCTTGGTCAAAACAACATTTTGATTTCAAACTCTGAAAAGCCTATATAAAAGGCTGTTTAGTTGTCTGGTTTGTGGCAACATTCCTCAAAATAGCACAAAAAGGTACATTTTTGTTTAATGGAACTTATTTAGTAGCCTAAATAATGAACTTTGAGTAAAAATATCTTAATTTGTGTTCCAAAGATGAATGAAAGTCTTACAGGGTTGAGAGTAATTAAGGGTATTTTTGGGTGAACTATCCCTTTAACATATGCCACACGAAAAGACCCAACACTTTCCCAACGTATACTAAAACAAAAGCCAGACAATATTTTGAAAAAGCCTCCATTGCTACAAGTCTTTGCTAGAGATGGGGGGTCTGTGCCGATTCAGCCACATGAAAGCTTCCACTTCTGAGTGCATGTCTGCAGCTTTGCGCTCAGGGTGGTGAGAGAGAGCACAGTGGAACCCTGAGGAATAAGATAAGGAAGAACAAAGCTAGCTTCTCCACAGTGTCAAAACAAAGTTCACCCTCAAGCTCGGCCGCATTGAACGCTAAAGGGAGACTATACAGAGGAATTAGAACACACTGTAGACATAACTATTCCTTGGATTGTTTTTGCACCAAACATGTTTTGGATCAGTTTGGGCTGGGTGATGGGGATGGAATTGCTTGTGAAGGAGTAAATTCAGGCTGAAAACACCTAAGCAAACATCAATACAGAGTATTAGCACTTTTTTCAATGAACAAAATTGCTACTTTGTGAATAAATAAGTAAAAAAATAAGCAAGCATGAGAGGAAATTGTTAAAGTTAGTATATTCAGTCTATGGACAAAACCATAACCTATTGCCAGACAGTATAAGAAAGCGTGTTTGTTTTCAAGGCATTTTGACTTTTTTTATTTGTTTGCTTCCAAACCATTAGGACAAAATATACTAAAAATAATGATAACTGTCAATCTGTCAAATGACCAAAAATCACTATGAGTTTCATAAAAGTATAGGCCATGACACATTTCACAATTCTTTTCCATTTATTGAAAGTGAATGGGGATTCGGGCTGCTCCCTCCTCAATTGTCTCATGCAACAGAAGGGAAGATTATTGATAAATAAAGGCTTCAAGTTCCACATTATTCTATGACTTCAAAAGAAATGGAATATGTTAAAAGTTTGTATGACTACTTTTTTTATTCAGCCTAGATCCCTATGTACTTTGATTAGAAATGAGTAGCCAGTACATTTATTCAACATGTTCCAAGAAATAAAGTCATGAAGGAACAATTTTTTTGGCTGGACCATTCCTTTTAAAGGGTTAGTTCACCCAAAAATGAAAATTAAGTCATTAATTACTCACCCCCATGCTGTACCAACCCCGTAAGACCTTCGTTCGTCTTCGGAACACAAATAAAGATATTTTTGATTAAATTTGAGAGCTGTATAACTACCACATTGGCTCCTAAAGGACTGCCTCTTGACGGCCCAGAAAGTCAATGAAGAAAATGTTTAAATATCCCAAGTGACTACAAAAAGTATTCGCGTCGCTTGATAAACATATAGTTGAGCCACGGTAGTCACTTGGGATATTTAAACATTTTCTTCATTGACTTTCTGGGCCGTCAAGAGGCAGTCCTTTAGGAGCCAATGTGGTAGTTATACAGCTCTCAAATTTAATCAAAAATATCTTTATTTGTGTTCCGAAGACGAACGAAGGTCTTACGGGGTTGGTACAGCATGGGGGTGAGTAATTAATGACTTAATTTTCATTTTTGGGTGAACTAACCCTTTAAGTCAAAGATGGATCACCATGTGAGTATTTTGTTTAATAAAAATGCCAAGCCATAAAGGGCACAGTGGAGGGTGTAGTCCTCATAAAATGAAGGCTTTCACTCTCTAGTTCAAACCCTCTGATTAGAGGCATTAAAGGCGATGGAAGAGAAATGAGGTACAAGGATGGTTCAGAAAGCAGAGGAAGCACACTGCCGTTTTGACAATAAGCTGGAACCCATGCCGGGTGTCTGTTTCCAGGGTTGCACACGTGTTCACATGAACACACACGATGGTACTTGGATGCACTCACAGAAGGGATAGGTCTCAACCTTTCCCCCCTCTTGTGACAGCATTGTGCGTAATTCAGCAGGTGTTCCCAATAACCCGGCTGACATCATCCTCCAACACAAAGGCACATCAAGTCTATAGTCTGCCAAAGAAAGCAAAACTACAGGCATCACAGCAAGAAAGGTCAGAATACAAAAATACTTTTAACAGGACATACTTCAACTACCACAGTCCTGCTTAGGCAACCAATTTTACTAGACGAACAATGTCGTAAAAATGAAGGGAATTGTACTAATGTATAATTAGGTTAGTTTTAAATATAATTAAATGGAATTGGGTTTGTTTTTAAAAGTTTTTAATTAATAAAAAGCCCTGTCTCATCCCAAGGCGTCATATAGGTGACGCTTTTGAAATTGCGTCTACATCCGACCATAGACGGTATAAGAAGTGGACAGAGCCATCTCATTGGAACTCAATTGAGACAAGTGAAGCCCATTTTTAGCGATTTTTAGGACTTTAGTTCCTGACGTGCAGACTCAAACCGACTCAAACAGAGCTTGACGACATAGATGTGACGTGAGCAACTCGTCTGTCTTCTAGTGGCTGTGGCATGAGAAATCTGAATCATTCCCTTCTGAAACTTGCAGAGATCTGTCCATGAGCTAGGAGCAGGAGAAACTTTTGCTAGGTATTCTGATTAATTATTTTGTCATTTTGCCTCCACGTTTATCTGATTGCCCGTGAGCTTCTCCTCCTGTCCATACGGTAATCTCTCTACTGTGCGACAGAGAGTCACGTGGTTATGACGCAATCGTTAGCCTACTTTTACAAAAAACTGCTTCTACGGGGCCATAACATAAGCTACAAGGTAATGGAGCATTTTATACATTGTCGTGTTTCTTTAGAAATAAATAAAGCACAAATGGAGTCTTCAAACACCTCAGATGTAAAGTTATTCGCTGTCAAAGTGACGCCAAAACTGAATGTGAGTCAATGGAAATGCTAACTCAAGTGAAGTTCTGCTACAAGATGGTGGCACCCGGCCGGCTTCAACTTCCGGTCGATGGATTACCCCCTTGCATCCGACGCACATGGCACCCTTTAGCAATATGAAACGCAGATGTACATGGGCCAGAAGGAGCCTCCTAGTGGTCTAACCCTAACACTATCCCAGACCTAAACCTACACATAACCGAAGTGTGTTATATTGACGCTAAAGGCTGCAATGTGCGTCGGATTTAGACGCAATGTCAAAAGCGTCACCTATATGACGCCCTAGGATGAGAATGCTTTGCATATTCATGTGTTATATATATTATAGATTTAAATTATATATTTATGTATTTAAAAATATATTAATAGTATTAGGTATAGTATTTATATAGTATATATAATATAGTGTTAGGTTTATTATTATAATGTAATTAATTATGTTTGTATTTAATGATATTTATATTTGCACTTGATGGAAAGGGTTTGAGTTTAGTTTAACAAAATTTTAAAGCACTTAATTTTAAGTGGTCTGTTAAAGTCAACCTGATGCAGCATCACGTCTACAAGTTTGTTGTGTTTCACTTCGGCAAGTGTGCTTACAATACACATTCCATTCCTAGTGATATCCTATCTTTACAGTCCCTCAGGGTTACATCAATTCACTTTTTTACAGGGGGAATCTGGGCCAGGGCTCCAGAGCCTGCCTTGTCTTCTCTCTGGAGACTGTCTAACTCCTGTAACCTGCTCACAATAACCAAGGAAATGGTCCATGAACATTGTCATTCGACTTTGTTTCATTTCCTTGATAGTGCAGTACAATTGATTAAAGGGAATTTTGATCCAGTCGCCTCTAGGAACATTTCTATACTGTGCCAGTTAGGGGTGCGTATTAAATGAATCTATGATTCTGAAATTGGAAAAATAAAATATATGTAGTGTCTTTAGGGCATCTACTATCTACTTTGGTGTTTTGTAAAAAGTGAAAATGACTGTAATATCCGAAGATAAAATCACACGGAGACAAATGATGATTTATGTTTTTTTTCCCGCCTAGATTTCTGGCCTTTTATTGAGAGCAATAGCAGCCATTCACTACTGGGACAATTTTTCTTTTTTATAAAAGAAAACAGAAAAGTTTGTACTGTATTTAAAGACTTCTGTAAAATTTCTGTAAAGACTACAAGCACTAGATCCCACCCTTTCAAACCCACCCATAGGGGGTTGGACCTAATGCACCTATCATACCTATCACAGATCAGCGCCAGTGCGTTTGATTTCACCGGCAGAAACTTTTTGAAAATAAGGTACTGAATACGCAGACGGATGCATTATGGAGGATTGGGATCACACATAGTGTCAGCCATCTTTTTTGGAAGCTAAGCTAGCAGGCTCTTGTTCTGTGGAGAAATCTGAGTAGTAACTTTAGGGGTTACCGTCCTCATTTTCCCAGACATGTCCGGCTGTCGATGTCCGGGATTTTGCTTTCTGCAGTCGCCATGCATTTTTTACATGTGCATCTAACTAATCTAACCAAATTCATTCCAATTGGTGAATCTGAATGTAGTGTTTTCATGAACGCTAAAAAAGTGATTGGTGTATGTGCGTTTTAACATTGCTAAGAAAATTCCTGCTCCTCAGTGAGAGATACAGTACGAGACCGGTAACTTGCGTGTCATAGGTTTAGGTAATTGGTAAGTTAATCACGCCACCGGCCTCAAGTCGTTCTCCCGCGGCCCTCACTCGTCCTGCTCACCACAGTAATGGCGACTGTAGAACGCAAAAGCCGAATCTCGGACATTTTGGGCGATCTCGAATCTCGAAACACATTTTTGGGCAGACCAACTCATCACGGAGACTCACTAGTAGCCTTCATTGTTGTTTACCTACTGCGCGGTTATCGGTAGGCGTGGCCTCCTAGAGCAGCGAAGCATTCTGGGAGTTGTTGTCTTTCATCCACATAAGCCAAAATTACATTTTCAGGCTTTTCTCAGCCTAGAACCCAGATAGCAAACTGACATTGAATCAACGTGGAAATATGACATCGAAACAACGTTGATCTGACATTGTTTTGCTCATCGAATTAACGTTGAACCAACGTCAGATGCGTCATTCTTTTTTTAAAACTAACGGAAAATCAACTTGAAATCAACGCGTTGTTTCAACGTTATAAAAGCAAACCAATTTTCGATTTCATTTAGCTTTGAAGAATGCCGCGTCTGACGTTGGTTCAACGTTAATTCGATGAGCAAATCAACGTTGTTTCAATGTCATGAGAGACGTCGTTTCCACATTGATTCAATGTCAGTTTGCTATCTGGGAAAGCTCCAAATTAAAATATAATTTCACATTTCTTCTATAAAAATTACCCATTTTAAATACACATTAATCTTTCCAGAGGAGGAGTGACCCTTTAATATTGTCCCTCTTCAAAACTAGGCTAAATGACTATGAAGCGGTCTGTTAAAATAAAGACTCATGTGCTCCCTAAAGTAATGCATTATACCTCAAGAACTGCATTCTCTATTCACAATTTCCCTTTTGCATAATCAGATATAAAATATGCATATTTGGCGTGCTGTCCGAGTAGAGGGCTCCGAGCTCGAAATTGGGCCCAAAGTAGAGCACTTATAGACACATGCGCATAGATTTCTATTTTACACCTGCAAGAAATTGTAATAAAATCTCGAATTATTTTACTTTTAACTGTGCAGTTCTGTTGTTGGTTGAACAGTGAAATGTTTCTCTAAGCCCTCACTCTGGACTTCAAACAGGAAATGTTGACCATTTACTCCAGAGGAAACCACTCCCATAGAGTGTACAAAAGCAAGAGGAAAGAGACCCACAAACGTCAGTCTATTATCAGTGTATCTCCGAGATACTGTATGAAGGGCTCCATACTTTACAGACCTCGTAGGGAACTAATTTGTTTAACCCAGTGCAAACTCTTAAATAGCACTTTTATTTTCTGAATCCTAAAAAAAGCTATCGCAGCATCCACAAAAACATTAAGCAGCACAACAGTTAAATTTACTTAGTGAAATTTACAGTTTTTTTACTCAAATATTTGTAAAATACAGGTAAGTTCATTGTGTTTCAAAACAGTTAGTGAATTCAATAACTAATTATATTAAGCAGAACTCAAACATAAATGAGTTACAGCAGGTTTCTAGTTCCAAGCATGCTTCACTTCCAAAGGAGTAAAAATGTTAAAATTAGTGTTATTTTATGTTTTTTTCAATATTAATAGAAACACTGGTGGTATTAATACTGGTGGTGATCTGGTAAGGTTTAATGTTCTGAAAATATTAGAATTTTTTAAAACTTTAAAACGGTTTAAGGGAATCAGTTTCCTCAAATGGTTTGAGTTACTTGGGTTTTACAGTCGTTTTCAACATGATTTCTGAAAAAAATTTTTATTCCAACGTTACTCCTGACTGGAGGTTTCTGTAAATATTTAGTTTATACAGAGTTACGTTTCAACTAACTTTACTGATGAAACGCAAACATATTTTGTAGAAAGTTGTAACTTATGGCACTTTTCCATTACCGGTACCAGCTCGGCTCGACTCGGCCCGCCTCGACTCAACTCGGCTCGGCTCGCTTTTCGTTCCGTTTTCCATTGCAGACAGTACCCAGTCGTCACATATAGTACCCAGTCGTCATAGCGACGCCTTTCATTCCTTGCTGCCCTATCAAGCTCTCACTGGATCCTCTCTTCGGCAACCAAACAAAGGAAAGTCTGCACCTCGGCGTACAGGTACAACTTTTACACTGTGGAAAACCAAACAAAGGCGAGCCGAGTCGAGCTGGTACTGTGTAGTGGAAAAGTGCCATTAGTGCCCATTTACTGTTAAAACTAGGCTATGCTGTAATTCAGCCCGTTCTCATCCCAAGGCGTCATATATTGACGCTTTTGACAATGCGTATACATCCAACGCACCCTTCCAATGGCACACTTTAGCGTCAATATGAGACGCCAGATAAGGACCAGAAGGCGCCTCCTAGTGGTCTAAACCTAACCTTACCCCAGACCTAAACCTACCCATAACCGAAGCGTGTTATATTGACGTGGGTGACATGGATGTATACGCATTGTTAAAAATGTCACATAGGGTTAATATATCACAGGGTTAGTAGGATGCTAGTTTTAGTATTCTGTCCATGGAACCACTAAGCCTGCAAAGTACATTTGCATGGTGTATACCGTTGTATACTATTAGCTGCCATAGTGATTTTTAAAGTGTGGGTTTTGGTTTGTTGGATGAGAGCTTGACATGCTTTTAATAAATGAACATCAATTTCACTAAATCATACAACAAGAGAGGAGAGGACTGAGGATGAAGTTAATCAATACTAGTGTTATGCCCGGCACATTCTAGGAAGTCAGAGCAAGAAAAAGCGAGACGGGGCATCCATGTGATCAAAGGCATGTCGTGCAAGATCTCAACCAGGCCAGGATGGGTTCTCCGTAATTGGTACTTCAAACCCTACAAGTGCTGAGAGTGAACATCTCAGTTTAAAGTCTTCATCCCAGACACTTCTGAATATACCTGCAGCATCTGTGTTTGTGCGTTCACTCAGCGGCATAGCCCATCGTGTTTTGATCTCAGGTGAATCAAAAGATTAAAAGCAAATGAAGAAATGCTCATCTTGAAGATGCATTCATCAATGAGGATAATTTGAAATTTGCTATCGAGGTGGAATAACCTGCCTTGATTCCAATGGGACTTAAAAACAAACCAATATGAGAATATTTAGCTTTGAATATAACTGGAATCTGAAGTAAAGTTAATATATTCATTCACTCAAACAAATAATATTCATAAGAAGCGTTGATTTTATTTAAAAAAATATATATATATCAGTTCATCATAATTTTCAATTGCAGATGAGCACCATCAATGTCTCCTCCGCCCATACGAATCAGCAGAAACAAGATGGGGTCATGGCTTTAAGCTGATTAGCTGTAATGGATAAACTCTCTGTGCTGTAGGCAATCAGAGTGTATGTGCGCAGAGAGGGTCTCAGAGGAAGAGATTGGTAGACAAGAATCAGGCTTTGAGGAAGACTCAAGCACAGAGGGTGAGGTGGCATAAGCAATGTTTATAGCTAATCAGTGAGACACACCAGGGTTATGAGGGCTGGTGGAAAGGAGAAGGAACAGGAAGACGTCTCTGCTTCATGCAAACCAGTGTAAATACATCAAATCCTTCTTATAAACCAACATAGAAAGAATATATCTTTCTTGCTAGATTGGCATTAAAAAACTCATGGCAACAATCCAAAAACTGCATTAATTCTTCTGGTTAACCAGCATTGTTCTGAACGCTTGTTCTGCCAAGCTACAGTAGCTGCCTGTCAAGAGGCACTTGTTTCTAATGTCCTAGTAAATGTCCTAATCTATTTCCTTCCTCTTTTCTATCTCAACATGCATGCAACCCCCTTGCCTCTCTCTTTCTCTCTCACTCTCTCTCTGTGGTGCTGTAATAAGAGGTTGGCTGATGAGTCTTAGCGAACACCTGTGGCAAAGCAAATGCTCTGAGAAACAACAGCCGTAATAAGACTACATTAACGTCTGAACCTGGCAACACAGAGAAAAATATAGACGCAGAGTAAAGGTGTTTCAGACCCACCATCACCTTCTGGGAATGATCTCTGGAGACAAAAGACCACCCAAGAGAGGTCTATGTGTTTGTGTGTTTGCCAATTGTTTCAAACCAGAGCCTCCATACAAATTCATTTACAGCACTGCAATACAAATATTGCTGTGCCTCTATGTTTGGGGGAAGCAAGATTGATTGCCAATGTATGACAACCCTGAAGGCTTGGCTTTGTGTTCAAGTAAAATCACTGCATTTTATATATTAATCTTCTCACCTTTCAACAGCTTGAATTGGAGTTTTGTGGCTTTCAGTCCATGTCTATTTGGTCTAAAGCCAGCAATATGCTCCTGAAAGTCCAACCCAACCACATGGAAAAATTTAACTATTTTACGTGGTAGCGATATCATATGAATTAATACGATATGAATCAAACAAAAATGTAAAAAGTATTACAAATAAAAGTAAGCATGAATATCCTCTCCTAACCCCACCCCTAAACTTAACCGCCACTGGGGCGTAAGCAGATCACATGATCATACCGATTTCCCAAAACGTTACAAATTGCCATGAGACTGTGTTGGAAATTTGATAAAATTAACTTAATAGTTACAGACTTTCACTTCTGGAAACATGGACAAAAAAGGCAGATGACTTGTTGCATTGAAGCCTTTTGTCCAAACAGCTATGACTCTCTAGTATGAAAATCTATGATTGTGTAGTAGGAAAATTATAAATAATTCTAAATACATAAACACATGAAATGAGTGTCTTTTAAATTAATAACTAAAATATTGAGAGTTGACACTAAACTTTATTTGTCTTAATTATATACCTAACAAAATTGAATCAAGACCGCAAAATGTTTCTCATGAATTATTGCCTTGGGTGATTATTTAACTAATTTTGTTTTAATTTAAACTGTTTGGTCAGATGGCATCACCCTTTTGAACTGCCTTTATCCACTTATTACCTTTGACTGCGGGAGAGGTTCAGACATGCCGAGTCTATGTGAGGTAAAGAAACAGCAAGCTCTTTTCAGTTGCAGTTATTTTTATGAGATTTAAAAAAAAGATGAACCTGTTCCCCGACACGATTCGGCAAGTGCACACAGTTTCGCCTGAATGCTTTGAACATACACCGTTCTTGCCACAAGGCTGAAAAACTCCATAAAACATGTTTGCATAATGTTAAAGGGTTAGTTCACCCAAAAATGAAAATTCTGTCAGTATTTACTCACCCTCATGTTGTTCCAACCCCGTAAGTCCTTCGTTCATCTTCGGAACATAAATGTAGATATTTTCGATGAAATCTGAGAGCTGGATCACTCCTCCATACTAGTCCATAGGCTTCTTGAGGAATTGAAACTTGCCGGCCTCGAAAAGTTATTAAAGACATCGTTAAAATAATCCAAGTGACTTCAGTGGCTCAATCAAGCGACGAGAATATGTTTCGTGCGCAAAAACAAACAAAAATAACGACTTTATTTCAACGTTTCACTTAACAGTTAACGTAGTGTGATAGCGTAGAGCTACATCACACGTAGGCTCACTATTGGCCGACGCTGGTCATGTGTGTGATGCGTGTGACGTACAATAACAGAAGCTTACGCTATTAAACTAATAACCTGACTCGAGGCAGAGAGAGAAGTAAATGAATAGTTGAAATAAAGTCGTTATTTTTGTTGTTTTTTGCGCACAAAAAGTGTTCTCGTCGTTTAATAAACTTAAGATTGAGCCACTGTAGTCACTTGGACTATTTTAACTTTTCGAGGCCGGCTAGTTTCAATTCATCAAGAAGCCTATGGACTAGTATGGAGGAGTGATCCAGCTCTCAGATTTCATCAAAAATATCTTAATTTGTGTTCCGAAAGATGAACGAAGGTCTTACAGGTTTGGAACAACATGAGGGTGAGTAAATACTGACAGAATTTTCAAGTGTGAAGTTAACTTCAGAATGCCAAATAAAAGACAAGTGCTTGTTTTTATTTGATATTTTCTGCATTTCAGTTGTTTTAACTTAGATAACAAATAAAATTTGCTAGTCATTCACATACGGAGGGGTTTGTGTACAACATGCTCTTATGCACTTAAAATGGTACCCTTTCATACAAGATATTACAGCTTTCAACATGTAATTAAGAGATTAAAAATAAAAGAACACCGTTTTGCTGTCAAGAAGGCAATTCTGTGGTTTCCATAACCCTGTTAACATACACCAGCACCCACACAGTTTTTCTGAACAATGGCAAAATAAATAAATTAAAAAAAAATGCAGTGACTCAGACCAAAAGAGTTCCTAAAATAAGTTTATTTGTTCTTTGGTACAAGTTTAAAACTATGAGGGAAACATTATCATACATATCACTGACTTAAGTGGAAAAAAACCCCAACCATTCAGGAAATGTCAAGGCAAACTGACAAGATAATGCAAGTGTTGTTTTTGAAGATTGCAGCATGCAGGCGGCAGGACTATTTTGTCTTAAGATGATCCAATCACTTGTTGAATCAGAAACCACATTGTGCGTTTATAAAGTTGAGTAGGTTCCTTGATCTAGTGTTTTGTAACATGATGGCCTTGGTCTACAGTATCTCTCTTCTCTTATGCCACTTATATTTTCAGCCAAAAAGCCTGTGAGGATGTCACAGTCCTCATAATTAAAGGTTTAACATGGGGAAGATGCCCTGACACAATCTAAAAGGACTGTTTTCAAGAATTGGCTGGTATAATTGTTAGCGCTGGAACTACCACAGCAGTAGCGAGAGATAAAAGTCAGTAATTGCCATTTTCGCACAGGAAATTAAGGCTGCGACAAAGTCCTGGCAGCCCTCTGGTTCCTCCTGAACTGACAGTGGAGGTAAACAAGTCACGACACTGGCAGTGAAGACATTAAAGTGCCTTAGGACTTTGTATTGGCAACACCCTACATAGGGGGCTGTGTGGGATCAGAGCCAATGAGGGGGAATTTGGTTATTATCTCAGTGCGAAGCAGGCACTCAGAAGGATCCAATGAAGCAAGTCTTCATTAACACCCCTTGAATACCAAGGCCTGCTGCATAATGCAACTGTTTAAAACCCATTTGTTTTGCATTACAAAATGGAGCCTTCTTTAAAATCCCATTTGTTATGAGTCACGCTGAATGACAGCAGCGTAACATGTTGTTACCCTTCAGGAACTTGGCGTTAAAGACCTTGCATTAATTCAATAAAGAAATGAGACCGCAGTCTAATAGTACTGCTAAATCTCTGCTGTTTGCGGGTTTTAAAGAAAGAATGAGGCAATTATTTGACGCAAAAGGGCTCAAATGTCTTTTTACTGGCACTGACTGAAAATATGTAAATCGGGTTTCCCATTAGAATTCAAATATTCCTTGTGTTTGTATTAGTGTCAGAATGGATTCTTTCTATGAGTGCTGTTTCAACCCACTTTAGCTGTGATGGGAACATGAGTTAGTGTATTGTGACTAGTTGATAACACATTTAACATTGCAAAAGCACTGAAGGAAATGTCTATGCTTAAAAGACTCAAAGTTTCAAATGAATTTGAATATTGATCGATTTATTGTGATAGAGAAAAACAAATAAATTATAGGTGATAACTTTATCTCTATATTTTGCAATCTGTGCAGTCACCTGCTTAAACTGTACATTTAAAAAAAGAAATAGGTTAAAAAGTAAAGCTTATCTACAAAAAGCTTGTTTTAATATAAAACAAGAGTATGTTCTTTCATCGGAGGATCTCTTTCCTATAGCTATAAACATTTAATTTATATTGCCATTGCTATTTACATTAAAATATTTTAATGCATTTAATATTATAGTTTTTTTCTTTTAAAATGTATATGTAGTAGCCTACTATAAATATACAGTATATACTATAAATATTAATATTGTGGAAAATATAGGGTAAATAAATATCAGCAGGATTTAAAATATAAACAGAATGGGGATTTTTTTTCAGTTTGAGAAAGTTCTTCTATATTTTTAATGCGGGCTTTAAGTGCACATGAATTCTAATAGCGAGAAAAACATGAGATGACTAAAAATGTATTCACATCTATCTCTACATATAACTATAACAGCACAGCAAATGTTGAAGGGATCACACATCATTTACTCATATTTTCCCAAAATTATATGATATTCTCACTACTGTGGAACACAAAAGAAGATATTTTGAGAAATGTCTCAGTGTTTTTTTGTAGTGAATGTCAATGAGCATCCTTCAAAATATATTTTTGATGATGACAGAATTGTCATTTTTTTTGGTGAAATATCCCTTTAAGCTGTCTGTTTCGTTGTTGGAGTCATTGAGCACATGTATGTATTAAGAACACAATTAATCCTCAGCTTCAAACATCAGTGTCCAGAGGCGGCGACCTGTCCACACAGGGCGACAGTGAGTCCTGACTGTGAGTAGAGCTTATTCCAGTGTCGGAGTCGGTGTCTATTGCATCTGTAGGGGAGCATGTCTGTCTTACCTTGCCTACTGTCTGCTGAGAGACAGTGGCCCTGATCTGGCTCTTCAGAGAAACAGGGCTAGGCTGGTCCAGACAGGCCTCCAGCTCAAGCACACTGAGTTGGGCAACTAAATGCTGGTATTCCTGGTTCTGGGACTGCAGGTCTGTTTTGTTCCGCTGCAGTTCCTTCTCGATATCCTGCATTTGGACATGGAGGGAAAGCCCAGCTCTCATGCTTGCCTCTAATTCTTTGCGTAAGCTTTCCAGCTCTACGAGATCTGAGGAGGACAATGAGAGGTTGGGTTCCAGCTCTAGTTCTGGACAAGCAGCTGCTGCTCCTTTTAAATCCTCCAAATCTGAAGTCCAGTTCCTCAGCTCTAAGTCAATATCTTGAGAGAGCTGGTCAATGAGTTCTTGGTGCCTGCTGACATGTAGTTCTAGTTGCTCGATTCCATCACTGGTGTACAGGTACTCCTGAAGCTGGATGTCAAATTGGGACATGGACAGCGATTGGCCGTCATCGCTCTCGGTGATGCTGGAGCGATGCGTGGGGCTGTTACTCTGTTGTTCCTCTGCACGTTCAATCTCCAAGTCTAGCTCACGCATCTGGTGAATCTGCTGCCGGATGGTCTGATCCTGGGAGATGATCAACCATACAAGCTTATTGATCTCTTCTGAGCCCTCGGATGTCTCTCCTTTCTGGATCTTCTCTAATTTGCGGAAGGCCTTCTTCACCATGCGCTTCTGCTTGTCCGTAGACACCGTCTTGGCGTACTGTGCAGGTCCTTGGTCCCATCTCTTGGACCTCCCTCCCCGAGACTTTGAGGCCCTCTTTGCTCCCTTGGATGATGGCACAAAGTCACTGGTCTTCATGAGGACAAACTCTATGAAAGGTCTCTCATCGCCCCAAGCATTCCATAGCCGAAGGATCCGAGTAAGAGGTGGCAGTGCTCTCTCAAAACCCTTCCATCGTTCCAGGATGCAGAAGTCTTTAGGTTCCCCATCTAAGAGCCTCTTACTCTCTGGTATGGTCTTGTGGTCCTCCAATAAAGCCTTAACTACATCTGCACAGGTTGTGTGCTTGGTCACACCACAGACTACTTTTTCTTCGTGACACACACGCACCTGGATTTCCTTCCCTGGTGTCTCCTCTACAACCTTAGACCTGGTAAAGAGATATAAAAAGTGTGTATTATAAAAAAACACAATCGCAAGTGTTAACATCTTTTATGGCTACTATGGTCATTTTATATAATAAAAGACAAATAATTGAATATTACCAATATGGTTAAAGGAGTAGTTCACTTTTATAAAAAAAAATTTGCTGATTGTTTACTCACCCCCATGTCATCCAAGATGTCCATTTCTTTCTTTCTTCAGTCAAAAAGAAATTAAGGTTTTTGATGAAAACATTCCTGGATTTTTCTCCACATAATGGACTTTACTGGTAACCAAATGGTTCAAGGTCCAAAAGACAGTTTCAGTGCAAACTGTTCAAAGGGCTTTAAACGATTCCAGACGATGAATA
Organism: Pimephales promelas; assembly: GCF_016745375.1. Next base: position 5,052,177 of record NW_024121599.1, read on the forward strand.
AGGGTCTTATCAAGTGAAGTGATCGCTCATTTAAAAACACAACAACAACAACAAAGTTTAAGTTTTATAAGCTCAAATGGTCGCCTTGCTCTGTTCTGTGTGACTCTCCTGTTCGTACTCGTTCATCAAAATGAACAAATCTTTTTCCAAGTCAATTTGTTTATTTCGTTCGTTGAATGAACCAAATGATACGAAAAAAAATTCAGAAGAGTCATGAACACGCATCACAGAACAGATCAAGGCGACCATTTGACCTTGTAAAACTTAAACTTTTTTTTAATGAGCGATGGAATGTTCTCATCAAAAAACTTAATTTATTTTCGACTGAAGAAAGAATGACATGGATATCTTGGATGGCATGGGGGTGAATAAATTATCAACAAAAGTTTTTTTTTTTAAGTGAACTACTCCTTTAACAGTCATTATATGGAATAGGTGGACCAATTATACATTATTATTATATTTAATAATAATAATAATGCATTTATTGAACACAAGTTTTTCTCTGATGTCGAACCTAAGCTCTGGAACAGTCTATCTCTGTCTAACTTAAACATAAAAGCAATACTATAATTTAGCATTAGTGAGTTAAATTGTGTTATGCTGATTCCATCACAGTAAAATGGGATTTTAGACATTCATGCCTAAAAACACCCGCGGTAAATCACATGGACAGACTTGAGTGGCTTGTTTCATTATTACACTCAAATGGGGTGAAATACATAAAGCTCACAAATATCTATGATTCAAGAGTCATAACTGTACTTGGCACAGATTCACATCCATAACTCAGATGTTAATGACACACACTAAATGGCTGACATTATTAAGATGAGAAAAAGGCTTCATGACAAATGTATCATACCCTCAATTATCTGAAATGGTTGTTTCATGATTTTTAATTCTGTTCAGGTCATAACATCAGGTATGACTAATTATCTCTCTCAGATAAGAATATTATTAAACGCTATTAAAAGCAAATTTTAAATACAGAGGTACTGTGTTCATTAGCTTAATAAATGACAGAGAGACAGACAGATTACATTTTTAAAAGGTGACAAATGCAAAAAGTATATTTTTTCTTAATGAAAGACCTCAGAAGAATGTAACATATGCAAGAATGCAGGTGGTTAGTTAATATTTAGAAAACTCTGTTGCTACTCCACACAAAAAGTAAATAGTTGAGCTATTTACATAGCAGACCACCTAATACACTGGTTGTACTGTATATAGAGAGACAAACTGATGTAATGCTTAAATATATTGTGTATTGAATAGGGTTAAAGGCTTTTACAGACAGAAAAATTATACAAAACTAAATGCAAGATTGCCATTAGTTTAATGTTGTATGACATTAATTTAAATTTACTGTATACAATGCTATTCTAAAAGTTAATCCCACATTCGCACCTGTGCAGGTAATTCCATATGACATCATTCCCATTACATCATAATAGAAGTGTGCAACCCAAGCATTAACATAACAAGCAAGTAAAAGTATACAGTGGCTTGTTCACACATGTCAGAAACATTACACTGAAATAGACAAAATGTAACAATACAATACAAGCATTTACACTCAGCTGGTTAACAATGTGCATGCTCTCTTGGCTTGCTATACAATTTCGATCCATTTAAAGAGCTTGTTAAATGAATCTGAACAAAAAGAAATGTCAGAATAGTCTACACTGGGAATTCAATATTGTTTTCATGAAATGGTCTACTTTATTTAGTCTTTTCCAAAATTGACATGAGTACAGGAAACAAATGAGGGGGAATGGAAGCACCTGTGTTTGTCTTGTGGGAAAATCAATGGTGACCACCAGCATCCTGTTACATACATCCTGCCAACAAGTTCATGTATCGTGAGATAATGGAAAACTATAAATGTCCATTTCATGGAGATTGCAAAGAAGCAGTACAACAAACTTACAAACTGTCTGTTGTATAGAAACATAACTATATGGATCAGTGAACATCAGGTTAAGTCAGTCCACATCACAATGCATAAAATAAAAGCCGGTTTTGAAATGTAGATTTGATGTAGCTTTTGTACTCACACCAGAAACACTGTCAGAACCACTGAAGGTGAAAAGAACAGAACACTCTGCCTCTCAACTCATAGAAGAAGAAGAAAAAACATGTGTTACCACAAGATAGGATCATTGGACTACAGAGAACATGTTGTATCTTTCTACTGACTCAACACAGTGTCTCAGGACAACGCATTCTCACCCCAAGGCGTCACCTTTGACCATGCTTCAATATTTGACGTTTTAGGCGCCCTTTAGCGTCACTTACATGACGCGATCCTACGGCGTCATCTAACTGACGCTAAAGGAAAGCGTCAGTTAGAGGACGCGGTTAGGTTTAGGTGTGGGGTGGGGGTAGGGTACACGCGATCCTAGGGCGTCATCTAACTGACGCTAAAGGGCGCCTAAAGCGTCAGATATTGAAGCATGTCCAAATGCTTCCCAAGGCGTCAGTTAAGTGACGCCTTGGGGGTGAGAATGGGCTGCTCAGGAACATAATCTCCTTGACAGTCAATGTATCAAGGTTTATTAGGCAGTACAAAATTATTCTTGGGAAATTAAACCTCAATTTAATAAAGATGTGGGTCATTCAATGATATATCTCATTAACACAATTAATTATCTTTATATTAATTCATTTAGTCTAAGTTTTAGATATTGATAAAATAATAAATCCCCATGCAGCAGTTGTAACATTTATGATCATGTAAGTTAAAAGCAGCTGTGAGATCATACTGTCTGTGTCAAATGATTTGTTAACGTGTTATCTGAGAGGGCAGAGAGATTTTAGGGCACATGTGAACTGGAGAGAAGTAAAAGTAAATTTTCACTGTATAATGTTAAGGAGCCATCCTTGCCTCTATTTTACTGTGATAGCATGCTTCCTTAACATTATACCGTGAAAATTCACTTTTACCTCTGAGCCAAGTTTATATATATATTTAAATATATATATATATAAACATAAACACTTTTCCAGAAAGTTCGCTTTACCTCATATGCATAATTGTATTTCAGGTAGAGCAGTTTGTCTCAATAGCTCTAGTAAAGCAAAGTACAGGTTAAAAATCGCAATGCTGCTCTAGAAGGTTCTTATTTAGGCATTAACTAGTGACATTACGTACTAAAATAACCACACAATTATGGCAGCTGAGGTAATTTAGTTAAGTGTAATCACCACCTCCATATTTAAACTGTCGCTGTAAGAGCATACCTTCATGAAACGAAGCATGTCTATTAATTAACCATGGATAAATCAACTGTTTGAATGTCATTCTGTATGGACCACATTAAATAAAGCTGACACAGTGTTAGATTTCCTTTGATTAGATTTCCCTCTGAACATTTGAGATAATTACAGCTGGCTTATGCTTTAAAGGTGATTTTAAATAAAAGCATAAAAGTAGAATGCCCGTTCAGAGAGTTTCAAGCTTACACTGTTAAAAAAGACTGGGACAACTAAAATATTGCTGTGAAAAAAAAAAATCCTGCACAGAACATATATTAATAAAAATGGAGAAAAATCTGGCAAAACATAACATAAACCCTGCTGCATAGCCATTTGAGAGAGAGAGAGAGAGAGAGAGAGAGAGAGAGAGAGACCTCTTTAATAAGCACTAAAAATATTGAATAATAAACCATTCTATATGGAAACACTGAGACATCAAAAGTAAATTATGGCACTTAAAATTAACTGCAAAATGGTGTCAATGAGAGAAACTTTAAAGTGTACAAACACCTATAAAATAATTTATGTCAGTAATTTATGGGCTCAATTGAAGTTCATCTCACACAAACTAAAATATCTTTTGACGCCACTAGAGTCTAGCCACCCCTCAACTATAAGCTAACTACTACTGAAGATCTTTCACACAAAAATGAAAATGACACCATCATTTACTCACCCTCACGTTGTTTAAAATCTGTATGAGTTCCTTTCTGTTGAAAACAAAAGAATGTTGGTAACCAGACAGTTGACGGTAGCCAATGACTTCCAGAATAAGAAAAACATATAGGCTATACTATGTAGCATAAGTCAAAAGGGTCCGTCAACATGTCTGGTTACCAGCATTCTTCATAATATCTTCTTTTGTTTTAATCAGAAGAAAGAAACTCATAGGTTTTGAAACAACTTGAGGGTGAATAAATGATGAGAACATTTTTGGGTGAACTATCCCTTTAAGCAAAAACTAATTATTTTCGTCATAATATTTATGATTTGTATGTCTCTAATGACATTATAAATGATGACAATATACTAAGACTACATTTTGTCATCCTGTACCGATCGATACTGGCAGCAATTGTGTAATTTTGGCTGCTATGGTTACTGCTTGTTCGTGAGAGTACACATTTAGCACACTCTTCTAACTTTTGTTTATTGAAATATTGTTTAAATGCTTATATACATGAAATGAAAAAGATCATATACATTAAAAACATCCCATCCCCTTTCTTTGACCTCCTTTGCTGGGGTTAATTTTTGTGTCAAACTCCCTATTGTGTCAAACTCCACTTGTTCAAACAATCACACCAAAATTAAAAGCTTTTCTCTAAACAAAAAGATGTTGATGTCATAATTACATAGACTAATTAGACACAACAAAAATAATTAAGTTAAACATACTTGCCGCAATACTCAACACTACAATATCAAACCTTTCCAGTTCGTTTCAGCAAACACTCACGCGCTAATACGCATCCGTCGTCATGGAGGATTTAGTATTGAGGAAAAAAATGACACATTTGGCGTTACTTAACGCCAGCTACCTGCATCCAGACATACACCAGATCCAGCAGAACAACAGCATTAGTGTAACTCGACTCTCTGCGACCATGCGGCGAAACACTTGAGTCAGAGCAAGTGTTGTTACAGTGACGAAGAGTTTACAGTCCATTATAACTAGGCTACTAACAGGTACGAGTTTCTTTGCGAACGCTTCTGAGAAAAAAGGGACAAAAATTTAGCTAATTGCTTCTCAAGCTTTCTACCGTTTACGTTGTTTCAAACTAATAAATATATTTCAATGTTATAGTCAAATGTAGCCTATGTGGTGCAATCTCAAAGGAAATGGATGGTTTGAATCATAGCCTACCTGTTCTTCAAACGCGCTTTCAGAAAGTTTTTTCCAAAAGGAGCCATCCTGCGTCAATGTGTCACAGGTCAGATCCAAGGCATCGCGCAACAGAACGGAGCGCATAAACCTAATCAAGAAAGTACCACTGAAGTGCTGGTCGTGGAAAAAGTTGAACAACTTGCCAGCTTCAAAGTAAGAGGAGTTTCAAACAGGGCCGGCCCACTTCACACGGAGGGAGGCGGCTAAACTGTGTGGAGCTGATGATTGTGATAGCATCTCTGTCCTGTACCACTAGATTCAAGATTGGTGAACAATTGTTTTGTTTCAATGTCTGCATTTCTACGCTACACTCTTAAAAATTAAGTTTATTTTATTAGGATCGATGGTGATAATGCTTTCGGGTTCTTTACGGTAAAAAAAAAAATGCTCTTTAGGTTATTAAAATGTTCTTTACGCTAAAATAACTGTATATGTTTATTTTAAGCAGCACTGTTCACTGAAACTGTTTTTGACTAAATGGTTTCGTCACTGTAAACCTTTTGGAACCTTTATTTTTTATTTTTTTAAAGAATATGCCTTCATGTCTCAATTCTTAAATTGATATTCACATCTGATACAATTTGAATTATTCAGATATCACTGAGCTCAAATCAGTTTAAAATGAATTACACACTGTTAGAATTAAATAAAAAAAGAGTGTTGTTACAACCTACCCCACTTCTGGAATGGTTTAGCAAACACAGATATTCTACATTATACTTAATTAATTTTAAAACCCCATTTGGAAATTTTTTATTAAGAGTGCACTGTAACATCTTTCAAACTGATATCATGTTTCTGCGACAATTTGTTATTAAAGCTCAAATCTGTATACATTAATTACAGAAGGTAAAATCACATACATGACTTTACAACCTTCTCCACTGAATGGTCTTTAACACCAATAGCTAACATGGATATTTAGTTGTGTAAATAAAATAGGATTTGTTTTCTATAGTCTTTCTATTGGACTCTAAAGTCCTGCAATAATTCTGTAAAGAGTCTTTAGGGTCTGTAAAGAGTAAAGGGCAACCACAGCAGGTTGGTGGCCATGTGTGACCATTTCAATTGCTTTAACGGATGTTATCAAAAAGTGTTACAACACTCCCTCTCCACTCCAGTATATTGATGAATAATAATGCATCATAATATAAATAATAATACAACCCTTTCATCGGCTATCATGGAATATTTTTTTGGAAGCAATCAAAAGTAAAGACTGTTTCATTACAGAATGTACGGAGAGCATTTTTCAAGGTTGAACATCACACTTTGGACCCACAAAACAGTTTACATTTTTATCTTAACACAGTATGAGCAACACGAAATATTGCTCATTGCACAGTATGAGCAACATAACAATGAAAGTATGCCGGACAACAATGAAAGATTGGTAATTCTTGAGGACTTGAGGACAGATGAAGGCATCATCCTCTCTTATCTTTCATCACCATGCTTCTAAGAACAAATCATTAATTCTACACTCCCCTCTCCTCCTTTAGAATGAAGAGAGGAACATCAAATTAGCATTTATGGAAGTTTTGACGTCAACAAAGTGGTTTCTGAGGTGTTTGCTGATGTCATCATGACACAGGACAAGGGGGCGAGAGAGAGAGAGATATGGAGATGGATATGGGAGGGGTAGGAACGATAGTGCGGCTCCTCTGACATCATAGAGGCTCTTATATACCGGGTGGAATGGAGCCCGCCATTCCTCACTTCACTTCTGAGAAAGCCAAGAGAAGACACAGCAAACAGGTTGGAAAAAAAAAACCCAAGAGAGCATCGTGACTTCTGCAGGACGCACTGTGATTTTCTCTTCTCTTACAACTTATCTCTCTTATTCTTCCACCCATTTTCATACCATTTTATGACCTTTAACCTTATGGACTTGGGCCCAGCTTGAATGTACAGAAATTGTGGGGCTACTAACAACATGCAGATGCAGCTGACCTCCGTTATGCTCCTTTTTTTATTGTGTAATGGACTATGTTCAGGTAGGTGCACTTTTATCACTTTATACAGACTGATTTTTCTTCGGCTTAGCTAAATTTAATTACCATTTAAAATGACCAATACATTGCAAGATAAATCTTTTATGATGATGATCTTTGACAGATAACATTCAGATAAAAAAAATATTTTTTTATGGTCTTAGTTTGGGTAAATAGCAACTATCTGTTATCTTTATCTTACTGATATCAAGGATTTTCATCAATATGTATGGATTTGATCATATTAGACAGTGAACGAATATAAAACTTTGAATAAAGATAGAACGACTTTTAATCATGGCATAATCACAATTTCCCTTTGAGATAAGTCACTCACATAAAACTCTAAAAGTATCACAAACCTTATAGATTTAAAACATGTTGCAGGGCAAGTGTTGTATCTTAAGGTTGTATCTCAAAATCCCATTTGACTTTTTCTTTAGATCTAACTGAATTTAAAACACACTTACTACTGCAGACAAGAAATGCGCAGAATTTATTTGTACTTTGATGTGTAAATTCTCAGTGCTACGTTTAAAACATGACAATGTTGTGTGTTTTCTCCCTCTTCAGATATAGACCAGGGAAAAAGGGCACTAGAGGAAGATGTACTGAGAAGTCTCCTCTCTTCAAAGGTACAGTATTGCTTTTAAAACACCTGTTGACCCTGAGCCAACAGAGGCAACACTGGGCTTATATGGGGCCTTAAAGATATGCCCTTTGACTGTAGGGTAGCTGAATTTTAAATGAAAGTCATGGTTATTTTAAAGCTTTCAGGTACTTTGAAAACAGCATGGTACCAGTAGAAAAATAGAAAAAAAAAATTCTAGATTGTGTGATAAATATGTATTTATGCATTTTTTTCAAAGTTTAAACAACTCTTTACCAATAAATCTTTTTACAAAGGCATCTGAAGAAGCCCTTTCAGAGAATAGCACGTGGCATTTATAGTAAATATATGTTTGTGCTCCTGTCACTTAATGATTTACAAAAAGGTTATTGTCTTGATGAATGCCATGCTGTACAGCGTTCCATAAATGTAGATGCTAAGTGATGTTAAATGTAACATGAAATTACACATTTAAAAATAATCTTGATTCAGGCAGAAATTCAGAAGCAGTGTACTCAAAAAGCAAAATGGATGAAGGCTTTACGCTCTATTGGTGGACCAAATGATGTGCCATTGCCCAAAATAATGCTCAGCTGCCTTCATTCAATGAGCAATATTCTGTAATGCATCAACGTCCATTATCTATCATCAGCACATCTGATTATTATCCATCAATAGAGAATATCATAGCATCATGGTGTTTGTCATTTTCTACAGATTTTCTTTTTAACTCTTTCTCTGACCACAATTTCTATCAATCTACCAGTATATAAATGTTCTCTTCTGCAGAGTTAATTATGACTTCAAATAGAGACATTAAATATTATGTCTTTTAATGCTGATACTTTAAAAATGTCAGCTGGCCAAGTCTAATTAATTGTAGTGAAATAGAGTTACTTTAATGGCAGATCGACAGCCTGCGGGTCTTATGGAGGTGCTATTTCCCTTGTTATTTTAAAAAGGAAAAATCTTTCAATTTGTTATAATCACTGAGAATATGAACTCTTGTTTTTAATATCAGATCCATGAACTGGAGGGGGATTGTGTTATTTAAGAACAGTGTAATATGAGTTTTACCCAAACTTACAGTCAACAGGTTGAAAAGAGATTTCCAGATATCCCAGCAGGCCTTGATCTAGTTAGATTCATCCTGTGAAGCCCAATACAGTGGCTAGAGAAAACTCAAAATGTGCTTATCCATTATTGGCACCCTGTAAGTGGACTGAGAAAATAGCAAAGGCTGAAGACAGCATGACTTTTATATAAGGTGAATTATAGCTGAAACTGAGATTGAGTTATTGTAAACATTTTTGCTCTCTCGTCGGCGGTGCGTGCAGGTAAAGCAGGGCAAGCACATCGCCCCCTTGTGGCAGCTGCCTCTACAGGATGTGTGTAGGTTGGTGAACAGTCTCGGGGAGTCCTGGGGCAGCGAGGAGGAGCAGGAGGACACCGAGGTTCGGGCTGACTATGAACAGAGGGTTTCGGGTACCCTCGCACAAATGCTTAAGGAAATGCATAACCTCCAGAACTTCTGTAGGGTCCTGCAGCCTAGAGAGGTGAGAATCGACACAGGCAGGGGCGTAGCACCAAATTCTGGGCCCTGTACACTCTCAATGTCAATGGGCCCCCTACACATGGCATTGTACGATGCGGGTTAGCAAAGTGAAAATTCAATTTTGAATGAAATGTATTTTTTTAATTATTTGAATATAAACAAATATAAACAGTGTTTAAATAATAAAATCAGATTATAGTAATGACTGGTTCTTTCATTCACCACCTGAATTGATGCATTTGGCCTACTTGTGCTCAAATACCTTTAAACCTTAGGCTACATCGGTTTTGTGTACTAACATTTTGATCCATGATACTGATGCAAGTTTTAAATGAAAAACATTTATTTTTAAATAGGAGAACACAAGAACACGAGAGACAACTGTACCCTCAGAAACCAGGTTAAACTGATGCTACCAACTTTCTCAGTTGGTCGCACCAGCATTTGATTTCGTCGCGGTTATTTTTTATTTTTTTTGCTACATGCCATGGGATTAATCAATGCATGCCGATGAATAGTGGTTTTAATGGACCAAAGCCAGCAAAGGCTTACCATAAATACCTGTAATATATTAATTATCATTGCCAAATTTCAGGATTTTCATGGATTTTGGACAGTAATTTTAATCTGTAATTTTAAGAATTTTACATTTGAATTACATTCAATCTATCTATTTACATTTGAATCATAATCTTCTGTGTCTGTCATTTTTCTATTAGCATCATATTTCTATCTTTTAAAAATCATTAAACATTCAAATGTACATTACATTTTAAAAGATTAGAGTATTACAACAAGCTAAAACAGATTTTTCGTTATCAAATTTTATAAGTTAGTTCAAAAATCAGAAATCTCACACTCCTTACCTCCTGCATTTTGTAATAATTTGTTTCCTGAGACATTTTCATTTTTATATTTTTATTCATGAATTCGTAATTGGCGTGTTCCACCATCAGTGTGCAATGCGCGCGTGACGTCTATGTGTCTTGCGGAAGAACACTGTTGCCGGAGCTACTTCTCTCCATTAATGTCTATGGCGAGTCACGCAGTCACTGGGCAACTTCGCATCCGAGTCAACCCCGGGAATCTGGGATAAAAAAATAGTCCGAATATAAACACTTATAACAGGCGTAGTGATTCAGGATAAGTCAAAAACACGGTTTGGAAAATGGATTCATGTCATGATGTAGCCTACTCGTTCGTTTTGAACATAAGTTACGGACTGCAGTCTGCAGCAGCTGATACAACGGTCGGTGTTCTTTTGCGCGAGCGTCCACTCGTATGCGACGCGACCACATCACATACAATTTTAACTCGCACAATCAAATTCTCAAAAAAATGGTCGCATATGAGACCAATTTGGTCGCAGTCTGGAACCCTGCATTAGCAGCAGCTGTCTGGAGTTGACTAAGTTACGTTAACTTTAATTGGATGTAACGTTAGGTGCATATAGCAAACTCGGTTCACCTTTTGGGAAGAAAGCAGTCATCAGCTGCTTCCCCGCATTCTGCCTCCTATCTTTTTCTTTCCTCTCTTTTTTTTAAAGCCCGATTTGGGCTTTTTGCACAGCATGATCAGATCAGGCTCCCGTTACAGGCTCTAGACTCACTGCGTTATTACTTGTTTGCCGCCCGCTGCGTCTATGGGCGGTCGACGCGTTGCGGACTAAACCATTTGGAAGGGGGTCCAGAGTGTCTGGCACTGAGTTCATTTTGGTCAATATTTTTTTTTAATTATTATTAATGACATCAATTGGAGGGCCCAATTAATTCTAATTAGGTTTTAAAAATTTTTTTTTTTTTTAAATTGGTGGGATTTCAAAGGGCCCTCTCCCTAGACGGGGCCCTGGGTAGTCAGGTCCACTTTTCCCCCCACTACCACGCCCCTGGACACAGGCATGGAGACAGTAAACAATTGACTTTGAGCATGCTCTCTTGTAAATGCAGATTTCTTCTTCAGCTACTCAACAATTCATAACAAGGAATCATTATCTATATTTGAAATATAAACACTCATACAGATTTACGTAAAAAAAAAAAAAGCAGCATGAAAAGAATAAATATTTCAATCTCTTTACAATAATATCTCATTTGTTAATGCATTATCTTTAGCATGAGCAATGTATATAATTAAAGTATTTATTAGTTGACATTAGTAAAAAGCTAATCATTGATTGCTCATGTTCACAGTGCATTAGCAAATGTTAACAAACACAACTTTAGATTTTAAAACCGTATTAGATGTTAAACACTTAGTTCATGTTAACTTATAGTTCACTAAGTAATGTTAACAAATGAAACCTTATTGTAAAGCGTTATCGAAATAGCTTATGCTGGCAAATTGATTACAACAGATAAATGGGCTAAATGGTTTATAAACATTTGAATTCCTGTCATTAGCTGGTGGTTTTTATTTTATAGCACTACAGCACCAATTGCAAACCATTTTCTTAACAAATCTAGAGTGAATTGCTTTGCTTAAAAGCAATTTGCTTATATTACGGTACATCTCTCGTTTGTGGGTCAATTCATGTGCCGTTAAAGATTGCACAATTACACATGCTTTTAAAGTGCACCTCTGAGACTCCATCAGATACACATCTTATTCAAGCACACTTCAGTGGAGCTCTGAGGAGAAATGAATATCCAGGCGACACAGTCATGACGTGGCGGTTGATTGACAGCATTGTCCACCCAATTGCTGTGATTTTCAGTCCTGTAATAATCTGAGGGGCACCGTCTTTCATTTCAGCTTCAAGAAGACCAAGAATATCTGGAGCTGGACAAAAACAGCGACAGTCCACTGAAGAGGAAATCTCCCTATATACTAAAAAGGCAACTGCGCACCAATAAATCAAGACGGCCGTACATTCTGAAGAGAAGTGTGTATTACTGATGCTCAAGACCCATAGATGGAAAGACATTTTTACATTCTGTGAATATGTGTCTGTTTTCACTGTCATAGTATTATATGTAGTAATTGTATGTTCTGTTTTAGCTAAACCTTTATTTACTTATATGATTCAGAAGTCAGTCCCTTCTTCTTCATTATGGGATGGATGATGTAAATAAAACGGCAGTCTATTCAAGAGTTTATTATATTTATTTATTTATTAAATGTATTTTTTTTCCAATGTAATTAAATCATACTTATTAAAACTATTTATGATACATCAATTATTATTTCACGGAAATAAAGAACATTTATGAAGGATTTTGAGACTGAAATACTAAAATGTGTAACTTAGTGTATACACAGTAAATATAATATATAGCTGGAACGTTTTATTCCAGATTTGGTACCTGAGGAATAATATATATAAAAAAGAATGGATCACAAGACTTTTAAATGTTACGTTGGATTTTCAAAACTGTAACAAGCGGAATGGGAACAAAATTAAGCTATTAATTGACCTTGGACTTTCAGTTTAAGGAAATTATGTGGCATCTACATTTGTATTAGGATTGATTGATATGACGATCAGCTGACCAATAAAACATCATTTGCAATTCCCTAAGACGATAGCTACGTTTTGATAAGTCTGCCCTTCAAAGAATACCAAATCTGTCTAAAATGTGGTCTGTAAATGGCATATAAAACACTCCTGTGAACTCTAGCTGGAATGCCAAAGCAATTAAGTAAATAACTGGGAAATATATTCCATTAAACTCCATTAAGGATATTTGACTTATTTGATGAGTAATAAAACAGCATCTCTGATGAATGCTAGATGATTTGTCAAACCCAGAGCTATATACACATCACTTTCATTGATGAAATGGAAAAGAGAGAGCTTGTTGGTTTTCACTTCTCTAATTGGCCAGTGCTAATTAAAAATATTAACGCAGCTAAGTAATTGGCTTCAAAATGTGCTGAACAACTCAAATGTATTTCTCTGTGGCCTTTTGACACAGTAGGCTGCAGTGGTAATATTCCTGATACTATGAATATACACTCACCGGCCACTTTATTAGGTACACCTGTCCAACTGCTCGTTAACACTTAATTTCTAAGCAGCCAATCACATGGCGGCAACTCAGTGCATTTAGGCATGTAGACATGGTCAAGACAATCTCCTGCAGTTCAAACCGAGCATCAGTATGGGGAAGAAAGGTGATTTGAGTGACTTGTTGATGCCAGAGGTCAGAGGAGAATGGCCAGACTGGTTCGAGCTGATAGAAGGGCAACAGTGACTCAAATAACCACCCGTTACAACCAAGGTGGGCAGAAGAGCATCTCTGAACGCACAGTACGTCGAACTTTGAGGCAGATGGGCTACAGCAGCAGAAGACCACACCGGGTGCCACTCCTTTCAGCTAAGAACAGGAAACTGAGGCTACAATTTGCACAAGCTTTTGGACAATAGAAGATTGGAAAAACGTTGCCTGGTCTGATGAGTCTCGATTTCTGCTGCGACATTCGGATGGTAGGGTCAGAATTTGGCGTCTACAACATGAAAGCATGGATCCATCCTGCCTTGTATCAACGGTTCAGGCTGGTGGTGGTGGTGTCATGGTGTGGGGAATATTTTCTTGGCACTCTTTGGGCCCCTTGGTACCAATTGAGTATCGTTGCAACGCCACAGCCTACCTGAGTATTGTCGCTGACCATGTCCATCCCTTTATGACCACAATGTACCCAACTTCTGATGGCTACTTTCAGCAGGATAATGCGCCATGTCATAAAGCTGGAATCATCTCAGACTGGTTTCTTGAACATGACAATGAGTTCGCTGTACTCAAATGGCCTCCACAGTCACCAGATCTCAATCCAAGAGCATCTTTGGGATGTGGTGGAACGGGAGATTCGCATCATGGATGTGCAGCCGACAAATCTGCGGCAACTGTGTGATGCCATCATGTCAATATGGACCAAACTCCCTGAGGAATGCTTCCAGCACCTTGTTGAATCTATGCCACGAAGAATTAAGGCAGTTCTGAAGGCAAAAGGGGGTCCAACCCGTTACTAGCATGGGGTACCTAATAAAGTGGCCGGTGAGTGTATATAGCTTATGTATAGTCACTGTAGCCTATATGTATAGTCCCTGTATAGTTATTTAGTATATATATATATAAACAAAAATGACAAATATAAACAAAAGCACAAATGGTTGTGTACAAGGTGTTTGTATTTTTATCCAGTAAATAATCAGAGACTGTTCACCAGTAGATGGCAGTACAGTCTAATGCAAAACAAGCCCTGAAAAGGCAGCAAGTTAAGATACCTTACAAGTGATGCATATTATTTTTCATTTCAAATATCAAACAACATATAGATGCTATTTTTTATTTTATATAAGAGTGCAATTGTGTGTAGTTCATTGGGAAATTATATAAAAAGAAACATGTCAAATAAAGATGAAGAGACTAAGAATCATTACTATAAATTCTATGATTCAGTAGTGCCAAAATAAATCTTTCGGTTATGTTAATCTTATAAGCATTAAAGCAATCAGAGGAAGATGTCATTTATATAGAGAGGATAAATATTTTTTTCATTCTGTAGAAAGTAAATAAAGTTGGTTCTTTCAACCTAAATAATCTAAATGTGATAAAGGTCAAAGATTTTTTTTCATCAATATTTTCAGATGTGGACATCTCATGTATCACTGTCTTTGTATGACTTGGTATGTTTTTTATTGTTACACATGTGTGCAATCCTGTTTAGAGAGTGCCTCTCTCTCTCTCTCTCTCTCTCTCTCTCTCTCTCTCTCTCTCTCTCTCTCTCTCTCTCTGTCTCTTTTTTTAACCATTTCTGCAGGCATTGATCGCATATGGCTCCTTGTCTTGTTTGTCACTCACTTTATTGCCTGCTGCTGAAGAAACAGCCATGTCCTTCGACAAGGTCCCACACAATACAGACAGGAAGACAGCCATATCTCTGTATTTACAGAACACTGCTTATTTGATGGTTGCTGGCATGCTGCAATGTGTTTGACCAAAGAGGCTACTGTCTATCTATCCATCATATATATTCAATCTTATAATACTGTAACTATATATATATATATATATATATATATATATATATATGAACAAACATACATACATACATACATATATTTCAGTAAACTGTCTTTAGTCATGCAAAAAAAAAAAGTCACAATTCTTTAAAAAAGGTCATGGATTGTGAATGGACACTGGGGAAATTCAGTCCTCCTAAGCATCATCTGTTGCGTCCATACTAGTGCTCCTTAATTGTTTTGGCCACAATCCAGTGCTGGAGCTCTCTTTAATTTAGCTCAAATGTTCCAATAGAAGCACAGATTGACAGTTTAACTTAGCCACGGATCTCTGCTGCATCCTGGGCCTGATGCAAAATGAAAGTCATTGCCTTCATCTGGGCTGGGCGGAGCATCTCCTACCAGCCGGTTACATCAAGATAATTGCTTGTGAAAGAACGAGATTAGTTCTCTTTGAATCTGATTGTGTGAATTGGATGATGGTATAACAAGCATGACCTTGTTCTCTGCCTGCAGAGTAAATAATTAGGGTCTGCATATGGGCAGCATTACCAAGCTCAGAAGTGACAGCCTCTAACAGGAGAGACTGAACTAATCGAACTTACTGTCTTCTTGAAATGAACCAAATTGAAATGACCTCCTCCAAAGCAAAAACAGGTCCTCATCAAGAGTTCTCAAGAAAACAAGCTACACTTATTACTTCAAAATGAATGGTCTGGTGGCCTAACAAACCACAGGACACAGTGTTCCATCAAACATTTCAAATATAATCAGAGTTTTGCATGGGTTTTTGCATACACTCATAAAAATAAATGTTACGTTTTTTTTCTATTTTTTTTTTTTATCAATGCCCTAGAAAAACCATTTTGGGCTGAAAAGAACAATTTATTGTTAGTTTGAAAAACTTTTTAATAATATGAAGAACCTTTTCCCAACATAAATAACCTTTTGTGCAATGGAAAGATTCCATGGATGTTAAAGGTTCTTCATGGAACCACATCACAATGAAGTGTACACTGTAAACATGAATATGCTTTATCTAATCAATAGAATTGTGGCAACAGATTACAAGCAATATTATTAATTAAATTTAACAAATTAGAATTGAGTAATAATTAATCAAATTATTCCTTAAAAGTTAACCATTTAAAATACGTTTTGATTAGATAAAGCATATTAATTTTTACAGTGTATTTTTAATAGCATACAGTATTTGCACAATCTGCTTATTTTTTGTTAAATGTCTATAAAAGAATATCCATCCATTACTTTTGAAAGTAAATGAATTCTGATTGGTCAACATTCAACTTTTTTTAAGGTCAGATAGTCTCTTTAAACTAAGTAGGCAGCTCTTGGCAACAACAAGAACAGGTCTTGAAGGTCTGAATTATGTGTTTTGTATGCTAGAACATTCTACAAATAAATATTACAAACATCCCTTTGGCATTACCCCAATAGCAAAGAAACAACAACAACAACAACAAAAGCAAACTTATCCAATTTGTTCCTTTCTTCTGCTGGCTCTTTTTAAAGTTCCCACTAGAGCCTGATGGTCTTCGACAGGCTTCAAGCTGAGCCATTAAAGAGTCTGATGGAGACGGCGGCAGTAATTGTCACACGGGAGGAAAGAAAGGTATAGCCACTACACAGGCTTTTAAATGAGCTGATTGGATCTCTTTGGTTGCCAAAATTGAAATGAGTACCAGCAACGTCCCACCTCTATTTTCCTAGCCTCACTCGGTTATTACATGGCCTGAAATGGGGAGAGGGGATAGGCCAGAGTGCCTTTGTTCTCCGCAGCACCGCATTCTCTCCCGTTTTTAGCACTCCCAATAGTGCGGTGCTTTTAAAGAAGAGCCTTGGGAAATGAGCTATCTACACTCTACATGCAGGGAAAACCCTGCCATTAATCTTTAATTAAGACTCCTGCAGTAATAGGAGAGAGAGAGCAGAGAGGTCTGCTAACAACATGAGACCGACAGTGTATGAGTACATTGAGTACATCAAAAACAGGTCCTCTCATCATTTAACAGACTTGGAAGAGGACCCATGACTCTTCAGCAAGAAAGATCATTTTACTATTGTTATACACCGTATTGAACTTACCGAAATATTGATGTATTACGGGGTTGCATCTGTAATGGATGTGTAATATTTCCATGATAGCGAGGGCAATCTGTGTTTGGGTGTATTGATCACACCCTCACTGGAGAATATGGATTAATATCCTGCCTAATGGCTCATTGCTTGCAATTTGATCCTTAACACTCTCTATTCTGCCTTAAAGTTTATGTAAAAGAACAGATTAACATCATAACTGTGGAGAAAAAAGAAATAGTCATTGCAAATTAAAATTAGAAGGCAGAAAGTTTACTTAATTAAGGGAATATTTGTTACATCAACTTAAAGTTGGTCTTTTAATGAAGATAAAACAGTAAACTCCATAATAATAATAACAACAAAAACAACAATTTGAGATTGATTCAATTAGTTATCATAGATACTGTGTGTATTCTCATATAAGGGGTGTAACGAGATACCAACTTGTCACGATTCGATACATACTAAACTCACGATACAATATTATTACGATACTCCAAGAGATATGGTGAAAAGGTTAACCCCCTCAGACCTGAATTATGTTTCAAGTTTCTGAAAAATATAAAAGTACATTTTCCCAGCTCATGAGGTTTCTATATTGAGATCCCACATAGCGTTTATGCCATTATAAATATCTCAATATCTCAGCTCTGGAAGGGTCTAGAGCCTCCATTTTTGCACTCAGGTCAAAGTCTCATGGCCCTCTATCATAATCCAGAGTTTTGAGAAGATTGGAGAAACTTAATTTTTCGCCCAAAAACGAAAAAAAACGAAAGGGGTACCACTGTCGTTGTTTTTTGGGTCGAATCTTTGAGTTTCGATATCTCAGCTCTGGAAGGGTCTAGAGCCTCCATTTTTGCACTCAGGTCAAAGTCTCACAGCCCTCTATCATAATCCAGAGTTTTGAGAAGATTGGAGAAACGTAATTTTTCGCCTGAAAACGAAAAAAAACGAAAGGGGTAACACTGTCGTTTTTTTTTCGGGTCGAAATTTTTAAATTTTGATATCTCAGCTCTGGAAGGGTCTAGAGCCTCCATTTTTGCACTCAGGTCAAAGTCTCACAGCCTCTATCATAATCCAGAGTTTTGAGAAGATTGGAGAAACTTAATTTTTCGCCCGAAACGAAAAAAAACGAAAGGGGTAACACTGTCGTTTTTTTTTTCGGGTCGAAATTTTGAATTTTGATATTCTCAGCTCTGGAAGGGTCTAGAGCCTCCATTTTTGCACTCAGGTCAAAGTCTCATGGCTCTATCATAATCCAGAGTTTTGAGAAGATTGGAGAAACGTAATTTTTTCGCCCGAAAATGAAAAAAACGAAAGGGGTAACACTGTCGTTTTTTTTTCGGGTCGAAATTTTAATTTGATATCTCAGCTCGGGAAGGGTCTAGAGCCTCCATTTTTGCACTCAGGTCAAAGTCTCATGGCCCTCTATCATAATCCAGAGTTTTGAGAAGATTGGAGAAACTTAATTTTTCGCCCACAAAATGAAAAAAAAACGAAAGGGGGTAACACTGTCGTTTTTTTTTTGGGTCGAATCTTTGAGTTTCGATATCTCAGCTCTGGAAGGGTCTAGAGCCTCCATTTTTGCACTCAGGTCAAAGTCTCATGGCCCTCTATCATAATCCAGAGTTTTGAGAAGATTGGAGAAACTTAATTTTTCGCCCAAAAACGAAAAAAAACGAAAGGGGTACCACTGTCGTTTTTTTTGGGGTCGAATCTTTGAGTTTCGATATCTCAGCTCTGGAAGGGTCTAGAGCCTCCGTTTTTTCACTCAGGTCAAAGTCTCACAGCCCTCTATCATAATCCAGCGTTTTGAGAAGATTGGAGAAACTTAATTTTCTCGTCCGAAAACGAAAAAAAACGAAAGGGGTAACACTGTCGTTTTTTTTTTCGG